>OY728145.1:363270395-364470395 GCA_963277665.1 Viscum album
TGTGAATTGATGGGTAATTACTTCCAAATTCTATTATTTTTGAATCCAAGGACGTATTAAAGATTTGGGCCTCCCTAGGTATGTGTTTTCTTCCCATTTGGATCTCTCTAATTCTACCTCTCCTCTTCCTGAATAAAAGATGGATATATACCCAACTATTATTTATAGATATATATTTAGCTTTGTTAAAACATGAGTAGTTTAATCCTCAATTTAGTATTGGGATCTCAATCTTATTCTTCATCGTGAGTTTCAACCATCCGCTTCAAAGTAAAGATTTTTGTTGGTGAGCGTTCATCATTAATTTGGTGTTATGTGGTATACCATTCAAATCCCAGTTTATTAATTTCAATTTTGTGTTTGTAGTTTATAAAATATATTAGACGATTAGAAATTGAGTTTCATAGATTGAATAAATTCATTTGGTGAATTAATTGGTTGATTCATTGTGAAATTGGGGATATTGAGATTTTGAATTAGGATAATTAAATATGTAATGAATGATGGGGTTATTATGATAATATAAAATCATAATTAATTGTTGAAATAATTATAGAGATATTGGGATGGTTGAGTTGGAATAGTTAATTGGTGAATTAATTATTGAGTTATTTAATTTATGGATTCGATTTATTTAATTGTTGAAATAATTAATGTAGAAAATTTGATCATGAAATTGATTGAAATAATTAATTAAAAATAGAATTAATTAAAAGGGTTTATGCGATTATTTAATTATTATAATTGATGTCATTAATTAATTATTTAATTAATCAATGAAAGTGATGTGTTTAAATAACTATTGAGTTTGTAATGGAACTGATGTGATTAATTAATCAGTGAAATAATTGATTGAGATATTTTGATATATGTGATATTTTGATATTATTATGGATGTGAAATGATAAAATGAATAGTAAAATTAGTATTCAAATGTGAAATGAGGTAATGAATGGAAAAAATTATGTTTATATATTGAATGAGGAAATGAATAGTATTAATACCATTCATTAGTGAAATGAGACAATTTATGGTTACAATGGAATTCATATATAAAATGAGATAATTAATGGTAATAGTAGAATTCATATGTGAATAAAGAAAATGAATGGTAAATGTGGAATGAAAATTTCAATTGATACAATTAATGGTAACAATGAAATTCATATATGAATTAAGACAATGACTGGTAACAATGGAATTAATAAGTGAAATGTTATAATGAATTGTAACAGTGGAATTATGAGATATGATATCCTTTAGGGATATTTCAGACTGTAATATTGGCAGAAGCTATTATTGAGAGTTCATGTATCCTTGGTAACCTAAGGATTTATGTGGTAAAATAAATATTAATTAACAAAATGTAAACAGTTTACTATACTCCATTTGTTTTATTATTTATTATACCATACAAACCGTTATAGGCATGATATTGATTTAGACAATGCTGGTGGTGGACTACTGAGTTGTACACATACCCTACTAAGGTTGCCTGCTCAGTACCTGAATATTTTTTATGGTTGCTGGTCAGGGTAAAGTTATTGGACTTATGTTAGATGAATGAGTAATTATATAGCATGGTTGAGGTAACTAAATGAGATTTAGGACCCACATTGGAGTTCTTAGGGTATTTATTTATTTTGGGGTTGTTATATTAACACTTGAGACATACTATGTATGGAATATTAATTGTTTTTTTGTAAATTTTATTTTCTTATTTTAGTCATCATGTGATATTTTTTTCATCTAGTTGTCAGTTATATCATTTCACTATTTGCTTTTTATTCCCTCTATTTTCCTTCATTGATAATGAGGTTCTAGTATCCCCATTATAGATATTATTACCTTAATACTAGTAAGAAGGATCCAGAAAAGAAGGAGGCGTTCCTGAGGTCACGTAGTGAAACGGATCAAGGCACTATTGTATGGAAACCTGGTCGGGACACCACAATTAAGTTCATGTCATATGTTTTGACAATATTCATCTTATATGTTAAAAATGTATTTTAATGGTTGAAAATAGTTAAAAAGTCCATATATTAATCATATCCAAAATAGCAATCATGAGATAATTACCATTTTTATAAATAAATTATAATATTATAACCTATAGTGAATTAATTATAGGAAATATTTATTTCCCTACAGTCCTGGAGATGGTAGGTTGCACGTACACATGAATAACATTTCCATTTTTCATCCATACATATGCAAATAAGGTAAGTATTATTTTATCCTTATACAATTAAAATTATATGAAAAATATCATAATATATATTTAAATAGACTTAAATATACCATCTATGCGATGTGGTGATGAAAACTGTGTCTCATCACTAGGTATTGGTTTTTGTCCACACGTACAGACGAACGACATAATCATATTTTCAATAATTCTAATAGAATGATAATAAATGGAAGATTAATTTTAAATAATTATAAATATAAAATTAATATAACAAATATAAATATTAAATCAATAAAGATAAACCAATATGACAGTTGGTGATGGAAAATGAATTATATAAGGCCGTGAAGTGGTAGGTCTACATACACCTCCAAATCTATTTTTTGGTATTTTCAAAATCCACATTAAGGTTTAGTGGAAACCACACATTTCCAAAATTAAAAACATTTCAAAACATTCCATGTTTACATAAATCACATATGGACCCAAAATTCAAAATCTTCACCTATATTCAAAATTCAAATTCAAGTGTGAAATTCATAAAAAATCATAAATCGGTTCCTGAACCACCAGGCCTCCTCGGGCCACGAGAACCCAAATCACAAACCACATTGGCCAATACACCATGATTGTGAAATTAATACCTCCCAGAAATAATCTATATGGTCTGTATCTCATGGAAGATAACCGTCCTCACTATATCATAATCCAACATCACATGAATGAATAACAACCATTTCTGGAACCATATAGAATCAATTAACATCAGCGTCAAAGGAAGAAAACATCATCACCTACACCACATCTCCAAAAAAACAAAAGCCCCATTATTTCTTAAACAAGGTCACAAATACAACACTATTGTGTAAAAAATCGAACAAAAATAATAACCTTCTTCAAAATAAAACAAATAAAGTACTGTTAACAAAGGAACTCATGGATCAGGAAGAATATGCCCTATATTGTGTCTTCTAGAACACCCCATCACTCTTGCAAGCACCTCCCAAAACCTCCATGGAATCAATCATAGCTAGAAGAACTAGGAGGGAGAAAAGGACGTGGAATCCAGATTAGAGAGGAAGTGAAGATGACCTCTACAGTGAGTCCTGATGAAGCGAGCACCAACATTTCCACCAGATGACATCATTTTCAAAATGTTACTGGAGAAAATGAAAATGGTAAATAGATAAACTGAATCCATAGGAAACATAGAACATGAATATTCATTAATGTAGAACAAAAAAATATCCAAAAAGATGAATCAAGAACCATGTGGGTTCCAACATTGGAGTAGCAGATTGAGAGAACCAGGGATGCATAAAGAGAGACTCCCATAAAAAGATCCAAAAACGTGGATGCAAATGGAGATGAAATAAAGGAAATAGAAAAAGAATTAACGAACACATAGGAATAGATCGAAAAATAATGATATCCCACTATTGGGGAATTCTAGGAGGTAGGATAGGCGCGCTAGAGGGAGTCATCCAGGATAGAATAGAGGCATCTTTTTTATGATAGTCTCCCAAACACACGACCGCTGGATTTATATCTCATTTTTATTGAAGAGGATATGGGTGTGCGATATTACATTAACATAATAAAATATAATTATATTTTATATGCATATTTGAATATTTAGTAATGGTTTATTTATATTTGAAGTATATGGAAGAATAAATAAGACAGAAATTCTCAATTATAAATAATACCTCTTCTTTGGACAACCTCTTAAAGAGTACAATGAAATCCTTCATGAGAATAATTTAAGATCAAAAAATGAGTCCATGTTGTGATAATGGATATAAGGAAGGTATTTGGGTAGTTATTATCCAATACGTAGAGTTTTTCAGGTTTTATATAATGATTAGAGGAAGTTCCCATTAATAAGACAGGTGATGGGTACTCATTGAATTACATAAAATATTAAATTAATCTAAATAAATTTTCACTTAAAATGGATCAAAAATAATTTTTTTATAATATATTATGACAATGAGATAAAATAAACACATTAAATAAAATTTGCACTTTTTAGGTGACGTTTTTACCCTTATACTTTTTCTTTAACAAATGATAATCCTTTTGATGATTACAATGATAAAAAAATTCTACTATTCATGGGGAAACATAGTTATTATCAGTGGTAAAATGGAACATAGATGGATGATGGGTGACATAATCAACCATATAATGTTAATTTACTTTAATATGATATTTATAAGAATTATAAATCAAATAAATAAACTATATTTAACATTAAATATTAATAATGATATTTTTGACAATAATAATTGAATTTTAAATAAAAAATAAATAAAAATATGGAATAAAAATATCAAATTTTAACACGGTTAAAATATGTTATAATTATCTAAAAAATTCAAATCACATAACAAATAACTTTAAAATGGTATATTTAATGTTTTCTAATCATTTGATTGATTTTTCTATTGCTTTCACAAGAATAATATCAATATTGTTTAATTAAATAATTAAATTTTTCCTCCATTAAAATTGACAATGAATTAAATTTTTTAAAAAATTATTTAAAATAAATATTTAAAAGCATAAATATCCTATAATTATCCCAATTTAATAAATTAAGAGATAATAAAACAAAGAGAATGATACTTTTGAAATTTATTTATATATAAAATAGAAAGGTCAAAAGCATGGATAAATAGGAATAAATTATATAATATATTGTTTTTTATGGTCAGGTACATGATATAATGATCAAATAAAATTATCAAATGATTTAGTGTCATTATTTAATCATTGTGATTTTATTTTCTACCTTAATTGCCTTAACCATTATCATGATAACAAAAAATAATATGTTTACCTGTTATAAGGTCCATGAATAAAAGGGACCTATTTTATTTTTTTTATTAATTACATCCATCTATGTATTTTTATTTTTAAAATTTTAATTTTCAAATTTGGTATACATTAATTTGATTTTAAACATGAAAACACGTTGAAATTTTGTTTTTTTCTTAAAACATTATTTTGTAGTATAAACAGTCTTCAAACCAGAATAAAGTATAAAAATAATTATATGGTCTATAATATTATAATAAATATAAAAAAAGTAACAATTGAAATTTTGATACTTATAAAAAATAGAATTTTACTTTATAAATAGTTAAATGTAAAAAATATGTTTCAATAAAAAATTAGCATTTACTTTTATTCATTGACAAATAAATATATTTTGAAAATTATATAAATTTATCCATTAGATGATTTTTATTTTATTGTTTAAATAATTAAGTTTATTTGTAAAAAAAACTATAAATTTGTTTTATTTATTTATTATATTTATTCACAAGAGGATATAAATATAATTTTAGAAACAAATTAATTTCTAATAAATAAAATGACATTATAAAAAATAATGTTCATGTATTTTTTATAATTAATCAATAATGTTTTATCATGTTTGAAATTTAAATGTATTCCATAAATTAAATAATCTGATTTATACATTCAAATTTATTATATAGGTTATAAAAGTCATATAAAAATATTTTATGGTTCGTTTAAGCTCATTGATTCATATCTGGGATGCTATTGAACATTGTTTTTTTATTATATTAATGTGATATTTCATCCAACCCCTTCAATAAATTTCATCCTCACAAAATGAACTTCTACTTCATAAACATGGGATTGAAATTTAGAATTTTGTTGTGGACATCCACATCATGAAAATGATTAATAGACATTCATATAGAAAAGTGGGAAAAAGAAATATAAGGGTTATCTAAAATAACCACAATGGAAGGACTTCGAATAAGAGAAAATTAGTTTGAAGTCAAATTGTATACAATGAAGATAAAAATAAATCACATGGATTGATACGGAGTGATATATAACATTGTTATGACAATGTTAACGACCAAAAATAAAAAATTTGTGATGGGTGAAAGAACCATCAATATATTAGAAATGATTGTAATAGTATATTATTTCCCAATATATTTTTAACTATAGTTGAGGATTTTTTTACCATATTTAATTAAAAAATACGGAAAATACATACTATTGATGAGTGATTACTTGTAATGAGTAAAATCATAAAAACTTTTATAAATCTATATGTACTATTGTGGCTTACTCAAGGGGGTCATCTCAAGTATGTAGTGTTTAATGTATTAATGGTCATCCCAAAACACTTTTTTAGGTTGTATATATTTGAATTGTGGAAAAACAATCCATGTAATATTGATAAAAATCACCAGGGTAGTGGGGAAAATTGTAAGTATATGGTGTACAGAATTTATAAATATAAATAGAAAGAAATTTATTAGATTATTTCATATCCACACATATTTGATACATAATCTATCAATCCACACTCCTCTCTCACCTAAAATGATGAGAATAAATTAGTGGACTATCATTCGACAAAAAATACTCTCCGAAAAAAGAAGTATCTCCCAATCGAACCACTCTATCCAATAATACCTTATTTGATTGAAGTGATTTTCATGTGAACATCAATCATGAAAGTACCATCATATTCTCTCTCAAGGTATCCATGGATATAATTAGATAACTATGAAGTATAAATAGAAATGAATACATCCCTTGGGTAGTCAGGCTCTCTCTTTATCGATTATAGATTCATTATCCACCAAGACTAATTAATAATGATGATGATTGGCATTAAGTGTAAATATCCAGGAAGCATCAGGATTTCCCTTTCTAGAATTGGACATAGAAGTTGTGCCTTCTTGTTTAATGGTTTTAAATCATAAAACATTGATGATGGATGAATGATCATGATATTATATTTACAAAATATAAATAGGTAATAATAGAAATAAATGGGGAAAATAAAAACTATAGATCAAATCTAATCTCGGGTGGTTGATCATATAAGAGGATAACCCCACTTAGTATTCAAAAAATAAAATATTGTTGTTCAACAGTATGAGGTACCGAAATCAACATGGTGCACTTAAAACATGATTGTGACCTTCTTTGAGGGAATTATCTATGGTATTAGAAAAATATTATCATTGAAATACATGCCCATTGGAATTTAATTGTCTCAAATAGTTCCCATCATCAAACATCCAATGTGATAACTAGAATATAATATCACACAAGTCACTATCACATTTTACTTTATATTTTCATGATTCAAGGAGACAAAAAAATGATATGTTGGTGTTGTACAAATATATATATATACTTATATATATTGTAAATTTTTTAATAAATTTATTATATTTTTATGATTAATATTATTTTTTATATATTTAAAAAAATTATTTTTATTATATATATGTGTATGTATAGATTCTTAATTTAATTTCTGTAAAACCAGGGGTTTCGGTTTTGGTCTTCTCTCTGCTCCAACAGGAACCGTGAGAGTGTTGGACTGGCATCCATTAATGAATAGTGGCACCATATTGAGATATCCTTTAAGAAATTTTTTAAGCCTCATCAGGTGAGGTATGATGGGAATGTATATTTCTTATTCAACACTATACAAAGCTAGATATAACCTTGGCCACATGTTCTTCCCCAAATAGCTACACATTTTAGGTTCAACATTTTTATTTTTTCAACTGCAATGGATTCATAAAAATGAATTTGACAGAAGCTTCAATATGTGGCATTAATATGTGGCATGAGCTCATATAGGATTCTATTTTTGACGAATTTCAATAGTGGGGAATAATTACACCACTATTATTCTTCCTCCTCGTTATTTTCCATCCATTATTTTTTTCATTTTATGGATAATCCTTTTTAAAAATCATTAAAGATGAAAGTGGTTTTAATTACATTATAAATATTCCTATATTTTGTTTTTGTATATCAACTAATAAAAATAACTCAATAAACGAATACCAATTTGTAGGACAGAAAACATCTCATCTATTCTGTCATTCCATCCTTCCCCATTCAAAGGAATTATTATGTACTTGTGGGTGTTAACTAGCCATTAATTTAAAAAATATGGTGTCAAGGAATGGTTTTTTTTGATCCATGATTCCAATCTATGATCCCTAATCACCCCAAATCTCACAAACACCATTTTCACATCCTAAATCCCTTGTTGGCAATGGTAGTGGCCCTATGAAGGTACATATACTGGTGAATGAGATTAGGGTATTGATGATGTATCCAATATCCATGAAAAAAAACTAAAGTGAACGAACCCTAATAACATAGGTTATCCTATAATAACATAGGTTATCCTATAAGAACAAAAACTCTGGGATGTCGTTGACACCGATAGTATGGAACTCCAATAATATTAGAGCTCTAGAGCCCATCATGTGCGTCGTCCCACTAGAGATGATTTATGAAATCACTGTTAAGGAATTATTCAAGGATAACTGGGAAACATTACAAACCATTAACATCGACCATTACCTTATTAATAAGGAAACTTTTATTAATATCCACATGAAGTATGAAAGAAATGATTTAATCAATGGATAAATAGTGGACGACATCATGTTAATGTTATTTGGGTTGGTCCACTAGCTCACAATCCTCAGTAATCTAAATTCTCAAAAAAAATTCTTTGAGAAGTACCATTGTATCATCCCCCCTCATTCTCCCAACATTCACATTCAATTGATAATATATTTTTTCATTTTGATGCTTGTTGTGGAGGAGGTAACCAGGAGACTCAATGTGATAGAGGAATGTTCTGAGCTTGCACTCACATCCACAAATGATGGGATGATTTTACTCATCATATAGGAAGTAGTTTTCCTGCATGGAAGAGAAATATATGGGGGAGGGACCTTTTAATGAGTTTTTGTATGGAAACTCTTACCATGAAAACCAACAAATAATGAGAGATGATATAAATATAATAAATAGAATGGATAGATAGGGATCAGATGACGACGATGATATCTCAAGGGAAAAATGTACTTATTTCTAAAAAATGTTTCATTAGAACAAATATTTCAACAAATTTCTGAAACAGTATAAGGCCCATCTAATTCCAAAAGATCTTGATGATCCCACCTTCTTTATGGAAAGGGTGTGCACCACCGTGCCTGATTCTACATAGCTATGAACCACCACAACCAATTCAACATCTTCATAATTTACTCCTCATCATATTGTTAAGGAAAGGGTATTTTCACAAAAATCTAAGGAGGTGTGCAATGATGACCTATATTACATCGACCCCACTACCAAAAACCACATCACATGTTCTCTCGCTATCTTATCAAAGCTTGAATTACGGTTCTATGACACCACCAGGTTTTATGATGGATAGTTTGTCAATATTTATAGACATGAGATGGTCATATTCACTATTAAGATCGGTGAGCATGACATTCTCATGGGGCTCTTCTTCATCCATATGCTCACCACCAACATCATTGGCATCAAACAACTTGATAGGAATGGTGTTTATATACAAATCGATAGATGAATTTTGAGTATACATGAATAGAAGTACTGCTTATTGGATGTGGTGAAGTTATCTCCTAGAATGATGTACATGATCAAACTAGACATTTCATATCATGTATGATTCTTTGTTAGTGGATCATAGAAGTCATAGTGAAGGCATGTGAGGTAAGAGAACATGAATTTATAGGATTTTCATAACCTTTCCCAACACGATATAGAATGAGGGATTTTGTGGATTGATCGTGTGGATAAAGTCTAAGATAACTAACTATTTGGTGTATAGTTCTTAGTGTCTTTTCTTACACACGTAAAGAATACTAGGGATAAGGTTTGTTACCATTTCCATGCCCACCATTATTTTTCTATCACATGGACAATGAAAATAGGGACAAACTAAATTCAGCTACTCATGGATGACATGGCCCATTACATGTTTTTATATATAATTTTAGTAAATGACTAGGGTCTAATGATAATCACACACTTTTTGGACATGGTGGGGGTCAAGACATGGGCTAATCTAATGGTCCTCTACCCAAACCATGGTGGCATGTTCACTTTAGTGGAATTAGGGGAATATTTTGTCATTCTTGCAATATAATGGACATACACATCTCCCTATTCACTATATATGAAGGAATTCATTGAAAAATCTAACGAGATAGTGTTTCCATGGTGGATCATGATAAATGAATTGGAAATTATCAGGAAGTTCTTGGGTTTAGTTTTCTCCCACAACATCATCATCATAATCCAAGCCCCGACAAGAATTCGTGATAGGATAAAACTGTACAGGGACATTACTGAAATATGAATGTAAATTTACTTTCTATGCACATTTAGCTACATTTATGTTTATGCACATTTATCTACTAGTAGAAATGTTGTATCTCATCTAATATTTAGGGTTTATATATATTACTTGATCATCACGAACATTGATACCACCAACAACAGAAAGTTGATGGATGATATAGATAAGATATTTCAGATGAGTGACAAAGGATTTCTTTCCTACTACCTTTGCATTGAATTTAAAAAAAGTTCCATGTGTAATTTCCCTATTTCAATCCAACTAGATGAGTAAACTGTTAGAAAAGAATTAATTTAGATAATTCGACCCCTATAATGTAATAATGGAGTCATGCCTAATGTTGATAAAGTATTTCATCTTCCCATAGGTCGATGCCACCAAATACCAGAGCATCATCATAAACCTATGATACATAGTTCATACACAAATAGAAATTAACTACATGGTATTTCATAGAGGCTCGTTCATTGTGGAATCACAGGTAGATGACATGTCCATAGTTAAGAACCAATTGTGTAAAATTTGTAATACACACAACTAATACATCCATCATGAATAAAAGGTAACGAGTCAATCAATCCTGTTGAGAATCAAAAATTGACACATGGTATGTGACATTGTTGACTAGAAGGGAACCACAAGGGTGTTCTTAACCCTTGGATAGAAACCCATCACCTCGAAATTTTTAATGAAAAATTTAGTAGTATTTTCATTTGGAAATGCAGTGTACATTACTACAGTAGCCACAACATGCTTGGGAATATGGTTTTCATACACTATTAGAAGAAATTATTTTCTCAAACGTCAGTGTTCCAGTGTTAAATGTGCATAGAAATTCTAACATTTCTTAATGTAATAACCCAATCATCAATGACCGAGTAATGAACATTGAAACTAGATTCCATTTCTTTCTAGAGTGCATTGACGGAAGAAAATTCATTCTCAAACACACTCGCACTAAGGATAATCACACATATTATCTCACAAAGTCACATAGGCTTGAAAAGTTCATGAAGCTATGGGTAATGATTGGTGTCATTAATATACATTGAACAAGATAGAAATTAGGGGGTGGGTGTTGGAATAATTTCAATAATGGTGATTAACCCAACATTATTTTTCTTCTGTAGTAAATATTTTCCATCTTTTATGTTTTTATTTTAGGTCTCAATGTTATTTGAACTCATTATGGATGGCATGTGGTTTTCATTTCTTTCAAGATATATATAGATTGTGTGTGTTTATTGAAGTAAATTAATGAAAACCTCTACAGAAAACAATCCCTGTTAGTGTTACAGAAAACATATCTCATGTTTCGCCTATCAATCCATCATCCTTCTAAGAAATTCATCCATGTTCAAGGGTTTATAATTTTTGGTTATTTACAACATTATATAAAACATGGAGGAATGATCGACATATTATTTTGTGTTTATATGTGTGAACAGAAACTGGTTGCATCTAAATGGGCTTCACATAGCGAAACATCAAGTTGTAGCTCATTCATGGTGAAAAAACATCAATTGCTGAGGTAATATGTTGTGTTCATAAAGCACAATTATATAGGGTTCTTCATACATGGATATGATTAATTAGGGGTTAAGATTTGTTTTTTATGTGTAGGTTACTATGTAACAAGTTTATGTTGGGAACAATGGAGTATTATATAGGGTTCTTTATCCACGAAGCCTTCATTTTTGTTATTTATAATTTTTTTTATTTATGGTAAATAGAATTTATCCTCATAGATGATCTAGGATATGTGGAAGAAGAATAATAATATTTAATTTTCAGCCTATAGAAGGTGGAAATGTAATACTATGATGGATTGGTAGTCAATGGAAGAGATTTTCATAAATAATGGAAATTGTTAAACCATAAGATTTTTATTTTTAGTTCAATGGATTTTGTCCATATAATAGCTCACATATTGGTGGAGTCAATCATATAATTTTCAATTTCTATATAATATAGAAGATCACTAGTAAGATACACGATTAATGGAATTTCCTATCATTTTTTTGTTTCCTTTATAAATATTCAACATTGATTCCATTGAAGTCTTCTGAAAATAAATCTTTAAAATCAATTATTTTTCACTTTCACTAAATCCATGGAATATATGTGCACTTTGGTTGTTTTCCAAATTTTAAATATACTTTTTTAAAACTTAGATTTCTTGAATGAGTCAAAAATAACAATAATAACATTGAAAGAAATCATTTCCTCAATATTAAATATTTGATTTAAATAGTGGTAATGAAATACTTTATTATTTTGAACAGTCCAAAATCTATTTCCAAAAATATACATCCAAAATTTAAATTTCATAAAATAAGAAAATCAATCCCATATTAAAATTTCTTTTCCAGATGATTTCCAAAATAGATTAATGAATTAATTATCCTTAAAATTTAATCCTTATTAAAAAACTTTGATAATTTTTTAAATTAATATACCAAAAATTCCAATTAAAAATTTTTATGAAAATTAAATAACCCAGTATTAACATATTGTCATTGAAAAATCCATACATTTATGATTATTTTACAAAAACAAATAAAATTAGAATATATTTTTTCCAAATTCAAGGATTCTCTAATATATATTTATTTTTCATAGAAACCACATTTGATTCACCAAAAAGATGATAAAAGCTGGGATACTGAAATTCCTCATCCAAATTTATCACTATTATCCAATATCACACATGACTAATTTAGATCATTGAATTATTTATTTATACTGATTCCTAGTAAAAAAAATATCGTCCTATCAATGATAAAACGAACATGCCCAAATTAGAGAAAATCGATGAGTAATAAAATGTTAATAACATCAATACTCTTCGGTGACATCTTTATATTCCCATATTTCAAAAAAATCTATGATTTTAGTTCCAAGAGTACATATGAGAGTGAACCAAGTGGAATTAAATCAAAAAAAAAATATTAATAAAATCTTTCACTTGCTCTTAGGTTTCTCAAAAAAAGGTTCCACTTTCAACATTGTTGATACAACTGAAAAGATATTCTTATAAATTTATTTTTACACATTTTTCAATTAGTTTGAATATTATACTCCCCATAACGAAATAATTTCTAATTAATTAAGTTTATATGAATTTATTTTGAGAAACAATAAGAACATAAAACTATGTCAGACCATTATTAAATTTGGATTTTATTATAAAAACACACCCATTTCTATTCTCTCAGAGACCCATCATGGGATCCCAATTTCACATTTTACTCTATATTAAAAGGGTTTCTGTTAATCTTAATCGAGTTGAATTCCAATGGTGTTACATGTTACCAAGGTTCAGCATCGATGTCTATGTTCAAACTAAATCAACCCCAATTTATAGTTCCAATTCCACAAGAATATTTCCTGTCAAACATCATTTTCCTAGTTTTCAATCATTTGTTCTGTAAAATAAATGGAAAACATAACTAATAATTCCCTCAATCCTCAGAACATTTGAGTTAGTGAAGTTCTTAAAAATGAGGCATGACATGTTCCCCTAGTTTTTACACAAATAGTTCATTTTTTCATATAATAATGATGCAAAAAAGAATTATTTATTTAAAAAAACATGATTATATATATAGATATCATAAAATAATGGTTAAAAGGGGGGAATTATAAGTTCAAATGTGGAACAAATACATTCTTACCTACCCAAAACATAAAACTCAACATCAACCCCAATTTAGTATCCTCTGATGGGATAAAATTTTCATTGAATGTTTTTTGAATTTTGCAGTTCATATAATTTTCAATTGGTGACATGAATTTTCAAAAATTGAGTTTCTGCATGTCCACAATGAGTAAAAACATTTTTTCCCTAAACATTAATGTTATTTAATGTTCTTAGATAGATAAATAATTATAAATTTTTATTATATAAAGGAATTTTGAACAATTATTTAGTATTACATTGAATACAGTATCATGTTGGGGGTGATATAAAATATTTTAATTAAACATAAATTTATTTATCAACAATTTATATTCTAAAAAACAAGACAAGAATGTGAGAAAAGAATAATCAAAATATTATAATTGAAAATAAAGTGGAATTAAATAACATATATATCCTATCATTGTATAGAAAAATTTAATTAAAATGATTAAAACGAGTACTTACCTGGGGAATAATATTTTCTCGTTGAAGTGTATTAAAAATAAATCCCATAGTTTTTTGTGAAATATACCTCCGAATACTTAGTTCATTTCCATAAATATTTATATAAATTAACATTAGAGTTCATGATATATAGATCAATGTGAAATGAAATTAGATTTATTATATGGAGAATAATTATAAGATTTATAGTGTGAATATATTGTGGTCCTTGATTAGTTTCCAATTAGAATAACTACATTATTATTATTGTAAAAAATAAATAAAAAAAATAATAAAATAATTATGAAAATTAAAATGGTAAAAATGTTGATATTTAGATAATCCCCCAAGGGGTTTATTGTTTATATTTTCCACAGCCGGACAACAAATGGACTAGATCTAATCTGATGGTGTATATGGTTTAATTCCTACAAACAACCATATTTTCATCCTATCAGCTTTAGTTTTATTTAATTTTTAATGTAACCCTTTTAAATATTAAGACTAGTCCCAGTCCTTGGGTTGGCATCTCTTGTATAGTGATGAAAGAGGATAAAATTATATGATAAATTCCCCTCATATGCGGCTTGATTGGTAGAGTTCCCATGGTGTGGTAATTCAACTAATGTAAGAGAATTTTATTATGGGTCATTCCAATAAAAATTATTATTTGATATAAACAAATGTGTAAAAATCCTTATGCGAGACATTAAAGTCATTAAAAATTACTATTCATTGAAAACAATAGAAATTTAATATAATTACAGAGAATGGGTGGTCCAACTATTCCTCTGTATGTGCTGCTTCAAATTACTCTCGACCCTCCAAGAAATCACAAAAAAATGATCTTCATCTTCAATATCTACAACAAGAGCAACAGAATTGAAATAAGATTTAATATAGTCAAATTCAAATAGATATATAGACTAATTCCTGAAATTTTTAAATCCTTGAATTTTAATGGATTGATATTATTATTTTTCATGTAGGTACAATTATTATGAGAGAATGACTTTGGTTGGAGTGAGGTAGTCAACCTCCTCTATCACTTCATCAAAACATATAAATGCATTATGTGTTTTCTATGTCAAAGAATATAATGTCTTATACTGAATTGTCTTTTTATATTAAGACAAATAAGTAGAAATGTCACTATATAAAAATCATCATAATGAATATTATAAATAAAATGATACTTTATATGATTTTAATATTCTTCAGGTTCATTATAACAAATATTCTTCCAAGAATTTAAATAATTCTCGATCTATGGATGTTGATATTTGAAGAGTATGTTTATGGGAATTAATATCTCAAATATGTTCATCTCTAACTTCTTTTATCTTTATATGATTCTATTCTCCTTCATCCTAATTTGTTTTGTCAAAAATATTTCATCATATTCATGGAGTGCATATTTATCATCTTAATTTTCATTGATATTACACATATCAGGCTAAATCATTTCTATGATTTCACCATGATAAACCATTTACTCATCAGTAATATCTCTATGATTCTATTCTCTCATCAATAATTGAAATACTACCATATACTCTTCAGGTTTTTGTATCTGATCAAACTATGACAAAAAATCATATTTATTAGAGTTTATCACTTTTATTTGTGATTTTTTGTGTTATTTTTTTTGTAAATTAAATGGAAATGTAGATAACCCTCTAAGACAAATTTTTTTCCCCTATAAAAATTTACCAATTGCTGAGTACATCCATTTCATGATTATGGTCTAAAATATATTTATAACTATTAATATTGTAGTACCCCTGGTCTGAGGTATGTGGCTTTTTATGCATTTTTATGTGTTTGATGTGCATGGGATGAGTTGGGAAGAGGTTGGAAGAGTTTGGAATGGTTTTGGATGGGTTTGGCGGAATTTAAAGGGGTTCATAGTTTGAGCTCGGTTAGTGGAAACCGTGATGATTCTCCAGGAAACCGTGTAGGGGAGACATTAGGCTTCCCACATCCTGCGCACGGTTTGCCAAACCGTGTAAGGAAACTGTGCAGACCATTTCTCCCAAGGAATTAGTGTGTGCATGGTTAGATTACGGTTAAACAAACCATGTGGACTAACCGTATGACCACTTAAAGATAGGGTTATAAGTTCCGGGCTCCCTCGGGCTTAACCTATTTCAATCTAAACGTCCTCCCACTCATTGATCACTTGGGTTATTCGGTTCTCAAGGGGTGGGGGAGCATTCCCATTCATTTTGGAAGCGTTTTGAAGACGTTTCTTGGTGTTTTGACGGTGATTGCTCCCGGGTAAGTCCTCTCTCATGGTTTAATTATGTTTTCCTCTAGATCTGGTCTTCCCTCTTTCGTGGTTTTCAAGATATTTATTTTTGGTGTGTATATCTAGGGTTTTGGTTTCCTTGAATGATGATTTTAAGGCTTATGAATGTTAGGGATGTGGATCTAGAGAGGTTCCATTAGTGTGTTCGTCGGATTTGAGGCGCGGTAGTTCGTGGGTTGATTTCTCGGGAACCCTAAAGATAGGTGGCTTCACTCTCGACTCCACATGGTTAGATCTAATGATTTTGGCTAAAATTTATTTGTTGTGTTTAAAATTATTTTTTTTATGTGCAAAATTGGTTAGAGACCCCTTGGGGATGTTTTGGGGTTTTTTGGGAAAATCGGGTTTTGTGGTGAAAGGCTATTATTATAGATTTTAAAATGGAAATTTTAAAATGGGATACGATGGTTGATTTTTAGAAATGGTTGATGAAAATGGTTTTAAAAAAATGTCTTGTTTTAAAAACATGTTGTTTGGCATAAAAAAATTATTTCCAAAAAATGGGTGCTTTATTGAAGTGGATTGATATGCAATGGAATTGGTTGATTGCAAGTGGTTGTGACCTTGGTGGGTTATATGCTTGGAATTGGCTTATTTTGAATGTTGTGTGGAAGTGGCAATAAGTACCACTATAAAAATGGGATGGATAGTGTACGGAAGGGACACCATTAATGGTGAATGAACGGGAAATGCCACTAAAGTGTGAATGGGTGAACGAGTTGGACAGAAGCTCCACCGTTAGGTTCTTATGGTTGTTTTGTTGTACATTGCTTTGCAAGATGGAATTGTTGTCCTAATTTGTAAATGTTGCGATGGTTGTGGCTGTTTGGTTGGTTTTCCCTTGGTTTCTTGGTTTGGGTGTGATGTTTTGTTAAGTGAATTTTTGGTTTATTAAAATGGTTCCACTTGTGATTTAATTTATATAAAATGTTTTATATAAATGTGCTAATGGTTTTATCCTAGTGGCGTGTGTAGGGAAGTCATTTGGGAAAATCCTATTGTGTTTTAGTACTCACCCCCTGCTTTGGCATGTCAGTTTCTTTACAGATGTTGTGTATAGTGATGTGGGAAAAGGTAAGGCATCTCCCTCCATTAGTGGAGCTTTGTGATCCCATGGTAGTGCTTGGAGCTTGGGGCATGTTGTGGTGATGTGGTGGTGTCATGGCTGGTGGGGTTTTGGCTGTTTATCTTCTGAAGTGTACTTTGATGTTTTGTGGACATGTCGGGTTATATTGGTTTTGGGTTGGGTTGTGGAACAACTTGGTTGTCTTTTGCGAATACATGTTTGGGCTGAAAGTGCATGCATCATTAGCTGTTGGTTTGGTTAGTTTTGTCTTTAAGGAAAATTGTTCCCCAACTTGATCTTGAAGCCCTCGGTATTTATTTCCTGCCTTTGGTCTCTTGGGAATGACTCTTAAGGCCAAGTATCCCTCACCTCCTCCTCAAGCCAATGAGGTAGGTTCGGGGTGTTACAAGTGGTATCAGTTTTTTCGGTCCTTTGGGGTTGATTCTCGGATTTGGTGTTGACATTCATTGGGGTACATTCCTTGAGTCGGGATGGTAGCAAGGCTTAGGAATTTAAGAACTTGGAATGTGTATCACAATAGAATGTAGATAACCCTTTTATGATGAAATTAAAACATCCCCAAGGGGTTTCACTATATTGAAAACCAAACCATTTTCAAAATACCAAATTTATTCACATTACAATTTCACATATTCCTATCACATTATAAATCATTATACCTCAATGAAATATGTGTCCTAGTGGGAAGTCATTTCTACCATGCACGTCATTCTCATCACATTGGCTAAACCCACGACAATGAGATATTCAATGCCTATAGGCGTCGTAGAGAACAATCGGAGGAGGATGCTGAGAATGTGGTAGCAGCGGAGCCTCAGGCGAACCATCAGCTAGTGGAAAGCATAGTGGAAGCTTTCCAAGCTGTGGGAAGTGGGAACAAAGTGGATGATCCAAGGCATGTGAATCATGATATTCAGTTTCTAAAGAAAAATCCACCCATCATCAGGGGTGATGCATAGCCGAATAGTGTGGAAGCATGGTTGAATAGAATGAACAAGATCTTCGAGTTCTTGGAAACGCTGCTAGAGTTTAAAGTGAAGTTGGAAATGTATATGTTCGAATATCTTTCCCTTCAGTGGTGGGAGTTGGTAGTACATGTGGGGACGGATCGGGGTATGATGTGGGAAGGCTTTGAGTAATTGTTCAATAAACAATTATACCCACACAGGTTCAGAATTTAGTATATGACTGATTTATTCAGTTTGAAGAAAGATCTTATGTCTGTAACAGAGTATGAAGCTATGTTTTTGAACATAGTGAGGTTTTCACCTGAAGTGGTGGGTAGCACGTCGTTGAATGAAAGGATATTTGAAGTGGGGTTAAGGCATGAAATCCGTTCAAAGATAGCAGTACTGTGTATAGATGATTACACAGAGATGGTGAATAGAGCCTCGGTGGCTGAGCGGGATCTATTGCATGCTCTAGGCGGAGGAAGCATGGTGGTCCCATGGGGAACAGTGGGAACTTTAATGATGGGTTCAAGCGGAATAGGGACACTTATTCCCTGGGTGGGAATTTGTCGCATAGTCCGACTTCAGGATTGGTGAATCTTCTTCCGAAGCCCGAGTGCAAGCCGTGATGTTTTCAGTGTGGATCTATGAGCCACATTAAGAAGGATTGTGCATCACAACCTCGAGAATGTCATAATTGTAAGAAGATGGGGCATCTGCAGCGTTATTGTCGGAATGCTTTGAGGTCGGGTGTGCGTGATACTTCTCAGGGATCACAGATGTCGTATGCTTCAACTGGATGGGGACAACAACACAACCCTCATCAGTAGAGTAAAGTGGGTCATGGAGATTCTTAGAATACCATAATGCCTTAGAAGGGAAATAAAGTGCAGAGTGTGGAAAGAAAACATGTGTTTGGTGGTGAGCGGGTTGTGGTGGATGATCAGTCGGGACCATCCACGGTTGGAGGTACTATTCTTTTAAATTCTACCCTGATGCAAGTGTTTTTTGATACCAGTGCTTCACACTCATTTATTGTTGCATATATGGTTGATTTTCTGGGTTTAAGGGTAGAAATGATGCCCTCTATTTGAAAACTTCAAACTCCTATGGGTCGAAGAGAGTGTCGAGAATTCTTGTGTAGAGCATGTTGTATCGTTATGGGCGAGGTTGAGCTAAAGTGGAATTTCACAATGCTTGAGATGGATGGGTATGATGTAATCATGGGAATCGATTGGCTGGTGGCGTTTAAGGCCCACATTGATTGTGATACGCGAACAATGGCTTTTACGACACACGACGGTGTTAGACATCTCATTAGAGGAGAGAGGCATGAAATCAAGGTGCAACGGGTTTGTTGTCACTAGCAGTGGGTACGTAAACATATCCTTTGGCAGTGTTGTCATTGGAATCAGTATAGGGTGTTGAGCAGGGTGTTCTTCCAGCAGTGGTAGATCAGTTCATGGATGTGTTTCCTAATGAATTATCTGGGATACCTGCCATAAGAGAAGTGGAGTTTATGATTGATCTCCTTCCAGGGACTAGTCCTATCTCACTTCCGTCATATTGGATAGCACCAGCAAAATTGCGGGAATTGAATGTCTAGTTTGAGGAGTTAGAAATCAAAGGATTTATCGAGCCTAGCACATCTCCTTGGGCGGCACATGTGTTGTTTATGAAAAAGGCTGATGGAACATTGAGGCTATGTGTTTATTATCATAGACTTTACCAATTTAAGATAAAGAATATATATACACTTCCATGAATTGATGATTTTTTCAACCAGTTGAGGGGAGCCCATTGGTTTTCCAAGATCAACCTGAGGTTGGGATATCATCAAGTGCGGGTAAGGAATAAGGATATTACTAAAACAACCTTCACAAGTAGATATGGACATTATGAATATGTGGTTTAGCCCTTTGGTCAAATGAATGCGCCAGTGGTGTTTATGGAATTGATGAATCAGATATTTCAGAGATATATGGATTCATTTGTGGTGGTGTTTGTAGATGATATTCTGGTGTATTCAAAGACAAGGGTGGAGCATGAGCAGCACTTGGTGACAGTGCTAGGGATCTTGAGGGATAATCGGTCGTATGCCAAATTGTCAAAGTGTGACTTTTAGATACAGGAAGTTCCTTTTTTTGGCCATTTGATTTCCGAAAGAGGTTTTTTAGTGGATCCAGAAAAGATATAGGTTGTTATCTCTTGGAAACCGCCAAACAATGTGTTTGAGATATGAATTTTTCTTGGTCTAGCTTGGTATTATTGAAATTTTGTTCATGATTTTCATGTTTGGATTGGCCGATGAAAGCTTTGAAAAGAAAGAATGTTCCATTCTAGTGGAATGAAAAGTGTCAGTAGTTTTTCGAATAGCTAAAGGGTCATCTTACAACAGCACCAATCTTGGTTTTTCCAGAATCAAGAAAAGGGTACGTGGTGTATTGTGAAGCATCTGGATCAGTGTTGGGGTGCGTTCTCATGAAAGGGAATCATGTGGTTTCATATGGCTCACGTCAGTTGAGGGTGCATGAGAAGAACTACCCAACTCATTATTTGGAGTTGGCAGCAGTGGTCCATGCTTTGAAAGTATGGCATCATTATCTCTTCGGTGAGAAATTCACGGTATATACAGATCATAAGAGCTTAAAGAATATTTTCTCACAAAGGTATGTGAACATGGGGTAATGTATATGGATGGAATATCTCCACAGTTTTGATTTTGACTTAATGTACACACTAGGTAAGGTAATTATGGTGGCGGATGCGTTAAGCAGAAAATCATATGCTCAGATGGTGAAACATGCATCAGACCAGTGGTAGTTGATGTCAGTTATAGCTGATATGCGGTTGGAATATGAGGACCAGGGCGATAGAGCGGTCTTCATTCCGGTTTTGTTGATTCTTGACTTCGTTGTCCTGGTTAGAAAGGCACATATATCCGATTCAGAGTGTGTGACCTTGGGGTCAAGATTCAATGGTGGGGAGACCATTTAGGGTTGGAAATTAAAGGAAGATTCCGTTTTGTGTCTTCAGAATCAGATGGTTGTACCAGTTGCTTGTCAGGGGGATCTTCTCAGGGCGTATCATCATTCTAGGTGGTCCATTCATCCTCGAATTCAGAAAATGTATAAATAATTGAAAGCGCAGTTTTGGTGAACTGGTATGAAAAGAAGTGTCGTTGAGTTTGTTTCAAGATGAATGACTTGTCAGCAGGTCAAGGCAGAACATTAGAGGCTAGCATGAATGTTGCAGACTTTACCAATCCCTGTTTGGAAATGGCATAAGATATCAATGGATTTTGTCATAGGTCTCCCAAGAACGGTCAGAAATCACGATGCCATTTGGGTGATAGTGGATCGGCTAACGATGTCAGCCAATTTTATCTCGATTCGTGAATCTCATACAGTGGAGGATATGTCCAAAATCTATAGCTGGGAGTTTCTAAAAGATCCATGGTGTTCCAGTTTTGATTGTATCAGTTAGAGATTTGAGTTTTAGATCTCGTTTCTGTAAATCCTTGCAGCAAGCCCTTGGGACACAGTTGACAATGAGTATGGCATATCACCTCATACAGATGGTCAATCTGAGAGGATGATAAAAACTCTGGAGGATATGTTGTGGGCTTGTGTCATGGATTTTGGTGGCTCGTGGGAGGATCACTTGTCGTTGGTCGAGTTCTCGTACAATAATAGTTATCGGGCATCCATACATATGGATCCATTTGAAGGGTTGTATGAGCGGTCCTGTCGTTCATCACTATGTTGGGTTGAAACAGGTGATTCCTTGATGTTTGGACTGAGCCTTGTCCCGGAGACTACGGAGAAGATCATGTTGATCAAGAAGAGAATAGAGACGGCTCAAAGTCTTCAGAAATCATATGCGGATCATCATATATGGTTGTTGTCATTCGAGGTGAGTGATCACGTTTCCTTGAGGATCTCTCCTAAGTTGGGACATCGTCGGTTTGGAGAGAAGGGGAAGTTATCTACATGGTATATTGGACCATTTGATATTCTTGAGTGGGCTGGTGAGGTAGCTTATCAGTTGGCTTTTCCACCTAGGTTATGTATGGTGTACACCGTGTTTCATGTGTTGCAGTTGAAAAAGTATCAGCTAGATTCTGACCATGTGATTCGATGGGATCATGTTGAGCTAGAACCGGATGCTTCATTGGTGCATGTGCCAGTGCGGGTTGTGGATAGGAAAGAGAATGTCCTTCATGGTAAAAGCATCGGTTTAGTTCGTGTTTTCCGGTAGCATGGTCAGATTAAATAGGAGATATGGGAGCGGGAGAAAGAGATGGTCAGGCAGTGGCCCGAGCCCTTTTGGAAAAGGTCGGGTTCACAACTTTCTAGGGACAGAAAGTCCACTATTGGGGAGAATGTATCACCCCCGATTTGAGGTATGTGGTCTTTTTATGCATTTTTATGTGTTTAATGTTCATGGGATGTGTTGGGAAGAGATTGGGAGAGTTTAGAATGGTTTTGGATGAGTTTTGAGGCTTTTAAAGGGGTGCACGGTTTGAGCATAGTTAGTGGAAACTGTGCGGATTCTCCAGTAAATCGTGTTGGGGAGACAGTAGGCTTCGCATGGCATGTGCACAGTTTTCCAAACTGTGTGAGGTAACCATGCAGTCCCATTCTCCCAAGTCAGTAGCGTGCGCACTATTACCGCACGGTTTGCCAAACCATATGGCCACTTAATGATAGGGTTATAAGTTCCGGGCTCCCTCAAGCTTAACCTAATTCACTCCAAACATCCTCTCACTCATGTCTCACTTGGATTCATTGGTTCTCAGGGGTTGGAATAGCTTTCCCACTCATTTTGGAAGCATTTTGAAGAGGGTTCTTAGTGTTTTGAAGGTGATTGCTCCTGGGTAAGTCCCCTCTCATGGTTTCTTTGTGTTTTCCTCTATATCTTCTCTTCCCTCTTTCTTAGTTTTGTATATCTACACTTGTTTTGTGTATATATATGGTTGTGGTTTCCTTGGATTATTATTTTAAGTCTTGTGAATGTTAGGTAAGGGGATCTAGAGAGGTTCTGGTGGGGGTGTTCGCCTGATTTGAGGTGCAGTTTTTCGTGGGTCGATTTCTCAGGAACCCTAAAGGTAGGTGGCTTCTCTCTCGACTCAACTTGGTTTGAGCTAATGGTTTTGGTTACAATTAATTTTTTGTGCTTGAAATTAATTGTGTTTTTATGTGATAAATTGGTTAAAAACCCCATGTGGTATGTTTTGGGGATTTTTGGGAAAAAGAGGGTTTTGTGGCGAAAGGCTATTATTGTGTATTTAAAAATAAAGATTATAAAATGGGATACGATGGTTGATTTGTGAAAATGATTGATGGAAATGGTTTTCAAAAAAAGGTTTGTTTTACTGAAATGTTTTTGGGCATGGAAACATGATTTTCTATAAATGGTTTATTTATTGAAGTGGATTGATATGCAATAGAATTGGTTGATTTCATGTGGTTGTGACCTTGGTGGGTTATATGCTTGGCATTGGCTTTTTTTGAATGTTGTGTGGATGTGGAGAGAAGTACCACTATAAAAATGGGATGGAAAGTGGACGGAAGGGCCACCATCAACAACGAATGGACGGGAGGTGCCACTAAAGCGTGAATGGGTGAATAGGTTGGACGGAAGCTCCACCGTTTGGTTGTTGTGGTTATTTTGTTTTGCATTACATTGCAAGATGGAATTGTTGTGATAATTTCTAAATGTTGGGATGCTTGTGGCTGTTTGGTTGGTTTTCCCTTGGTTTCTTGGTTTGGGTGTGATGGCTTGGTAAGGGAATGTTTGGCTAATGAAAATGGTTTCACTGATGATTTAATATATATAAACTATTTTATATAAATTTGCTAACAGTTTTATCCTAGTTGCATGTGTAGGGAAGTCATTTGGGGGAATCCTACTGAGTTTTAGTACTCAACCCCTACATTGGAACGTTGGTGTCTTTGAAGATGTTGTGTATCGTGACATGGGAAAAGGTAAGGCATCTCCCTCCTTTAGTGGAACTTTGTGATACCTTGGTGGAGCTTGGAGCTTGGAGCATCGATCATAGTGTGGAGCTGTGGTGGTGTCATGGCTGGTGGGGTTTGGGTTGTTTAGCATCCACAGTGTACTCTGATGTTTTGTGGACATGTCGGGTTTTATTAGTTTTGGTTTGTATTGTGGAACAACTTGGTTGCCTTTTGGGAATACATGTTTGGGCTGAAAGTGCATGCATCATTAGTTGTCGGTTTGGTTGGTTTTGTCTTAAGGGAAAATCATTCCCCAACTTGATCTTGAATCCCTCAGCATTTATTGTCAGCCTTTAGCGTCTTGGGAATGTCTCTTAAGGCCATGTATCCATCACCGCCTCCTCAAGACAGTGAGGTAGGGCGCAGGGTGTTACAAATATAGCATAATTTTCATCACTAAGATCAATCTCATGGAAGGAGGGTCGAATAACCTAATGGTCTTCCCAAAATTATTTCATCAATTTTTTTTTATATTTTTAATATCGAAAAAAATAACATGGAATAGTGTTAAAAATCACATGGGTACTGGGAAACCAAGTAATGATATGGTGAAAAAAATATGAATTAGAGTTAAAAAGTAATTAAATGATAAAGGAAGATAAGTCAGTAAGAATCATGCCCAGATTCATGTTGATCCATTCATATTCTATCAATCACTGATGAAAAATAGATTAGATCATTTTATAACCTCACTTATTGGATGAAGGATCGCTCATGTTACACATATGTACCAGCTGAAACTATGATCACATTTGTATTAAGTCTCTTTAGATACATACATTATCTCTCAAAAGTAAATGTATCACCCAATAGACATTCAATAGCTAAAATATCTTCTTAATATAAGTTATATTCATGAGATATTCAATGAAGGAAAAAATATAAGATACCCTCTAAATCTATCCAAGAAAATAAGGGGATAACAATGAATGGGAAAGAGTGTAAAACAATTACCTTGGATGGGCATGCTATCACTTCACTAAATACATTATTATTTTCCACCAATAGTAATGAAGAAGTATGATGATAAATATGATGTATTGATCTACAAATAGTATCATTGTTTCAATTCCTAGAACTATAATATCATGTTTGACCTTTATCTATGAATGATTTAGATTACAACACATTTAGGAAGGAAGAGAGAGCATCGACAAGTCTTGAAAAAATAGAAATGAAGAATAGTTAAAGGAACTGGGGAAAAGAAAACTAATATAATGAGTTTAATATCTATGTGTTTATCATTAATATATAAGATAAGACCCCCACTTTTAAAATGAATCAAATTGTCACATTAATAAATAATAGGTATGAAAATCCACATGGTTCACTTTGATGTTCTCGTGACCAGCTCTATGTGAAGTCCCCATGATAGTAGTCAGCCTTTATTGACGACATTCATGTCCCTTCCAATATTTCCTTGAAAACATATTCCCATGATCTTTATTCCTATGTGATAACGGAAAACCAAATTCACTTATGTCACCATCTCATTCACCATTATGCATTGGTAACTTCGGGAGACAAAAAATAGTGAGATTTTAACTATATATATATTTGGTTTCATTTTGGTATAATTATATTCCTACTATTAATATGATTATTTACATATATCTAAATATATTTTTTATTTTTAATATATATATATTTAATATCAAAACAAACATGGGTGTGGGTATCTGTATTTTCTCTGCATCAAGTGGAAGGAAAACAATTTTGATTGGCTTCCATGGAAAAATAGTCATAGAAGCTTGATATAACCATTATGAATTAGTTTTATAACTCATCAGGTGAGATAATAAAGACATGGATATGAATTTTTTCATCCTTGGGTGGCACTGGATCTCACCTTGGAATTATGTTCTTCTATAAATGGGGCACATTATTTGATCGAATTCTTGAGTTCTATATCCACAATGGTTTCATTAAAAAACAATAGATGTAATATTTAGTTAGTGAAGTTGGTGGAGGGATTTGTATTGAGAATGTATTTAAGATGAACTTTTATGGGGCTCAACTATGACTTGGTGGATTGATTGAAATCATATTTAATACTGGTCTATTTTTACACCAAACAGTGTCATCTATATGGGATTCACTAGGTGAAAACTATGATTTTGACTCATTGGTGGTGTAAATGCGTCAATCAGTAAGGCTTGAGGAAAAATTGTTCAAAATAAACCATCAAGGGTTATTCATATATGGCTTCATATAATCAAGGGTACAGATAATTGGTTTTTTGTGTATGTTACTCTACTACAAGGGCCTATTGGGAAAGAAAAAGTGTTCCATTGCGTTCTTTTTTTCATTGGATTCATTATTTTCATGTTAATGTTTTCCTATTAACATATTTTCTAATTGTATCCACTCCAATTTTAGTAGACGATGGACAATTGTTGGATAATTTTGGTTTATGGAAGCTTGTAGTGAGGCATCTTGATGGATTTGCGGTTATTAGGGGAGATATAAAAAATTAAGTAATATGGTTGACCATAAAATTTTTATTTATGATTGAATAGATTTATGTCATGTAGTAGCTTTAGGGTTTGTTCAGTCAATCACATGATTTTCTGTCACTCTCTAATACAATATATAACTAATAATATGCATGGTCGATGAAATTTCTAGGCACTGCACCTTGGTACCATTATAAAATTTCATCTTATGGAATAATTAATTATTCAATAAATTTATCTACAATATCATATAAGTTTCACTTTTGGATGATCTAGAAATGACACGATCACTTTGGGTGTTTTCAAAATTTTATACACAACACCTAAAAATATATAATCCCTGAATTAGAAAAATAAAATAAAATAATAAAATAAATATAAGAAATTTCCTCAATAATTATATATGATTTAAACAATGTAATTGAAATAAATAACATTTAAAAAAAGATGTAATCAATTTCCATAATAGTTCATAAAAAATCAAAATTTCAAAATAAGGAAGTTAACTCTTAATTAATATTACATTCTCGATGAATTCCAAAATTGAATAATTCTTGAATTATCATAATAATTAAATAATTATCAAAAACTATTATGTGAAATAATTTACTATGAATGTCACACAAGTTATAATTAAAAAATTATAATAAAATTAATTAACAAAACAATAAGAAATTATCACTACCAAATTGACACTTTTAAGAAGAATTTACGAGATATGAAAAATCAACCTGAATTTTTATCAATTCAATAAATAAATATTTTAAGCACAATAATTAATTGTAAACCCATTTATTTCACCAAAAAAATATTCAAAATAGTGTGATAAAATACTTCCACATCACTTACCCATGTACAATTTCATACTTTAATCAATTTTGACGACAATCTGGTTTTTTTACCAAGTGATGAGTATTTATTATCAATTATTCATGCTCGGGGCACTATAATCATCTTATAAGAGTTCCATAATTCACAATTGGATTACATGTAATTCACCATATATTTATATGTTATGAAAATCTAAATTATTATAATAAGGCATGATAATTCTGAATATGGGTAAACCATCATACAGAGGAATGCATCATTATTCAATAAATCCTCAATAATAACATCAAAAGTTCAACATTTATTACCTAATAAATAAAGAAGTCGAATGTTATCAAAAGTATTATAGAATAATATTGAAACCAAAATATTAGAATTATTTGATAAAATATTATTTAAATATAATTTATGATTTATTTTTAAATAACAACAATAATTCATAAAGTCACAAACAAAAAATATGCATTCCATAATCATAGAATCATTAAGATGTGATAATTATTTCCAAAAATAAATCACCCTATATCTTAAATAACATCATTATTATTATATTTTTTAACCTCAATGGTCATGTCATAACATTCAACTCACATCACCAAATGATGTATAACATTTTTCTGAAATAATACTACACATTAAACTTTAGGGTTATATATAGCTCAACATAATAATAAACCACAAAAAAAATATAGTACCCCTAAAATTACCTGAATTAAAACCTCCAAAGGGATGTCCAGGTCATTGAAATTATGATCAAACAGAAACTCATAAACCCATGATGGTATCCATTTTTATTTTGATAACCTCACATTAAAGTATCTTAATCATTAAATTTTTCACAACCCTTCTATGAAACAAACTATAGAACGCATCATTATTTGATAAATATTATAATACCATTATATATGAATTTATTTTTTACATTCAAAAATAACTTTAGTTTTATATTTTTATAGAATTAGGACATTACCCTTACATATGTATGTATTACATCACAAAGTGGAAAATACACTTATTATCCATTTTTCATCAAAAGAAAATGTTTAAGATATAAAAAGATTAAATATCAAGAAACATATTCAGAATTATTATTTTGATTTCATCATTGTCCTTAGTCATCCTTAAAACCCAATGAATAGAATATTAAAACATTATATGAGAACATAAATCTTAATAAATGACATAAAAGAAAGAAATAATACTATTATTCAGTGGATACTTATAAATATATTGATTTTAGAAAATAATGTTCATGATTGAAATAAACATTTTATTACCCATGAAATCAGAATCATTGGCCATGTTTTTTCATAAAACATTACATACGATAAATCGATAGAAAAATAAAATAGATTTTTTTTGAAGTTATAAAAAACATAAGAAAGGTTTTTGAAAGAGTTGTATTTTCTATCTATAAGAATTATCATATACATTCCTTTAAACACATGGTCATAATCTTACCTTGCGAAACTATAATATATTCAAAAAAATTACAATAATATTAAAAGTAAAATCATGATGGAATATTGGGAGAATTATTTTCAATATCACTCTTAATAATAGAATAACCAAAATGGTTTACTTCCATACCTAACTCATTGGAGGGCTATCACAAACCCACCCATCCTTGGTTTATAACAAAACCACTCATCCTTAGTTTATAACATAAACACCCATCCTTGGAATTTAATGAAACTCCATATCATTATAAATATTCCCAATAACCATAAAATAATCATAAAATATAAAATCCTTAAATTTCCAACTTTCAATCATAAAAATATTCTTTTCACCCATAAGAAACTATTTCGAGATATTGGAATATTCAATCCATTTTAAAAAATTTAGAAATTAACAATAACATAAGGAAAAAGGTTTACTAATATAATAAATTATATAATCTCTTAAAATAATTTAAATATCTGATAATTGATATAACGGCTAGAAAATTTATTGTCTTTGAATGTGTTACTATAGAATATTACATTGGTATTTTGTAATGAAATTTAAAATATTCCATATAAAATACCAAAATAATTTCCCTCTAAAAAAATTAAAGAAATTAAAACAAAATGTAAATTTTCCTTTATAATTAATTTATTTACATATAAATACATCGATAAAATAATTTTAAAAATAACAATATGGATGAAAACCTACTGGAAGGGACCCATTAAATGACGATTTTTTAGGAAATTCCATAACCTCGAGTCCGACTCGCCACATATATTCTTTATATTCGAAAATAATAATGTTTTTTTAATTAATTAAATACATAACAACCTTTTTCATGTTTATTATTTCATTTATTTTATTCATTACTATGTCATATTAAATTACATAATCATATAATTTAATTTCAGATGTCTTGTCGATATTCAGATTCTATATCCAAAATGACTTCGATTGCTTGACTATATTGAAAGGGGTGAAAAATTCATCATTAAAAAAGTAATAATAATAAAATAATCTTCATATATATAAATTATTAATACTTTTTAAAACAACCAAGAATAATGGTTATGAATAATTAATTATGTTACAGTCATATAGATAGTAGGTCGAACAAAAACATGAGTAACATTTCCATTCCTCAAGGATCATTATATAAAAAAGGTAAGTATTATTTAATACTTAAATAATGACAATTGTAACAGGAATAAAATATTTTTTATTTAAATACAATAATATACACCATCCATGTGATTTAGTGATGAAGAAAAATTCACATCACTTTCTAGAGGAGGAAGTCAACATGTACGCATGAAAAATGTTATTATTTTTCAATAATCGTAATAGTAAGAAGTTATATGTTATATTACATTGAAAAATTTATAAATATTTCATGAATATAATTTATATGCATATATGATTTCCACCATTATTCATAGAAATCAAAGCCGGTGATGGAAAGTGAATTATATTGGTTCACAAGGCGGTTGTCTTTTGTACACACAAATGGTGGCTTCATTTCCAATTTTGATGCAGGATGATATGGATTTGAATTTTTAAATGAACATAATAACAATGAATTATATGTTATATATTTATGTTATTATGTCATCATAGTTAAACAATAACTGATTAGTTTATAATAAGAAATAAAACAAAAACACTTTGTTAAGAATTATTTATCTTATTCAGGAAACCTGTTTTGTTTTTCAGAAAACTTCAACAAAGGTTGAATTTATGATCAAACTGTAGACTCAATGATGTGATGAGGGATATCAGGAATATATATGGGTAGATATTTTCCTTCATAAATTGTTTTTTATGTGTGAATTAATGTAAATGGTAGGATCTAGTCTCTCCCTCTTGAGAGAGTTTTCTCCTAGGGTTTTCATAGGTTTTGAGTCCACCTTTCCATATGGTTCACGGTGGCTCCTCACCCTCGGTCCCCCGCTTCAGTTATGTGGTTTGTCGTTTCTTCTTCAGAATTTGTGTTAGCGGCTGGTTATTCCCCTTCTTCTATACCGCTCCTCAAACCCTCTGTGGAAAAGTTACTGTTTTTCATTTGCCTCCTGGGATTATCCGCCTGTTCCCGAAACCACCTCTTGTGTCTTGGAGGGAGTCGGCCTTCATTCCCTACTCGTTTTGGACTTATGGTGCAACTCCGGCCTACCATGGGGCCTTGAAATCCTACCTGTCGCAATCATCCTTCGTCGGTGTGAGATCTATGAGTGGGAGGACGGTTCCAGATCACAATCATCTCAAGTTTCACCATCATTACGAATCCGAGTGTTCTCTATCTCGAGACCTTCACCAGTTTCCGAGGAATTCATAACCCTAATTTGCATCCCTTTCAACATTTTACATGTGCGCTCTTTGTTCGATTATTTCCTTTTCCCTTTTTCCTTTTGTTTCTGCTTCGCGAAGATAAGCGATAGATTGGGGGCGGGTTTCAGTTTCCACATTGGTGCGAATCTTCCGCCGCATTGTTTCTTGATTCGCGTAGCACCTTCCGTGATGGTTCACAACGTTTGAGCACTCTCTAAGTGGCCGCCACAGGGTGTCTGATCTGTGTGATTCTTGCACGAAGCCTCAACCGTGTTGCGGTGTTGCGTTGTTCCTGCTAAGGGGTGTTTCCCCGTGATGACTCGGCGGGCACTGTGAGACCGCGAAGATGTTGATTCGCGAAGAGTCTACCGCGAAGGCCCATGCAATTTGTGTGTTTGCTCTTTGATTGATTCGCGAAGCACCTACCGCGAAGGACTGAGGCGCTGTGTGAGCACGAATTTTCTGGTTCTGAATATGAGATCGTGAAGAGGTCGATTCGCGAATCACCTGCAGCGATGGTCTAAGGAGCAGCGAGATCTCACGGTAATTGATTCGGGAAGTTCATACTGCGAAGATATGAGGCCTTGTTTGATTGTGAAGGTATGAGGAGTTGGTAAGACATGAAAACCTACCATGAGGTGCTGCTCTGCGAAGACTGGGGGGCGTGACACGGGTTCTCGAGCAAGACCAATTTAGAGGCAGAGTTGATCCCAAAGGATTCGGCGATTTTTGTTGGATGGGTTTTTTTTTTTTTTTTTAATGGGTCTAGGTTTAGAATAATTAGGAAAAAAGGTTTGTTGAGCGCCACTTCAAGTGGCGCTTAGCCACCTTTTATTTTTTTTTTCTGGTTTTGTTTTATTTCTTTTTTTTTAATTGTTTTTCACCTCATCTCTTTTTAATAAATAATTTCAAAATAAATAAATAAAATTTTAAAAATAATCTTATAAATATGTATTTAAAAATGCTAAATTAATTATTATTATATTTATAATTATATAATTATGACATTATATTTATGTATATATATAATTATATGTGTGTGTATAAATATAATTATGTATATATATAATTAAAAATAAATATTTATAAATATAAATCTATTTATATATATTTTTTAAATAAAAAATATATTTGTAATTATATAATTATAAACTAATCTTTAAATATAAATATTTATAATTATATGAATATGAATATATTTAAAATATATAATTATGAAAATATTGTTACATATATATTTAAAATTTATTTATAAATATATTTAATATTCATATATAAATATATATGTGTATGTGTGTGTGTGTATGTGTGTGTGTAGAATTATATTTATAATTATATTTAGAATTATATTGTAATTATAGTTATACTTGTATATGTATAATTATATATTTATACATGTATATATTTACATAGTTATAAGTAACTATTTATAAAAAAAATTGAAATATTGTTAAACATATAGTCTTTCAATACCACCTACTTGAAACTTAAAAATGTTTCAAGTATGTGACTTTGAAAGCCTATAAAATATAATCTAAATGACCAATATGAATAAAACTTAAAACATGTATTAAAAATATACTAAATAGATAAAAATAAAAAAATTACGTAAAAAATGTCGATAGAAAATATTTTATAGGCTTTTAAAACCACCTAGTTGTAACTTAAAAATGTTTCAACTATGTGACTTTGAACGTCTATAAAACATAATTCATATGACCAATATGAATGAAACTTAAAACTTGGATTAAACATATACTGAATAGATGAAAATAAAAAAATTACGTAAAAAATGTCGATAGAAAATATTTTATAGGCTTTCAAAACCACCTAGTTGTAACTTAAAAATGTTTCAACTAAGTGACTTTAAACGTCTATAAAACATAATCCATATGACCAATATGAATGAAACTTGAAACTTGGATTAAACATATACTGAATAGATGAAAATAAAAAAATTACGTAAAAAATGTCGATAGAAAATATTTTATAGGCTTTCAAAACCACCTAGTTGTAACTTAAAAATGTTTCAACTATGTGACTTTAAACGTCTATAAAACATAATCCATATGACCAATATGAATGAAACTTGAAACTTGGATTAAACATATACTGAATAGATGAAAATAAAAAAATTACGTAAAAAATGTCGATAGAAAATATTTTATAGGCCTTCAAAACCACCTAGTTGTAACTTAAAAATGTTTCAACTATGTGACTTTAAACGTCTATAAAATATTATTATTTTATATACAATAATTAATTAGTTAGTAATATAATTATTAATTATTATTTGTCATTATAATTATTAATTATTAATGGTTAACTCGCTGTGACAAATTTTATTTATATTGTACCTGTACTTTATAATTTAATAGTTAATTGAAATAAGTTTGTATTTAATAGATTTTGGATTTTCTTGTTATTTGACTTAAACAACAGTTACTTATCATAGTGAATATGTTTTTTAATATATACAACATTACATCCAAAAACATCAACGACGATGCCCCCCGGTACCACAACGCGGTGTCTGAATGTCACGTCCTCTCCGCGTCCGACGTCCATGTCGCTCCGGTGTCCTCTCTGCAGGTTCCTCCTCTTCCGGTGCTTCTGGTGCCTCCTCATGATGCTGTGTAGAGGACTGACCAAAATCATGTGAGGACGCCCCAAAATCATGTGAGGATGCCCCAAAACCATATGGGGTGACATATGGCTCTGAAGCTCCTATAAATGGTAGAAATGGGGTACTGAAGAAGGCCTCGTCGGGAGGAGAGGGGGCCGCCATAAGCTGTGTGACTGCACCCAGATCGAAGTCCATAGTAGTCTGCGGAGACGCCATATGCGGTATATAAATGTCTCCCTGCTGTGCAAAATCATCAGTCGGCTGAGCGAGATCGTCTGTCTGTGGTGCGACGACATCTGCAGGAGCCGCTCTCGGATGTCGATGTGGTCGCCTCTGCCCCCCCGGATGTGCTCGTCTCTGTCGTCCAGCTGGCGGCGGTGGTGGCGGTGCATCCTCCTCAGCAGGCATAGCAGGGACATCGTCATCCTCAGGTGCCTCTGCCTGAAGATATAGATCAGGATATATCTGTGGCTCCCCATCAAAAAAACTTTCACGTATCAACCGGAGATGATCCAATAGAGCCACCACATCCCGATGAACTACCTCCCGCAGAATATATGCATGCTCCTGAGGCTGCATGGAATGTGCAAGCTGACCAATGGCGTCTGCCTGCAAATGAAATGACAATCAAATTAATATCAAAAATGAGTTAAACAAAATTAATAAATCTTAGTAAACATACCAATCGCTGAATGCCAATCCCCTGACGTGTAAGGTACATGATGGTATGTCGTCGATACCAGTGTGCATAATCCCCCTGATCAGATAAATGAGAGTGTGATGTGATATATCCCTGTGGAAAGATACTGAATCGGGCACGCCTGTCCCAAAGCTGGATATAAGATGCATGATGTCGCCGCCAGTCTGTCGTCTGTCTACCTATAAGCACAATCGAATGTAACTCGGTAGACTGTCGCGGTGCCAAGGGGATATGCTGTATAAAACCGAACTGGCGCATGACCCGGTCTGGCTGGTGCCACTCAACGATGTGGAAGTGAATGAGTGGTACTACTGCAGCACGATCTCCAGCCAAAGATGTGCAGTATATGGAAGTGATGCGTAGACATAACCTGTATAAGGAGTCCATGAAACCTGAAATGTAAACTCAAAAAATAAGTCATATAGTAGCATGATAATTTTACTGAGATTATATTGAAATAACTTAAAATAGTGATAACAAAACAAATTTTCCTACAAAAAAGTATTGTTTAACTTACATCAGCCGGCACTATAGCATCGAATATCTGTCTGAAGCTGTGCACACTATGTCTCGGAGTATGTGCAAACTTCTGAGACTGACTCCACCTGGTGAAAAAAGAGTAACCTACGGTAAGTTTATAAAAAACAATAACAAAAGTACTAAATAACCGAAAGTAATGACGTAGACATACCATCGTCCCCGAGGACAGTCCTGAAGTAGCTCCGGTGCAAGCGGTGCGACAACTCGAGGAGCGATGTGTGGAAAACGCTCCCAGGCCCACATCTGTACTAACACCATGCAACCTGCAATCTGATGTGAATCGGCCTGACAACTGGTGCAGAGAGATCTGTACAGATGTGCTAATACAGCGGATCCCCAACTGTATGTCGCAGTCTGATCCAGATCCTCAAGTAATGGGAGGTACATCATGTGTACCAAAGCGGTGGAGTAGTCGACGCACAACATGCCTCCGAGCAGCCGCAAAATGTATGCACGTGTGTGCTGAAGAAGCGTCTCCTCGTCTGCATCATCTGGAATGACGTCGAAATGCTGATCGAGCCACCTCATCCGCAAGCGCGAACCCTGAAGAACACCCCGTGCGCCGATGACGTCAATGCCTAGCAGCCTCTGTATGACTGCAACCCAATCGCCGGTACTGGCCCCCGTAACTGCATCTCCATGGATAGGTAACCCCAGCATGTAGGCAACGTCCTCTAATGTAATAGTCATCTCCCCCTCTGGGAGATGAAATGTGTGTGTCTCTGGCCGCCATCTCTCAACGAATGCAGCTATCAAATGATGGTCGATGGTCTTGAAGTCACACATAGCGACTCCATAAAAGCCTGCACGTCTAAGGTATGGACAAATAGCTGCCGGCGGTGCCTCATGATGAAAACGGTGCGCTCTCCGAACATGAAGATGTCTAACAGGTCATCGCGCCAACACATCGCGCGACACGTGCGTCTCCTGGCAAGATAAAAGTGGCTGCTCCATCTGAATGTGAAAACAATAAAACATTAATTTCATGTAAGTTATGACTTTTATCATGTAAGATATGTAATTTAGCATATAATTTTGAAAGAAGTATAAACACATTGGGTTAGTTGTTGTCTCCCGTGTTGGGGTGTTGGGGTGAAGACGTTCAGAGTTTCCTCGTTTTTTGTTTTGTAGTCACTGTAAGTTCATCTTTCATTATAAAAAACTGATGACATTTTCATTTAATAGTTCAAATGGTTTTGTTTTCTTATACAGGTATATTCCTTTTTTTGAGTTGGTGTTGTTTGTTTAAAGCTACTCATGTAATGTTGATCGTTCGACAAAAAATGTCACGTGAAATCGTGGTACATTTTCCAAAAATTACCCTATTTACAAGTACAAAAAATATGATTAAAAATGGTGAAATGATAAAAATAATTACATGTACAAAGTTTTACAGTAACTGATAGAGTACGTGATTCATTTTAACCATTAGATGATTGCCCTATGTGTCTAGTAACAATAGAAACATCTTTGCAATTTTGTCATGCCCCTGAGTATAAATAAACCTCAAAAGCTCTAGATAATTTTTCTTGGTAAGGTGAGATGAGAAGGGAGGTATTATACCATCAGGAAGAGAGATTCTAGAAATGTGCAATGTTATGACAAACCTTTAGATGAAATGTGTCAGTTCCCCACTAGATGTGCATGTTTCTTCAAAATTTTCAGGCTGGAGATAATCCACCATAAGTGTCACATAGTCTTATGTCTTCCATGGATTAATGTCAAACACTTCAACCAATTTGTTTACTTTATGGGGAAGTAAAACCTCATTCCTTTGAATATGCACATTACCATGAACATATAAAATCATCATTTTGCAAGAAAAACTACTAATCTCATGTTCACTGAAATACCCCTTAACGTAAGAATGATACAAATAGTGTAAGTACCCAATAGCAAGATTCCAATCCATTTTGAAGGATAATGGGGATGACAAGGAAACATCAACCCCCAGGCCCACCCCTTCCACCCATTCAACCAACTTCGGTAACTCCTATAGAAGTAGTTTTTCAAAAAAAGGAAATGTCACACCACCACAGCTTCCTACATCCATATTAACCCCCCAATTCAGTTTCATTAAATGTGGACAGCCCTCTTTTTTACCAAAGTTAATGATGCACTATTAAACCACCACTTTTAACCCCTGCCTCAAATATACAAAATGCTTTGAGGGATGAGAAATGATTCGACACATTTAAATGTTCTAAAATGCACCGAATCATTTCTCATCCCTCAAAGCATTTTTTATTTTTGAGGCGGGGGTTGAAAAGTGATGGTTTAATAGTGCATCATTGACTTTGGTAAAAATGGGGACTGTCCACATTTAATGAAACTGAATTGGGGGGTTAATATGGATGTAGGAAGCTGTGGTGGTGTGACATTTCCTTTTTTTGAAAAACTACTTCTATAGGAGTTACCGATGTTGGTTGAATGGGTGGAAGGGGTGGGCCTGGGGGTTGATGTTTCCTTGTCATCCCCATTATCCTTCAAAATGGATTGGAATCTTTCTATTGGGTACTTACACTATTTGTATCATTCTTACGTTAAGGGGTATTTCAGTGAACATGAGATTAGTAGTTTTTCTTGCAAAATGATGATTTTATATGTTCAGGGTAATGTGCATATTCAAAGGAATGAGGTTTTACTTCCCCATAAAGTAAACAAATTGGTTGAAGTGTTTGACATTAATCCATGGAAGACATAAGGCTATGTGACACTTATGGTGGATTATCTCCAGTCTGAAAATTTTGAAGAAACATGCACATCTAGTGGGGAACTGACACATTTCATCTAAAGGTTTGTCATAACATTGCACATTTCTAGAATCTCTCTTCCTGATGGTATAATACCTCCCTTCAAATGGTTTTGTTTTCTTATACAGGTACATTCCTTTTTTTTGAGTTGGTGTTGTTTGTTTAAAGCTACTCATGTAATGTTGATCGTTCGACAAAAAATGTCACGTGAAATCGTGGTACATTTTCAAAAAATTACCCTATTTACAAGTAAGACAAATATGATTAAAAATGGTGAAATGATAAAAATAATTACATGTACAAAGTTTTACAGTAACTGATAGAGTACATGATTCATTTTAACCATTAGATGATTGCCCTATGTGTCTAGGGCAACGTGTCTTCGTATGACCTTCCTGGCGGCATATGCTGCACCGCCGTCCAGCTGGATGTTCACTAGGCCAATCCATCTCATTCCGAATACGAGTCGACTTTGGCCTCCCTTTAGGTCGAAGTCTGTTGATGTTCGGTAGAAGCGTGGGTGCACCATCAGGCAGCTGAAAATTCTGATATTCCCCGATTGGCATCCACGGAGTATTGTAGAAGGAGTTGATACTCTCAAGTCGATAAGCTGGATCAACGAACTGCTCCCAAGATACGTGTACATAAGCACATGCAGCAATCACATGGCCGCAGGGATATCTCAGTGCCTGAAAGTTGCCACAATCACAGTAACGCTTCTCCAATAAAACAACTCGCACACGACCATTGCTACATGCCATAGCATCACCGGGCTCAGCGACCTCAAATCGTTGCTCTGGACGATTAAATGCAGTTACACGGTAAGTTGCGGCCTCCTGAAGAACTGTATCTAGCTCGCGTTGGAAATCGTGTCCATAGCGCATCCCTCTATTCAAGCCCTCTTCAGCTTGCTTTCCTCGTTCCAGAAAGTACTTTACACTACGATAGAAGGTCTCTTGTACCAACCCTGAAATTTAGATTTACGACATTATACAAATATTATATTATAATAGTAACTCTTCCGAGTAACATATATTGAAATATTCGTATTTACCTGTGATAGGTAGTTTTCGAACACCCTTGAAAACTCCATTTATACATTCTATGATGTTGGTCGTCATATGACCATATCTCCTCCCATCATCATATGCCAACGACCATTTCTGCTTTGGAATTTGCATCATGTAATCATACACTTCTGGATTCACTCTGTGGATATCTTGAAGACGCTCCTCCATCCTTTGTTGTTGAGGCTCATATGCTATCATACAAACAGTCATCTGAACAGTTATGAAAATAATTACGACAAAAACATTTTAAACAGAAAAGGATGTTCTTACCAATTTTTAAGATTGCCTTTTTCATCGACTCATTCTTGAACTTCTTTCGCAAATTACTGGCAATGTGTCGAATACACTATCGATGATGGGCATATGGTGGTCTCCACGAAAGACCCTCAGACTGTATCGCCTCCTTGATTGCACGGTGGCGATCAGAAATAAGACAAATCCCTTCTGCATCCGTGACAAACTCTCGGAGACATGCCAGAAACCAGCTCCATGATGAGAAGTTCTCTTTCTCCACAATTGCAAATGCTATAGGCAGAGGGGCTCGATTTCCATCTTGTGTGGCGGCAATCAATAAAGTTCTGGTATACTTTCCATACAGAAATGTGCCATCAATTTGTATGAACTGCTTGCAATGTCTAAAAGCCGCCACACATGGTAAAAATGTCCAAAATAATCTATCAAACACAACCATTGATCGGTCAAGTTGGTTCTGTTGGTTAACATATTCAACTGTATGTAACCGATAGACTATTTGATTATTGTGGCGTAGAAGCTCCAACAGTTGTGGTAGAACTCGATAAGAGTCATCCCAATCACCATACACTTTCACAATAGCCTTTTGTCGTGCTTCCCATGCCTTCCAGTAAGAGATTCGATACCCAAAAAGCTGTTTGATTCGCTCAATGACCAGAACCACGGGGACATCTTGACATGCTCTAATCATTTCAACAATAATAGTTGAAACAAACTCAACATCTAATGAAGAGTGTTCCTGTGCCAAGCTTGGGTTCACACATGTGTGTGGAGTAAATCTAGTGATGCGCCAGCTGTGAAAAGTGTTATCAATAATAGCTCGCATACGCATTTGACAGTTCGATTCAGATTTGTCACAACGGATCAAATAATAAGATCTCTTTGACTCTTCTACAACATATGAGTAATGTCTTTCAATGTGATATTGTTTTATCACATTTTTAATTGCTTCTTTGCTCTCAAACTCTCTGCCAATATACAGAACATCGTTATCTGACACTCGATTTATGCCACCAATGATTCCTGGAAATTATGAACTGGGAGTGATAACTGAATAATCAAATTCTGGCAAGCGATTCATGCCTTCAGTCGACCAGGAAGCCAATAGTGGAGGATGGTTCAATGGTCGGTTGAACCTCGCATGAGTTGGTATAGACTGATCTTCCGCATGCTCTTCTTCTTCTTCAACTTCCTCTTCATCTTGTTAAAAATTGTCATCATCCTCAAATTCATCAACCAATGCATCTAAAGTATGTGGAGGACTATCCATTGAAACTGTGGCTGATGGAAATGATGGAATAACTACTGATGCTGATGGAACGTCTTGATGTGAATGAGCATATGACATAGTTTCATGAATTTGAGATGGGTCAACTTCCAATGTCGATGGAACCTCCATTGTAGCTATAGTGACATACAACTCCATCATTTGATTCTCAGGTATATACTTAACCAATGAAAGTATATATTCCCAATCATCATCATCATAATTTACCGGATAGGGCACATGCCAAAACCTATCTATAAATTGAAGATGTCTGAATGTAATGGACTCTATTACTTGATTCCTCGCGAGTTTTAACCTCCGATGAATTTTCCTTTGCACAGCTTCCAAAGTAGTACATCCTCCAAGAATTACAACAGCTTCTGGATGTATACTATAACTGCATCCTTGTTCTGTCTCAATTATTTGACCGTTGAAATAAATATAAGCGGCGACCATCTTTTTTATCTAAAAGAAACCACTGTTATTAATTAAATCTTATTAAAGAATCAATTTATGTATGCATGCTTCTAGTAATTTAGGATGGAATCCTAATCCCTCCACCAAATCAATATGTTCAAACCATATTGATGTGTAACTATTTACACAACCCACAAGTTTGTGTTACTTACCCAAAAATAGAAGTCAAATATATTTATACATATCCACATGCATTATATGCATGAGGTACACGAACATGTCATGTAAAAGCATAGAGTTATATGAAATTGAAAGTCTCCACATGAGTAAGCCCGGAGCGACAAATAGCCAACCCCATTCACTTTCCTAGACAAGGCAAGCCTCCAGGAAAGTAGGTGGTCCGACCCAAAGCCCCTCTACCCGGGGATACTTTACTCAAGAGAGCAATCATTTCATGATAACTCTAACACTTAATATGAAAAAAATATATTGAACTACTAAATTCAAGTTCATAACTTCAATTACAAACCGAGGTCAAGGTAGATTGAAAACTAAATTCATTATCATTCCTAGAATGTAATGCAAAGGTATATTCCATAGGCAATTTACTACTACTTGGCTAATTAATATAACTACTTCGCTAATTAATATAACTACTTCGCTGATTAATATAACTACTTCGCTGAATAATATAACTACTTCGCTAATAACATAAATATGATAAATTAATTACCTAATTATGGTTAACTAATTACCTAATTATGGTTAACTAATAACTTAATTATGGTTAACTAATTACCTAATTATGGTTAACTAATAACCTAATTATGGTTAACTAATTACCTAATTATGGTTAACTAATTATCTAATTATGGTTAACTAATTATCTAATTATGGTTAACTAATTACCTAATTATGGTTAACTAATTACCTAATTATGGTTAACTAATTACCTAATTATGGTTAACTAATTACCTAATTATTATTACTTAATTAACTAATTATGATTAATTAATTAACTAATTATGATTAATTAATTAACTAATTATGCTTAATTAATTAACTAATTATTATTAATTAATTAACTAATTATGCTTAATTAATTAACTAATTATGATTAATTAATTAGCTAATTATGATTACTTAATTAGCTAATTATGATTACTTAATTAACTAATTATGATTGATTAATTAGCAAGTAATGATTGATTAATAACCTAATTACAATTATTTAATTACCTAATTATGATTAATTAATTACCTAATTATGATTAATTAACTAACTAATTATGTTTCATTAATTACCTAATTATGATTAATTAATTAGCTAATTATGATTAATTAATAACCTATTATGTTTCATTGATAACCTAATTATGATTTATTAATTACCTAATTAGGATTAATTAATAACCTAATTATGATTAATTAATAACCTAATTAGGATTAATTAATAACCTAATTATGATTAATTAATAACCTAATTAGGATATATTAATAACCTAATTATGATTAATTAATAACCTAATTAGGATTAATTAATAACCTAATTATGATTAATTAATAACCTAATTATGATTAATTAATAACCTAATTATGATTAATTAATTAACTAATTATGATTAATTAATAACCTAAATAGGATTAATTAATAACCTAAATAGGATTAATTAATAACCTAATTATGATTAATTAATTAACTACTAATGATTAATTAATTAACTAATTATGATTAATTAATTAACTAATTATGATTACTTAATTACCTAATTATGATTACTTAATTAACTAATTATGCTTAATTAATTACCTAATTATGATTATTTAATTACCTAATTATGATTAATTAATTACCTAATTATGATTGATTAATTAACTAATTATGTTTCATTAATTACCTAATGATGATTAATTAATTAGCGAATTATGATTAATTAATAACCTATTATGTTTCATTAATTACCTAATTAGGATTAATTAATTACCTAATTATGATTAATTAATAACCTAATTATGATTAATTAATAACCTAATTAGGATTAATTAATTACCTAATTATGACTAATTGATTACCTAATTATGATTAATTAATAACCTAATTATGACTAATTAATTACCTAATTATGATTAATTAATAACCTAATTATGATTAATTAATAACCTAATTAGGATTAATTAATTACCTAATTATGACTAATTAATAACCTAATTATGATTAATTAATAACCTAATTAAGATTAATTAATAGCCTAATTAGGATTAATTAATTACCTAATTATGATTAATTAATAACCTAATTATGATTAATTAATTAACTAATTAGGATTAATTAATAACCTAATTAAAGTTAATTAATAACCTAATTATGATTAATTAATTAACTACTAATGATTAATTAATTAACTAATTATGATTAATTAATAACCTAATTATGATTAATTAATAACCTAATTATGATCAATTACTTAACTAATTATGATTAATTAATTTACTAATACTGATTAATTACTTAACTAATTATGATTAATTAATTAACTAATCACGATGATTAATTAATTAACTACTTACGATTAATTACTTCACTAATTATGATTAATTAATTAACTAATTATGATTAATTAATTAACTAGTTATGATTAATTAATTAATTAGTTATGATATTAACTAATTATGATTATTTAATTAACTAATTATGATTATTTATTACATACTTACGATTAATTAATAACCTAATTATAATGAATTAATTAACTAATTATGATTCATTAATTAAATAATTATGATTAATTAATTTGCTAATTATGATTAATTAATTAGCTAATAATCATTAATTAATAATCTAATTACATTTAACTATTTACCTAATTATGATTAATTAATAACTTAATTATCATTGATTAATCAACTAATTATGATTAATTATTTAACTAACTAATCATTTCATTATCTAATTACATTTAAAAAAACTATACTATTTATAAAATACAAACATTATATACTAATTCTATAAATTAAACAACTAAATTATTAAATAAATTTAAAGAAAGATTTACCTCAAATTTGTGACGACGTAGGTACACAGGCAGAGCAACCGAAGAGGCAAGGCTTCACCGCAACCGAAGAACGCAAGAAAAAAATTTGAGAGAGAAAGAGAGGAAGGGATATGGAGGGAGGAATGGGGGTGGGTGAGTTAGGAAGTGAAGTGAGGAATGGGGTGGGGGGAGAGGTCCTATTTATAGGATGGGGGAGTGTTTCGGCGCCACTTCAAGTGGCGCCGAATTGATTCGGAAGAAGGGTGCAGCGCCACTTCAAGTGGCGCTGCACGGTTTGAATATATTTTTTCAGCGCCACTTGAAGTGGCGCTGAACTCTATTTCCGCCAAATTGGTGGAGCGCCACTTCAAGTGGCGCTCCAATTCAGAAACCCTTGAGCGCCACTTGGTCTGGCGCTCAAGAGACCCACTAACCTAATTAATTCAACGTTTGACCCATTAAAAAAACCTATCGGGCAAAATTAGTCGCTATGGAGCCTGTCTCAAGTGGGTCGAACACGTAAGGGGCCCATAAGAGGTATTCGATCTAGAGGCCTTCTTGTTGGACCGGTTCTTGATTGAAGTGAGGTTGGTTTGGGATCTACAAGGGCACCTTCCCTTAAGGAGGATAGTGCACTCCAACTTCGATTTGCGCTATAGATGCTGACTTAGTTAATCAATGGAAGAGGATGTCCCTAATAGACAAAGAAAAAGAGGCGATCGAGGCATGAAGAAATGAAGACCCACTCATAGAAAAATGCATGTCTCTGCTCGTAGTGGGAAAGCTCATTGAAAAAATTTATGTAAATCAGGGGGCTCTCAAATACACTCTTTAGAACATCTGGAAACTTGATGTAGAAGTGGATATTCGGGAAGGCGAAATTAATCGCATCATCTTTGTGTTCTTTAATGAGAGATATAGGGAAAAAATCTTGCATGGCAGACCGTGGTCTTTCGATAATCAACTCCTCATCATGTAAAAATTCAAAGTGAGATACGATATCCAGCGAGTGAATTTAACCTGCTCCCCATCTAGATTTGAATTAAAGGAATACCCTTCCATGAAATAACAGAATGCATAATGAAGGAAATTGGGGACAGTCTAGGACACTTTCTTGAATGGGATCACTCGGACCCAATTCAATGGGGCTCTGAGGATCGGATCAAGGTGGAAATTGAGGTGTCAGAGCCCCTAATGGGGGGAATGTTCTTGAAAATCGAAGATGCCAACACCTAGGTATAAATTGAGTTTGAGAAACTCCCAATCTTATGAATTTTTAGTTGTTACCTATGCCACCTGGAAAGAACGTGCACCACAAAACATAAGAGTGGATCAGGTGACATCACCCTCCAATATATCCCTTGGCTCTGTGCAAAAATGAAAAATTATGATTTCATCCCAGAGACAGAAAAAAAAAGGACAGTGACCGTCTCACGTTGGCACATACCAGTCTGGTGGAACCCACACATGGAAAAGCCATTATTCTTGGACCCTTGTATTTCTCTAATGCTTACTATCCCACTCAGAGAGAAGCTGGAGTTCATCCTAACCCCCAAAATGAAAAAAACTCCATCATTCACATGGTCAGTGAAGAATCAAAAAGAACCACCAAGGAAATTCTCATCGCCAATTCCGATGCTCTTTGAACCACCAAATCCGGATCCGGATACACAATCGCCCGTAATAGACATAACACCAATGGAGCCCCATGGAATGATGAGAACTCCAATGCGGGCACAATAATCCTTCTCATGTGTAAATGGGTGCAACGAAGAGGAAGTGATGGCCACACGAAAGACTCTAACCCCGGGGTCAGGAAAATACAAAATGAAACATACCAATCGGGGAGGAATCCCAGCAAAAGATGGAAAATGACAAGGGGAGAAACCAGTGCAGAGGAACCAAAGCCGGCGACGGGTGAGACCCAGCCCACCTATAGAAATGATCGTGTTATGCTGGAACTGTCATGGGCTTGGCAACCCATGAACGGTTCGCATGCTTCAGTGCAATTGGGCTAAAATTCACCCCGATATGGTTTTCCTGTCCGAAATCATACTAGAAAACAAGGACAACAATGGTATTGATCTGAAGTCTGGCTTCCAAGGCTGATTTCTAATGCACAAACAAGTACATTTATGTGTCCTATGTCTCCTTTGGAAGACAATATTGACATAAAAATTTTGTCTTTCTCCATGCACCATGTGGCTGTGACTATTCAAACTGACTTTCACCCACTTTGGACCTTTGTGGGATTCTATGGCTGGCCATCCCATTCTGATAAGGTGAATTCATGGGACCTTCTATGAAATCTGCGACATGATTTACCTAGCCATATTCTTTTCGCAGTTGATTTCAATGAGATCATGTTCCATAAGGAGAAGAGAGGCGGAATCATTTGACACTTAGCCTCGATTTAAAACATCAAGGACACGGTCACTAGGGTGAACCCGGTCGATCTGGGGTACATAGGTAATCCTTTTACATTGTTTCAGGAAAAAACTGAAGGCACCCGCATCACTGAGTGTCCTGATAGATTTATGAGTTCTAATGATTGGATTAATCTGTTCAACAAGTTTCATGTTGGCCACATGGCCCTAATCTATTCAGATCACATACCAATTCTCATTGATTGTTTTCAAGGAAAACGAAATAGACAACTCAGCAGACCCTTCATATTTGAGATCTTCTTGTCAAAATACAAGGAATGCAAAGAGGTGTTCCGATCAAGTTAAAATAGTTCTCACGATGATGTTTCCCTCAATCTCCAATAGGTTGCATCTGGTTTGAGAACATGGAGAAACAAGAAATTCCATCAACATGATAGGCATTGTGATGTCCTTGAAAATAATTTTCACAACTTACTCAGGCAACCCGCATCCAATGGAAACATCTCCATGATTGGGGACACTCATAGAGAGTTGGGCGGGGCCCTTCGTGTTAATTAAAGATTTTGGTCTATGTGGGCACGGGAAATCCACATTATAGAGGGAGACCCTAATAAAATGTATTTACATCTGAAAGCATCAGCTAGGCGTCTGAAAAATTTTATCATGAACTTATAACGACCTGATGGAAGCAAAGTTTCTGACACCTGTGGCATTCACGAAGCTTTGGTAGGCTATTTCTAGAACCTATTCTCCACAGGAACTCCTATCATGTCTGCTGAAGTAGAAGAATGCATCAGACCTGTGATCATCGATTAGATTAATTGGAAACTTACAAAATATGTGACGAATGATGAGATACACCTGGCTTTGAAACAGATCCACCCCACTAAGGCCCCGGTACCAGATGGTTTTCAGGAAGTATTTTTTTAACAATACTGGCACATCATCGGTCCCGACATCTGCATAATGAAAAAAAACATCTGGGCGGTGAATAAAAGAATTTCCTCCATCAACGAAATTGTCATCATCCCCATCCCCAAAATCAAGAAACCTCAGGTGATCCCTGATTTTAGACCTATCAGCCTCTACAATGTCTCTTATAAGATCATCTCAAAAATTCTTGTCAATCGACTGCTTCCTTGGCTTCCTAATATTATCTCCGAAAACCAGAGCACCTTCTTGGGCAAGCGGCTTATTACTGATAATGCAATTGTGGCCCACGAAATGTTCTACTCTATGAAAACGCGCTCCACTACAAAAAGAGGAACCATGGCCTGGAAACTGGATATGACCAAAGCCTATGATAAATTGGAATGGATGTTTCTAAGAGATTTGATGTTGAGAATGTGATTTTGTAGTAAATGGAATGATATTTTCATGCACTACATGTCGACCGTCTCCTTCAGAATCAAGGTCAATGGTGAGCTCACCAGAGGATTTGTCCCAACCCAAGGCCTGCGACAGGGAGATCCCCTCTCCCCTTTTCTCTTCATCTTAGTGGCATATGTTTTCTCTAAACATATTTCCAGGGTTGCATTCTCTGGGTCTCTTCATAGAGAAAGGGTCTTTCATGAGAGCCCAGAAGTGTCACATCTCTTCTTCGTCGACGAATACCTCCTTTTTCTCCAGAGAAACTATTAATGAATGTCGGGTGATCAGCCATGCGATCCAGAAATATGAGTCTGCATTTGGATAGTCTATCAATCACAGAAAATCAGAAATCTTTATCAGTGCAGGGGTGCTTCCTACAAAGAGAGATGATATTTGTGCATCATCCACAATCCATATGGTCGATAAACACCAGAAGTAACTTGGGCTCCCTACGGTAATTGTCCGTTAAAAAAAAACTTTGCATCCCTGGTGGACAGGATTGAGAAAAAAAATCAAGGTTGGAACCCAAAAAGCATCTCCAATGATGGAAAACGGTCCCTCGTTAGATCTATCATTCAAACTATCCCCAGCTACCTTATGACTATGTTTAAGCTCCCGACGGCCATCGTCAATTTGATCCATTCACATACTGGCAACTTCTGGTGGTGAAAAAATGATGGAAAAAATATACCCCACTGGTTGGCCTGGGAGAAACTCTACAAACCCAAGTCGGAGGGAGGGATGGGATTCTAGAATATTCTTCTATTCAATGAAGCATTGTTAGCCAAGAAAAGAAGTCACCTTATTAATCGTACATCAGCTCTCTGTGCACAGGTACTCCGTGCCAAGTACTTTCCCCACACAGAATTCCTTGTTTCCTCTCTTGGCCTCTGACCTAGATTCCTATGGATAAGTATTTGGGGGGATTGAAATCTCTTGGAAAAAGGGCTGGGCTGGAGAATTGGAAATGGATCACCTTTCAAAATTGGTACTGATCCATGTCTTGTCGATAAGGATGGTATGCGGGCCACATCCCCCACCCAACCAGGTCTTGAAGACTCCACTGTCAACTGCCTCTTTTCAGACTAGGGTCCAGGGTGGTGTGTGGAAAAGATCCAGCAATGGTTTAATGAAAGAGACCAAAGAATTATTATGAGCATCCCCTGGGTCCCTAATGCAGGCCCCGACCATCTTTTCAGGACCAATTATATATCAGGTGATTACACGTTGAGATCTCGGTACAGACTAGCTATTGACATCCACTCTCTCGACCATGATGAGGGACCATGGAAAGCACTTTGGAAGCTCAACGTCCCCCAAAAAATACACCATTTTTGGTGGAATGAGTGCATGGGCACCCTCCCCTTCCATGATATTTCTAGTTTACTGTCATATGGCCAATGCTGAGTCCTGCCTTTTCTGCCTAAATATTCCAGAAACTCCTTGGCGCGCCATCATTCACTGCCCGAGAGCTAATGAAATTTGGAATAAATGGGGCCCGACTTCAAATGCTTCCCTAGAAATTGCCTCTGACCTCCCCGATCTTCTGATGCGTTTGTGTTCCTCTCTTTCATCGTCTAATGCAGGTTCACTTTGCACCCTGGCCTGGATCATTTGGGTTCGGCATAACAATTCGTTTCTCCACCACGTTCATAAACCTCTCGAATTCTTGATCGAACGATCCATTTCATGGATTGAGGGATGGAAGGTCAATAAAGGATAATTTATGCCAGGTGTTAACCCATCTTGTCTCCTGTATTGGACCCCCCCCCCCAATGTAAGGGAGTCCTCAACTTAATGTGGACTCTTCTCTCCTCAAGTATGGGCCTGTTGCTCTCGGCCTCCTTGATCGAAATCATCTAGGGCAGATCATTGCAGCAAAATATGAATCACATCATGCCTTCTCGGAACCTGAAGTTGCTGACACCTCTGCCATCCTTGCAGTTATGATGATAATTGTGGAACATGGATGGGCTGACATCATCAGTGATTCTGTCTACCTTACTATAATCAATACTATTAAACACAATGATTCCAGAATCCAGCCTTTTGGCTTCATCATCAAGATAATCCACTCACATAGCCTAGGATTCTCTTGATGCACCTTCTCCTCTACCAAAAGAGAAGGAAATAATGTGGCCCATCAGCTGGTCGCCCCAGGCCCCTTCGATGTCAACCAGCTATGGCAGGACAATTTCCCTTCATGGCTCTGCTTATGTACGACAGCTGATCTTCGTCATTAATATTATCTTTCATTCTTTTCAAAAAAAATGTAAATGGCAGTTTCTCTTTTACAATAGAGGGGAGGGACACTCTTGTATTTATACAAGATATTAAATTAATATATATTCATTCTAATAGATAAATTTCTCTAAATGAATTTATTTAAAATAAAGGATGATTATGGGTCAAAATAATCCACAAAAATAAAATTTTGACATGTTTTTGTGATGGATTTATCCTTATTTTTTGTTTCCATTCCTATTAAACCTTTTGAAAATTACCAAAACAACAAATATTGTTTATCTTTAAGAGTCAATATTGTAATAGAGTTGAAAAAATATAAATTTCCCCAACCATAAACATTATTTAATATCGACTAATTTCAATAATATGAATTTTATTCACATATAAGATCTTTTCAAGAGTAGAGCTTTAGTGAATTTGGCCACAAATCATACCTAACAACTCAAATATTATATTGTAAACACTTCTACTCATAATCCATTTTTTTCATAAAATAAAAATAATTTCAGAAACATTGTTTTGTTTCATGTTTAAACATCACATATATCCCATGATCTCATACTTTACTCTATTCTTAATTATATAATGTGAAAAAACATTTGAAAACATGGGATGAGCATAAAAATATCAGTACGGTATACACAAAAAAGTAAAACAATTAGTCATTTGAAAACATGTAAACAATTTATAATTTTTCATAATGTAGTACTTTTCACCATTAAGAAGATTTAGATACACATCACTGAATATAATATCATTTCATACCCATGTTTAATAAAAATATAACCTCAAAACCCCTAGAAATACACATATAACATATTGAGGTTACTAGGGACATAATCATACTTAAATAGAATAACTATACGGCCTACTTACACACATATCACTTATACAAATGGAATAGAAATACGACCAACTTCCATACCCATTTCATTGTGATTTATAAGGTAACCACACATTATTGGTTTATCATGGAACTACCCATCATTTGTTTATCACGTAACCACCCATATATGGTTTTCCAGCTTACCACCCAAAGAATGTTCAAGTAAAATTATATAATCATAACACATAGTGGAACTCAATTTTCAACTGTTCACCCATAAAATTCCATTTAAAATCATAAAAAATAATTTCAAGATGTAAAAATTTTCAATCCATTTTCAAAACCATTTTCATTGAAAATAGAACTAAAAATATAATAAGGGGTTTCTTTTTTATTTAAAAAACAATAAGGCTTATATAGGAATACAAATAGTAAATAACAGTTACGGCCGTAGGGAAGTCATTATCGTTGCATACATTAAAAAAATTCCAGTTTTCATTTTGTTAAGAAAGTGAAATGATTCATATAAAGATTCCTATTAAAACCATTGGAATGAATTAAATTTCAAAGGGGTTGATTATACATATTATCAAATAAGGTGTTGCATAACATGAAAATATTCATCAATGAAATTATATTGAGACGATGTACCATACCATGAGTTTGATTCATCATGTATGTTCCCTGTTCTTCTTGAATAATAAACATAAGTTATTGTATTATTTTTTGATAAAAATTTTCACGTTTATTATTCCCATTATTTAAATTAAGTATAATGTTATAACAATTACATATTTATTTATTATCATGATGGATATTTTTTCGATATTCATTACATCAGTTGAAAATGAACATGGTATAATGGCAGTAGACCATGTGGTCATAATTCTATCATACCAAGAATAATATTCATGATATTATTATAAATTTTATATATTAATTATACTTTTAAATTAAACCATGACGTATGGTTTTGAAAAATTAACACCATTATATTCATAGAGATGGTAAGCCCTACGTACGCAAGAGTAACATCTTTTGTTTTTCATTGATTCTTATGAAAATATGGAAATAATTATTTTATATTTCCAAAATTATCGTAAAATCATTAATATAATATTAAATTTTAAATATACTTGTATATATATATATATATGATAAAACTTATGTGACGAATAAAAACGAGTCACATCACTTCATGGAGGTGATAGTTCACATGTATGCACAAACATCATTATCATTTTTATGCACATAGAATGTAAGAACATAATTGATAAATTATAATAAAATAATGATTAATATGTCACTATTATCAAATATTAACATTACTTCCATCCGTACAACCTGTCCTGATAGATGCTTATAGAAAATACAATTATATCTGTTTGTGGAGGTGACAGTTCACACATATTCATGAACAATTAATTACATTACCGTTTAGGGGAATTAGAGATGGATTTTGGATATGAAATTAATATATAAAAATATCAGTATACTTAGGACACTAGATTACTATTTAATCATGGAAGAATAATATTTTAAGAAATATTAAAAAGAAATAAAATAGAAATACTTAAATAAAAACATTACATTTCCTTCAGATGATGATTATTCTTAGTACCTTAACACCTCTATGGGGATGTTATTCATAAAATAAGGATTCAATAATATGGTTAGGGATTTTAGTAAAAGGTTTGAGTTGATATTTTCCTAACAAAACGTTTATTGAACTGTGATTAATATAGAGGAATGGTTGACATTTTATAGGAGAGGAGAGGGTCACCTAGGGATTTTTAAAATTATAATATCAATATAAATTAAAATTTGATTAGAAATATGCCCAAACTAATTTATTTGGAATATTTTATGATTACGTGTATAAATATAATCATTAAATGAGAGTGAGTAATTTTTGTAGTAATTTATAATCCTTATCTTTTTTTGTTTTATCCTTTCTAACTCAAACAATTTTATCATGTAATTTACACTTTGAGAATAATAATGATTACTAAATCATGAAAATCTACTAATTAATGAGGAATTAATTACTTTTTTTGGATTTATCCCATCTTCTTGGTATAATTTTGGTTTTTTTATAAATTTTATTTTATATAATTAGAGATTTTATATTTAATGTTATGAGTTTTTCCAATTTTGACACTATTAATTACATGAATTTATTAAAAAATAATAAAAACATTATTATTTCAAAATAAAAACATTAAATCATTTATTACATGTCTAATTCATATATAAAATTCATGAATGACATAAAATATTTAAATTATATTTATTTAAATATAATTAATAGTATTTATTTTATTAATTATTCAATGAATCTATTACTATATCATCTTTGTTTCATAATAAAAATTAATTATTTAATTTTTAAAATTATAAATAAATTAAAATGATTAATATAATCAATTTATATTTCTATGAAATATTAATATTTGAAGATATCACTTATATAACCCTATATTAAAATTGTTGTAGTTTTGAGAGAAATGATTATGACATGTTTATGTTTACATAAAATAAAATTTTATAAATCTAAAAATCAAACATAAGGCTCTTCCAAAAGAAAACAATTCATCCCATGTATTACCTTGGCCGATAAAAACACATTTAATAAGATGAGAATAAGTGTTATGATAGTTTTTGAATATTAATATTATTATTTAATCCTTTAATTAAATTATTTACCCATAACTGTGGTAATAAAAATAATGACTACAACTATTATTCAAAATTTCCAAGTAAAAAAATGGCATATTGACATAATTTGACCCCTATTATTCCAAATATATAATCCATTTTTCCAAATTAAAATTACATAAATGGATGAAATTATTTAAATATTATCTCATTGATGGAATGATAAAACAATTATTTAAAGTAAAAAATTAAAAATATTACATAGATTTTATATTTAATTTTAATTTGAAAAATCCTACAATGATCTACATTGGATTAAATGATAAAAACATCGTCTAATTATACCTAAAAACATGTAAATGTGTAATATAAAAATCTAAATAAATTATATGAAATGGTGGTTTTGAATTAAAATAGAGTATTTTTAAATAGTCATTAAAATAAAAATTTATTCAAGAAATACCATTAATTCAACCAATGTAAATTTTAATGTCTGTATTCTAAAGAAGAAGTCAATTTTTTTAAATAGAACATATAGAAGTAAATAAACTAGATATAAAAACGGATTTCTATCATAATGCGTTAAAACTACCATTTAAAAATATCAGAGTATTTAGGCTTAAAATTTCCTTTATTCTCATTTAAACCTCTAGAATTTATTGGAAGAATATAAAAATATTGAATAAAAATTTATAAAAACAATTTAGTTAGTTATATTAATTCCTACTGATACAATGGATATGTGATAATTACCATTTAAAATAATAATATTATTAATAAATTATTTTTTGGTATAACTTTGAGTTGTGTGAAATGAAAGATTTTGAAGAATCGCATTATTGTGTGTTCAGTACGCTATCAGGTATAGGTTCCCCATTAATGTAATATTCATGTCTAGTTTATAAATATTAATATATATGAAAAAGTATTATTCTATAATTACCAGGGATGTTACATTACTCTCCCATTTTTGAAATTGTGTCACCTAAATTTTATTTATATATCAAATTAGTGGGGATATTTCTCCCACAAAGACTTTTCAGATTACCATGTTTCCTCTTCAATGAAATGGTTTTTTCATAAAACCTTAACTATATGAATCACATTATTCCGAAACACATTCTATATATGGTAATTAATATGGACTTTTTGTTCATCATAAGAATTATTATCTTTTATCTAGACCACTTCTCGACTAAAAACATGATATAGATATAGCATAAACATTCATAACATTGAATCATGAAAAACATTGTATTCCTGGGATAGTCAATGAGGAAAATCCACTCAATAGAAAACTTATCCAAAATTTTCTAGAATTGTATAGTTTCAAATAAACCGCTGACTCATCATTTATTTCTTACCAAAACACATAAAACTATTCCATGTTGAAACTTTGGTAAAAACATGATCACTTACTTGAATGAAATATCATTACTCAAGTTATCCAAATAAATTTTAATGCTAAATCTATTCCATCCCCATATGCCTCTAAATCAAAAAATATTTCTTTTCAATTTCCTCTACCAATTCTGTTAACATCAACTTTGTTTCACCCACTTCAACCCAAAAAGCCAGAGTTTGACACAACTTTCCATATAATGCCTCAAATGGAGCAATCTATATGTTGGAATTAAATCTATTATTAATAGAAAACTAAACCAAATGAATATATCGATCCAGAAATCCCTGTTAATCTATACAACATGCATATTGAATATCTTAATTTTTTAAAATTTTAATTCTGAATACCCATCTGACTGAGGCCGAAAAATTTAATGGAAATTAAATTCTACACTCAATGACTTTTGACGTCATTTAAAAAAGTTATAATTGAACCTGAGATCATGATAAGATACAATGTAGAGGGGAACTCCATGTAACCTGACTATATATTTAATATAAATCCACTAAGGCTGATATACAGATAGATAATCTCGAATAAGAATAAAATTAACATATTTAGTCAATCGATCAAAAAAATCAGATCCCATTGTTACCACATGAAGTATTTGGTTATACCACTACCAAATCCATAGATATATTTTAATATTTCCACTATGTCATTAGAAATGGATGAATTCACATTTTCAATAACTACCACTCTTCTTTTACCTGTTGTAAAATAAAACATCTGAGGATAAATTCAATGATATATCTTTTCAATTGATCCCACCAGCAATAGTATTGAAGTTCTATGTACAGCATTGTGCTTCCCCAATGAACTGAAATTTTAGAACCGTGAACATCACATAACAAATCATTCTTCAACTATGAATCACAAGGCATATATAATATCTTTCCAAACCACAAAACAAAATCGTTATCAGTGTTAAATTATGGTAACATTTTCTTCTGAATAAATTTTAAATTTTTATGCGACTTACTATATTCCTTCATCACTTGTTTAATTTTATCTGTTAGAGTTTATTTCACTACCTCCTGAATAAAAAGAGATGAATTTCATCTGCTAATAACTTCCAATTAAAAATTCACCAAATCATTAAGTAAATGATTTTATTTCTTATGTATCTCGGGTAATGTAGAATTAGTTTTTTGACTCAAAGAATTAGAGACAATATTTTAATTTTCCGGATGGTAATGAATCATTCAATAATGATCCTATATTAATTCTAGAGATCTACTATGTATCATGTTCTTTTCCTTCTGAGTTAATATTTACTTCATAATTTTATTATCAGTATATATTTCTCAATTTCCGCCATCCAAATGATGCTTATAAAGTTTTTATGCAAAAAATAGCAGCTAATTCCAAATCATGTGTTGGGAAATTAAAGTCAAGGGGTTTTAAATGAGAACAAGAATAAAAAATAACATTATCATTACCAATTAAGACACAACCATTTCATTTTAATGAATCATTATGGTAGAATAAAAACTCACCACTCTGGGATGGTTGGTCCAAGACTTGAGCATTTACGAATTTTCATTTCAGTTATAAAAAACAATCATCACATTATTTATTCCATATGAACATAACTCCATTATGTGTTAACTTAGTTAGTGGGATAGATAACCAATAAATTTTTTAAACAAGCATTTTGTAATAACCCACTAATCTGTGAAAACTATGAATCTTTGTTATAATGTTAGGTCTTAGACACTCATTAACCAATTTTATTTCATAGGGGAGAACAATTATTCCATATTTAGAAACAACATGACAATGTAATGATTTTTTTGAAAGCAAAATTCACTCTTACTAAACATCCCATATTGTTTATTTTCTTTTACGATTTTAAAATCAATCCTTATTTGAATTTCATTATTCTACAATCTTTAATAATTTACCAAAATATCATCTATAAAACGACCACAAACTCTTCCAAAACATGACGAAAGACGCTATTAATGAGATTTAAAAATACATAAGCTTCATTATATAACCCAAAAGGAATAAATACGAACTCTTTATGCACATATCTCATTTAGAATGTTATCTTTGGAATGTAATCCTCTTTCACCTTTTGTTGATGGTACCCAACCCTCAAATAAATTTTAAAAAAACACTAAGCTCTTTGGAGATGATAAAAAAATCATAGATATGAGGCAAAACACACATTTTTCAAATATTTATGTTATTGATAGATATGTAAACAATACAATGTATCATAGAACAATATTTCTTTTTCACATTTAAAACAGAAGCACCCCATGTTGATGTTCCAGGTCGAATGAAATCAGTATGAAGAAATACTACCATGTATTTTTTAAATTATACCAATTTTACTTGACCAATTATGCATGGTGGGTTAGAAAAAGGATTAGCATTAGTAACTAAATCAATAGTAAATTCAACCTTCCAATCCTAAACAATACTAGTCAATTTATCCATAAAAACATATGTAAACTCATTCAATACTAGGATGTAACTAATTAAAACTGTTTAATTATTTTCAACAACATGATAAAGATAACGTTCACTACCATCTATAAACAATCCATCAGCTTCTTCATATGTTTTCAAAGGTATGATAAATTTTAATAAAACTTTCTTTTCATTGAAATTTATTTTTCCATGATAAACTGAAATCCCATACATACCCAAAATGATATGAAATTCCACATTTCTAAGTCCAACAACATATTCTGGGGAAACCATCATAATGAGGATAATAAAGAAGATTACCATAATTCCTAGTTTCATCAATACTTCCACCCATAGTTTTTTACCAAATGTTCTATATAACATTCATGAAATGATAATTCCAATTTACATGAAAATATCTTAGAAATGATTGAATGTGAATTTCAACAGTCAAATAGAGTATTGGTATATTTTGAAGAAACCCAAAACAAATGTATCTCTGCATCATTTGATGGCCCCAAATAAATCGTATTAGTAAAATTATTTTTAAAAACCCTCAATATTGTGATCATTCTATTTTCACCTTGGGTTATCAATTGGGAAATACATTACCATTATCCCTAACTCATTGCAACTGAATCATCATAGCACAGACTTTTCATTGATTTTATAATCATCTGTAATGCAGTTATGAGCAATATGACCAGTATTTCCACATGAGAAGAACAACATAGACTCTGAGAGAAATTCTATAGGATCAATTTGAACACACATCTCCCTATTTTTAAATCTAGTTTTCTTACCTCTAAACATATTTGATTAAGGATTTCCTATTTCCTTCTAAGTTGATATTCTTTTCTCGTAAAATATATAATAATTGAAAAACTCCTTTTCTACATTCTCATACATTGGACAAGATTCTCATATGTTTTCAACTCATGAAAAGATAATTCCCATCGATAATTCAGCATTAATCCAGACCAAATCGAATTTGTCTTACAATCAATATATCGGATAAAATTTGTGATGTACCTTGAAAAACAGGTGAATGTTTTTTCCTATAAAGCAACAGAATCATCCTCTTTTTGTATAAATTCCATGAATATGTTTTCAATCATAATTCAAATAGACATAGGATTGTCTTTCTCATGAAATAAATTATTAATTTTTTTCCATTACATGGAATCAATCGCTTCAGTTCCTTTGATATTTTTGATCATTGACTACCCTTGATCAGCTTCACATTCCAAATGATAAAAAAATACTATACATTTTATTTTCCAAATGCCCCATTATATCAAAAATCATTACCTGTTCAGTAATCAACATTTTTTCCTACACAATGCAAGATGATCCTCTGTAAGATGGGGGATGATGCCTCATGAAATGCTTCACTACTGATATATTCCCCAACAGCTGTTCTGGGTGATATTGTTAATTGACACAACCACTGTTTATCTCCTGAATCAACTAACTCATCACTATAAAAACTGTTCAATTCTGATTTTGACCATTTCATGATATTGATTTGGAAGGTTTTTTCCATCTATATTCTTTCACAGCACATCTTCCATGTTTCATTGGTGGAAAACCATTGTGAACATACAATTTTTAAATGATGAAATATGGTAATATTCAGATGCTATATCATTTATATTTGACTATAATATAAAAATAATATATTCATATACTATTTAAAATATTCTAACTTTTAAATTTATCTAAATTGGCTATTGATACTAACTATAAGGCATCATCCTTCAACATTACTGAATCAAGATTTAATTCAATATGTTGACATTAATTCACATCTCAAATATTTTCAAGTTTAAAGATTTAGTAAACTATTCCATAACTAATACATGAAAACTCAAATATTTAAAATTAAAAACTTCAAATAACATTCCATTTTTTTCATAAAACAATGAATGTTTAAAAAATAAATGGGTTCATTTCTTGTTTAATATTCATAAATTTTCATTGATCCCATACATTACTATATACATCATTAAATCATGTGAAATGTTTTTCAAAAACTGGGATTAGAATAAAATCTCATTAAGGTATACACAAGGAATAATAATTATTATTCTTAATAAAACTTGTAAACTAGGAATACTTTATCATAATTTAATACTTTTCACCTTTAAGAAGTATTAAATACACTTCAACGAATATAAAATCATTTCATACACTTTTTAAATTAAAAATATTACCATAAATCCCGTAGAAAGAGACATATAACATATAAAGGTAACGTGTGACATAATAATACTTAAATTAAATAAGCATACATTCTACATCGACACATATCACTCTTATAAATGGAATTTCCATATGGCCAAAATTTATACACAATGAATTGGACGTTAAAACATAACCACCCATAAATGGTTTATCATAGAACCCTCTATCTTGTTTTTATCACATGGATAACCATATTTGGTTTATAACATAACCACCCATCAAATGTCCAAGTACCATTATATAATCAAAACACTGAATATATTTCAATTTTTAATATTTCACTCATAAAATTCCATTTGAAGTCACATGAAATAATTTCAAGATATTGAAATTGGAAATCCATATTCAATACCATTAACAATACCAAAATTTCCAAAACACTAATTAGAGATTTCTTCCATTTTAAAAATGTTATAGTTTATAAAATAAGCCAAATATCAAATAACAGTTATAGCGGTGGTGATGTAGTTTTTTCCATATATGATAAATAAACATTCATATTGCATATTTGTAAAGAAAGTAAAATTCAACATATTAAAAGATTCCATTTTAATCATTTGGAATTAATTAAACTTCAAATTCGTTTATTGTACACCATATGAAATAATGCATTATATAACATTAAAATATTCTTTAATGAATGGAGCATGAGACGAAGTCCCCTACCATAAGTTTGATTGTAAACTTTTGTTCCTTATTCTTCATAAATAATAAGCCTATATTTATTTTATTTTTCGATGGAACCTTTTTTGTGTTTATAATTTCATTTATTTTTCTTTTTTATAATTTTATAATAGTTATATAATTATTTGTGTTCATGACAAAAGTTTTGAAGATATTTGGTACTTGAGTCAAAAATGAACTTAGAACAATGTCAGTAGTACATTTGGTCACAATTCTATCATCTAAAAAATTATATTCATGAAATTATTATCCATTTTATAGATTTTTTAAATTTAAATCAATCCTTGATGTATGATTATAAAAAATTAAGAACATTATATTCATGGAAATGGTGAGATGTATGTAGGCTTGACTAACATTTTCCATTTTTCATAAATTGTTATGAAAATAAGGTAAGTATTAAATTAACTTTCTTGAAGTATAATAAAAAAGTTAAAATCATATTAATCCTTTAAATTTTCTTATATATAAAACAAAATCAATTTAATGAATAAAAATGTGTCACATAATTTCGTGGAAACGACAATTCACATATAAGCACGAATGACTTAATCATTTAGATGATAATGGAAAGTAAGAACATAATTGATATATTATTATCATATAATGATTAATATGTCATGAAGATAAAATTGGAACATTACTTAAATCATTATAACTAATCCGGAGAGATGGTTATGGAAAACGAATTATATAGGTTTTGGAGGTGATAGTTCAAATGTACGCGCGAACCATTAATTCCATTCTTATTTAATGGATGTGGAGATATATTTAGGTGATTATATTAATATAATAACATCTAACAATATTAATGATATATAATTTTTATTTCATAGTGGAAGAAGATGATTTGAAATTTGTTTAAGAAGAAATAAAATTGAAATACAAAGAAAATATTACCATTCCATCAGATGATTATCTTTCTTAACACCTTACCACCACTACGGAGGGAGGTATGAATAAAATAAGGTTTCAATAATGTTGGGTGGGATTCTTGTAAAATATTAGTGTAGGTATTGTCCGAACCAAAAAGATTTTTATGTATGATTAATATAGGGGAATGATAGTATATTTAAAGAGAAGGGAGGCACACGCTTGGAATTATTACAATTATTAAATTAATATAAATTAAATTTCGATTTAAAATTTGTAAAAACACATTTATTTATAAAATATAATGTTTATGAGTCTAAATATAATAATCCAATGAGAATTATACATGTTTTTAAATATTTTTAATCTATAATTTTTTGTTTTAATATTTTTAACTCTTTCAATTTTATCAAGTAATTTACACTTTGAGAGTTGAAATAATTACCAAATCATGCCAAAAGAACAATAAATGAGACATTAATTACATTTTTGACATATAAAAATTGCTTAATCGTGGTTTTTTAAAATTTTTATATCATTTAAATATAAATTTTATATTTTATGTTATAAATTATGTCAATATTGACACTTTTCATTACATGTCTTTTAAAAAAATCATGACTAATGATTCCTTCAATAAAATAAATTCAATCATATATAAAAAGTATAAATAATATTTAAATGTATTTTTTGGAATAAAATATTTTAAATCATATTTATTTTAATATAATTAATATCATTAATTTTAATCATTCTTTAGTAAATCTATTATTTAATCATCTTTGTGTAAAAATTAATTTTAATTTCTTAATTAATAAAAACTATAGATAAATTTCCATGATGAATGTAATATTTTTATAATTATAATGACTACTGATATTGGACATTATAACTTATATAAAACCATACTAAAAATTTTATAGTTATGAGATACATGATTATGACCTATATCAATTTACTTTAAATAAAATTTCATATGTGTCATAATCACACAAAAATACCTTCCAAAGGCTAATTTTCTAGCCCAAATATCTTATTGGTTGAAAATAACTCATCCAATAATATTATTACAAGTGTTATGATTGTTTTATAATATTTATAATATTATTTTAACCTTTAATTTCCCAATTTCCCTTAACTGTGGTAATAAAAATAACTAATAATGTTACAGTTCATAATGACCATGAATAAATGGGAAAATTTTACATAATTTGGACTTCCTGATTCAAAATATTGAATCCAGTTTTCTAAATTAAAAACACATAATAGGAATAAATAAATTAAATATCAATCTCGTTGATTAAATGAAAACCCTATTTTTAAAGTAAAACATTCAAAAGTTCACAAGGTTTTCTCTCTAATTTTATCTTAAAAAATAATAGAATGAACTAAATTGTAATAAATGATAAAAGGATCACCTAATTATTCTATAAACCAATATAAAATCATAACAAAATAATCTAAATTAATTAGATGAAAATGAAATTTTGATTTAAACTACAGTATTTTTCACTAATCGTTAATATTTGAATCTAATTAGAAAAATACCCAAAAATCAAACCAAATAAATTTTTATATCACTATTTGAATGAATAAGTTTATTTTTTGTAAATAAAACTTATAAAAGTGGACAAAAATAGATTGAAAACAAGTTCTCCATCAAAAGGAAGTAAAACATCTTTTTAAAAATATTAGTGTATTTTAGGATTAAAAATGGATTTATTCTCATTTTAAGACAGTATAATTTCTTTTTAAAAAGTAAAAATATTGAATAAAAATATTTAAACATAATATAGATAGATATATTCATTTACTCCATTACAATGACTATGAGATAATTACCATTTAAAAGTATAATATTATTAATATATTATTTATCTATAACCTAGTATTGTGTGCAATATAAGATTTTAGAGAAACTCATTGTTTATATCGAGTATACTATTAGACATATCATACCCTTTAATTAAAATTATTATATTATTAATAAATATTAATAGATATGAAAAGTATTATTTTATAATTATTTTTTATGTTATAAAACACCCCAGAAATGGGCCAACAATTATTTCATCAATTAAATCACTTTCACATGAATCAGGATAAAATTTATATGAATTTTACATAATTTAATAAAACATTACTAAACATAAAATGTCATTTATTCATTTTTGACACTATTAAATTAATTTTACATTAAATAAATCATTAAAAATATTCAATCAAAATATAAACATTTAAATAAAAATAAATAATTAATATTAGTTTAATAATTTTATGTGACACTATAACTCAGTAAAATAATATTATTTTCAAATTTTTTGAAATAATTTTATCGATTCATGTACTTATTGGATGAGTAATGTGTTAGTTTTCATAGGAATTTTCTTTTAATATTTCATTAGTAATTATTCTAAATAAATTACTACTACGTAGAAATATTATTTAAATTTAAAATAATTATTTATAACTAAACATATCCTCTGTTTATCCTTACGTAAAAATGTAGAGATAAAAAAAATATTAGAAAGAAACTTTTGAGTTTCTTTTATATGTAATCTATTTTTAAAATAAAATTCATATAAGTGGTAGAATTTAATTTAAAATTACTCCTGCAAAAAATTAAGAAAAAACATTATAAAAAAAATCTATTTTATTATAAAAATGTTTTTATACCATAATAAAGTATAAATATTATTATATGAAGTATAATTGGATAGTTTATTATCATTAAAATCAGTGAAATTTTAAAACTGATAAAAATTTAATTTTTTTCAGAAATACTTTAAAATAAAATTCACTTTTAAATAAAGATTATTTTTTACAAATCATTGAAGAATAAAATTTTTTTGAATTAAAATATCTCTTTAAGTTAATATTAATATGATGCTTTATAAAATTAAGATAATTTTATCAAATAAGTATTTAAAAACTAATCGAAGTAATAATAATATTTTCTCATATAAATTAAAAAATCATGAATTTAGCTTATTCTTGAACCGTACACTAATTATTAAAATAAAACGTAACATATATTTAAAAAAAATATAATAAATAAATTTATATTGATTAGGACCTATATATACATTTAATAAAGTAATAAATATTATTCATACCTTATAATTTAATGGCTAGGTTATAAAGGTTATATAATAATACTTCATTGATCATTATTAATGATGATGGGTATCAGGTATACTATTGATCTTACTAATATTTTTAAAATATAACGATTTTACATTATCCTCCACTTAATAAATTGATTCCTTTAAATTTGAAATTTTCTTCGTAACAATGGGTTTGACAATGTAAAATTATTTCTTGGATACCCAGATCTAAAAAATGGTTAATATAACATCATCAAAAATAATGGGAAAGGGAAATATGATGGTTATTTAAAATAACCGAATAAGATGTCTCTAAATGAAATAAAATTTTTGGGTAGTGATAATATATATACAAAAAAAGAAAACCAATGGCCATAGACTAATATAGTGTGATGGAAACTAGGTCTTGAGAAGCATAATGGCCATAGAATAATTCAATTCATTCTTAAATTATGATAAATAAAATTATATTCCAAAATAAAAAAATCTATATGATTTATTAATTATTTCTATAGGTAAATGACCCAATATAATAAATAAACTCAATAACCTCAAAATAAAATAAATTATTAACCACAAATTTCATATCTTACATTTCATATTTCATCATAAATCATGATGTATTACTTTTTAAAATAATAATATTTACCAAACCATAGGGTTACATATACCTGAAACTAATAAAACACATCTTAAAATATCATGAGTATCATTAAAATTAAATCTTTTAAAACATAAAAAATTTATTTATATTACATTTTTAATTTTGATCATTATAATGAAACGTTTTTTAATGTATAATTTAGAATATGATATGTATTATATATGAAGAATGATTCTAACACGACGTGAGATTTTATGGCCTGTTGAGACCCAAATAAATTTTTTATATATTTTAACGATATTAATTATCACGCATCTAAATATTCCTAAAAAATATGAATAAATCATAACAAGATTCTAAAATCATATATATATATATATGGGTGTTGTTTAGTTCATATAGTGCATTTCACCCTAGGTAATACATAATAAATTTTGGTGTCAAACTTTTATATAAAGTGAAATAACATAAAAAGTAATCAATTAGACAAATTAAATTATTATTTTTTATACAATATCAAGAAATAATCTATAAATGTATGTCATTAAATAGATAATAGGTTTCATTACTTAACCCTAGAGATATAGAGGACAGTTTTAGGAGATCGTTCATAATGAATGATATTAGATCAAATAAACATTGAAGATCTTTCCCAATCAATGTTTTAGTACCTCATCAAAAACAAAAATAACAACAAATATTATTTCATAATTAGAGATCAATTTGACAGAATTTAGGATGTTTATTTTGTATAATTTACATCACATTATTTATTTATGGTGAATATAGATCAATTCCATGAGCAGTAATTGATTTACACATTGACCATTGACATTATTTACAAATTATTTTATTTGTACTTTGATTTGTATCTCTATTTTCATCCAATTATTCAACAGTTTTTTTTTTGAGAATAGAAATGAACAAAGATGTGGTTCGTTCACCACATTTTATGCTTTATGTATTTCTTCCTTGATTTTGTTAATTTTAATTGTCGGAAATTCATTTGGCCAAGGGTTTTAGTAAATACACAGTATTAGATTGTTGCACAAGTATTATTTTAAGCAATATATTGATACAATTGGTATAGATCATCATCAAGAATGTGGCTGATATGTGGTGATGATGGATGGTGGTTGATGTTAGATCAGAACAGGTCAACAAATTATCATTTTCTTGGTTTGAAAACATGACTTCAAATAGAACATGTGGGTGATTCTCAAGTAGTGTCTGAAGGGAATATTTTGATGATCAGTGATTATAAGGATCTGTTGACCATAGATGCTGGCATACCAATGTGATTTTAGGGAGAAAAAAGGTCAAATTCTTTGAGTATATCGAGTGAAATATATTTGGATTTAATTGAAATTCTAGGTTACACAGTGTGAGTTTAGTGATATGTGTTTTTTGGGATCCTCAAAGCATCGACGAGGTTTTCTACAAAGAGATAGAGATCATGTTTATCGTGGTCCCACCAAACATAGTGTGGTCCCTAGATCGTAAGGTCTACATGTATAGGGGTGAATTCCTATGTGGATGAGTTATGTTTCACACCATGTGGTCCATGTAACATGTTGTGTATAACTTAGAAGGTAGGTCAAATGTATGGGGTTTGGATAGAAATGAGATAATGTCGCCCCAAATTCCATTTATGGTGGGACACACACCATGCACTCGACCACGAATAAGGTAACAATCCACAATACATCAGTAGAGCTTGGATCTAAGGAGGCAATTCATATACAAATAGTACACACCATGTACCATCTCTAAGAATACATGGTGACCTTGTAATGTTCATCATGGACATGTTTTATTGGGGTAATTTTATTTGATCCATTTCATTGGTTTTGATATGGAATCATGTCTCATACATAAGATGGTGACCCCTATAAGGATCTTTACTTCTAGATAGAGTTATTTGAATCTATTTGTGAGTCCCAAATTGGGATCCTATAACATCATCATTTTCCCAATGTGGGGTTCTTCAATCATCAACAACAACACTATATGGGATTTTGGTTCCAAGAACAATTGAATTGTACAGTGGTTGGTGATATAAAAAATTTACTATTAAAAATCATTTCTTGAAACAATTATTGAGAATATTTCACATAAAATTAATAGTAAATTTATTTTATATAAAAAAAATTAAATACCTGCGATTTAGAACGTTCTTCATTGATGAATGTTGATAATTAGAGAAGAACATTTCATATTTTGTAATTATTTTATAATGATATAATGATATAATCCCTCTTTATGTGATCTGAACGTTCCCCAATGATCCTCAAGAAATACCACACAATCTCCATTTTAAAGTATGATTAATAAACTATCTTACATTTTTATTTCATAATAGTTTGTTCTTCTATATTGTATAAACTTCTCTTAATTTTTACATTCTTGATAGGGAAAGAGAAGGAGTATTCGAGAGAGAATTAATTGTGACGAATAATTATCTTTTCTCCATTTTTTGGAATCCATACACTATAGACATAAAAATTTCCTTATAGAGTTTTGTTATGTGTTAAAATAAAAATTAATTTCATGATATACATAAAATAACATTTAAAAACTTTAATAAATATCTTTCATCATAATAATACAATTATTATTTTTTAGTGAACAAACATTTGAAAACAAATAAAATATATTTACCATCTAATAAATAATTATTTTATCACTGGAGGCACTGTTTGTCCATTCCAAATCCTATATATTTTTTGATTTCCTAAATAAAATTTTTTATTCATAAAAACATATTTCATTCAAATTCCAAAAAATAATTATTTATTAAATATTAAATTAAATAAAAAATTTACTTTTTATTCTTATTTCGGTGAATAAATATTTATATATTTCATAAAATAAATATAAAATAAATAAAATTATATCCTTAAACATGTGAATAGTATTTTTTCCATTAATTTAATTCAAATTCCATTTAATCAATATCAACTGAAACACTTAGTCTGAAACCGTCTACGATTCTTTCTCATTGGAATTATGAAGACATTCTTAATGTATAATATTAAAATCTAAAAATGTTAAACTATCCCATGAGAAATAAATTAATATCAAAACGACGAAACCAAATAGAAAAATCACTATGTATTGTAATCTGCCTATGAAAATATATCATCAATAACGATTCATGATAGTGTCATCAACCTATATTATTAATACTTCATTCCATGAATATCTGAAATAAACACATTGTTACACTATAAAAATAAAATTTTGGACAAATTTATATTCCAAAAAAATTGTTGAGATATTGACTCCCATAAATATTAAAGGGACAAGTCCATCCTTAATATATCCATTAATGACACGTTAATAATGAAACACCAAACATAACAAACATCCCACCAACGTATGGTGTGATGTTTTCTCATATTAAATACAAGTGTAAAAATAATAAAATGTAATAATGATAATATTAAAATATAATGAAAAATAAAAAAAACTCAAATACAGAAATATCTTACTGCACCAAAACATACAGAATACCTACTGAAATGTTTGTTCTCATAATTCTCTTGACATAGAGATTACCGTGTCAGACTTCATGAGGGTAAGCCTCATATTCTTATGTGTAATAATATCTGATGTTATAACTAATATGTTTTCCATCATACTAATATATTAAAAAACATAACTATATTAATAATATTGTCCGAGAATATAAATGTTCTCATCATAATGGGGAACTTATTTGTCATTATCGATTCAGAAAATACTCTAGGACAATATTTCATTAAAGCCTTATAGAATGATGAACAATATGTAATAATATGTATAATTTAAAAACAATATATTGAATATATGTGTAATCAATGTATAATTAGTTTGTCCTCGCACAAAAAATATAACAAACTCCCACATGGATCAGATCCAACTTCATACAACATTTAGTCTCCTAGACCTCACATGATAATTATGTTTCAATTGATTCATGGAAATAATGAAGGGGTTATCCACATTTCCTTTCATAAAAAAACATCTCACTGCAACCTCACCTCTCTGACAAAATACCCCAATATATGAATTTTCTGAACTACATTATTTTTTCACTAATGTGACCCTATCCTTTTGTGAGAGCCAATGCTATAGTATTATCACAATTTAATTGGATAGGATCACTAAATCTAAGTACCACATATCGATTTTTGTTGATTTATGGAATCCATAGTATTTCCTTATAATCCTTCGATGCCAAAATATACATGGACTCTATTGTAGAATCTATAACCATAATATTAATTTTTTATCTTCAAGCAAACAACCCCTCAATTTAATGTTATCAAGAATGACATTCATGACTTCACGAAATCTTAATCATTTTTGAAAGATAAAATGTTCATATTATCTAATGACTATTTGCTCATATAATCTATAGACATGGATCATATTAATAGGTTTCCTTTGATACATAAGGATATTAATGAATTCCATTCAATAGTGGTCACCTAGATCAACTTGATATCTTCCTACTGAACTCAATTCATAAGTAACAAATAGCATAGTGCATAGAATGACATAAATGACAAATCTGACCACTAATGATTATGGAATCCTTCCAATTATCTTTATTTCCTCATGTGTATGAGGGTAGGTTCCATTAAAAAAATGAATGTCGTGTGATTCTTGAAATAACACGCTCTTGTATTTTTCCAAATTGAATATTTTTTTCATCTTTTCAATGTATGTACTTTAACATTGGCTGAGAAAACACTCAGATCTATAAATATAGATATAGATCCTAATAATATATGTTTCCCTTCCCATGTCCTTCAATGAAAATAATTTATTCCCCAATGACTTAATATACTATAATAATTTTATATTGTTTCTAATATGTAATATTTCATTGGAATATAAAATCATGAAAATGAATAAACTCCAACTAAAATACATGCTGACACATATCTCAAATTCCTTATTTAGGAAAAAAAGTTATGTTATGCCCTCATCATTACTAATGTTACATGAAAATATTTATTTCTTTAATCCATAAATGGATCTTTGGGGCTTTCATAACCCATTGGAATCATTTGGAGTCACAAAAACATCGGGTTATTTCATATTGAAATATTATTGAAGGTTTCAATTAAGGAACGTTGTTTTAACCTCCATTTTTAAAATCACATTATCATGGAAGGCCATAATGGTGAGTATTATTATGATAGATTTCAATATTGAAACTGGTAAACATAATTCATTATAGTTAATTCCCTGAAGAAATTTAAATTCGATTGATACCAGTCAAAACTTATGGGTACTAAATTTTCATTCCATGTTCAGTTTATTCTTGAATACCCATTTTTAAATAATGAATTACTTCTATTGTAGGTTATACCAAATTATACACTAGATTTTGGTACATGGAATCTATTTTAGAATTCATGAATTCTAGAATCTTTGAAAATTCCACTCCTCTTACTACTTCTTTTTAAGTCAGTGTATCATTTTGTCCACTAATAATTAGTCACCATATTTGGTGACTAAAAATTAAAAATGAAATGTTTATCTAACATTTCATGTAATCTAATTCATTACTTTTGTCCCTGGAAAAGCTCCAATAGGCTTTGATGAATTTATTCAAGCACCAAAGCTTGTATTCCTTAAACCTCTACCTCATCAAATCATATCTCACTCCCACTATAACCTTTAGAAATGTTATCCTTTTCAATGAATAGATAATTTAATTCCACTATAACCAATTTTTAATGGGTCTTATAGGGAATTTCTCCTCATTTACATATATAATCATATAAAGGTAAAAATTTTCCTTCAGTGGAAATTTTGATAGCTAATGTGGCCCTAACAAACAAATCACTTCTCCACAAATTTAAATTCAATAGCATGGGATTCCTTCCACAGTAAAATTCATATTTAATTCCATTTATTGATTTATTTGGTTCTTGATATAGTATATTCTATATTATTTTTAACTCATATTTCTATAATGAAAATAAAATAATAGCATGAATGATAATTGATATGAACATGTGAAACATGTTTTGGTTCCTCTATTCACATACACTATTCTATTAAGGTGTGTAAGGAGGAGTGATTTGGGATAGGGTCCCAAAAACCCCTATTTAATCAATAAAGTATTGATTAAGATATTTTTCACCATAGTTTTAGTGGTATTTCTTAACCATCTTACCAAGTTGGGCCTCAAATGCATTATTATATTCCTTGAATTTATCAAAACAATATAACTTATACCTCATTATGTAAACATAAAAATGTCTACAAAAATCATTTGGAAATGTTATGATGTATTAGTTCCCACACATTTCTTCAATAATAAATTTACCAAACACATCGGTATGAGATAATTCATGAAGCACATTATCCACCTTTCCCATGAAATGGGGATTTGTTCATTTTTCCTTGTAAAATTTTGTAAAATATATAATGCTGAATTAGATTTAAAGAATATAAATATATATCTTGATGTAATTTTGTCTTGATATTTTAATTTACATGGAAATTATAGTGATTCTAATTTTGGGTGTTGTATTTTTCATGTGATGTAACTAAATTTCCAATTAACATTACATGGTTCATATAATCTAACACACAAAACACCATATTTAAAAGATACATACCCTTAAAATTATAAATTTTTAGAAAGTAGAAACATTTATTTGAAAAAATGATAATAAATCCATTAGAATAAATTTTGGATATAGAAATAATGTATTTAGTATCATTTGGAACATAAGTATAACATTTCAAAACAAATGTCAAGTTGGTCGACAACATGAGGTGGTAGTCCAAAATATCTATAATAAAGTGTTTAGCTCCATTAGAAGATCATAAATAAACATCCCTAAGGCAATTATTTTTAAATCTACTTGTTTCATTTATTTGAATACATATGTGAAAAAAAGATATATCTAATAGTAATTTTTAAAAAATTAAAAAATTAAAATCAATAAAAAATAGTAGAGGCATCCCCTTTTAGCTTTGGCTGCGTATAGATTTTCTTCCAATGGAACCTAATACCACATGTGAAATATAAAGAATGGTATTCCATTTATTTTTCCTTTATTTTCCACTAATTGGAAGGGTGTGAGGAATATTTGGGAATATTTCTCTTTTCTTTCCCTTTGAATTTCTTCACAATTAGGATGAAAGGGTTTTCATGTTTTATATTTTTATATACTCAGTGAAAAAGTAAAATGATGATCATGATAAATTTTATAATTTTTTCATATTATAATAAAGTACAAAAATAGAGAAGCACTAAGAGAGTGATACGATAACAATATCAATTAATTCTTATTTAGTTTGTTTTAACCCAATATCCTCTATGTGCTCAATGTAGCTAGTGATAAAGACTATTTGAGTCATTTTAGGGAACCCTCTCAAATATTTCTCTAAAATATCTCCTTGGAAATCTAAAATTGTTCATATATTTTTCACATTATGTGAAGACCATTGAGGTAATCAAGCATGGTATATACATAAATTATTTCATGATACTTCATGATTTCACAATACCTAGACTAAATCATCATACATGGAACGTTAAAAACATATCTAATATGTTTTCTGTAGAATATGAACTCTATATAAATCACCCCTTTTTAGTGGATTGTGCATTGAGTATTCTAGCACATATGATTTATTTTCAGGGAATAGAACCACCTGAAGGCATATAAACTACTAGATGAATTTAATAAAAGTTTAGAGCATGTCATTATCAAAATATGGATCGTAGGGATAATGTCAGTGATGATATTTTTATTTCTTCTAAAAATTTAAGGATCATATTATTATTAATTTTCATGATTAAAAATTGGGTGATATATAATAATATAAAATAATTTTTTAAATCTCCCATAATTAAATCATGTTCATATAGCCCTCACCATTGAACTTAGAATGTATATTTGACATGACACTATTGTGGAATGTATATATATTCCAATTCAAATAACACTGAAAAGGGTTGTTCATGCTTCTTGACGGCATTTAGGATGGTAGGTCTTTGTCAACTGTGGGAATGAAACTCCTTGACCTATTGAGTGGACTCATATTTTTTGAAATCCTTCCTTGGATTTCCTCAAAAAATTCCCCAAATATTACACAATGTCTATCATTGACAACTCCCCTTGATTTAAAATTCATAATTCAATCCAAATCTGTCATAAGAAATCCCCTTATAAAAGTAAGTGTCCCAACAATTACTCGAATTATAATTCTAACTTAATATTTAATTGATGGATTTTAATTTGTTATGCATACTTTTATCTCATTTTACCCTTTACATGTCTTGGTAATATTAAGTAGATTTGAATTAATTAAACAAGTCTGAAAACCCTTTATGAATAATTTCATTTTTTAATTTCCATCTTTTTACATTAATTCATTTTTTTGACATTTCATAATTGCATTCATAAAATAATTACTAGAAACATTAAAAATACATAATTAATTAAATGACCCATTCATTAATTTCATATAACGGATTTTTTAATGAGAGGACATTAAATCAGCCAATGACAAAGGGTAAATTACTCAAATTTCTATAATATGATTGAGTTATAGTATTTTACCTTTCCACCTATGTATCAACATAGTTTGCATCATAATGGTTTCTTATTGAACCACCTCCTCATACCCTGAAATGCTCCCTTAAGTAAAAGTATTTATTCCTCACACATATGTGAGGGGAGGAAAATTATTGGATAAAACAATATTACATAAATATCCGTACACAAATGGGTCTTACGTAGTAAAAGAGGGAGGGATGACCCACATGCCATCATTTTATTTAATTTTAAATAATCTCAAAATAATGATAAAATGAAATTAAAACATTTAAAATATAAATCGATCATGGTCACGCTCATTAAAGGACATAAATGCAGGATATACATATAACTAAATGGAAATAATTCATTTATTTAATCACTATTTATTAAATTGAGGAATGTGATTCTATTAATTAAATATTTATTTACTTCTTTCCATTATTCTTGATGATTATATTAACATAATTGAAAAAACCCATAATTTTGGTTATTCTTTTGAAATAAAGAGAATAACCAATAAAGAAAGTTGTATTAAAACAAATAAATTAAGAATTGAAAATTATTTAAAACCATTATTATGTTTTCAAACACAAAATGGTGTACCAATTATTTAGATAAGTATTTGATGTTGTAGTTTTAAAAATTAATGTACTTTTTTTAATTTTTTATATTAATGGGAGACAACACTATATTTACATCCAATTACGTGAGGTTTATCTTGGTCCCCATGTATCAAGGATAAACGTTAAGGTCAATGGTTCATTGTACTACATAGCTTGTAAAGGAGAGCTACACACAATCAATTCCACTTTATGTGTGTCTGAGATGGATTCCTCAGTCATAAACATGTGTCTAGGTGGACTACATAGTTTGTACATGATAACAATGTGCCATGTATTGCTTTATTCAGTGGGTTCGTTTTTCATTCCAAGTCACACTACATGATCTACATACAATATAATTGATGAACTATATGGATTATGAACAACATATATTTCAGGTGTATCATAAATTATCTACGTTAATATTATCACATAGTTTTGACAATTTATTGTGAAAACACAGATTTCACAATTTATGCCGCTAACCCATATAAACCATGTAGAGTTTACATTACCAGACATTGTGTAATTCGCCAACCCATGTGCCACTCATTCTAGATGACAGATTGTGTACACCATAATTAATTACTATGTGGTGTTCTTTTTAACCCTCAAGGCATCCAGATTCAGTGCACTAGGGTACACAACATGTAATTCTGAGTACCAGCCATGTATCATTCTTCCCGAAAACAATTATGAATGTTCCAAACGAATATCAAATTATTATTCATTTATTTTTAGAACATTATGAAAATAAATAGACATTATCAAACATTTTTAATATATCTATGAATTTTAATTCCAATTGTATTAATGATGAATAACATTAAATTAAAATAAAATCCAAATTATGCATATATTAACAATAAAATAAATAATTAAAAAATAATATTTATGTTTCTAATACATCATTTTGGTTATGGGAACACTTAATGTGGTTGGTTGTGGGAGATATATTAAGAATTATTTTAAAAATCACTGCTAGAAACAATGAGCGATGATCTTTCAAATCAAATATATAATTAATTTCTTAAATATAAAAAGAAAAAAATTCATGGGATTTGGAAATTTTCTTTATTGATGAATATTGATCATCTGAAAAGACACTTTCAGATTTTATTACTTGAGAAATAAGGTTCCAATGATAGAATCCCTCTGGTGGTGATCCACAGATTCTAAAATGATCTCCCAAAAACAAAACTTTACCTCTAAGTGCTAGCATGGTGAGGATTCAATCATAAATTTATCATTATTTTGATGGAATGATAATGAGGAGTCAAATTATAAATCATTGTGAAAAAAAATTCACGATTATCAATTTCAAGTTCCACACATAATAGATATAATGATATATTTAGAGAGTTAGTGTTATGTTATAATATAATTTAATTTCATGTTGACCATTAAATAACATTTAATTCTATTAATGAATACGGTGAAAAATAATAATAATAATATATTTTGGTTTTATAAATTTAAAAAATTGATATATAATATTTTCTAGCTAGTAGATAATTATTTCATCATCAAATGACATTTTGGTCCATTCAAACCCCTTAGTTTTTTTTGAATACAAGAATAAATATTCTATTTATTAATAAATATTTCATTCACGTAGTGAATAATAAATATATTTTAAACGTTTAATAAAATTAAAAATATATACTTTTGTTCACAGAACTATAAATAAATATTTATTTAATTTATGTGATCAATATTACTTGAGTAAAATTATTCCACATCCCTGAGAATTAAATTTTTTCCATTAATTAATTTAAAATAGATTATAATAAGGATTGACAAAATACACTTATTATATTACACTGTAAGACCTTTTCTCATTGGAACTATGTGGTCTTACCTAATGTCCAATATTACTATATAGAAATGGATCGTGACACCCATGAGAATGAACTTAAGGCCGCAATGAAAACTACCACATGAGAATACTTATTTTGTAATCAAATCCCTTCATTGAAAAATCTCATCATGGAGGTAAAAAATGGTGCCATGGACCTATGTGCTTGATATGTATTTGTATAACAATAAGAAATGGAAACATCATTACACCATTTTCTTCGAGTTTATTCCATAGTTATATTGAAATAAATGGGATGAGATATCAACTCACAAGACAATGGATGCGACAAATCCTTCCTTGAATTATCAATTAATGACATGTCAATCGTAACTCAACCAATGTACCCTACATCTCACCAAACTAGGAAATGATGGTTTTTAAGTAAATCTATCTTTGTGAGTCAAGGAATATTTTAATGATAATATTATTGTCTATGGTTTATTACTAATTCCTATAAAGAGGAATATCTTATGACACAAAAACTTGTGTAATTCCTACTGGTGGGTCTGTTATCACAATCTCCCATAATAGAGATTACCATGTATGAACTTGAAGAGATGAAACATTATATTTTAACTTTTTTTCAAACCCGATGGTCTAAAATTATGGTTCACATCAACGTATGTTATCCAAACACACATCTATATTATGGATATTTTCATAATGGGGAACCAATATTGCATTACCAATGAAACATACTTTCTAAAACATTATAAAAATAAAGACATGTATAAAAATGAATAGTATTTAATAAGATATTAAATTAATAGTCAATACATAGAATGTACCAGTAATCAAAGTACAATTAGTTAGTCTTAGGAAACCCACTCTAACACAAGCATTGATCCCATTATAGTGGGTTCATACAGATGGGTTTATTGATATAAAAAATGGACCTAGTATTGATCCCCATATGTGTATCGATCTATTCAAATTGAAAACATGTACTATTGTGGTGAAATAAAGGGGTCAAAAAATTACAGATAGATTCCATCACTGCTCTCTGATTTATGGAATGTGCTCTCTTGGATGAGTGTTATATGCATCTTTCAATGTGGAATCCAAGGTTATAATTATGGTAATGATCATAATTTGAGGATATGTGTCTACACTGATTCAATATATATGTCCTTATGATATATGATGTTTCTATATTCCTTTGATGATTTGGATATTAATAATTTTGATATATTCATAGTGATTTTGGTTTCTTCTAAATGGTATTGTTATATTCACACTTGCATAATAGTTTCCCACACATTTCATGTGTTATACAGAAGACCTAACATTTGATGGATTCCTAGATGGATGAGAACCAGGAAAAGTTTTGTGTGCCAGGAAGACTGAGGATTGTTTCTATGGTTTCATTTGTTGTAGTCTACTTCTGCATTATAGGTGAGACATGTTTTCACTATTTTTAGTGGGCCTGTATCTGGGATGTTCTTTTAATACCATGTTTTTTTGTTGGTCTGAGTCAAATCTCAAGAGGGGCAGGGGGGCTAATTGATATCCTACATAAAATTTCTATTAAAAAAATTATGATAAAGATCCCCCAATCTTTAAATGGCCTAGTTAATTAAGATAGTAGATATATAAATGCTTAGTTGGTCAATAGGTTTCTCAAAGGGTGATTGGTCCTCATTTGAATTAGTGTAAAACACATCATCAACTTTTGAAACAAATTTACTAAATTAAACATAAACATACACTAACCAAAACTAACTATCAATGTCAAATAAAAACAGTTTTCTATTTTAGAAATTATAAGTAGGAGAAAATAGACAAAATTGAGTATAAAAAAAGTGCACAGTGGAGATAAAAAAGAGGTTTAGTTTCTAGCCGAGACTTAATCCTCTTAATTTTGTGATCTCCTGCCACCAAGCAATTTATATAAATGATAAACATTATACATAGCTTGTATCAACCTTTACAACAGTTTTCACAAATTGTCATGGGTTCACACCCTCAACAAAAGTTTTTTGTGAAAAAAAAACAATAAAGACCACACACAGTCTCTTCTATAGGTATACGTTGGAAGAAAATGTAAGTGAAGTTTGATGTGAGGATTTTTAGTATCCTCTAGTTCAAGTACATGAGACAGTGTGTGTAATAGGCAAACACACACATCTCATAAATGTAAAATAAAAGAATATAGTAGAGATAATATTATGAGATATAGTTCGGAGAGCTATATGTGTTTGAAGTTCATCTCTTGACTCCTAGGGATGAAGAATTTTTAGTTTGATTGTGTATCTGAAAATTTTCCTCAAAATAGAGTGTCCCAAATCTAGGTTCTAGCTTCCAGGAACTTAGTATTCTTCTTCTTGTATTGAATGAGAGTTGATGAAGCACATAAGGAACACTTGAAATTGTTCTCCGAAAATTATCTTTTTTGAGATTCTTGGGTCCGTAATATAAGTGTCGTGTGGTTCATTCTTTTTCACTTTGATATGGAAAGTAAGATCTTTCTTATGAATTCCTCTACACTCTCACATGCCTTTTCGTACACCAAGTCTATTCCCCAATCATCTCTTTCATATTTGAGGTCTGAAAATTGGAATGAGTAAAGAATGTGTGTTTCTCTTTTTACCTCGTACTTTCCCCAGATACGGTTTCTTGATAAATCTACAATCAGAATTATTTTATGTGAGGCACATTAAATTTACCAAATATGACAATTAGAATAATCATAATAACTTGAGAATGTATGGAAGGATAAGCATCGGTAGACTGGTAATGGTAGCCTTCATAATGTTAGGCTTCAATAGTGGTGTGCAATGGTAGCCTATGTTAGTAGACTTCATCAGTAGCCTTAATAGGTAGCCTTAATTGGTAGCCTTCAGTGGTGACCATCACAAGGGTATCTTTTAGTGGTAACCTTTATTCAGTCACCTTTTCATCAGTTTCCTTTTCTTTGGTGACCTTTTCATCGATGTCCTTTGAATCAGTGACCGTTTCATCAGTGACATTTTCATCAGTAACCATTGCATCGGTGACCTTTTCATCGGTGACCTTTCTACAATGAGGATAAAAAAGAGAATAATGAAATTAAAGAGACATAGGTATCACAGGAACATTGTTATCACATTAATGAAACATGATTTGGGTTTATCAAAACACGTGTGTCCAAAAATCTACCCCTTTTGATAATAAAAAATTGTCATAGTATTTTCTCAAACAGGTTTCAACACATTTGCTAATATCTTTTGATATGTGTATAATTAAAACATGACCATGGTTATGGTGGAACATACAAATAGTGTATATAATAAAAAATTCTAGGTAACTTAAAAAACTATCCCCCATTGGGTAACTTATAACTTCTCCCCAAAATAGATAGCACATACATGCAGAGATTCAGGCAACTTAAAACATAAAACCTCTCTGCCATTATGATTAAAAAAGTATTTATGATAAAAAGTGACAAAAGAAGAGTTTATTATTAATGGAGCAATAATAAATGATAAAAAAGTGTAAAAAATATCTGTATCAATTAAGACATCATATAACCAATCCACATCATAAATTTCCAAGGGTTCTTTGGATTTTGATGATGATGTGTTAGGGTCTGAAGATGTAGGGATATGCCAATTTATGGCTATCAGAAGGGTTAGGGGCACAACTATAGACACATCAACATACCTATAGTGAGTATATCTCGGATGAATCATAGGGGTAAAGCTTCTGATGGCATGTGCAGAATTCATCATTAGTACAGTACTGGTAGATCTTGATGCAGCCAAGGAAGTGGGTAGGGCTGGAGGAATAATTATGGGAGTGTAGTCCACGTGGATTATGGGTAAAAAAAGATTTCATAATCCATAATAGTACTTCCTCCTCATTCCATGGCTGAGATAAAGTCATCTATATTCTCTATGAATATTCTTAATGAATGAGTTATCTCTCTAAGCCTGCTAACATGATCCTTAAATGCATGAGTGATAGGTGGGATCCTCATGTTCTCCAAAATTAGATTAAAGTTACCAACGATATGATTCTTAGTGTATACCCTTTTCTAATAGAAACCAACTTTCTCTCTGACGGCCTTGTGATCTTGTGTAGCTTCCCATAGATAATATCACACATGTTTATGAATTTCCCTGGTATTGGAATTGACCTGAGTCATAGAGTGATAGTATAAGGTACTAGCACCATAGAAATTCTCTACATATTCTCTGACAGCCGACCTGAAGGCTTCTAGATCAATGGGAGGAGCAGATGAAGAGTAATTAGATGCACACAGAGGTGCTAGAGTGAAATCCATTGTCTCTTTAATTTTTTTTCATCCCACTGATTATCCTTTTCACATCATTATCTTGGACCCTCGTATGTGTCCCCATAGACTTATTAAAGTCTTAAAACATAGTGACCATCTGTGGAATGACACTCTTAACATATCTATGATCTCTGTCCACTTGCACCCTTGAAGCCATATAAGAATATAATCTAGAAATTGAATACTTCACCGATTCTATAGATTCTTCTAATGGTGTGATTTGATTCTGTCAATACTTCACATCATGTAGCAGATTTGAGTGAGAGGTAGAAATAACACTCTCTATGGAAGAAGCTATAAATTCTTGATTTAGGGCCATAGTTCTATCTATCTCAACTAATTTCTAATCAAAAAACATTTTCAAATATGAATTAAATGATTTCAAATCATCCTTCTTCACATATTCTCGAGGTAAAGTTCCTACTGCCTACACAATAGTAGTCTCTGTAACTGAAGGAATTGGAGGTCATCTAAATGGCTGGTCATCATTAGAGTCTCTATAATCGATGCCCAAGACCACAGATCTAGGTTTTTCTGACCAATCCTATATTCCATGAGAATCAACAAAAGATCCATTAGTAATAGGTTCCTCCACCTCACTTGGAGCATTCTTCAGAAAAATTAAATCCATCTCAGCTATACCTCTTTGATCAAAAACATCAATAGGAGAGTCAACTTCCACTTCCTCTACAGCATCTTCAACTACATCCATTTCAATTATTAATTAAATTGAATCTAAAACCTCTTCATTAACTCTTCCTACCATTTCTATATATCCTATAAGAGTACTGTGACTTATACATTCTTCTTCACTTTCACTAGAAACTGTCTCAAAGTCTTCATGACTAGATTTACAACCATCTTTCTTCGTATTAGGTCTCACTAATGACTCTTAATAGATTTTGAGCTCCTTATTCTTCTCTGGTTTCCTCAACATCAATGCCCCTTAGGATAGTCTCTCTTGTAGACAATATTTTTGGTTGTATAGGCTCACCAAAAGATAAAATATTGTTTTGAGGAAGGTCAAGTTCACTCCTATAATCTATAAGAAAATCCCCTCAGAATTTCATAACAACAACCTCTTCTTTTTTATCTAAGTATGCATGCTCTACTTCATTAGGCATCAGACTAGTCTATCACTTATCCTTTGGCCTAGTAGGATTAGTAACTGGATTCAATTCCTCATATTTCATAGACTCATCATTTACCCATATTCTTTTCCAAGGGTTCTAACTGATCTTCATATACTAGGTAATTATTTTGGTTATGTAGAAATTGTCTCTCACAACCACTATTTCCTCCTTATTTACAGTATCTCATTTTAATTTCAACATTAAGGATATCTATCTAGCATGAAACAGGGCATTGGACTTGGAGCAGGGATTTTTCTTATCTTTAATTGAATCATTAGAAATCTACAAAAACTTACCACTTGTCTATTCTTCAATAGATATAAAATTAATACATCCTGATACTTCATGGTAGAAAAGTCCTCTCTCTTATGAGTCAATACATGGTAAACAAAAACAAACAACAATATCTTTTCTCCTTCCATTTCAGTAGCAATTACATTCATTGGGATCACATTCCCTGTGATTTCAGCTAAGGCTTCGTCATAGTAGAAAAACTCACTAGAGGGAGGCACAACTCATGAGTAGTAATAAAAAATCCCTTCATGAGGAATTATCAAACACTCAACCCATTCAAGAGAGGAAAAACACATACTTACTCCATTTACCATTGAAGACATTCTATTATCTTCCTTAAAACTGCTCTAATCTTAGAAATTCATAAAAATTCTTCAATAACATCGTGTAGCAAGGTCTATTATTATTTGAAAATTATTTTCCCCAGCCCTGAGCTTCATGTTTCTTTAGCACCAATGACCTGGTTGACATCACCCATTTCGAGGGAAGTTCCTTATCAACCACAATTTCCCTCTTCGAAAAATGAGTGTTGATTAGCTTTTCCACATCCTAGCTTCACTACATTGCTCAGCTCAAGGTTTATTTGGATTATATGCATCTCTATCATCAATGACCAACATTCGATTCAACATTTATATTTCAATCTGGAGAATTTTTTGGGATTTAGCATAAGGAGAGGTCCTAAGGTTAGGAAGCAAGACGTTCGAGGTAGGTTTGAAGTGGAACGAAATGTGGTGTGCTATTTATTTATATCATTTAGGGATCTAAATAAAAATCAATATAAAAATCAATAAGTAATACATGAAACATTTCATATATCGGAAAATAAATTCTATGTCCATGAAATGTCGACTATCGGCATGGTGAAAATAGTGAGGTTCCAACGGTGAGGTCTAATCGGCGAAGTCTAACAGTGAGGTTCTAACAGTGAGGTTCCCATGGTGAGGTCCAATGGTGAGGTTCTTAATGGTGAGGTCAAAAAGTGAGGTTCTAACAGTGAGGTTCCTAATGGTGTGGTCCAACAGTGAGGTTCCTAACGGTGAGGTCCAACATGGGTCTAACAGTGACGTTTCTAACAGTGAGGTTACTGATGGTGAGTTTCCAATGGTGAGGTTCAAAAGTGAGGTTTCTAATGGTGAGGTCCAAGGGTGAGTATAAGTCCCCGACCTTAAACCTTACTTAATATTGAATTAAAAGAATAATTCACATTGAGGATCTTTTTAGGTTTAGAGTATTAGAGAATTAGAACATAACTATTACATATCAAAAGATTACAAAGTAGAAACTTCTACTATGTTTCCATAATAAAAAATACTCCTAAAAAGAAACATGTCTAGTTACATGTTTTATATAGCATGGAATTCCCTTGATCCCATCCTTGACCTTATTCCACATTAAGTCCTGTGAAAAACATTTCAAAAAAACTTAGGGTGAGAATAAAAAGCTCAGTAAGGGATACACAAAGAATGAAAACTGTTAGTTTTTCAAACATCAAGTAAACCATGTATACTCTATCAATGTAATACCTTCACCTTCATGAAGTAGTAAAAACTCTTCACTGAATAAACTACCATTACTTACTTTTTTGTGACCAAAGGATTACCATAAAACCCATATAAAGAACACATAACATATATAAAGGTAACTTGGGACATAAACATACTTAAGAGGAATAACCATACGGCCGAATTCCACACATATCACTTAATGGAATAGCCAAACGGCCAATTTCCATACATACTTAATGGAATATCCATACGTCCGACTTCCATACCCAATGCATTGGAGGTTATAACGTAACCACCCGTCCTGGTATTCACGCACCACCCGTCATATGGTTTATCACGTAACCACCCGTAAAATGTCCAAGTACCATCATTACGCATAAAATATTGATAATATAATGATTTCAATAAAAACATTTCATTTGCAATCACAATAAGTAATTCCCAGATATTGAATTAATCAATCCATTTTCAAAAACCATTTAAAAGTTATTTTTGAATCAAAGTGTCCCATACCACTTTGAAGCTTTTAATGGAATTATAATTTTAAAACATTAATGTGAATATAAATAAATACTGAAAACCATTTTGAAAACATGGACATTAAAGATAACGATTTAGAATAATAAATCATTAAAACATTTAAAACGATATTTTTGTTAAATAGTTTTTAATAAAATGAGAGACTCTTAAATACAAATAATAGCGGAATAACATTTAATCCGAACTTTATAATATCATGAGAATAAAGGTATTCATGATATAATATGTCAAAGGACAGTATACACACCATATAAGAGGGAATTGGTGCATAACAATGATTACGTCTCAAAAGAAATGTAAAATGAGATGAAATCCATTATAAAGAAGGTATCCATAAATTAAGGATAAATCAATATCATAATTATTTGTGGCAAATATAAATACACCCAATATAAATGGATATTAAATGTAAAACAATCAAAGTTCATTCAAACATATTCAAAGGATGACATATTCAATAACTACATGTTGAACCCAAAGAAATCGAAATTGGGTTAAGAAGTTCCCTTGGTAAAATTCGACAGCCTAACGACATCACATAAAATTTTACAAAAAGTGATGATGAGAGAGATAAAGGGTATCTCATCACTTGGACATAAAATTTACATAAATAAGGATATAGAAGAACATATCCCAAGATAATAGTATGTGAATTAAACTACATAACAAAAGAAGTCTTTTAAAAAGAGGAGGGTGGAATATTCCCTTACCGACTTGGGTATCTTTCAAAAACATACACCCCATGAAAGAAGGACAATACATCATTGATGTAAATACTCATAAAACGAAAGTATATTAAAAAAAGAGTAGAATAATTGGCAGTACGTACACCACTCAAAGGAAATTGTGTCAAATGTAGCATAAATCTCACGTGAATAAAAGTGAGATGAAAAATCCATTACGAAAACTCAGCTGCCTAACAGCGCCACATAAAACTTACAAAAATGGATTGATGAGATCAAATAGGGTATCTCATCATATTAACATAATGTTTATAGAAAGAGGAATATAAAATAACATACCCCCAACATAACAAAGTGGATCTTAAAAGAAGTGACATAAAGGAGAGTACTTAAAAAGAAAGTGAGAGGTCGGATCTCTTACGAAAACTTTGGCAGCCTAACGGCGCCACTCAAAACTTCCAAAATGGATTGATGAGAGAGAATAGGGTCTCTAATCATATGAACATAAAAATTACAGTAAGAGTAATATAAAATAATATCCCAATAACAAGAAATATGATCTTTTAAAGTAATGACATAAAAGAATGTACTTAAAAAGAAAGAGAGGAGTAGGATCCCTTAACTCGGGTCCGACTTGACTCGATCGTTCTTTAACGTCCTGAATAATAAAACTGAGTTATTTTCTACTTGATTAATAACCTTTTTAAATTTCATTATTCCTTTTATATCACTTATTTTCATGTTATAAACATTATGTAACCATTTAAGTTAATAATGTTTGTTTTGTCGATATTTGGTTCTTAAGTCGAAAGTGGACTTCTTACAATTACATGTTGTTTGTGTGGTCAAAGGTTCTTTATATCCAGAATGGCATTCCTGATTTTGATATCATATATATCATATATATCGAGCATATACATGTATTTATAATATTACATAATCATTTAGAGGAAAGAAATGAAATTCACCGTTCATGGAGACGGTAAGCCGTACGTACGCATGAACGCTACTTTCATTTCTTTGTCATATTAATGGAATTAAAACTAAATGAGAGGTATGTATATTTTAATTCCAGAATTATATTCATCATTTAGATAAATCATTCATTATATATATATCCATTATATGCATGTACTTTTAATAGTACATTACATTTGGGGATAATAAATGAAATGCACCGTTCATGGAGACGGTAAGCCGTACGTACGCATGAACGCTACTTTCATTTCTATCTCATACATTAATGGAAAATAATAATAATTATATATAGGTATATTATAATTCCAGTATAAAATCATATGTAATAACTTTAAATACATCCTTTACAGATACCACATATGGCATTAACGAATGACATCACTTTGAGGGGGCAGTAGTCCGCACTTCCTTAAATGAAGATATCGTGTTTACCCATAATGGAAACCATAAAGGTATGTCCAAAATGAAAAATACAGAAGCTTAAGGAAAACATAAACATATTATATATCATATATAAATATAGTGTAATATTAATGTCCACCTTTGATGGTGTTAAAAGAATTTTGAACAATCATCATTTCGGGAGGCAGAAATTTGCCGTCCACGGAAACAATATGTTCTTTAACCATTATATTTAGGTGTGTGTAAGTGTATCTCTAATACTTATTATAACAACATCCTAGTATATTGAGGATACTGTAGTTGTTACAAAAGAAAATAATAAAAAGAGTTTAGGGGGTTGGAGAAGCAAAATAAAACAAAAGGACTCAAAAGAAGACAATACCTTAAAATCGGGTAACTCTCCTTGGTTGAGCTCAAATGCTTACTTGGGAAGACTTCTGCCCAAAGTGAGGCTTCAAGGAGTAAGATAGGGATGTGTAGAGACAAAATGGGCAGGTTTTGGCCGAGACAAAGGCTTTGGGTGTGTGGGTAAGGAGGTAGAGGTGGGGGCCTTTTATAAGAGGAGATGAGGGGCACTCTTGGAAAGTAAAGAAAAGTCACATTATTTTAAAATGGTATTCGGATTTAAGAGGTCCCACATTGATTTATTTCGAGTATAAGGTGATAAGGGTTCGAAATCCACTCATCCAATAGGTTTTGGACATGTGTATGTCTTAGATATTACATTATCTTTCCATTTTATTTAAATCGTTAAATAATGACGTCATCGTTGCATCATCATGATGTCATAAATAATTTAATTTATTTAATGTATAAAAATTATAAAAAAAATACTATGATGTAGGAAATCATTTTATCTTTCCAATTACTATTTATAGTCAAAACTCTGACTTGTATAACCCCATGTAAAAGTTTTTTTAGTAAAACATGTCATGTGTGTATCATTTTTTACTTTAACATTAAATAAAAAGTTATTTATGTCATTTCCAAGCCAAAGTGGCGCCATGGGGTCCCCAAGTTGACCCATGGCTTGGCTTGGTCGGCCATGACACATCCAATAAGTGTAGGACATGTGTCAAGATATTTTCATTTTATTATAATATCATTTTTGCCTTAAATTGCACTAATTACCTCTAATCGCGATTAAAAACTTTATATGTTACTATTCATCAAAAATTATTTTTATCTCATTGAACCACATTTTACTTCTTAATTACAACCATTTATGTCGGATTTTTGAAATTCAAAACACAGAAGTGGTAAAATTTCATTTAAACGAAAAATCCGTTTTTAAAAGTACCACTTAGTGGTTTCACTATTCATCAAAAATTGAAGTTTTTCAGAAAAATAACAAAACTTCAACCACAGATATATTTGATATTCCAAATTCAAAAATGAATCCCATTTTATAAAATTCACAGCATATAAGTTGAATTAATTAATTTAATAATTAGTTCCTGCTGTCAGAGCAAATAGCGTGTTTTTATGAAACAATAAGTATCAAAAGATTGACACTAGTTTAAGTCCGATTTCAAAGTGAAATTAATTCCAACGACCACTATTGGATTTAATGGTAAAAATATTTTCTAATTTAACTTTAAAAAAAATTAAAAGGATAATCTAATCATATAAATAAATTAGATTAAAAATAGGTTTTGAATTAAAATACAATATTTTACACTATTCATTAAAAAATGAACTTTATCGGAAAGATACTAAAAATTTACACAAAGTAAATTTTGATGTCTCGATTATAAAGAAGAGTTTTATTTGGTCCAATAGAATTTATAAGAGTGAAAAAAACTATATTTAATGACGGTTCGCCGTCAAAAGGCGATAAGTGAACCTTTAGTAAAAACTAGGGCATATACGCCTAAAATTGAATTGTTTCCGTATTTTAATCCTTTATCTTTTATTGGATAAATGTAAAAATATTTAAAAACATATATAATCATATTTTAGTTATTTCTATCCATTCCCACCAATACAACGGCTACATGTTAACTACCATTTAAAATAATAATATTTTATTATTAGAGTGCAACGTAAGATTCCCAAGAAACTCGTTGTTGCATGTTGGGTACGCCATCGAGCATAGCTTCCCATTTAAAGTCATATTAATATTTTATTCTCAAATATGGATAAATATGAAAATGTCATTTTCTTTATTTACCTGGGTTGTTAGATCCTTCCCCCCTTTTGGGAATTGCGTCCTCGCAATTTTTAAAATTGGGCTTGGAAACATCCTTGAAAGTCCCACATCGAAACAAGAGTCGGTAAAACAATCACTTTAAAATAAAGAAAGATAAGTACAGAGGTCACCCGAGTTAAACCATACTAGGATTCCAAGTATGAAAATATGGACATGGAGAAAAAACAAAGGGTCATGTTCTGACGGAGAGTGATAGTAAATACGTCTAGGAGAAAGTTAACCATAAGAAAATCACAAACTTGTGATGGGTTAAACGGTATTCGATTCACCAGTAGGAAAAGTTAATAGACAACATTTTTTTTATAATTTACTTTTTATTGAGGAATTTATTAATAAGGAAACATAATCACTTATCATGTTGACTTTCAACTTTTACTAGATTCTTTAATCAAACTCATATTTTTTCTAATAGACGAGTATTTAGGAAGACTTGTTCGCATTAAGAGTACTATAATCAATTTCTAGAGAATCACCTAATCCACAATAGAGAACTATATAATTCCCATGTCTTTAGTCTATAACCAAAACCAAAACAAAAAAGGTTAGTACATGATCAGATAATCCATAAAAGGATATCCCTTTATAAAAAGAAAATATATTCTTAATCTCCAAAATTTGTCCATCAAAACCCAAAGTTCAACGAGGACCATTCGATAAACAAATTGTCCATAAAATTATTCAATGTAAACCAAACTAAGATCAAAACCCAAATATTCTGAAGGATTTAGTCACATAGTCTACCAAGTTAAATCGTATCATTTATCTCCAAACCACATCAGTTGCTCTTAATGTCTCGTATTGAAAAGTAATTAATCCTAATCACTTATCCTGTATGATAGGTTAATAAATTTCCATAGATAACCCAAAATCAACTTACTATTAATTAATAAAATCATCTAACTAAAAAATAATTAGTCAAACTAACCAGGGAATTCACGTAGTCCATTGGTAGGCGATAAATACCAATCGCACTTTGGTTGTGGGTTCGATTCCCGCAGCTTTGTCCGACGCGACGGGTTGTCACACAGTCTGTTTGTTGTCCTTTTTCCAAAACTATATAATTCTCAAAACATTTCACAAAACGAGATAAAATCTTCAAAAATAAACATAACATATTTTAACCTCAAGTTTATCTCATGCCTTTCATTTTCCATCATAACATATAATAACCCATAATTACCTCAAAAGTAGGGATCATATAAACCCTAATGGTTACCTTTTTAATTATTACCGGAACTTCCACATCGATTGGTCATCTCGTACATGATGCATTATACAACATACCAAGGTTCAAGTGGTTGATCATGACTCCTTGATAGTTGGTTTAGAACAAACTTGAGTTTCCTCATTGAATACCCCATTTCATCGAGTCTCTTAATTAGAGAAACACCACAGTTTCCTTCAAACCAATTGTCACTTTGGTGCCTGCGAGATCCATCCATTTACTAAAACAAAAAAGGTCAATGTGAGTATATCAACATAACCATAATGTACTAATGAGTTAGATAAACACTAAGATATACTTACTCATTCACTTTATCTAAAACTAGGACTCTTTCAGAAATCCTAACCATTACGGTAATGTCAATTATGCTTAAAGAATACTCTAACCCCTAAAGTTATCTAAACCGACCTTTGATACCAACTATAAGACCACGTCCTTAAACCTTACTTAATATTGAATTAAATGAATAATTCACATTGAGGATCCTTTCTGGTTTAGAGTTTTAGAGAATTAGAACATAACTATTACATCTCAAAAGATTACAAAGTAGACACTTATACTAAGTTTCCATAATAAATAAACTCTTAAAAAGAAACATGTCTAGTTCCATGTTTTATATAGCATTTAATTCCCTTGATCCCATCCTTGACCTTATTCCACATTAATTCCTATGAAAAACATTTCAAAAAAACTTGGGGTGAGCATAAAAAGATCAGTAAGGGATACACAAAGAATGAAAACTGTTAGTTTTTCAAACATCAAGTAAACCATGTATACACTATCAATGTAATACCTTCACCTTCATGAAGTAGTAAAAATTCTTCACTGAATAAAGTATCATTACTTACTTTTTTGTAACCAAAGGATTACCATAAAACCCATATAAAGAACACATAACATATATAAAGGTAACATGGGACATAAACATACTTAAGTGGAATAACCATACAATCGACTTCCACACATATCACTTAATGGAATATCCATACGGACAATTTCCATACATACATAATGGAATAGCCATACGGTCGACTTCCATACCGAGTGCATTGGAGGTTATAACGTAACCACCTGTCCTGGTATTCACGGCACCACCCGTCATATGGTTTATCACGTAACCACCCGTAAAATGTCCAAGTACCATCATTACACATAAAATATTGAAAATATAATGATTTCAATAAAAACATTTCATTTTCAATCACAATAATTAATTTCTAGATATTGAATTAATCAATCCATTTTCAAAAACCATTTAAAAGATATTTTTGAATCAATGTGTCCCATACCACTTTGAAGCTTTTAATGGAATTATAATTTTAAAACATTAATGTCCATATAAATAAATACTGAAAACCTTTTTGAAAACATGGTCATTAAAGATAAATATTTAGAATAATAAATATTTAAAATATTTAAAACGATATTTTTGTTAAATAGTTTTTAACAAAATGAGAGTCTCTTGAATACAAATAATAGCGGAATAACATTTAATCCAAACTTTATAATATCATGAGAATAAAGGGATTCATGATATAATATGTCAAAGGACAGTATACACACCATATAAGAGGTAATTGGTGCATAACAATGATGTAGTCTCAAAAGAAATGTAAAATGAGATGAAATCCATTATAAAGAAGGTATCCTTAAATTAAGGATAAATCAATCTCATAATTATGTGTGACAAATATAAACACACCCAATATAAGTGGATATTAAGTGTAAAACAATCAAAGTTCATTCAAACATATTCAATGGATGACATATTCAATAACTACATGTTGAACCCAAAGAAATTGAAATTGGGTTAAGAAGTTCCCTTGGTAAAATTCGACAGCCTAACGGCGTCACATAAAATTTTACAAAAAGGGTTGATGAGAGAGATAAAGGGTATATCATCACTTGGACATAAAATTTACATAAATAAGGATATAGAAGAACATATCCCAAAATAATAGTATGTGAATTAAAAGACATAACAAAAGAAGTCTTTTAAAAAGAGGAGGGTGAAAGATTCCCTTACCGACTTGGGTATCTTTCAAAAACATACACCCCATGAAAGAAAGACAATACATCATTGATGTAAATACTCATAAAACGAAAGTATATTACAAAAAGAGTATAATAATGGTAAGTACGTACACCACTCAAAGGAAATTGTGGAAAATGTAGCATAAATCTCATGGGAATAAAAATGAGATGAAAAATCCTTTCCGAAAACTCGGCAGCCTAACGACGCAACATAAAACTTACAAAAATGGATTGATGAGATCAAATAGGGTATCTCATCATATTAACATAAAGTTTATAGAAAGATGAATATAAAATAACATCCCCCCAACATAACAAAGTGGAGCTTAAAAGAAGTGACATAAAGGAGAGTACTTAAAAAGAAAGAGAGAGGTTGGATCTCTTACGAAAAATTCGGCAGCCTAATGGCGCCACTCAAAACTTCCAAAATGGATTGATGAGAGAGAATAGGGTCTCTCATCATATGAACATAAAAATTACAGTAAGAGTAATATAAAATCATATCCCAATAACAAGAAATATTATCTTTTAAAGGAATGACATAAAAGAATGTACTTCAAAAGAAAGAGAGGAGTAGGATCCCTTACCTCGGGTCCGACTTGACTCGATCGTTCTATAACGTACTGAATAGTGAACTTGAGATAATTTCTACTTGATTAAGAACCTTTTTAAAGTTCATTATTCCTTTTATATCACTTATTTCCATGTTATAAACATTATTTAACCATTTAAGTTAATAATGATTGTTTTGTCGATATTTGGTTCTTAAGTCGAAAGTGGACTTCTTACAATTACATGTTGTTCGTGTGGTCAAAGGTTATTTATATCCAGAATGAAATTCCTGATTTTGATATCATATATATCATATATATTCATCATATACATGTATTTATAATATTACATAATCATTTATAGGTAATAAATGAAATGCACCGTTCATGGAGACGGTAAGCTGTACGTACGCATGAACGCTACTTTTATTTCTTTGTCATATTAATGGAATTAAAACTAAATGAGAGGTATGTATATTTTAATTACAGAATCATATTCATCATTTAGATATATCATTCATTATATATATATCCATTATATACATGTACTTTTAATAGTACATTACATTTGGGTATAAGAAATGAAATGCACCGTTCATGGAGACGGTAAGCCGTACGTACGCATGAACGCTACATTCATTTCTATCTCATACTTTAATGGAAATAAATAATAATTATATAGAGGTATATTATAAATCCAGTATAAAATCATATATAATAACTTTAAATCCATCCTTTACACGTCCCACATATGGCATTAACGAATCACATCACTTTGAGGGTGCGGTAGTCCGCACTTCCTTAAATGAAGATATCGTGTTTACCCATAATGGAAACCATAAAGGTATGTCCAAAATGAGAAATACATAAGCTTAAGGAAAAAATAAACATATTATATATCATATATAACTATAGTGTCATATTAATGGCCACCTTTGAAGGTGTTAAAATAATGTTGAACAATCATCATTTCGGGAGGCAGAAATTCGCCATCCACGGAAACAGTATGTTCTTTAACCACTAGATGTATGTGTGTGTAAGGGTAGCTTGAATCCTTCTTATAACAACATCCTAGTATATTTAGGATACTTTAGTTGTTTCAAAAGAAAAGAATAAAAAGAGTTTAGGGGGTTGGAGAAGCAAAATAAAACAAAAGGACTCAAAAGAAGACATTACCTTAAAATCGGGTAACTCTCCTTGGTTTGAGCTCAAAGGCTTCCTTGGGAAGACTTATGCCCAAAGTTAGGCTTCAAGTTGTAAGAGAGGGATGTGGAGAGACAAAATGGGTAGGGGTTGTCCGAGCCAAAGGCTTTGGGTGTGTGGGTAAGGAGGTAGAGGTGGAGGCTTTTTATAAGAGGAGAGGATGGGCACTCTTGGAAAGTAATGAAAAGTCACATTATTTGAAAATGTTATTCGGATTTAAGAGGTCCCACATTGATTTATTTATAGGATACGGTGATAAGGGTTCTACATCCACTCATCCAATAGGTTTTGGACATGTTTAGGTCTTAGATATTACATTATCTTTCCATTTTATTTAAATCGTTAAATAATGAGGTCATCGTTGCATCATCATGATGTTATAAATAATTTAATTTATTTAATGTCTAAAAATTATATAAAAAATACTATTATGTAGGAACACTTTTTATATTTCCAATGAATATTTATAGTCAAAAATCTGACTTGTATAACCCCATGTAAAAATTGTTTTAGTAAAACATCTCATGTGTGTGTCATTTTTACTTTAACATTAAATAAAAAGTTATTTATGTCATTTCCCAAACAAAGTTCCTCCATGGGGTCCCCAAGTTGACCCATGGATTTTCTTGGTCAGCCATGACACATCCAGTAAGGGTAGGACATGTGTCAAGGTATTTTCATTTTATTATAATATCATTTTTGCCTTAAATTGCACTAATTACCTCTAATCGTGATTAAAAACTTAATAAGTTACTATTGACCAAAAATTATTTTTATCTCATTGAACCACATTTTACTTCTTAATGACATCCATGTATGTCAGATTTTTGAAATTCAAAACACAGAAGTGGTAAAATTTTCATTTAAACGAAAAATCAGTTTTTATAAGTACCACTTAGTGGTTTCACTATTCATCAAAATTGAAGTTTTTCAGAAAAATACAAAAAATTCACCCTAAGCTATATTTGATATTCCGAATTAAAAAATGAAGTCCATTTTACAAAATTCACAACATATAAGTTGCATTAATTAATTTAATAATTAATTCCCGATGTCAGGGCAAATAGCATGTTTTTATGAAACAATAAGTATCAAAAGATTGACACTAGTTTAAGTCCGATTTCAAAGTGAAATTAATTCCAATGACCACTATTATATTTAATGGTAAAAATATTTTCTAATTTCACTTTAAAAAAAATTCAATAGATAATCTAATAATATAAATAAATTAGATTAAAAAGTGGTTTTGAATTAAAATACAATATTTTACACTATTCATTAAAAAAATGAACTTTATCCGAAAGATACAAAAAATTTACACAAAGTAAATTTTGATGTCCCGATTATAAAGAAGAGTTTTATTTGGCCCAATAGAATGTATAAGAGTGAAAAAAACTATATTTATTGACGGTTCTCCATCAAAAGGCGATAAGTGAACCTTTAGTGAAAACTAGGGCATATACGCCTAAAATTGAATTCTTTCCGTATTTTAAGCCTTTATATTTTATTGGATAAATGTAAAAACATTTAAAAACATATATAATCATATTTTAGTTATTTCTATCCATTCCCACAAATACAATGGCTACATGTTAACTACCATTTAAAATAATATTATTTTATTATTAGAGTGCAACGTAAGATTCCCAAGAAACTCGTTGTTGCGTGTTGGGTACGCCATCGAGCATAGCGTCCCCTTTAAAGTCATATTAATATTTTATTCTCAAATATGGATAAATATTAAAATGTCATATTATTTATTTACCGTGGGTGTTACAGTGAGGTTCTAAATGGAGAAGTCCAACATGAGATCCAATAGTGAGGGTCCAAACTATGAGGTTCTTAATGGTGAGGTATAACATTGAGGTCCAACGATGAGGTTCCTAATGGTGGGGTTCAACGGTGAGGTTCGTAAGGGTGTGGTTCTTAATGTTGAGGTCCAACGGTGAGGTTCCTAATGGTGTGGTTTCTAACAGTGTGGTTCCTAATGCTATGGTCCAGTAGTGAGGTCCAACAACGAGGTTCCTAACATAACATTTTATCATACCTAGATCATGTTTTATGTAACATAACCTCTCAAAAATCAAAGACATTGTGAATATATCACCCAATTTATGTTCAGTGCCAATGAAATCAAGAGTGATATCAAATATTTGATAATGATATCTCAAAAAGTGATGTCTCACATCAATGTTCTTTGTCCTAGCATGAGATACTATTTTTTTAAAGATGTTAATGGAACTTTTATTATAAATTATTATAGAGACATGTTTTAATTGAAATCAGTAGTCTAATAAAGTGTGTTTCATTAATATAATTTGATCACAACAACTACTAACAGCTTTATACTGAGCTTCAGTAGTAGATAAATCCACAAAATTCTGGTTCTTACTACACCGTGATACTAGTGACTTGCCCAAAATCTGACATGTCCTAGAGGTTCTCATTATATCTAACTTTCAATTCAAAAAGTCAGCATCCAAATATCTTATTAAGTCAAATGATTGTCCTCTTGGATAAAATAGTCTTCTGTTTGTAGTATAATTGAGATATTTAAAAATTATTTTAATAGCAGTTAAATTAGACTCTTTGGGATTGGCTTAAAAACGAGCACAAATGCATTCAATGAACATAATATCAGTTCTGTTAGAAATAGTATACAGCAGACTTCCAATCATAACTCTGTAATTGGTTTGATCCGCTGGTTTAAAATTTTTATCAGCATCCAATTTATAGGTGGTACACATAGGTGTATCACAACCTTTTTTACTATCTAAACCTAAATGTTTCAAAATATATTTAGTATATTTACATTGATTAAGAATAATTCCATTTTTATTTTTATAAATTTGAAATCCAAGGAAAATTTTAAGAACCCGCATTAGACTCATTTCAAATTAATCTATCATCATTTTTGTAAAATCAGTACATAAAATTTATTTATAGGATCCCAAAATAATGGAATCTACATAAATTTCTACTATTAAAGATTCATTGGAAATCCTTTTCATAAGAATAATAGGATCATATATTCCATAAGTAAAACATTTTCAAATAAGAAAATAACTAATTCTGTCATACACAACTCTTGGAGCTTGTTTTAGACCATATAGACCTTTAGAAAGTTTAAAAACATGATTCCAAAAATGGGGATTTGTAAAACCAGGGGGTTGTTAAAAAAACATCCTCAACTATATACCCACATATAAATGCACTTTTGTAATCCATTTGATAATGATTTAAATTAAGATGAGATAAATAGGCTAGTAGTATATAAATTTCTTCTAGTATAGATATATGTGTGAAGGTTTCCTCAATGTTTATTCCTTCTTCATAACTATATCCTTGTGCTGCTATTCTTGCCTTATTTTTAACTATGTTACCATATTAGTAAACTTTATTTCCAAACACCCATTTAGTGTCTATGGTCAAAGTGTCTATAGGTCTTTGTACTAATTCCCAAAAATTGTTTGTTTCACAATGATTTAATTCTTCTTGCATAGATATCACCCAAAATCCATCATTGATTGCATCGTCAATATTTTTAGGTTTAAGCCGTGAAAGAAAATATTTATGTTCAACTTGTTTTCTCAAAGAATATATAGTTTGTGTTCCTCTATTTAGATCACCGACTTCAACATCTTAAGGATGATTCTTGAGAGTTCTAATACCTATAGAAAGTGTTGAACTAGAATCTTCATGGTTGTCCATAGGTTCTGATTCACCAAGCAAAGATTCTATAAAATTTTCAAAAAAATGATGTTTTTACTAAGGTTTAATTGTCTTTATCATAAAGATTCATCATTGACATATCTTCCTCAAGGTGTTCAACATAGGTTTTGGGATCATGTGGATCAGACTCATAAAATTTTACATTAACTGATTCTTCCACACATATAGCTCTCTTATTGAATACTCTCTAATATTTACTATATGTTGAGTAACCTAGGAAAATTATTTCATCACTCTTAGAATAATTTTTTTAATGATTATCCTTAATTTTAAGGATAAATACTTTGCAAACAAAAACTCTATAGTAATTAACCGTTGGCTTCCAATTATTCCAGAGCTCATAGGGGTTCATCATAAGAAGATGTCTAATTAAGACTATATTGATAATGTAACAAGAAGTATTAACAGATTCATCCCATAACTAGATAGGTAGATTATACTCATTTATCAATGTTTGGGAAATATCTTGAAGTGTCCTATTTCTTCTATCTATAACTCCATTTTTGTGAGGTGTTCTAGGAGAAGGGAAATTGTGAGTATAAACATTATGTGATAAAAAAGATTCAAATTCCTGATTTACAAACTCAGATCCATGATCACTTCTCAAGGTAATAATTCTAAGTCCTCTATGATTTTGTACAAATATGGCATACTTAATGAAGTAATAACATGCTTCACTTTTGTAAGCTATAATGTATACCTTAGAATATCCAGAAAAACATCTAAAAGAACATAAACATAGTACATAACATTTAAACTTTAATCTCTAGATTGTCCAAACAAATCCATGTAAACAAACTCAAATGATTTATAAGTAGAAACTTCTTTAATTAGTTTGAAATTAACTTTTTTTTATTTTCATTTTTCATAAGGATTAAAAATTCTGTTATTTGGGAATTCCAGTTTAGGTAAGTATCTAACAATACCTTTCCTAGTTAGTTTCCTATGTGAGTGCACATTTCAATGTCCTAATATTCTATTCCATAAATAGGATTCTTTATGAAAATAATTTAATCAAGAAACATTTTTCACAGCTAAGGAATCTAAATAAACAACATATAAATTTTCATTTATAAGAGCATTGAATATTAAATTATATTTAGAATTAAAAACATTTCATGGATCATTTTCAAACATAACATTAAAACCACCATCACACAACTGAGAGATACTAATTAAATAGTATTTTAACCCATCAACAAAAAGTAATTTTGAATTTAATTCAGTATTAGGGTTTCTAATTTGGCATAAACCGATGATATTCACATTTTCCTTATCACCAAATGTGAAATTTACACTATCAAAATTAATTAGGATCTTGAATCATGAAAAGTTTTCTATCATATGTCTTTAACATCCATTGTCCATGTACTATAGAGTTTTACAAGAGCTAGTTAATCAACATTCATGTAAAACAGATTATGTATAGGGTAACTTTGTTACCCAGATTTTCATGGGTCTAGAGAGGTTAGGAAGTAAAAATTTGGGAACTCATACACGTCTCACAGGTTTCCTATAAAATATATATATTTTGAGACATGGATACTTTGTTTGGTCCTTTAGGGAAATGTTTTTTAAAAGATGGTCCAGAACTCGAACTAGCGGTGAACTGTACAGATTTTGGAACAAATATTTTTAATATTATCTCTCCATCCTGCTTGATATCCTATAGTAGTTGTTTATTTTAGAGAAATAGGTTTCCCTAGAAACTGAGTCAAGGTACCTCTACCTTCAGTAAATTTCTCATGATCTCTTTTGAATTTATCATTTGACAATTTAAGTTCAGTATTTTCTTTTAATAGTGGAGCACATTTTTCTTTTTCAATATCTAGATTAAACATATAATTATAATTTAAAGCTTGTTGTCCTTTCAATAATTTCTATTTATCCTTGATTTCATTAAAGGTTTCCTCAACAATTACACAATATTAAAATAGTTCATACTTAGTCATATTCTCATCATTATTTGATTCACTGTAATTCTTAGAATAATAAACATTAGGTATATGAGAATTAGGTGTTACCTCATACATTTTTGTCATGATACCTAGGTTTTCATGTTTGTCCTTTTCAATATAATAATAGTCATATCCACTAGAGCTATTTACTAAAGCTCTTCATGTATCTTTCATATCCTTATTATATCCCTTTCCCCTATCTTCTTATTTATTCTTAAATTTTAGCTTCGGAAAATCATCCTTCACATAGTCTTTTCATTTACACTCATAACAGACTATATTATTTCTGTTTTCATTCCATTTTCTGTCCTTTTTCCACTTTCCTTTATTATTATACCTTCCTCTATAGTTTTACGTTCAAAAGTACTTCTTCTTATGGTAAAATTTTTAATATCATAGCAACATGAGATATCTCATCATCTCTATCAGTGTCTGAATCTTTACTGGTGGAAGTGTCCTCATGAGCTGGAACTTTTTATTTGTCTTTGCTCTTTCAGGTAGCAGTCTTGAATGATACAGATTTATTTCATGGCTCTTCATCTACTTCTTGATCTACCTTATGATTTTCTTCGTACATCATATGTTTTCCAATTAGTTCCTTCACTAGTAGCATGCCTATGTCTCATGATTATTAAATAGAAATAGAAGACCCTTACCATCTGTCAGGTAGGCATCAAAGAAATCTCATAATCTTATCCTTATTGTCCACTGGTTTTCCAAAAAAATTCATGGTATTCATTATTTCATTGATCCTGAGTTACATTTCAATTATAATTTCATTAGGAATAATTTTAATATTTTCATATTTAGTTATATAAGTATTAAATCACATTTCTTTATCATTGGTTGTTTCCTCGTGAGAAACATAAAAAGTATCCCAAATTTCATAAGCAGTTTTACCAGAAGATATTCTATTGAATTGTTCATAACCTAGAGAATATTATAATGCATTCATTGAATTATAGTTATTGTTATATGTATCTTTAGTCAACTAAGACCATGTGTCCCTGGAAGTAGTAGGTAATGCATGTTGATTTTCAATTGTGTCTCAAATTTTAGGACCCTTTCTCTCTGGATATATTTTAATTTTTAATTTCTACTGAGCGTAGTTTTTTCCATTAATGAAAGGTGTCCTATTAGTAGTAGCACCCTTAACTCTATTATTCATAATTATATTGAATTTTAAATAACTGAAAATATAGATATGATATAAATGTTTATATCTATAAGATACAATTAACATCACAAATGAAAAGAATTTGAAAACATGCACAACTGTTCACATAGTTGGAATAAAAATAGATCATCTGATACCAAATGATGGTCGAAGTGGAATATCAAGAGTAGGGTGAATTGAGTTCCTGTATAAAATTTTTGTTAAAAAACATTATGATAATGATCCCCAAATTTTGAAATGCCCTAGTTAATTAAGGGGGTATAGATATTAATGCTTAGTTGGTCAACTTGTTTCTCAAATCGTGATTAGTCCTCAGTTGAATTAGTGTAAAACAATTCTTCCACTTTTGAAACAAGTTCACTGAATTAAACACATAAACACACTAACCATACCTAACTATAAAATTCAATTCATAAATGTTTTCTATTTTAGAAATTATAAGTAGTGGAGAAAATACTAAAAAGAGTGTGATTAAAAAAATATAGTGCACAGTGGTGATAAACAAGAGGTTGAGTCTCAAGCCGAGACTTAATCCTATCCACATGGTGATCACCTTCCACCAAGCAGTTTATATAAATGATAATCATGATACACAACCTGTATCGGGATTTACAAAAGTTTTCACAAACTGTCCATGGTTGAAACCCTCTACCACATTTCTTCGTGGGTAATCAAACAATACATACCACACATAGTCACTTCCATAGTTATATATGGGATACAAAATTTATGGGATGTTTGATGTGAGGATTTTTAGTATTCTCTAGTTCAAGCACAAGATAATGTGCATGTAAAAGAAAAAACACACACTTCTCAAAAATGTAAAATAAAATAACACAATAGAGATAATATTATGAGATTGAGTTTAGAGACAACTATGTGTATGAAGTTCTACAATTGAATCCATGGGATGAAGAAGTTTCATTTTTCATGTGTCTTTGGAAGTTATCGTCAAAACAGAGTGTCACAAACCAAGGTTCTAGCTTCTAAGAACTGATTATTCTCCTTATGTTGATTGAGAGTTGATGAAGCATAAAAGTCATCCTTGAAATTGTTCTCCTCAAATGATCCTATTGAGATTGTTGGGTTCACAGTGTAATCAGCGAGTGGTTCTTACTTGTATTCTTTGATATAACGAGTAAGATCTTTCTCATGCAGTCCTCTGCACTCTCATATTCCTTTTTGCACACCCGATCTCTTCCTTGGTCTTCTATTTTATATTTTAGGTCCAATAATAGGAATAATTAACCATGTGTGATCCTCCTCATACCTCATTCTTTCCACAGATACGGTTTCTTGATATGTCAACAATCACAACTAATTAATGGCAGACACATTAAATTGACCAAATATGACTGTTTGAATAATCTAAAAAATTTGAAAAAGTATGGAAGTATAATAATTAGTAGATTGGTAATTGTAGCCTTCTCAACTATAGGAATCAACAGTAGTGGGCATCAGTAGCCTTAATTGATATCCTTCACTAGTATCCTTCATCGGTAGCCTTTAGTGGTGACCATGTCAGTGGTAGCTTTCAGTGGTAACCTTACATCAGTGACCTTTGCGTCAGAGACCTTTGTATTAGTGAACTTTGAATCTTTTATCTTTGAATCAATGACCTAAGTATCAGAGACCTTTTAATCGGTAACCTTTTCATCAGGGAACTTTGTATCGGTTACCTTTGCATTGGTGTCTTTTTTACTCTATGTTTAAACAATAGAACTGTGAGATTAAAGATACATAGGTATCACTGGAACATGGTTATCACATTAATGAAACATGATTTGGGATTATCAAAATAGGTGATTCCAACATTTTTATTCATTTATGGTTGGATTTTATATATATATACATGCATGGTTATTTTTTGTGTTACATTTTATCACTGTACTGTCTTGGATATGTGTGGTTGTGTGTGTGTAAATTTACCTTTGGATATGTCCTCCAATGCAAGTGTTATTTGAACTCTATGTTGGTCTCCAGCCCCTGACATATTATAGGAAGGCTTGGGATTGTAATGGATCTGGATTTGTTGGGCCAGTTTTTCAAAGATTGGTATGAGAGGTTCCCTTTCTACCTTAGTACCAGATTCAGTGATATTGGTTTTGGTTTTATGGAATTAATGTTAAGTTTTTCATGCTTTTTTATGAGGATAAAATTTCGAATGTTTTTCTAGAAAACAGACATTCCATTCACTATAAATCCAATAACCTACATATTGACTTGGTACATGTAGAGTCTAGTTGTAGGGAAGATATTGTTACATTCATTATATAAGAATGGGTTGTAGTTTCTATATCCTTATTGGGTCATCTCTCCATATATATTCACTATCATTCATATGCATTATCTATTATAGGATTCCTCGATGAAATATTCTAGCTAGTATTAAAAAATAGTATCATCAATATGATCCCCTGGATGATTTTATTTCAAAAAAAGGGCCTATTTAGTAGTTCCTAACTCCTGGTAGTGCCTAAGTATTACCACTACATGTCGAGAAGAAAATTGTACTGGAAATACTATCAAAAAATTTCTAATATATATTCATTCATCATGAGTTTCAATGGTAGTGACACATCATATTATGAGGTGTGATAGACTCCTAGGGGATAAGGAATGTATTGAGGCACTGATGTTAGTTTTTATGATGTTCAGACACCTACAGTCCTGTTGGAGGTCGTGGAGACAAGCCTTCTTCATGGTTCTTCTCGATGACGGTGGGTCTTAGAGACCCAATCTTATTACATGGACCCTATTTTATATATATGGTTTGATTAACTTTTTGTATAGTAGTTTTTATTATATCCTTGATGGTATTGTTCATCAATGAACTTCATTAGATTTAGCAGTTCAGTAGGAATATGGATGAGTATTCATTGAGTTTTACAAACCTATATCATTACTCTATAGATAAGGTTTGTGTAACATCCCAAGTAAGTAATGAATAATAGATTTTCTTATATATGTCTATTTATGAATTAGATAGTGTTTTAAAGTCTTAAAATGAGAATAAATCCAATATTAAGCATAGAATTTTCTAATATTTTTAAAAGATTGTTTTACCGGCTTTTGATGGAGGAGCATTTTTAAATCTATCTTCTGAAAATTTTATAAGCTATATTTGTCAAAATAAGCTTATTATTTATGATTCGGACATTTAAATATACTTAGGATTAATTTTTTGTATTTTTTTGACAAAGTTAATTTTTAATGAATAGTGAAAAATACTGCATTTTACATCAAAACTGCTTTTTCATCTATTTTAATTATATGGCTAGATTATCTATTTAATTGGTATTAAGGTATAATTAGAATATATTTTTACCATTTAATCCAATGGTAGTCATTATAATTAATTTCGCTTTGGAATTGGGAATAAAAAAGTGCCAAACTTTTCATAGATATTGTTTCAAAAAAACATGCTATTTGTTTTGACAACGGAAATTATTTTTAAATTAATTATTGAAATTTCTATGTTTGGAAGTTGGTAAAATGTATTCCATATTTGTAATCATAATTTCCAAATCATGAAATTAATACTCTTTTGTTTTTTGGACATTATGAATAGTAACAACGGTAATTATCTTTATTTATCTTGCTTAATTAGTAATCAGGTAGTTAAGGATAATAAAATAATATCATAATAATAAAAAATGACCCCAAAATGTGTCTTAATTCTAGTTTTTGTGTTATGGCCGACCATGGGATGCCTTGTTCCAAACATTGGTACCCCATGGAATCACTTTTGGGTGAAAGCGACACTTTATCATTTTATTTTTAAAGAAAGGAGAATATCACTAAAGAATGTATCAACCGAGAAAAAAAAATTTAATTTTGTCTAAATAAATGATATCTTGGACTATAAATATTCATTATAAATCTAAAACGATTTCCTATATCATAGTTATTTTTTTATAATTTTTAGACATTAAATAAATTAAATTATTTATGACATCATGATGATTCAGCGATTACCTCATCAATGAACGATTTAAATAAAATGAAATGATAATGTAGAATATAAGACTTAAATTTGTCAAAGTCATATTGGATGAGTATATTTCGAACCCATATAACCTCATCCTCGAAATATATCAATGTGGGACCTTTAATATATGAAACTCATTTTAATATAAAGTAACATTTTATAGCATTCAAAGAGTGTCCATCCTCTCATCTTATAAAAGGCCCCCACCTCTACCTCTTTACACACACCTCTCAAGCTATTGTCTCAGCCAAAATCTGCTCATTTCATCTCTTCACATCCCTATTTTCATCCTAGAATCCTTAACGTAGGCAGAAAGCTCTTCAAGATACCCTTTTTGGTCAAACCAAGAGGAGTTACACGGTTTAAAGGTAATTACTTCACTAATATTCTTTTGTTTTATTTTGCTTCTCCAACCCCCTAAAATCTTTTTATTCATTTCATTTGTAATAACACCAGTATATTTAATTTACTAGGATGTTTTTATAATAAGTATTCGAGCTACACTTACACATACCTACATCTAATGGTTAAAGAGCATACTGTTTTGGTGGATGGAAAATTTCTGCCTCACAAAACGATGATTGTTCAATATTCTTCTAACACCTTCAAAGGTGGCCATTAATATGTAACTATATTTATATATGATATATAATATGTTTATGTTTTATTTAGTATTCTGTATTTTTCATTTATGGCGTACCTTTATGGTTTCCAATATGTGTAAATGCGATATCTTCATTTTAGGAAGTGTGGACTACCTCCCCCTCAAAGTGATTTGATTCATTAATGCCGTATGGGGAACGTATAAAGGTTGGAGTTAATGATATTATATATGATATTATACTAGAATTATAATATACCTTTATATCAGTATGATTCCATTCCATAAAATACGAAATAGAAATGAAAGTAGCGTTCATGCGTACAAAACGGCTTACAGGATCCATTAACGGTGCATTTCATTTCTTACCTATAAATGTTATGTAATATTATAAATGCATGTATATACTAGATATATATGATATATATGATATCTACATCATGAATATAATTCTGGATATAATGGATATTTTACCACGTGAACAACTTGTAATTATAAAGAGTTTATTTTTGAATGAAGTACCAAGGATCGACAAAATGACCATTATTAACTTAAATAATTTCATAGTGTTCATAACATGGTAATAAGTGATATAAAAGAAATAATTAACTTGAAAAACGTTCTTACGAAATTATAAAGTAACTCAAGTTTATTATTTAGGAAATTAAAGAACGATCGAGTCATGTCGGACCCGAGGTAAGGGAATTTGTCTCAATCAACTTTCATTGAAGAATATTATGTTTTATACACAACTTTCTTTTATATGATGTATAAAGCACATTTACTTTTACATCTATTCAAAAGGAATTTTTTAGATATGAAGTGATTTAATAAACTACAAAAGGAATGTTTTTTTGTCGTACATATGCGGCGAGAATGACTTCTCCACTGTCGTGACCATTATTTGAGTTCTGGTTTCCTCTACAAGCCATAACTTTTTAAAAAAAAATGAAACATAAATACCAGGTTTTACATTTCTTTTATTTTGGTATTGAAAATGGTTTTCATAATGTTTTTATTATAACAATGTGTTGTGTTGATATCTTCTGATTGAAATGTGAAAATGTTATGATTCCTTTATGCATGTTTTATGTTATACAATTATGTTATGGTTCTTGGGCATTGTTATGAAGATGGTTTGTTCTGTCATAAACTAAGGGAGAGTGAGCCCAATATATCTCTCCAATGCATTTGGTAACGTGAAGGGGTTAAACTTTAAGGTTTCTCTGAAGAGATTTATGGAATATACTGTTATGGGTCTTCCAAACGTAACCATTAGGGTTACTCTCTATGTAAGAATGTTATGAATGCCTCAATTTACCTATATATATTATGATTTCTACGATTTATTCATAATTTGATGAGGTATGTTAAAATTCTTATGTTTTATGAGTAAAGTATGATTTCATACATGGAATAATGTTTTCATTTCGTACTTTTATATCCCTTACTGAGCTTTTTATGCTCATCCCATGTTTTTGAAATGTTTTTCATAGGTCAAGGGAAAGGTACATGATGTGATGATAGTTTCAAGGACGTGTCAAAAAAGAATCCATGTTTTATTTTAAATATGTGTCCTTTGATGAGAAAAATGAATACTGTCTTTTTTGTAACCACCTAGTAGAAATGTCGAGTGAAATGCATTATTTATGATCTAATTCTCTAAAACACTAAACTTGAAAAGATCCACAATGTGTAATATTTTTATAACTCAAGATTAAGTAATGTTTAAGCCTGGGGCCTTATAGTTAGTATTAGAGGTCAGTTTAGATAACTTTTGGAGTTATAATTCTATTAAATGATTATCCAAAAATATTTTTTTAATGGCCAAATTGAAATGATAAATCATTTGAAGATTACCATGTTGCTTCATCTATGACATGTTTTTTAAGAATGGTTTTCCACAGAGGAAACGGGGAAGCAATGCTAGGAAGGCATACAGAAGGAAATGACCTTCCGAATCAGCATCCTGAAATGGTCGGAATTGGAACTGAACAGTTTGTTGCAGTAATGGTGCAGTTGACTCAAGCGATAAATGGTGGTGGTATCCATATATGAGATCTTCCAAATCAACCACAGAGGAACATATTAGTGGTGGAACATTTCATGAGGAAACATCCCCCATAATTTAGAGGATCATCTGACCCTGTGCTAGCTGAAGGGTCAATTAAAGCACTAGAGAAGGTTTTCGATTCCATGGGGTGTTCAGACAATCAAAAGTTTATTCTTGCTATTTACAGTTTGGAGGGTGAAGGAGATCTGTGGTGGTCGATGGTTAAAAATATCAGGGACTCTGATGAGATTTATGCTCTCGATTGTGATGAATTCAAAGATATTTTTCTTGAGATGTATTTTCCTAAGGCTGTTCGACTTAGGATGGAAACAAAATTCTTGGAATTAAGGAAAGAGGATGACTCGGTGGCTGCTTATGAAGAGAGGTTAACTCGATTGGCAAGGTATGCTCCAAACTTTATCTGAGACCGTGATAGTAAAATCATCCATTTTTTCTCAGGATTAAATCCAAAATATCTAAGGGCTTTAGCTTATCATGATTTCAAGAGTTATGAAAAGCTTGTTCGATGTGCTGAGAAGGTGGAAATGGATTTTTCCAATGATCAAGTGTTCTATAACAACCAACAGAAGAAGAGACTGAGGTGGCAGGAGAAAGGGAATAATTCTTCAAAAAGGTCTGATGGTAAGAAAACTAAGTTTCCAGTTTGTGATAAATGTCGTAAAAGGCATGTTGGGGAATGTCTTCTGAATTCTGTAAAGTGCTACCGATGTGGTAAGATGGGACATAATGCTTGTGATTGCACTGAAAAAGATCAAGGTGATGGTAAGACCAAATTTTATATATAGTTAGTGAAATGTTTTAAGTGCAATGAAATGGGTCACTATGAAAACGAGTGTTCGACAAAGAGCTCTAATGATGGGAATCAGTCAGACTACAAGAAGAAAGGTGTGGAGAAATTATTTGCAACTACTTCAGCAGATGTTGGTCCATCAAATGAAGTGGTATCAAGTACATTGTTTGTTTTCTCAGATTATGCCAATGTGCTGTTTGATTCGGAGTCTACCCATTCTTTCATCTCTGAAAAAGTTTCCAGTAATTTGGGAATTCCATCTCATGAAATCACTCCTGAACTTGTGGTAAAAACACCTGGGGGAAATGTCGAGGCAAAAAGAATTTATAAGTGTTTTCCAATCCTTATCCTTGGAAATAACCTACTTCCAAACCTTATTGTTTTACCTCTAGTAGAGTTTGATGTTATCATGGGTATGGATTGGCTCTCTATTTACCATGCTAAGATTGAATGTAGAGCTAAATAATTTTTTTTTCAGAAAGACATTCAGTTTGTGTACAAGAATGAACCCTTACTTTTGATAACATATTAAGAGGCTGAGAAACTTGTAAAATATGGAAGTGAATGTTACCTTTCACATATTGTTTAAAACAAAGGAACCGTTTAGATTAATTATATGCTAGTGGTAAATGAGTATCCTGATGTTTTTTCTGATGAGTTGCGAGGAATAATACCAGATCAGGAAGTTGAATTTACTGTTGACTTAGTTCCTGATGCTATGAAAATTTCAAAACTCCCTTATCGAATGGATCAAATTGAACTTTTAGAGTTGAAGGAGAAATTGAAAGATTTATTAGATAAAGTTTTCATTCGACCTAGCACATCACCATGGGGTGATCCTATTTTATTTGTTTAAAATAAAGATGGTTTAATGAGAATTTTCATTGATTATAGAGCCTTGAATAATATCACTGTTAAGAACAAATATCCATTTCCTCATATCGATGATTTGTTTGATCAGCTCTAAGGAGCTCAGAATTTTTCAAAAATTAAACATAGATTAGGGTACCATCAGTTGAAGGTAAAGGAAGCAGATATTCTTAAAACCTCGTTTCATACAAGATATGGAAATTACGAATTTGTATTTATGCCTTTTGGGCTAACCAATGCACCTACTGTATTCATGGACCTTATTAATAGATTTTTCCATGAGTTTCTTGGATAAGTTTGTGGTTGTTTTCATTGATGATATTTTGGTGTTTTCTAAAAGTAAAGAGAAGTATTAATGTAATTTAAGGGTAATTTTTAAAACCTCAAAAGAAAATAAATTGTATGGGAAATTCAGAATGTGTGTGTTTTGTTTGCAAAAAAATTCTTTCCTTGGTCTTATTGTTTCTAAATATGGAATAAATATTGATCCTGCAAAAACAAAGGTTGTTGAAGAATGGACAAGACCAACAAATGTAAGTGAGATTCGTAGTTTTTTTGGTCTGGCAGGCTATTACCAAAGGTTTGTTAAAAAATATTCACGGTAATCTAGTCCAATGAATAAGCTAACTCAGAAGGGTGTTAAGTTAATCTGGAAAAAAGAATTTGATGATTGATTCAGGAACTGAAATAAAGATTGGTGAATGCTTCAGTTTTGGCACTACCTTCCAGGAATGGTGAATTTGTTATATACAGTGATGCTTCATTGAAAGGACATGGTTGCGTCCTAATGCAGAATGATCAGGTAATTTCTTATGCTTCACGTCAGTTGAAAACTCATGAGGTAAATTACCCTACACATGATTTGGAATTAACTGCTGTTGTTTTCTCTTAAAAAATTTGGAGGCATCATTTGTATGGAGTAAAGTGTGAAATATATACCGATCACAAAATATTAATGTATATATTCACTCAGATATAATTGAACATGAGATGGAGGAGATAGATATAATTAATCAAGGATTATGATTGTACAATTCATTTCCATCCGAGAAATGAAAATAATGTGGCTGATGCTTTGAGTAGAAAAAGTAATGCTTGATTAACAATGTTGCATTTGGAATGAGATCCATTGGTTAAGGATTTGATGAACATTGGAATAGAAGTTTTTGGTGCATGATTTTCTTCTGTTTTTTTTCAGGTATCAGTGAAATCTTCTCTATCAGACAGAATTATGCAAGCACAGAAGAAAGATAGTGAGTTGCCGAAAAAGGTAGAGCTGGTTCAGAAGGGTAAGTTTCCTGAATTCAACATTGATAATGATTATGTTTTGAGATTTTGGAAGAGATTTTGTGTGCCTAGTGATTCATAGTTGAAGAGAGAGTTGTTATGTGAAGCTCATAGTTCTCCGTTTTCAGTTCATCCAGGCAGTACTAAGATGTATAGAGATCTTCCGGAGTATTACTGGTGAGACGGAATGAAAAGAGATATTGCTCATTTTACTATGAAGTGTTTGACTTTTCAACAGGTTAAAGCAGAGTGGCAGTTACCAAATGGGATGATTTAGCCATTACTAGTGCCAGAGTGGAACTGGGAGAATATATCCATGGACTTCATTGTGTGATTGTTGAAGACACCTCGAGGTAATAATGCAATCTGGGTTATTGTTGATCTCTTGAATAAATTTGCTCAATTCCTTGCTATACATGATGCGTTTTCCCTAGATCAAATTTCCCATTGGTATCATAAAGAGATATTCAGGTTACATGGAGTTCCTCTCTCCATTGTATCTGATCGTTATCCCAGGTTCACTTATAACTTTTGGAAATGCCTTCAGAAGTCATTGGGTATTGAATTAAATTTTAGTACATCTTTTCATCCTCAATCAGATGGGAAGTCAGAATGAAAAATTCAGACATTAGAGGATATTTTACGTACTTGTTCGGTGGATTATCAGGGAAGTTGGGACCAAAATATTTCTTTGGTTTAGTTTTCTTATAATAACAGTTTTCATTACAGTATACAGATGGCACCATTTGAGGAATTAAATGGGAAGCGATGTCGAACTCTAGATTTTTTGGATGAAGTGGGTGAAAGGAAGTTGATGGGACCAGAATTGGTAGAAGAGTTGGCTGATAAAGTTCAGCTGATACAGAAACACATGAGAACATCTCAGAGCAGGCAGAAGAGTTATGCGGACAATAAGAGGAAGGATCTATATTTTGAGGTAGGTGATCATGTTTTTCTCAAAGTATCTCCATGGAAAAGTGTGATGAGATTTTGTAAGAAAGGAAAGCTGAGTCCAAGGTTCATTGGACCATATGAAATTCTGGAGAGAGTTGGATCAGTTTCATACTGAGTGGCTTTATCTATGAGTTTATCTCAGGTACACAATGTTTTTCATGTTTCAATGTTACGGAAGTACATGCCAGATCCATCTCATGTTTTGGATCCAGAGGTAGTTCAGTTGGAAGAGAATATATCTTATGAGGAACAACCGGTCCATATTCTTGACCACAGGGACAAGTGTTGTGGAATAAAGTTATTCATCATGTAAAGGTTTTGTGGAAACACCACATGATTGAAAAGGCAACATGGGAATCTGAAAATGCAATGAGGGATAAATACCCCCACTTATTCGATAAATAAATAATTTTTGGGAACACAATATTCTATAGGGGGGAAGGATGTAACATCCCAAGTAAGTAATGATTAATATATTTTCTAATCTATGTCTATTTTTTAATTAAATAGTGTTTTAAAGACATAAAATGAGAATAAATCCAATCTTAAGCATAGAATTCTCTAATATTTTTAAAAGATTGTTTTACCGCCTTTTAATGGAGAACCATTTTTAAATCTATCTTTTGACAATTTTATAATCTCTATTTTTCAAAATAAACTTATTTGTTTTGATTGGGACATTGAAATTTACTTTGGAAAAATTTTTAGTACTTTTTTGACAATGTTCGTTTTTTAATGTATAGTGAAAAATACTGCATTTTACATCAAAACTACTTTTCCATCTATTTTAATCATATGGTTAGATTATATTTTTAATTGGTATTAAGGTGTAATTTGAATATATTTTTACCAGTTAATCCAATGGTAGTCATTAGAATTAATTTCACTTTGGAATTAGGCATAAACAAGGGCCAATATTTTCATAGACATTGTTTCAAAAAAACCCGCCATTTGTTATGACAACATGAATTATTTTTAAATTAATTATTGCAATTTCAAACTTTGTAATTTGGTAAAATGGATTACATATTTGGAATCATAAGGTCCAAATTATGTGATTAAGAATATTTTTTTTGGAAATTTTGAATAGTAACGACAGTAATTATCTTTAATTATCTTGATTAATTAGTAATTGGGTAGTTAAGGATAAAAAAATAGTATCATAATAATAAAAAATGACCCCAAGATGTGTCCTAATGCTACTGGTTGTGTCATGGCCGACCATGGGATGCCTTGTTCCAAACATTAGGACCCCATGGAATCACTTTTGGGTGAAAGTGACACTTTATCTTTTTATTTTTAAAGAAAGGATAATATCACTAAAGAATGTATCACCCAAGAAAAAACATTTTTAATTTTTTATAAATATATTATCTCTAGACTATAAATATTAATTGTAAAGCTAAAAATATTTCTTAAAACATAGTTTTTTTTATAATTTTTCGACATTAAATAAATTAAATTATTAATGACATCATGATGATGCAGCGATTACCTCATTAATGAATGATTTAAATAAAATGAAAATATAATGTAAAATCTAAGACTTACACTTTTCAAAGACCTATTTGATGAGTATATTTAGGACCCTTATCACCTTATCCTCGAAATAGATCAATGTGGGACCTATAAACTCCGAATCTCATTTTAATATAAAGTAACATTTTAAAACATTCCAAGGGTGTCCCTCCTCTCCTCTTATAAAAGCCCCCCACCTCTACCTCTTTACACACACCTCTAAAGCCATTGGCACGACCAAACTCTACTCATTTCATCTCTCAACATCCCTCTATTCACCCTAGAAGTCTTAACTTAGGCAGAACGTTTTTCAAGAAACCCTTTTTGTTCAAACCATGAGGAGTTACGCGATTTAAATTTAAAGACTTCTCTAATGTTTTTTTTGTTTTATTTTTCTTCTCCAACCCAATAAACTCTTTTTATTCATTTTTCAGTAACAACACTAGTATCTTGAATATACTAGGATGTTTTTATAATAATTATTCGAGCTACAGTTACACACACCTACATCTAATGGTTAAAGATCATACTGTTTTCGTGGATGGCGAATTTCTACCTCACGAAACGATGATTGTTCAATATTCTTATAACACCTTAAAAGGTGGCCATTAAGATGTCACTATATTTATATATGATATATAATATTTTTATGGTTTCCATAAGCTTCTGTATTTTTCATTTATGGTGTACATTTGTGGTTTCCATTATGGGTAAACGTGATATCTTCATTTTAGGAAGGGCAGACAACCGCCCCCTCAAAGTGATTTGATTCATTAATGCCATATGTGGGATGTATAAAGGATGGAGTTAATGATATTATATATGATATTATACTGGAATTATAATATACCTTTATATCATTATGATTTCATTCAATAAAATATGAAATAGAAATGAAAGTAGCGTTCATGCGTACGTACGGCTTACATGCTCCATGAACAGTGCATTTCATTTATTACCTCTAAATGTTATGTAATATTATAAATGCATGTATATACTAGTTATATATGATATATATGATATCTAAATCATGAATATAATTATGTATATAATGGATATTTTACCACATGAATGACGTGTAATTATAAAGAGTTTATTTTTGACTCAAGTACCAATGATCGACAAAACGACCATTATTAACTTAAATAATTACATAATTTTCATAACATGGTAATAAGTTATATAAAAGAAATAATGAAATTAAAAAAGGTTCTTAAGAAAGTATAAATTAACTGAAGTTTATTATTCAGGATATTGAAGAACGATCGAGTCACATCGGACCCGAGGTAAGGGACTTCATCTCAATCTCCTTTCATTGAGGCATATTATATTTTATACCCAACTTTCTTTTATACGGTCTATAAAACCATATAACTTTTACTTATATTAAAAATGAATTTTTTTTATACGAAGAGTTTTACTAAATGAAAAAAGGAATGTTTTTTTGTCGTACATATGCGGCGACAATGACTTCTCCGCCGCTATGACCATTATTTGAGTTTCGGCTTCCTCTACAAGCCATAAATTTTTTTTAAATGGAAAATAAATACCATGTTTTACTTTTCATTTATTTTGGTATTGAAATTGGTTTTCATAATGTTTTTATTATATCAATGTTTTTTATTGATATCTTTTGATTGAAATGTGGAAATGTTATGTTTCCATTATTCATGTTTTATGTGATGCAATTATGTTATGGTTCATGGGCATTGTTATTAAGACGGGTGGTTCCGTGATAAACTAAGGTCGGGTGAGCCTGATATAGTTGTCCAATGCATTGGTTAACGTGAAGGGGTTAAAGGTAAAGGTTTATCCGAAGAGATTTATGGAATATACTGTGATGGGTATTCCAAACGTAACAATTAGGGTTACTCCCTATGTTAGAATGTTATGAATGTCTCAAGTGACCTTTATGTCTTATGATTTCTATGATTTATTCATGATTTGATGAGGTATGTTAAAATGATTATGTTTTTTTGAGTAATGTATGATTTCATACATGGACTAATGTTTTCATTTCATACTTTTATATCCATTACTGAGCTTTTTATGCTCATCCCATGGTTTTGAAATGTTTTTCATAGGTCAAGGGAAAGGTACATGATGTGATGATAGTGTCAAGGAAGTGTCAAGAAAAAATCCATGTTTTATTTTAAATATGCCTCCTTTGATAAGAAAAATTAATACAGTCTTTTATGTAACCACCTAGTAGAAATGTGGAATGAAATGCATGATTTATGATCTAATTCTCTATAAATATAAACCTGAAAAGATCCTCAATGTTTAATCTTGTTATAACTCAAGAATAAGTAATGTTTAAGGCTGGGGCCTTATATTTGGTATCAGAGGTCAGTTTTGATAACTTTAGGAGTTAGAATTATATTAAATTATTATCCAAAAATATTTTTTTAATGGTCGAAATGAAATGATTTAGAATTTGAAGATTACCATGTTTCTTCATCTAAGACATGTTTGTTCAGAATGGTTTTCGGTAGAGGAAACAGGGAAGCAGTGCTATGAAGGCATACTGAAGGAAATGACCTTCCGAATCAGCATCCTGAGGGAGTCAAAATTGGAAATGAACAATTTTTTGCAGTAATGGAGCAGTAGACTCAAGCGATAAATGGTGGTGGAATCCATGCACGAGATCAGCAAGATCAACGGCAGAGGGACATGTCAGTGGTGTAACATTTCTTGAGGAAACATCCCCCATCATTCAGAGGATCATCTGAACCTGTGCTAGCTGAAGGGTGGATTAAATCACAGGAGAAGGTTTTGGATTTCATGGGGTGTTCATACAATCAAAAGGATAGTCTTTCTCTTTACCATTTGGAGGGTGATGTAGATCAGTGGTGGTTGAGGGTTAAAAATATCAGGGATGCTGATGAGATTGATGCTTTCGACTGGGATGAATTCAAAGGTATGTTTCTGGAGAAGTATTTTCCTAAGGCTGTTCGACTTAGGATAGAAAAATAATTCTTGAAATTGAGGCAAGAGGATGACTCAATGTCTACTTATGAAGAGAGGATCACTCGATTGGCAAGGTATGCTCCAAATTTTATCTGAGACCATGATAGTAAAATCAACCATTTTTACTCAGGATTAAAGCCCTAATATCGAAGGGCTTTAGATTATCATGAGTTCAAGAGTTATGAAAATATTTTTCAATGTGCTGAGAAGGTGGAAATGCAGTTTTCCGATGACCAATTGTTATATAACTATTAATAGAAGAAGAGACCGATGTGGCAGGAGAAAGGGAAGTATTCTTAAAAAAGGTCTGCTGGTAAGAAAACTAAGTTTCCAGTTTGTGATAAATGTGGTAAAAGGCATGCTGGTGAATGTCTTATGAATTCTGAAAAGTGCTACTGATGTGATAAGATGAGACATAAGGATCTTGATTGCACTGAAAATGATCAAGGTGATGGTACGACCAAATTTTATTTACAGTTAGTGAAATGATTCAAGTTCAATGAGATGGGTCACTATGAAAATGAGTGTTTGACAAAGAGCTCGAATGATAGGAATCATTCAGACCACAAGTAGAAAGGTGTGGTGAAATCCTTTGAAACTACTTCAGTAGATGTTGGGCGATCAAATGAAGTGGTATCAGGTACTTTGTTTGTTTTCTCATATTATTCTAATGTGTTGTTTGATTCGGAGTGTACAGATTTTTTCACCTCTGAAAAATTTACTAGTAAATTGGGAATTCCATCTCAAGAAATGAATCCTGAACTTGTGGTAAAAACACCTAGGTGAAATGTTGAGGCAAAAACAATTTATAAGAGTCTTACTATCCTTATCCGTTAAAATAACCTACTTTCAAACCTTATTTTTTTACCTCTAGTAGAGTTTGATGTTATCCTAGGTATGGATTGTCTCTCTATTTACCATGCTAAGATTGACTGTATATCTAAAGAAGTTTCTTTTCAGAAAGACTTTCAGTTTGTGTACAATAATGAACCCTTACTTTTGATAATATATCAAGAGGATGAGAAACTTTTAAAAGATAGAAATGAATGTTACCTTGCACATATTGTTGAAAACAAAAGAACTATTCAGATTAATGATGTGCTAGTGGTAAATGAGTATCCTGATTTTTTTCCTGATGAGTTGCCTGGAATAATACCACATTGGGATGTTTAATTTATTGTTGACTTAGTTCTTGATTCTAATCCAATTTCAAAACCCCCATATCGAATGGCTCAAATTGAACTTTTAGAGTTGAAGGAGAAATTGCAAGATATATTAGATAAAGGTTTCATTTGACCTAGCACATCATCATGGGGTGCTCCTTTTTTATTTGTTAAAAAGAAATATGGTTAAATAAGACATTGCATTGATTATAGAGCCTTGAATAATATCACTGTTAAGAAAAAATATCCTTTGCCTCATATCGATGATTTGTTTGATCTGCTCCAGGGAGCTCAGTATTTTGAAAAGATTGACCTGAGATCGGGTTACCATCAGTTGAAGGTAAAGGAAGAAGATATTTAGAAGACTGAGTTTCGTACAAGATATGGCCATTATTAATTTTTAGTTATGCCTTTTGGGCTAACCAATACACCTGCTGTATTCATGGAACTTATGAATATAATTTTCCATGATTTCTTGGATAAGTTTGTGGTTGTTTTCATTGATGATATTTTGGTGTTTTCTAAAATTAAAGAGGAGTATGAAAGTCATATAAGGGTTATTTTGAAAACCTTAAAAGAAAAGAAATTATATGGGAAATTCAGAATGTGTGAATTTTGGTTGTAACAAAATTCATTCCTTGGTCATATTGTTTCTAAAGATGGAATAACTGTTGATCCTGCAAACACAAGGGTTGTTGATGAATGGCCAAGACCCACAAATTTAACTGAGATTCATAGTTTTCTTGGTCTGGAAGGCTATTAATGTAGGTTCGTTAAATTAAATTTCATGGATATTTAGTCCAATGACTAAGATAACTCAGAAGGGTGTTAAGTTTATCTGGAAAAAAGAATGTGATGCGTGTTTTTAGGAACTGAAAAGAAGATTGGTGAATGCTCAAGTTTTGGCACTACCTTCCAGGAATGGTGAGTTTGTTATATACAGTGATGATTCATTTAAAGGACTTTGTTTCAGCCTAATGCAGAATGATCGGGTAATTCCTTATGTTTCACGTCCGTTGAAAACTCAAGAGATAAATTACCCTACACATGATTTGGAATTAGCTAATGTTGTTTTCTCTTTAAAAATTTGGAGGCATCATTTGTATAGAGTAAAGTGTGAAATATATACCGATAACAAAAGTTTAAATTATATATTCACTAAGAAATAATTGAAAATGAGACGGAGGAGATGGCTAGAATTAATCAAGTATTATGATTGTACAATTCATTACCATCCGGGAAAATCAAATAAAGTGGATGATGCTTTTAGTCGAAAAAGTAATGCTTCATTAACAATGTTGCATTTGGAACGAGATCCATTGGTTAAGGATTTGATGAACATTAGAATAGAAGTTTTTGGTGAAGGATGTTTTTCTATTTTATTTTAGGTACTAATCAAATATTCTCTATCAGACAGAATTAACCAAGAACAGAATCAAGACAGTGAGTTGCAGAAAAAGGTAGAACTGGTTCAGAAGGGTAAGTTTCCTGAATTTAACATTGATAATGATTGTGTTTTGAGATTTGGTAATATATTGCATGTGCCTTGTGATTCACATTTGAAGAGAGAGTTGTTATGTGAAGCTCATTGTTCTCCGTTTTCAGTTCATCCAGGCAGTACTAAGATGTATAGTGATCTTCAGGAGTATTACTAGTGGGATGGAATGAAAAGAGATATCGTTGATTGTACTATGAAGTGTTTGACTTTTCAACATGTTAAAGCAGAGAGACAGTTACCAAAAGGGATGATTCAGTATTTACCAGTGCCAGAGTGGAAATGGGAGAATATATCCTTGGACTTCGTTGTGGGATTGCCGAAGTCACCTCGAGGTAATAATGCAATCAGGGTTATTGTTGATCGCTTGACTAAATCTTAACAATTCCTTTCAATATGAGATAATTTTTTCCTAGATCAACTTTCCTGTTTTTATCTTAAATAGATATTTAGTTTACATTGAATTCCACTCTCCATTGTATCTGATCATGATCTTATGTTCACTTCTAACTTTTGAAAAGGAATTCAGAAGTAACTAGGTACTGAATGAAATTTTAGAAAAAAATTTCATCCTCAATCTGATGGGCAGTCAAAACGAACAATTAAGACTTTAGAGGATATGCTATGTGCTTTTTCGGTGAATTATCATGGAAGTTATAACCAACATCTTTATTTGGTTTAGTTTTCTTATAATAATAGATTTCAGTCCAGTATACAGATGGCACCATTGGAGGCATTATATGGGAAGTGGTGTCAAACTCCAGATTTTTGGGATGATGTGGGTGAAAGGATTTTGATGGGACCAGAATTGGTATAAGTGTTGGCAGAAAAAGGTCAACTGATACAGAAACACATGAGAACAGCTCAGAGCAAGCAGAAGAGTTATGCGGACAACAGGAGGAAGGATCTCCCTTTTGAGGTAGGTGATCATGTTTTTCTCAAAATATCTCCATGGAAAAGTGTGATGCAATTCTTTAAGAAAGGAAAGATGAGTCCATGGATCATTGGAAAATATGAAATTATGGAGAGAGTTGGATCAGATTCATACCGAGTGGCTCTACCTCCGAGTTTATCTCAGGTACACAATGATTTTCATGTTTCAGTGTTAAGGAAGAACATGCCAGATCCATCTCATGTTTTGAGTCTAGAGGTAGATCAGGTGGAAGAGAATCTATCTTATGAGGAACAAATGGTCTAGATTATTGACCACATGGAGAAAGTGTTGCGGAATAAGGTGAGTCATCATGTAATGTTTTTGGGGAAAAAACACATGATTGAATAGGAAACATGGGAATATGAATATGCAAGGAGGGATAAATACCCCCACTTATTTGATAAGTAAATAATTTGCAGGGACGTAATTTTCTAAAGGGGGAAGGATATAACATCAAATGTAAGTAAGGAATAATATATTTTCTTATCTACGTCTATTTATGAATTATATAGTGTTTTAATGACCTATAATGAGAATAATTCCAATCTTAAGCATAGAATTCGATAATATTTTGAAAAGATTCTTTTACCGCCTTTTAATGGAGAACCATTTTTAACTCTATATGTTGACAATTTTTTAAGCTCTATTTGTCAAAATAAACTTATTCTTTATGATTCGGACATTTAAATTTACTTTGGATAAATTTATGGTATTTTTTTGACAATGTTTATTTTTTAATGAATAGTGAAAAATACTGCATTTTACATCAAAACTGAATTTTCATCTATTTTAATTATATGGTTAAATTATTTTTTTAATTGGTCTTAAGGTGTAATTAGAATATATTTTTACCATTTAATCCAATGGTAGTCATTATAATTAATTTCACTTTGGAATTGGGCATAAACAAGTGCCAAACGTTTCATAGATATAGTTTCAAAAAACCTGCTATTTGTTTTGACAACGGGAATTATTTTTAAATTAAATATTGAAATTTATATGTTTGTAATTTGGTAAAATGGATTCCATATTTGGAATCATAATTTCCAAATTATGTTATTAAGTCTCTTTTGTTTTTGGACATTATGAAGAGTAACGATGGTAATTATCTTTAATTATCTTGATTAATTAGTAATCTGGTAGTTAAGGATAATCAAAATAATATCAAAATAATACAAATTGACCCGAAAATGTGTAATAATACTACTGGTTTTGTCATGGACGACCATGGGATGCCTTGTGACAAACTTTGTGACCCCATGGACTCACTTTTGGGTGAAAGTGACACTTTATCTTTTTATTTTTAAAGAAAGGATAATATCACCAAAGAATGTATCACCTGAGAAAAATATTTTTAATTTTGTCTACATAAATTATATATTGGACTATAAAACTTCATTGGAAGGCTAAAAATATTTACCACATAATAGTAATTTTTGTATAATTTTTAGACATTATAAAAATTAAATTATTTATGACATCATGATGATGCAACAATTACCTCATTGATGAACTATTTAAATAAAATGAAAAGATAATGTAAATTGGAAGACTTACAATTGTAAAAGACCTATTGGATGAGTATATTTCGAACCCTTATAACCTTATCCTCGAAATATATCAATGTGGGACCTTTAAAATCCGAAACTCATTTTAATATAAACTGTCATTTTAAAATTTTCCAAGAGTGCCCCTCCTCTTCTCTTATAAAAGGCCCTCACCTCTACCTCTTTACACACACCTCTCAAGCCATTGGCATGGTCAAACACTGCTCATTTTATCTCTAAACATCTCTCTCTTTATTCTATAAGCCTTACCTTAGGCATAAAGCTCTTCAAGAAACCCTTTTGGTTCAAACCAAGAGGAGTTACCTAATTTAAAGGTAAAGACTTCTCTACTGTTCTTCTGTTTTATTTTTCTTCTCCAACCCCCTAAACTCTTTTTATTTATTTATTTTGTAACAAAAAAAGTGTCTTCAATATACTAGGATGTTTTTATAATAAGTATTCGAGATACACTTACAAACACCTAAATCTAATGGTTAAATATCATACTATTTTTCTGGATGGCGAATTTCTGCCTCACGAAATGATGATTGTTCAATATTTTTATAACAACATAAAAGGTGGCCATTAAGATGTCACTATATTTATATATGATATATAATATGTTTATTTTTTCTTTAATTTTCTTTATTTTTCATTTATAGCGTACATTTATGGTTTCCATTATGGGTAAACCTGATATCTTCATTTTGGGAAGTGCGGACTACCACCCCCTCAACGTGATTTTATTCGTTAATGCCATATGTGGGACGTATAAAGGATAGAGTTAATGATATTATATATGATATTATACTGGAATTATAATATTCCTTTATATCATTATTATTCCATTCCATGAAATATTAAATAGAAATGAAAGTAGTGTTCATGCGTATATACAGCTTACCGTCTCCATGAACGGTGCATTTCATTTCTTACCTCTAAATGTTATGTAATATTATAAATGATTGTATATACTAGATATATATGATATATATGATATCTACATCATGAATATAATTCTGGATATAATTTATATTTTACCACATGAACAACTTGTAATTATAAAGAGTTTATTTTTGACTCAAGTACCAATGATTGACAAAACGACCATTATTAACTTAAATAATAACATAGTGTTAATAACATGGTAATAAATGATATAAAAGAAATAATGAACTTGAAAAAGGTTATTAAGCAAGTATAAATTAACTCAAGTTTATTATTCAAGTGATTAAATAACGATTGAGTCAAGTCGGACCCGAGGTAAGGGACTTCGTCTCAATCTCCTTTCATTGAGGCATATTATGTTTTATACACAACTTTATTTTATACGGTCTATAAACCCCTTTGATTTTTACATCTATTCAAAAGGTATATTTTTATACGAATCGTTTTACTAAACGAAAAATGGAATGTTTTTTTCGTACTTATGCAGAGACAACGGCTTCTCCGCCACTGTGACCATTATTTGCGTTTTGGCTTCCTCTACAAGCCATAATATTTTTTTAAAATGAAAAATAAATACCTTGTTTTACTTATCTTTTATTTTTGTATTGAAAATGTTTTTCATAATGTTTTTATTATATCAAGGTGTTGTATTGATATCTTTTGATTGAAATGTGGAAATGTTATGTTTTCTTTATGCATGTTTTATGTGATACGATTATGATATGGTTCTTGGGCATTGTTGCGAAGACGAGTGGTTCCATGATAAACTAAGGGAGGGTGAGACCGATATAGCTCTCCAATGAATTCGGTAATGTGAAGGGGTTAAACATTAAGGTTTCTCCGAAGAGATTTAGGGAATATACTGTGATGGGTATTCCAAACGTAACCATGAGGGTCACTCCATACGTAAGGATGTTATGAATGCCTCAAGTTACCTTTATGTTTTATGATTTCTATGATTTATTCATGATTTGATCAGGTATGTTAAAATCCTTATGTTTTATGAGTAAAGTATGATTTCATACATGGGCTAATGTTTTCATTTCTTACTTTTATTTCCCTTACTGAGCTTTTTATGCTCAACCCATGTTTTTGAAATGTTTTTCACAAGTCAAGGGAAAGGTACATGATGTGATGATAGTGTCACGTAAGTGTCACGAATGAATCCATGTTTTATTTTAAATATGTCTCCTTTGATGAGAAAAATGAATATTGTCTTTTATGTAACCACCTAGTTGAAATGTGGAATGAAATGCATGATTTATGATCTAATTCTCTAAAACACTAAACCTAAAAAGATCCTCAATGTGTAATCTTGTTATAACTCAAGATCATGTAATTTTTAAGGATGGGGCCTTATAGTATTTGATTATTATTTTTTTGGGATTAAACAATTAAAAAAGGATTGTAGAAATAAATATAAGCTAAAATGATAACTCTGTGTATTCATACATACGCTGGGGTGCTGGATACTATATAGGTGGTCAATAGTTTCTTATCCTAGAAAACATAGATAATTAGAATCAGTAATGGGAAAATGGGAACAAATACTTCAGTGTAAGGGAGATTATGATTGAAACAATTTCCTCAAAATTAGATATGTTAGAGTAGGTGGCACTTGGATAGGGGGTTTTTAGTTTAGCGATCACCAGATAAATTTATTCATCCATAAGGGAGGTGGTTCTACCATTGTTATGGTTGGGGAAATATTGAATAATATTTTTTTGTCCGATTTAAAGTTGGAAGAGAGGAAATGGGTAGAATTCGTAGGAAGAGGTAATGGTTTGGTAATGTGGTTCCATAGGGTTTCAAACATGGAAGATGAGTTGGGAGACTATCTGATAGTGGCATCCAACTTTACATGTTACTGCCCCCACCCGAAGGTTGTCCCCTTCAGGATCAGGGAGGTGGTGGACATGGGCGAGGGAAGTTGCAGGAGGTTGAGAGTTACAAATCAGAGGCTATTTGGATGATACAATGTACGTAATGTGTCATATCTAATATATCTACATTATTTATAGTCACAGTTTCAAGCCTCTCATTTATTTCCACTACTATATTTAGATACATAGATATTCTCGTTGATCCCATAGCATGAACCTTATGTTTAGACACACCTAGTAGAGGTGTCTTAGTTATCACACAATTATTCCAATAGGGTGTACTGTATCTCAAAGGTGATAGTATGTTTTATGGGATCACATTGTGAAGGTGATGGGTCCTTAGAAATTTATCTAAGGTATGGATTGGTTATCTACTATTAATTGCAAAATAGATCATTTCTGGCAGAGGATGCAGTGTGTCTGCAGTGATGGGATATAGATTTTGTTTTTGGGTGAGAAGGGAAAAAAATTTATTAGGACATTCTTAGGAATAGGAGAGTGTAGATGATTTCCCAAATGTTGGCAGAAATTACTCTAGGTTCATGTGATTATATGAGTTTATAGTTTCTAGTAGTGGTTGTGGATTACCAGAACATAATTCCTTATGAAGTTCTATGTTTACATCCCCTCCAAGAGATTGATTTCTAAAATGATATATACACTTGTAATATAGTGTTTCCTATTTCACCATATCAGATGAATCCTATATAGTTCCATGAGATGAGGGTGTAATTAGAGGACATTCAAAATAAGGGATTTATCAGGCACAATGTTTTATCCTGGTTAGCCCTGGTTTTATTCTCCAATAATGAGGTTGATATCTTTAAGATATTTTTGGATTTTAATCACTTAAATTATGTTATTTTAATTAAAATGTTTCTTTCAATAAGGATCGATGAAATATTTGATCAATTGATATGGGAACGATGGTTCTCTATGAATAAACTCATATAATGCTATCACCATCTACGACTACGTGATAGGTATATACTGATTAAGACATTTAGATGTTTTTATGATCACAATGAGTACTTGGTGATTCTAATAAGCTTAATGAAATCCAAAATGGTGACTATGAGACTAGTAAATCAGATCTGTTATTCTTTTTTGTAATGTTTTGTGGTAGTCTTTATTGATGGTTTCCTAGTGTACTCAATGTCTAAGGAGGATCATGATATACAGTTGATGATGGTCCCATAGACACTCTAAGAGCCCCAGGTTTATGGGAATCCCTTGAAGTAATAGTTTAGGATTAAAGAGTTGTACATTCTGAGACATGTTATCTGAGGAGAAGGGGTGTCCGTGGACCCAGTGAAGGATGCTCTAGTGTTTTCATGAGATCCACCCTTGAGAATGAGGGGGTTTAGATGTTCTGGGGTTGGAAGGCTACCATCAGAGTCTTTTATCTTATTTCTATAATTTATCATCTCTTGTGAATGATTTGACCCAAAAGATGTATCTTTCCATGTGGATAATGAGGTTCTAATAGGTGTGTCATGAATTGAGGTTGATATTGATGTGTTGTCCTATCTTGAGGTAGCCAATGGTGAGTATCGAGTATTTAGTATTCAATGATGCAATAGGGACCTGGCTTGGTTCTGTACGAATGGAGAGGTAGGCAGTGATTACTTCTGTTTGTTGAAAATATAGGCCACAAGAGTATAACTATGTGACCCACAATCATGAGTATGAAGTGGTAGTATTCACACATAATATGTGGCTACACTACATTGTAGGTGAAAAATTTATCATATTTTCAAACCATAATATTATAAGACATATATTATCATAGAATGATCTTAACATGAGAAAGAGGTAATGACTTTAGTGTCTCCAAGATTACTAATTTGAGATCATCTATACTCATAATAAAGGGAACATGGTAGTAGATTATATTAGAAAGAGATTTTGGTTGCAGATACAAAGAAATCCATCAAATTAGTTATCCTTGTTAGAGTTATCATTTTTGGATGGGTATAAAATAGATTTATTCCATTCAATGTTTGTTACATTTACATTTTTAGGTGAGTTTCAGAGGAACTACTGGGGGATACCTATTGTGAAACCCAGTATAATCATATATCCATGAGAATTATACAAATAGAATTTATGAAGGTGGGGGAGGGTAATGTCATTATTTTAATATGACAGACGATGGTTCTAGTTGATCTGATAGAGTATATGCTGAGGGAGTTTCATAAATAACCAATAGTAGTATATCTAGGGGTGGGAAAGATCTAATTGAACCGTTGGTGGTTTTCAAGTGCCCAGAGAGGATGATGTATGGTACATACTTTGTCTATTGATTCTTTACTTGTCAGGAGTTGAAGGGTGTGCCCCAGGTTCCAGAAAATTTAGCCAATCCCCATTATGATGCATAGTGAATATGGGATTATATATCCATGGGATTCAAGATGAGGATAACACATATGTATAGAGAACACTATTCCATTTGGGTTATCATAGACTAACCCACAATGTCAACCCACATTCTATATATCCGAGAGAAGAGTTCTATAGAGATATTTTGATGATTATATGGGTATGTGGTAGTCCATATCTATGGAGTTCCCCCGAATATCATCTCAAACCAAAATGATCAAACAAAATTTTGATTATAGAGAGGAATATATGAGGTCTTTTTAATTAAGATGAATTGGACCATGACATTTAACCCCAAGAGTGGTGACTAGAATGAGTGGAATGATTAGGTTTGGTAAGATGTGTTTTAGGTAGGCTTGTTGGACTTTGGCCATTACTGGGAGGATCACCTACACATGGTGGAGTTTTCATAAAACAATAGTGACAATTCTACCATATGTATGGCACTATTCAAGGTCTTATACAAGAAAAAATGTATGTCATCACTATGATGGATGGACCCATGAGTGTCAGCACTTATGGGACCATAGTGGGTGTGAGCCACAAAAAAGGCAGTACGGATAATCATGTAGTAGATAAAGACTACACATAGCCATCCAAAATCATATGTGGACTTATAATAGAGGCCCTTGTAGTTCAAGGAGAGAGACCATGTATTCCTTAGGGTCTCACCATGATACGTATAGAAGATATTTTCATTGGTAGAAAGCTATCTCTGATATTAATTTTCCCTTTATACATATATTGTATAGTTGAAGTGGTGAGTTAATTCTTAGCTCTACCATCGCAGTTAGGTTGGTTACACGACATCTTCAATGTGTTGTAGGTGACTATGTATATGCACAACCCATTTCATGTTATCAAATATAGAGAACTGGACATAGATGATACAAATAATTTGTGGATTAACCATTACTATTTGAGAATTGGAATGAAAGTATCATCCTTGGGTGACTGATTCCATTAGTGTAAATCGGGTGGAAACAAGAGAATCTCTAGCAGTCTAGCTAGTAGTGGGAGACCTGTATACATGCTCAGTACCCACATATAGTTGTGTAGTGTTTTTATTTTCTTTCCAACATGTAAAACCCTAAGACAATGAGAATTTAAAATCTTCAATTTTTCCATTTATTACTATATATTTATATATGAAATATTTTCAAAGCTAGGGACAGAGAAGGAATTATATTCCAATTCCAGATGAGCCTACAATTTTTTCGAAATATATTAAATACATAAAATATAAAACATGCAATGTTTTCTTGAAAAAGTGTAATAAATCATATAATATAGGATCAAATTAGAAATATAAAGGATAAATTGAGATCAAATAATATGATTTACTCTAAAAATTACATAATATTTCTCTGTTTCGGACATTTTTATAAACTAAAGTTGTGGGAGATTTAATAAAATAAGTATCTTAAGTTATTTTTTCTAACACGGTTCCCTAATATATTCTAGAAAATATTAGTATTGAGCTGATCACTTGGTTGTACACTTATCAATAGAGATATGAAGGACTGTTGTAAGAGAGTTTTCATAGAGAATGTCGTTGAATCTGATCCGGATTGAGGATCATTATAACCTCGATGTTTGAGGTTCTATGAATTGAAAAAATGTGGATTCATTCTTCATCAATTCATGATACAACTTTATAAAGTAATTTTTTTGTATGTTTTCTATGTTGTTCTTTATCGTAGCCAAATATGGATTAAATCTATAAACATTAATTTATACATGCAATGAGGATTGGTTTTATTTATGGTTGATTTTATTTATTTTTGTTTATTTCTCCCCCGTTTTTCATCCAAATTATTTAAAATAGATCGAGGATGAAAATGAGAAATATAAGAGGTTTGTACCAAAAAATTTATGTTTTATAGATTTGTCACCTGTTTTATGAGAGGTTTCTTCCTGGAAAATTACTTTAGGCCATGGTTCAATGAAATATATGGCAGTTGATCATTGTGAAACTATTATTCAATAGAATAGATCGATACAGCAGGTACAACTCATGATCAAGGATGTGATTCAGATGTAGTGATAATGGAGGATCACTAGAGTTATAGAAGAATGGATCAATGAATTCAATTAAACCTTCTTCAATGGAGTGACTATGAATGATGCATGCAGAAATTTCCCAAGTTGTATTTTAAGGCTAGTTCCGGGTGACAAGTGATGCATGGATTATTCAACCCTAGATCCATGTATACCAGTTTTATTCACGACCATATTGAAGGAAGAATGAGCATAAAACGATGCATAATATGGATTTGGATTTCAATGAAATTTTGTTTTACAAGGCATGTAATCTGGAGATACATGATGTATCAGACCCTTAGAGAAGTGGCTGGTGTTTTGGGGTGGATATAGAGATAACACACCATGTGGTCCATACCACATGTCATGTTCTCTTTAGCTATATTGTTCAATGTGTATGTGGCTATGTGCCTGGGGGGTTGAGTGCTATTACACGCCATGCGGGAAAGTCTACACACTATGTACACCCAAGAAGAAAGATCAAAGCGTATAATTATTACATTCCTATGATTTCATATGTCCCCATATGTCACGTGTGTCATTCCACATTCCATTTACTCAGAGATGGAAATTTTCATGTGTTGTGTTTAATGGGTAGATCTAGGTATTGAGGGAAGACATTTTGTACTCATTGAACATGTGTTGTACCTTATCAATAAGTCTTAGAGGACATTTCCTCATCAGTTGGGACTAGTTTTTTATGGTATATTCCCTTGATGATTTCATTGAGAGATTGAATTTAATCACATCTTGTTCATATGATGGTGATCCCATCAATAGAACTTCATCCTCAATTAGAGTTGCTGGAATCCCTTCATGAGGCTAGGAGTGAGATCATGTATCATCACCATTTTCCTTAGGTGGGGTTATGAGGATCATTTTGATGAATATTGTGCAAGAATTGATCCCCTAGTTAGTGGGTTAATCGAGAATGGATTGTTGGTACACCACATGGCCCTAGGTGTGATACCAATTTGTGTATCAACCTCTTCAGACATCCATTGTCTACTTTTTATGGTGAGACCGTATATGAATGACATTATTGATAGACATGATCAGTGATATCTAACTCATGGAATGTGTTATACCAGATGAGTGTTATATATAACCTTTAAATAGGAATACCATTATATAATTATGGATATGATATTAAATTGAGACTATGGTAAAACTATGATAATATCTACATGTTCTTGTTATATATGATTTTAACATATCATTGTGCTTAGATAATTACAATTCATCATGAAAAATGCATTATGATTTCTAGATGTCTAAATAAATGATATCTTGGACTATAAATATTCATTATAAATCTAAAACGATTTCCTATATCATAGTTATTTTTTTATAATTTTTAGACATTAAATAAATTAAATTATTTATGACATCATGATGATTCAGCGATTACCTCATCAATGAACGATTTAAATAAAATGAAATGATAATGTAGAATATAAGACTTAAATTTGTCAAAGTCATATTGGATGAGTATATTTCGAACCCATATAACCTCATCCTCGAAATATATCAATGTGGGACCTTTAATATATGAAACTCATTTTAATATAAAGTAACATTTTATAGCATTCAAAGAGTGTCCATCCTCTCATCTTATAAAAGGCCCCCACCTCTACCTCTTTACACACACCTCTCAAGCTATTGTCTCAGCCAAAATATGCTCATTTCATCTCTTCACATCCCTCTTTTCATCCTAGAATCCTTAACGTAGGCAGAAAGCTCTTCAAGATACCCTTTTTGGTCAAACCAAGAGGAGTTACACGGTTTAAAGGTAATTACTTCACTAATATTCTTTTGTTTTATTTTGCTTCTCCAACCCCCTAAAATCTTTTTATTCATTTCATTTGTAATAACACCAGTATATTTAATTTACTAGGATGTTTTTATAATAAGTATTCGAGCTACACTTACACATACCTACATCTAATGGTTAAAGAGCATACTGTTTTGGTGGATGGAAAATTTCTGCCTCACAAAACGATGATTGTTCAATATTCTTCTAACACCTTCAAAGGTGGCCATTAAGATGTAACTATATTTATATATGATATATAATATGTTTATGTTTTATTTAGTATTCTGTATTTTTCATTTATGGCGTACCTTTATGGTTTCCAATATGTGTAAATGCGATATCTTCATTTTAGGAAGTGTGGACTACCTCCCCCTCAAAGTGATTTGATTCATTAATGCCGTATGGGGAACGTATAAAGGTTGGAGTTAATGATATTATATATGATATTATACTAGAATTATAATATACCTTTATATCAGTATGATTCCATTCCATAAAATACGAAATAGAAATGAAAGTAGCGTTCATGCGTACAAAACGGCTTACAGGATCCATTAACGGTGCATTTCATTTCTTACCTATAAATGTTATGTAATATTATAAATGCATGTATATACTAGATATATATGATATATATGATATCTACATCATGAATATAATTCTGGATATAATGGATATTTTACCACGTGAACAACTTGTAATTATAAAGAGTTTATTTTTGAATGAAGTACCAAGGATCGACAAAATGACCATTATTAACTTAAATAATTACATAGTGTTCATAACATGGTAATAAGTGATATAAAAGAAATAATTAACTTGAAAAACGTTCTTACGAAATTATAAAGTAACTCAAGTTTATTATTTAGGAAATTAAAGAACGATCGAGTCATGTCGGACCCGAGGTAAGGGAATTTGTCTCAATCAACTTTCATTGAAGAATATTATGTTTTATACACAACTTTCTTTTATATGATGTATAAAGCACATTTACTTTTACATCTATTCAAAAGGAATTTTTTAGATATGAAGTGATTTAATAAACTACAAAAGGAATGTTTTTTTGTCGTACATATGCGGCGAGAATGACTTCTCCACTGTCGTGACCATTATTTGAGTTCTGGTTTCCTCTACAAGCCATAACTTTTTAAAAAAAAATGAAACATAAATACCAGGTTTTACATTTCTTTTATTTTGGTATTGAAAATGGTTTTCATAATGTTTTTATTATAACAATGTGTTGTGTTGATATCTTCTGATTGAAATGTGAAAATGTTATGATTCCTTTATGCATGTTTTATGTTATACAATTATGTTATGGTTCTTGGGCATTGTTATGAAGATGGTTTGTTCTGTCATAAACTAAGGGAGAGTGAGCCCAATATATCTCTCCAATGCATTTGGTAACGTGAAGGGGTTAAACTTTAAGGTTTCTCTGAAGAGATTTATGGAATATACTGTTATGGGTCTTCCAAACGTAACCATTAGGGTTACTCTCTATGTTAGAATGTTATGAATGCCTCAATTTACCTATATATATTATGATTTCTACGATTTATTCATAATTTGATGAGGTATGTTAAAATTCTTATGTTTTATGAGTAAAGTATGATTTCATACATGGAATAATGTTTTCATTTCATTCTTTTATATCCCTTACTGAGCTTTTTATGCTCATCCCATGTTTTTGAAATGTTTTTCATAGGTCAAGGGAAAGGTACATGATGTGATGATAGTTTCAAGGACGTGTCAAAAAAGAATCCATGTTTTATTTTAAATATGTGTCCTTTGATGAGAAAAATGAATACTGTCTTTTTTGTAACCACCTAGTAGAAATGTCGAGTGAAATGCATTATTTATGATCTAATTCTCTAAAACACTAAACTTGAAAAGATCCACAATGTGTAATATTTTTATAACTCAAGATTAAGTAATGTTTAAGCCTGGGGCCTTATAGTTAGTATTAGAGGTCAGTTTAGATAACTTTTGGAGTTATAATTCTATTAAATGATTATCCAAAAATATTTTTTTAATGGCCAAATTGAAATGATAAATCATTTGAAGATTACCATGTTGCTTCATCTATGACATGTTTTTTAAGAATGGTTTTCCACAGAGGAAACGGGGAAGCAATGCTAGGAAGGCATACAGAAGGAAATGACCTTCCGAATCAGCATCCTGAAATGGTCGGAATTGGAACTGAACAGTTTGTTGCAGTAATGGTGCAGTTGACTCAAGCGATAAATGGTGGTGGTATCCATATATGAGATCTTCCAAATCAACCACAGAGGAACATATTAGTGGTGGAACATTTCATGAGGAAACATCCCCCATAATTTAGAGGATCATCTGACCCTGTGCTAGCTGAAGGGTCGATTAAAGCACTAGAGAAGGTTTTCGATTCCATGGGGTGTTCAGACAATCAAAAGTTTATTCTTGCTATTTACAGTTTGGAGGGTGAAGGAGATCAGTGGTGGTCGATGGTTAAAAATATCAGGGACTCTGATTATTTATGCTCTCGATTGTGATGAATTCAAAGATATTTTTCTTGAGATGTATTTTCCTAAGGCTGTTCGACTTAGGATGGAAACAAAATTCTTGGAATTAAGGAAAGAGGATGACTCGGTGGCTGCTTATGAAGAGAGGTTAACTCGATTGGCAAGGTATGCTCCAAACTTTATCTGAGACCGTGATAGTAAAATCATCCATTTTTTCTCAGGATTAAATCCAAAATATCTAAGGGCTTTAGCTTATCATGATTTCAAGAGTTATGAAAAGCTTGTTCGATGTGCTGAGAAGGTGGAAATGGATTTTTCCAATGATCAAGTGTTCTATAACAACCAACAAAAGAAGAGACTGAGGTGGCAGGAGAAAGGGAATAATTCTTCAAAAAGGTCTGATGGTAAGAAAACTAAGTTTCCAGTTTGTGATAAATGTCGTAAAAGGCATGTTGGGGAATGTCTTCTGAATTCTGTAAAGTGCTACCGATGTGGTAAGATGGGACATAATGCTTGTGATTGCACTGAAAAAGATCAAGGTGATGGTAAGACCAAATTTTATATATAGTTAGTGAAATGTTTTAAGTGCAATGAAATGGGTCACTATGAAAACGAGTGTTCGACAAAGAGCTCTAATGATGGGAATCAGTCAGACTACAAGAAGAAAGGTGTGGAGAAATTATTTGCAACTACTTCAACAGATGTTGGTCCATCAAATGAAGTGGTATCAAGTACATTGTTTGTTTTCTCAGATTATGCCAATGTGCTGTTTGATTCGGAGTCTACCCATTCTTTCATCTCTGAAAAAGTTTCCAGTAATTTGGGAATTCCATCTCATGAAATCACTCCTGAACTTGTGGTAAAAACACCTGGGGGAAATGTCGAGGCAAAAAGAATTTATAAGTGTTTTCCAATCCTTATCCTTGGAAATAACCTACTTCCAAACCTTATTGTTTTACCTCTAGTAGAGTTTGATGTTATCATGGGTATGGATTGGCTCTCTATTTACCATGCTAAGATTGAATGTAGAGCTAAATAATTTTTTTTTCAGAAAGACATTCAGTTTGTGTACAAGAATGAACCCTTACTTTTGATAACATATTAAGAGGCTGAGAATCTTGTAAAATATGGAAGTGAATGTTACCTTTCACATATTGTTTAAAACAAAGGAACCGTTTAGATTAATTATATGCTAGTGGTAAATGAGTATCCTGATGTTTTTTCTGATGAGTTGCGAGGAATAATACCAGATCAGGAAGTTGAATTTACTGTTGACTTAGTTCCTGATGCTATGAAAATTTCAAAACTCCCTTATCGAATGGATCAAATTGAACTTTTAGAGTTGAAGGAGAAATTGAAAGATTTATTAGATAAAGTTTTCATTCGACCTAGCACATCACCATGGGGTGATCCTATTTTATTTGTTTAAAATAAAGATGGTTTAATGAGAATTTTCATTGATTATAGAGCCTTGAATAATATCACTGTTAAGAACAAATATCCATTTCCTCATATCGATGATTTGTTTGATCAGCTCTAAGGAGCTCAGAATTTTTCAAAAATTAAACATAGATTAGGGTACCATCAGTTGAAGGTAAAGGAAGCAGATATTCTTAAAACCTCGTTTCATACAAGATATGGAAATTACGAATTTGTATTTATGCCTTTTGGGCTAACCAATGCACCTACTGTATTCATGGACCTTATTAATAGATTTTTCCATGAGTTTCTTGGATAAGTTTGTGGTTGTTTTCATTGATGATATTTTGGTGTTTTCTAAAAGTAAAGAGAAGTATTAATGTAATTTAAGGGTAATTTTTAAAACCTCAAAAGAAAATAAATTGTATGGGAAATTCAGAATGTGTGTGTTTTGTTTGCAAAAAAATTCTTTCCTTGGTCTTATTGTTTCTAAATATGGAATAAATATTGATCCTGCAAAAACAAAGGTTGTTGAAGAATGGACAAGACCAACAAATGTAAGTGAGATTCGTAGTTTTTTTGGTCTGGCAGGCTATTACCAAAGGTTTGTTAAAAAATATTCACGGTAATCTAGTCCAATGAATAAGCTAACTCAGAAGGGTGTTAAGTTAATCTGGAAAAAAGAATTTGATGATTGATTCAGGAACTGAAATAAAGATTGGTGAATGCTTCAGTTTTGGCACTACCTTCCAGGAATGGTGAATTTGTTATATACAGTGATGCTTCATTGAAAGGACATGGTTGCGTCCTAATGCAGAATGATCAGGTAATTTCTTATGCTTCACGTCAGTTGAAAACTCATGAGGTAAATTACCCTACACATGATTTGGAATTAACTGCTGTTGTTTTCTCTTAAAAAATTTGGAGGCATCATTTGTATGGAGTAAAGTGTGAAATATATACCGATCACAAAATATTAATGTATATATTCACTCAGATATAATTGAACATGAGATGGAGGAGATAGATATAATTAATCAAGGATTATGATTGTACAATTCATTTCCATCCGAGAAATGAAAATAATGTGGCTGATGCTTTGAGTAGAAAAAGTAATGCTTGATTAACAATGTTGCATTTGGAATGAGATCCATTGGTTAAGGATTTGATGAACATTGGAATAGAAGTTGTTGGTGCATGATTTTCTTCTGTTTTTTTTCAGGTATCAGTGAAATCTTCTCTATCAGACAGAATTATGCAAGCACAGAAGAAAGATAGTGAGTTGCCGAAAAAGGTAGAGCTGGTTCAGAAGGGTAAGTTTCCTGAATTCAACATTGATAATGATTATGTTTTGAGATTTTGGAAGAGATTTTGTGTGCCTAGTGATTCATAGTTGAAGAGAGAGTTGTTATGTGAAGCTCATAGTTCTCCGTTTTCAGTTCATCCAGGCAGTACTAAGATGTATAGAGATCTTCCGGAGTATTACTGGTGAGACGGAATGAAAAGAGATATTGCTCATTTTACTATGAAGTGTTTGACTTTTCAACAGGTTAAAGCAGAGTGGCAGTTACCAAATGGGATTATTTAGCCATTACTAGTTCCAGAGTGGAACTGGGAGAATATATCCATGGACTTCATTGTGTGATTGTTGAAGACACCTCGAGGTAATAATGCAATCTGGGTTATTGTTGATCTCTTGAATAAATTTGCTCAATTCCTTGCTATACATGATGCGTTTTCCCTAGATCAAATTTCCCATTGGTATCATAAAGAGATATTCAGGTTACATGGAGTTCCTCTCTCCATTGTATCTGATCGTTATCCCAGGTTCACTTATAACTTTTGGAAATGCCTTCAGAAGTCATTGGGTATTGAATTAAATTTTAGTACATCTTTTCATCCTCAATCAGATGGGAAGTCAGAATGAAAAATTCAGACATTAGAGGATATTTTACGTACTTGTTCGGTGGATTATCAGGGAAGTTGGGACCAAAATATTTCTTTGGTTTAGTTTTCTTATAATAACAGTTTTCATTACAGTATACAGATGGCACCATTTGAGGAATTAAATGGGAAGCGATGTCGAACTCTAGATTTTTTGGATGAAGTGGGTGAAAGGAAGTTGATGGGACCAGAATTGGTAGAAGAGTTGGCTGATAAAGTTCAGCTGATACAGAAACACATGAGAACATCTCAGAGCAGGCAGAAGAGTTATGCGGACAATAAGAGGAAGGATCTATATTTTGAGGTAGGTGATCATGTTTTTCTCAAAGTATCTCCATGGAAAAGTGTGATGAGATTTTGTAAGAAAGGAAAGCTGAGTCCAAGGTTCATTGGACCATATGAAATTCTGGAGAGAGTTGGATCAGTTTCATACTGAGTGGCTTTATCTATGAGTTTATCTCAGGTACACAATGTTTTTCATGTTTCAATGTTACGGAAGTACATGCCAGATCCATCTCATGTTTTGGATCCAGAGGTAGTTCAGTTGGAAGAGAATATATCTTATGAGGAACAACCGGTCCATATTCTTGACCACAGGGACAAGTGTTGTGGAATAAAGTTATTCATCATGTAAAGGTTTTGTGGAAACACCACATGATTGAAAAGGCAACATGGGAATCTGAAAATGCAATGAGGGATAAATACCCCCACTTATTCGATAAATAAATAATTTTTGGGAACACAATATTCTATAGGGGGGAAGGATGTAACATCCCAAGTAAGTAATGATTAATATATTTTCTAATCTATGTCTATTTTTTAATTAAATAGTGTTTTAAAGACATAAAATGAGAATAAATCCAATCTTAAGCATAGAATTCTCTAATATTTTTAAAAGATTGTTTTACCGCCTTTTAATGGAGAACCATTTTTAAATCTATCTTTTGACAATTTTATAATCTCTATTTTTCAAAATAAACTTATTTGTTTTGATTGGGACATTGAAATTTACTTTGGAAAAATTTTTAGTACTTTTTTGACAATGTTCGTTTTTTAATGTATAGTGAAAAATACTGCATTTTACATCAAAACTACTTTTCCATCTATTTTAATCATATGGTTAGATTATATTTTTAATTGGTATTAAGGTGTAATTTGAATATATTTTTACCAGTTAATCCAATGGTAGTCATTAGAATTAATTTCACTTTGGAATTAGGCATAAACAAGGGCCAATATTTTCATAGACATTGTTTCAAAAAAAACCCGCCATTTGTTATGACAACATGAATTATTTTTAAATTAATTATTGCAATTTCAAACTTTGTAATTTGGTAAAATGGATTACATATTTGGAATCATAAGGTCCAAATTATGTGATTAAGAATATTTTTTTTGGACATTTTGAATAGTAACGACAGTAATTATCTTTAATTATCTTGATTAATTAGTAATTGGGTAGTTAAGGATAAAAAAATAGTATCATAATAATAAAAAATGACCCCAAGATGTGTCCTAATGCTACTGGTTGTGTCATGGCCGACCATGGGATGCCTTGTTCCAAACATTAGGACCCCATGGAATCACTTTTGGGTGAAAGTGACACTTTATCTTTTTATTTTTAAAGAAAGGATAATATCACTAAAGAATGTATCACCCAAGAAAAAACATTTTTAATTTTTTATAAATATATTATCTCTAGACTATAAATATTAATTGTAAAGCTAAAAATATTTCTTAAAACATAGTTTTTTTTATAATTTTTCGACATTAAATAAATTAAATTATTAATGACATCATGATGATGCAGCGATTACCTCATTAATGAATGATTTAAATAAAATGAAAATATAATGTAAAATCTAAGACTTACACTTTTCAAAGACCTATTTGATGAGTATATTTAGGACCCTTATCACCTTATCCTCGAAATAGATCAATGTGGGACCTATAAACTCCGAATCTCATTTTAATATAAAGTAACATTTTAAAACATTCCAAGGGTGTCCCTCCTCTCCTCTTATAAAATCCCCCCACCTCTACCTCTTTACACACACCTCTAAAGCCATTGGCACGACCAAACTCTACTCATTTCATCTCTCAACATCCCTCTATTCACCCTAGAAGTCTTAACTTAGGAAGAACGTTTTTCAAGAAACCCTTTTTGTTCAAACCATGAGGAGTTACGCGATTTAAATTTAAAGACTTCTCTAATGTTTTTTTTGTTTTATTTTTCTTCTCCAACCCAATAAACTCTTTTTATTCATTTTTCAGTAACAACACTAGTATCTTGAATATACTAGGATGTTTTTATAATAATTATTCGAGCTACAGTTACACACACCTACATCTAATGGTTAAAGATCATACTGTTTTCGTGGATGGCGAATTTCTACCTCACGAAACGATGATTGTTCAATATTCTTATAACACCTTAAAAGGTGGCCATTAAGATGTCACTATATTTATATATGATATATAATATTTTTATGGTTTCCATAAGCTTCTGTATTTTTCATTTATGGTGTACATTTGTGGTTTCCATTATGGGTAAACGTGATATCTTCATTTTAGGAAGGGCAGACAACCGCCCCCTCAAAGTGATTTGATTCATTAATGCCATATGTGGGATGTATAAAGGATGGAGTTAATGATATTATATATGATATTATACTGGAATTATAATATACCTTTATATCATTATGATTTCATTCAATAAAATATGAAATAGAAATGAAAGTAGCGTTCATGCGTACGTACGGCTTACATGCTCCATGAACAGTGCATTTCATTTCTTACCTCTAAATGTTATGTAATATTATAAATGCATGTATATACTAGTTATATATGATATATATGATATCTAAATCATGAATATAATTATGTATATAATGGATATTTTACCACATGAATGACGTGTAATTATAAAGAGTTTATTTTTGACTCAAGTACCAATGATCGACAAAACGACCATTATTAACTTAAATAATTACATAATTTTCATAACATGGTAATAAGTTATATAAAAGAAATAATGAAATTAAAAAAGGTTCTTAAGAAAGTATAAATTAACTGAAGTTTATTATTCAGGATATTGAAGAACGATCGAGTCACATCGGACCCGAGGTAAGGGACTTCATCTCAATCTCCTTTCATTGAGGCATATTATATTTTATACCCAACTTTCTTTTATACGGTCTATAAAACCATATAACTTTTACTTATATTAAAAATGAATTTTTTTTATACGAAGAGTTTTACTAAATGAAAAAAGGAATGTTTTTTTGTCGTACATATGCGGCGACAATGACTTCTCCGCCGCTATGACCATTATTTGAGTTTCGGCTTCCTCTACAAGCCATAAATTTTTTTTAAATGGAAAATAAATACCAAGTTTTACTTTTCATTTATTTTGGTATTGAAATTGGTTTTCATAATGTTTTTATTATATCAATGTTTTTTATTGATATCTTTTGATTGAAATGTGGAAATGTTATGTTTCCATTATTCATGTTTTATGTGATGCAATTATGTTATGGTTCATGGGCATTGTTATTAAGACGGGTGGTTCCGTGATAAACTAAGGTCGGGTGAGCCTGATATAGCTGTCCAATGCATTGGTTAACGTGAAGGGGTTAAAGGTAAAGGTTTATCCGAAGAGATTTATGGAATATACTGTGATGGGTATTCCAAACGTAACAATTAGGGTTACTCCCTATGTTAGAATGTTATGAATGTCTCAAGTGACCTTTATGTCTTATGATTTCTATGATTTATTCATGATTTGATGAGGTATGTTAAAATGATTATGTTTTTTTGAGTAATGTATGATTTCATACATGGACTAATGTTTTCATTTCATACTTTTATATCCATTACTGAGCTTTTTATGCTCATCCCATGGTTTTGAAATGTTTTTCATAGGTCAAGGGAAAGGTACATGATGTGATGATAGTGTCAAGGAAGTGTCAAGAAAAAATCCATGTTTTATTTTAAATATGCCTCCTTTGATAAGAAAAATTAATACAGTCTTTTATGTAACCACCTAGTAGAAATGTGGAATGAAATGCATGATTTATGATCTAATTCTCTATAAATATAAACCTGAAAAGATCCTCAATGTGTAATCTTGTTATAACTCAAGAATAAGTAATGTTTAAGGCTGGGGCCTTATATTTGGTATCAGAGGTCAGTTTTGATAACTTTAGGAGTTAGAATTATATTAAATTATTATCCAAAAATATTTTTTTAATGGTCGAAATGAAATGATTTAGAATTTGAAGATTACCATGTTTCTTCATCTAAGACATGTTTATTCAGAATGGTTTTCGGTAGAGGAAACAGGGAAGCAGTGCTATGAAGGCATACTGAAGGAAATGACCTTCCGAATCAGCATCCTGAGGGAGTCAAAATTGGAAATGAACAATTTTTTGCAGTAATGGAGCAGTAGACTCAAGCGATAAATGGTGGTGGAATCCATGCACGAGATCAGCAAGATCAACGGCAGAGGGACATGTCAGTGGTGTAACATTTCTTGAGGAAACATCCCCCATCATTCAGAGGATCATCTGAACCTGTGCTAGCTGAAGGGTGGATTAAATCACAGGAGAAGGTTTTGGATTTCATGGGGTGTTCATACAATCAAAAGGATAGTCTTTCTCTTTACCATTTGGGGGGTGATGTAGATCAGTGGTGGTTGAGGGTTAAAAATATCAGGGATGCTGATGAGATTGATGCTTTCGACTGGGATGAATTCAAAGGTATGTTTCTGGAGAAGTATTTTCCTAAGGCTGTTCGACTTAGGATAGAAAAATAATTCTTGAAATTGAGGCAAGAGGATGACTCAATGTCTACTTATGAAGAGAGGATCAATCGATTGGCAAGGTATGCTCCAAATTTTATCTGAGACCATGATAGTAAAATCAACCGTTTTTACTCAGGATTAAAGCCCTAATATCGAAGGGCTTTAGATTATCATGAGTTCAAGAGTTATGAAAATATTTTTCAATGTGCTGAGAAGGTGGAAATGCAGTTTTCCGATGACCAATTGTTATATAACTATTAATAGAAGAAGAGACCGATGTGGCAGGAGAAAGGGAAGTATTCTTAAAAAAGGTCTGCTGGTAAGAAAACTAAGTTTCCAGTTTGTGATAAATGTGGTAAAAGGCATGCTGGTGAATGTCTTATGAATTCTGAAAAGTGCTACTGATGTGATAAGATGAGACATAAGGATCTTGATTGCACTGAAAATGATCAAGGTGATGGTACGACCAAATTTTATTTACAGTTAGTGAAATGATTCAAGTGCAATGAGATGGGTCACTATGAAAATGAGTGTTTGACAAAGAGCTCGAATGATAGGAATCATTCAGACCACAAGTAGAAAGGTGTGGTGAAATCCTTTGAAACTACTTCAGTAGATGTTGGGCGATCAAATGAAGTGGTATCAGGTACTTTGTTTGTTTTCTCATATTATTATAATGTGTTGTTTGATTCGGAGTGTACACATTTTTTCACCTCTGAAAAATTTACTAGTAAATTGGGAATTCCATCTCAAGAAATGAATCCTGAACTTGTGGTAAAAACACCTAGGTGAAATGTTGAGGCAAAAACAATTTATAAGAGTCTTACTATCCTTATCCGTTAAAATAACCTACTTTCAAACCTTATTTTTTTTACCTCTAGTAGAGTTTGATGTTATCCTAGGTATGGATTGTCTCTCTATTTACCATGCTAAGATTGACTGTATATCTAAAGAAGTTTCTTTTCAGAAAGACTTTCAGTTTGTGTACAATAATGAACCCTTACTTTTGATAATATATCAAGAGGATGAGAAACTTTTAAAAGATAGAAATGAATGTTACCTTGCACATATTGTTGAAAACAAAAGAACTATTCAGATTAATGATGTGCTAGTGGTAAATGAGTATCCTGATTTTTTTCCTGATGAGTTGCCTGGAATAATACCACATTGGGATGTTTAATTTATTGTTGACTTAGTTCTTGATTCTAATCCAATTTCAAAACCCCCATATCGAATGGCTCAAATTGAACTTTTAGAGTTGAAGGAGAAATTGCAAGATATATTAGATAAAGGTTTCATTTGACCTAGCACATCATCATGGGGTGATCCTTTTTTATTTGTTAAAAAGAAATATGGTTAAATAAGACATTGCATTGATTATAGAGCCTTGAATAATATCACTGTTAAGAAAAAATATCCTTTGCCTCATATCGATGATTTGTTTGATCTGCTCCAGGGAGCTCAGTATTTTGAAAAGATTGACCTGAGATCGGGTTACCATCAGTTGAAGGTAAAGGAAGAAGATATTTAGAAGACTGAGTTTCGTACAAGATATGGCCATTATTAATTTTTAGTTATGCCTTTTGGGCTAACCAATACACCTGCTGTATTCATGGAACTTATGAATATAATTTTCCATGATTTCTTGGATAAGTTTGTGGTTGTTTTCATTGATGATATTTTGGTGTTTTCTAAAATTAAAGAGGAGTATGAAAGTCATATAAGGGTTATTTTGAAAACCTTAAAAGAAAAGAAATTATATGGGAAATTCAGAATGTGTGAATTTTGGTTGTAACAAAATTCATTCCTTGGTCATATTGTTTCTAAAGATGGAATAACTGTTGATCCTGCAAACACAAGGGTTGTTGATGAATGGCCAAGACCCACAAATTTAACTGAGATTCATAGTTTTCTTGGTCTGGAAGGCTATTACTGTAGGTTCGTTAAATTAAATTTCATGGATATTTAGTCCAATGACTAAGATAACTCAGAAGGGTGTTAAGTTTATCTGGAAAAAAGAATGTGATGCGTGTTTTTAGGAACTGAAAAGAAGATTGGTGAATGCTCAAGTTTTGGCACTACCTTCCAGGAATGGTGAGTTTGTTATATACAGTGATGATTCATTTAAAGGACTTTGTTTCAGCCTAATGCAGAATGATCGGGTAATTCCTTATGTTTCACGTCCGTTGAAAACTCAAGAGATAAATTACCCTACACATGATTTGGAATTAGCTAATGTTGTTTTCTCTTTAAAAATTTGGAGGCATCATTTGTATAGAGTAAAGTGTGAAATATATACCGATAACAAAAGTTTAAATTATATATTCACTAAGAAATAATTGAAAATGAGACGGAGGAGATGGCTAGAATTAATCAAGTATTATGATTGTACAATTCATTACCATCCGGGAAAATCAAATAAAGTGGATGATGCTTTTAGTCGAAAAAGTAATGCTTCATTAACAATGTTTCATTTGGAACGAGATCCATTGGTTAAGGATTTGATGAACATTAGAATAGAAGTTGTTGGTGAAGGATGTTTTTCTATTTTATTTTAGGTACTAATCAAATATTCTCTATCAGACAGAATTAACCAAGAACAGAATCAAGACAGTGAGTTGCAGAAAAAGGTAGAACTGGTTCAGAAGGGTAAGTTTCCTGAATTTAACATTGATAATGATTGTGTTTTGAGATTTGGTAATATATTGCATGTGCCTTGTGATTCACATTTGAAGAGAGAGTTGTTATGTGAAGCTCATTGTTCTCCGTTTTCAGTTCATCCATGCAGTACTAAGATGTATAGTGATCTTCAGGAGTATTACTAGTGGGATGGAATGAAAAGAGATATCGTTGATTGTACTATGAAGTGTTTGACTTTTCAACATGTTAAAGCAGAGAGACAGTTACCAAAAGGGATGATTCAGTATTTACCAGTGCCAGAGTGGAAATGGGAGAATATATCCTTGGACTTCGTTGTGGGATTGCCGAAGTCACCTCGAGGTAATAATGCAATCAGGGTTATTGTTGATCGCTTGACTAAATCTTAACAATTCCTTTCTATATGAGATAATTTTTCCCTAGATCAACTTTCCTGTTTTTATCTTAAATAGATATTTAGTTTACATTGAATTCCACTCTCCATTGTATCTGATCATGATCTTATGTTCACTTCTAACTTTTGAAAAGGAATTCAGAAGTAACTAGGTACTGAATGAAATTTTAGAAAAAAATTTCATCCTCAATCTGATGGGCAGTCAAAACGAACAATTAAGACTTTAGAGGATATGATATGTGCTTTTTCGGTGAATTATCATGGAAGTTATAACCAACATCTTTATTTGGTTTAGTTTTCTTATAATAATAGATTTCAGTCCAGTATACAGATGGCACCATTGGAGGCATTATATGGGAAGTGGTGTCAAACTCCAGATTTTTGGGATGATGTGGGTGAAAGGATTTTGATGGGACCAGAATTGGTAGAAGTGTTGGCAGAAAAAGGTCAACTGATACAGAAACACATGAGAACAGCTCAGAGCAAGCAGAAGAGTTATGCGGACAACAGGAGGAAGGATCTCCCTTTTGAGGTAGGTAATCATGTTTTTCTCAAAATATCTCCATGGAAAAGTGTGATGCAATTCTTTAAGAAAGGAAAGATGAGTCCATGGATCATTGGAAAATATGAAATTATGGAGAGAGTTGGATCAGATTCATACCGAGTGGCTCTACCTCCGAGTTTATCTCAGGTACACAATGATTTTCATGTTTCAGTGTTAAGGAAGAACATGCCAGATCCATCTCATGTTTTGAGTCTAGAGGTAGATCAGGTGGAAGAGAATCTATCTTATGAGGAACAAATGGTCTAGATTATTGACCACATGGAGAAAGTGTTGCGGAATAAGGTGAGTCATCATGTAATGTTTTTGGGGAAAAAACACATGATTGAATAGGAAACATGGGAATATGAATATGCAAGGAGGGATAAATACCCCCACTTATTTGATAAGTAAATAATTTGCAGGGACGTAATTTTCTAAAGGGGGAAGGATATAACATCAAATTTAAGTAAGGAATAATATATTTTCTTATCTACGTCTATTTATGAATTATATAGTGTTTTAATGACCTATAATGAGAATAATTCCAATCTTAAGCATAGAATTCGATAATATTTTGAAAAGATTCTTTTACCGCCTTTTAATGGAGAACCATTTTTAAATCTATATGTTGACAATTTTTTAAGCTCTATTTGTCAAAATAAACTTATTCTTTATGATTCGGACATTTAAATTTACTTTGGATAAATTTATGGTATTTTTTTGACAATGTTTATTTTTTAATGAATAGTGAAAAATACTGCATTTTACATCAAAACTGAATTTTCATCTATTTTAATTATATGGTTAAATTATTTTTTTAATTGGTCTTAAGGTGTAATTAGAATATATTTTTACCATTTAATCCAATGGTAGTCATTATAATTAATTTCACTTTGGAATTGGGCATAAACAAGTGCCAAACGTTTCATAGATATAGTTTCAAAAAACCTGCTATTTGTTTTGACAACGGGAATTATTTTTAAATTAAATATTGAAATTTATATGTTTGTAATTTGGTAAAATGGATTCCATATTTGGAATCATAATTTCCAAATTATGTTATTAAGTCTCTTTTGTTTTTGGACATTATGAAGAGTAACGATGGTAATTATCTTTAATTATCTTGATTAATTAGTAATCTGGTAGTTAAGGATAATCAAAATAATATCATAATAATACAAATTGACCCGAAAATGTGTAATAATACTACTGGTTTTGTCATGGACGACCATGGGATGCCTTGTGACAAACTTTGTGACCCCATGGACTCACTTTTGGGTGAAAGTGACACTTTATCTTTTTATTTTTAAAGAAAGGATAATATCACCAAAGAATGTATCACCTGAGAAAAATATTTTTAATTTTGTCTACATAAATTATATATTGGACTATAAAACTTCATTGGAAGGCTAAAAATATTTACCACATAATAGTAATTTTTGTATAATTTTTAGACATTATAAAAATTAAATTATTTATGACATCATGATGATGCAACAATTACCTCATTGATGAACTATTTAAATAAAATGAAAAGATAATGTAAATTGGAAGACTTACAATTGTAAAAGACCTATTGGATGAGTATATTTCGAACCCTTATAACCTTATCCTCGAAATATATCAATGTGGGACCTTTAAAATCCGAAACTCATTTTAATATAAACTGTCATTTTAAAATTTTCCAAGAGTGCCCCTCCTCTTCTCTTATAAAAGGCCCTCACCTCTACCTCTTTACACACACCTCTCAAGCCATTGGCATGGTCAAACACTGCTCATTTTATCTCTAAACATCTCTCTCTTTATTCTATAAGCCTTACCTTAGGCATAAAGCTCTTCAAGAAACCCTTTTGGTTCAAACCAAGAGGAGTTACCTAATTTAAAGGTAAAGAATTCTCTACTGTTCTTCTGTTTTATTTTTCTTCTCCAACCCCCTAAACTCTTTTTATTTATTTATTTTGTAACAAAAAAAGTGTCTTCAATATACTAGGATGTTTTTATAATAAGTATTCGAGATACACTTACAAACACCTAAATCTAATGGTTAAATATCATACTATTTTTCTGGATGGCGAATTTCTGCCTCACGAAATGATGATTGTTCAATATTTTTATAACAACTTATAAGGTGGCCATTAAGATGTCACTATATTTATATATGATATATAATATGTTTATTTTTTCTTTAATTTTCTTTATTTTTCATTTATAGCGTACATTTATGGTTTCCATTATGGGTAAACCTGATATCTTCATTTTGGGAAGTGCGGACTACCACCCCCTCAACGTGATTTTATTCGTTAATGCCATATGTGGGACGTATAAAGGATAGAGTTAATGATATTATATATGATATTATACTGGAATTATAATATTCCTTTATATCATTATTATTCCATTCCATGAAATATTAAATAGAAATGAAAGTAGTGTTCATGCGTATATACAGCTTACCGTCTCCATGAACGGTGCATTTCATTTCTTACCTCTAAATGTTATGTAATATTATAAATGATTGTATATACTAGATATATATGATATATATGATATCTACATCATGAATATAATTCTGGATATAATTTATATTTTACCACATGAACAACTTGTAATTATAAAGAGTTTATTTTTGACTCAAGTACCAATGATTGACAAAACGACCATTATTAACTTAAATAATAACATAGTGTTAATAACATGGTAATAAATGATATAAAAGAAATAATGAACTTGAAAAAGGTTATTAAGCAAGTATAAATTAACTCAAGTTTATTATTCAAGTGATTAAATAACGATTGAGTCAAGTCGGACCCGAGGTAAGGGACTTCGTCTCAATCTCCTTTCATTGAGGCATATTATGTTTTATACACAACTTTATTTTATACGGTCTATAAACCCCTTTGATTTTTACATCTATTCAAAAGGTATATTTTTATACGAATCGTTTTACTAAACGAAAAATGGAATGTTTTTTTCGTACTTATGCAGAGACAACGGCTTCTCCGCCACTGTGACCATTATTTGCGTTTTGGCTTCCTCTACAAGCCATAATATTTTTTTTAAATGAAAAATAAATACCTTGTTTTACTTATCTTTTATTTTTGTATTGAAAATGTTTTTCATAATGTTTTTATTATATCAAGGTGTTGTATTGATATCTTTTGATTGAAATGTGGAAATGTTATGTTTTCTTTATGCATGTTTTATGTGATACGATTATGATATGGTTCTTGGGCATTGTTGCGAAGACGAGTGGTTCCATGATAAACTAAGGGAGGGTGAGACCGATATAGCTCTCCAATGAATTCGGTAATGTGAAGGGGTTAAACATTAAGGTTTCTCCGAAGAGATTTAGGGAATATACTGTGATGGGTATTCCAAACGTAACCATGAGGGTCACTCCATACGTAAGGATGTTATGAATGCCTCAAGTTACCTTTATGTTTTATGATTTCTATGATTTATTCATGATTTGATCAGGTATGTTAAAATCCTTATGTTTTATGAGTAAAGTATGATTTCATACATGGGCTAATGTTTTCATTTCTTACTTTTATTTCCCTTACTGAGCTTTTTATGCTCAACCCATGTTTTTGAAATGTTTTTCACAAGTCAAGGGAAAGGTACATGATGTGATGATAGTGTCACGTAAGTGTCACGAATGAATCCATGTTTTATTTTAAATATGTCTCCTTTGATGAGAAAAATGAATATTGTCTTTTATGTAACTACCTAGTTGAAATGTGGAATGAAATGCATGATTTATGATCTAATTCTCTAAAACTCTAAACCTAAAAAGATCCTCAATGTGTAATCTTGTTATAACTCAAGATCATGTAATTTTTAAGGATGGGGCCTTATAGTATTTGATTATTATTTTTTTGGGATTAAACAATTAAAAAAGGATTGTAGAAATAAATATAAGCTAAAATGATAACTCTGTGTATTCATACATACGCTGGGGTGCTGGATACTATATAGGTGGTCAAGAGTTTCTTATCCTAGAAAACATAGATAATTAGAATCAGTAATGGGAAAATGGGAACAAATACTTCAGTGTAAGGGAGATTATGATTGAAACAATTTCCTCAAAATTAGATATGTTAGAGTAGGTGGCACTTGGATAGGGGGTTTTTAGTTTAGCGATCACCAGATAAATTTATTCATCCATAAGGGAGGTGGTTCTACCATTGTTATGGTTGGGGAAATATTGAATAATATTTTTTTGTCCGATTTAAAGTTGGAAGAGAGGAAATGGGTAGAATTCGTAGGAAGAGGTAATGGTTTGGTAATGTGGTTCCATAGGGTTTCAAACATGGAAGATGAGTTGGGAGACTATCTGATAGTGGCATCCAACTTTACATGTTACTGCCCCCACCCGAAGGTTGTCCCCTTCAGGATCAGGGAGGTGGTGGACATGGGCGAGGGAAGTTGCAGGAGGTTGAGAGTTACAAATCAGTGGCTATTTGGATGATACAATGTACGTAATGTGTCATATCTAATATATCTACATTATTTATAGTCACAGTTTCAAGCCTCTCATTTATTTCCACTACTATATTTAGATACATAGATATTCTCATTGATCCCATAGCATGAACCTTATGTTTAGACACACCTAGTAGAGGTGTCTTAGTTATCACACAATTATTCCAATAGGGTGTACTGTATCTCAAAGGTGATAGTATGTTTTATGGGATCACATTGTGAAGGTGATGGGTCCTTAGAAATTTATCTAAGGTATGGATTGGTTATCTACTATTAATTGCAAAATAGATCATTTCTGGAAGAGGATGCAGTGTGTCCGCAGTGATGGGATATAGATTTTGTTTTTGGGTGAGAAGGGAAAAAAATTTATTAGGACATTCTTAGGAATAGGAGAGTGTAGATGATTTCCCAAATGTTGGCAGAAATTACTCTAGGTTCATGTGATTATATGAGTTTATAGTTTCTAGTAGTGGTTGTGGATTACCAGAACATAATTCCTTATGAAGTTCTATGTTTACATCCCCTCCAAGAGATTGATTTCTAAAATGATATATACACTTGTAATATAGTGTTTCCTATTTCACCATATCAGATGAATCCTATATAGTTCCATGAGATGAGGGTGTAATTAGAGGACATTCAAAATAAGGGATTTATCAGGCACAATGTTTTATCCTGGTTAGCCCTGGTTTTATTCTCCAATAATGAGGTTGATATCTTTAAGATATTTTTGGATTTTAATCACTTAAATTATGTTATTTTAATTAAAATGTTTCTTTCAATAAGGATCGATGAAATATTTGATCAATTGATATGGGAACGATGGTTCTCTATGAATAAACTCATATAATGCTATCACCATCTACGACTACGTGATAGGTATATACTGATTAAGACATTTAGATGTTTTTATGATCACAATGAGTACTTGGTGATTCTAATAAGCTTAATGAAATCCAAAATGGTGACTATGAGACTAGTAAATCAGATCTGTTATTCTTTTTTGTAATGTTTTGTGGTAGTCTTTATTGATGGTTTCCTAGTGTACTCAATGTCTAAGGAGGATCATGATATACAGTTGATGATGGTCCCATAGACACTCTAAGAGCCCCAGGTTTATGGGAATCCCTTGAAGTAATAGTTTAGGATTAAAGAGTTGTACATTCTGAGACATGTTATCTGAGGAGAAGGGGTGTCCGTGGACCCAGTGAAGGATGCTCTAGTGTTTTCATGAGATCCACCCTTGAGAATGAGGGGGTTTAGATGTTCTGGGGTTGGAAGGCTACCATCAGAGTCTTTTATCTTATTTCTATAATTTATCATCTCTTGTGAATGATTTGACCCAAAAGATGTATCTTTCCATGTGGATAATGAGGTTCTAATAGGTGTGTCATGAATTAAGGTTGATATTGATGTGTTGTCCTATCTTGAGGTAGCCAATGGTGAGTATCGAGTATTTAGTATTCAATGATGCAATAGGGACCTGGCTTGGTTCTGTACGAATGGAGAGGTAGGCAGTGATTACTTCTGTTTGTTGAAAATATAGGCCACAAGAGTATAACTATGTGACCCACAATCATGAGTATGAAGTGGTAGTATTCACACATAATATGTGGCTACACTACATTGTAGGTGAAAAATTTATCATATTTTCAAACCATAATATTATAAGACATATATTATCATAGAATGATCTTAACATGAGAAAGAGGTAATGACTTTAGTGTCTCCAAGATTACTAATTTGAGATCATCTATACTCATAATAAAGGGAACATGGTAGTAGATTATATTAGAAAGAGATTTTGGTTGCAGATACAAAGAAATCCATCAAATTAGTTATCCTTGTTAGAGTTATCATTTTTGGATGGGTATAAAATAGATTTATTCCATTCAATGTTTGTTACATTTACATTTTTAGGTGAGTTTCAGAGGAACTACTGGGGGATACCTATTGTGAAACCCAGTATAATCATATATCCATGAGAATTATACAAATAGAATTTATGAAGGTGGGGGAGGGTAATGTCATTATTTTAATATGACAGACGACGGTTCTAGTTGATCTGATAGAGTATATGCTGAGGGAGTTTCATAAATAACCAATAGTAGTATATCTAGGGGTGGGAAAGATCTAATTGAACCGTTGGTGGTTTTCAAGTGCCCAGAGAGGATGATGTATGGTACATACTTTGTCTATTGATTCTTTACTTGTCAGGAGTTGAAGGGTGTGCCCCAGGTTCCAGAAAATTTAGCCAATCCCCATTATGATGCATAGTGAATATGGGATTATATATCCATGGGATTCAAGATGAGGATAACACATATGTATAGAGAACACTATTCCATTTGGGTTATCATAGACTAACCCACAATGTCAACCCACATTCTATATATCCGAGAGAAGAGTTCTATAGAGATATTTTGATGATTATATGGGTATGTGGTAGTCCATATCTATGGAGTTCCCCCGAATATCATCTCAAACCAAAATGATCAAACAAAATTTTGATTATAGAGAGGAATATATGAGGTCTTTTTAATTAAGATGAATTGGACCATGACATTTAACCCCAAGAGTGGTGACTAGAATGAGTGGAATGATTAGGTTTGGTAAGATGTGTTTTAGGTAGGCTTGTTGGACTTTGGCCATTACTGGGAGGATCACCTACACATGGTGGAGTTTTCATAAAACAATAGTGACAATTCTACCCTATGTATGGCACTATTCAAGGTCTTATACAAGAAAAAATGTATGTCATCACTATGATGGATGGACCCATGAGTGTCAGCACTTATGGGACCATAGTGGGTGTGAGCCACAAAAAAGGCAGTACGGATAATCATGTAGTAGATAAAGACTACACATAGCCATCCAAAATCATATGTGGACTTATAATAGAGGCCCTTGTAGTTCAAGGAGAGAGACCATGTGTTCCTTAGGGTCTCACCATGATACGTATAGAAGATATTTTCATTGGTAGAAAGCTATCTCTGATATTAATTTTCCCTTTATACATATATTGTATAGTTGAAGTGGTGAGTTAATTCTTAGCTCTACCATCGTAGTTAGGTTGGTTACACGACATATTCAATGTGTTGTAGGTGACTATGTATATGCACAACCCATTTCATGTTATCAAATATAGAGAACTGGACATAGATGATACAAATAATTTGTGGATTAACCATTACTATTTGAGAATTGGAATGAAAGTATCATCCTTGGGTGACTGATTCCATTAGTGTAAATCGGGTGGAAACAAGAGAATCTCTAGCAGTCTAGCTAGTAGTGGGAGACCTGTATACATGCTCAGTACCCACATATAGTTGTGTAGTGTTTTTATTTTCTTTCCAACATGTAAAACCCTAAGACAATGAGAATTTAAAATCTTCAATTTTTCCATTTATTACTATATATTTATATATGAAATATTTTCAAAGCTAGGGACAGAGAAGGAATTATATTCCAATTCCAGATGAGCCTACAATTTTTTCGAAATATATTAAATACATAAAATATAAAACATGCAATGTTTTCTTGAAAAAGTGTAATAAATCATATAATATAGGATCAAATTAGAAATATAAAGGATAAATTGAGATCAAATAATATGATTTACTCTAAAAATTACATAATATTTCTCTGTTTCGGACATTTTTATAAACTAAAGTTGTGGGAGATTTAATAAAATAAGTATCTTAAGTTATTTTTTCTAACACGGTTCCCTAATATATTCTAGAAAATATTAGTATTGAGCTGATCACTTGGTTGTACACTTATCAATAGAGATATGAAGGACTGTTGTAAGAGAGTTTTCATAGAGAATGTCGTTGAATCTGATCCGGATTGAGGATCATTATAACCTCGATGTTTGAGGTTCTATGAATTGAAAAAATGTGGATTCATTCTTCATCAATTCATGATACAACTTTATAAAGTAATTTTTTTGTATGTTTTCTATGTTGTTCTTTATCGTAGCCAAATATGGATTAAATCTATAAACATTAATTTATACATGCAATGAGGATTGGTTTTATTTATGGTTGATTTTATTTATTTTTGTTTATTTCTCCCCCGTTTTTCATCCAAATTATTTAAAATAGATCGAGGATGAAAATGAGAAATATAAGAGGTTTGTACCAAAAAATTTATGTTTTATAGATTTGTCACCTGTTTTATGAGAGGTTTCTTCCTGGAAAATTACTTTAGGCCATGGTTCAATGAAATATATGGCAGTTGATCATTGTGAAACTATTATTCAATAGAATAGATCGATACAGCAGGTACAACTCATGATCAAGGATGTGATTCAGATGTAGTGATAATGGAGGATCACTAGAGTTATAGAAGAATGGATCAATGAATTCAATTAAACCTTCTTCAATGGAGTGACTATGAATGATGCATGCAGAAATTTCCCAAGTTGTATTTTAAGGCTAGTTCCGGGTGACAAGTGATGCATGGATTATTCAACCCTAGATCCATGTATACCAGTTTTATTCACGACCATATTGAAGGAAGAATGAGCATAAAACGATGCATAATATGGATTTGGATTTCAATGAAATTTTGTTTTACAAGGCATGTAATCTGGAGATACATGATGTATCAGACCCTTAGAGAAGTGGCTGGTGTTTTGGGGTGGATATAGAGATAACACACCATGTGGTCCATACCACATGTCATGTTCTCTTTAGCTATATTGTTCAATGTGTATGTGGCTATGTGCCTGGGGGGTTGAGTGCTATTACACGCCATGCGGGAAAGTCTACACACTATGTACACCCAAGAAGAAAGATCAAAGCGTATAATTATTACATTCCTATGATTTCATATGTCCCCATATGTCACGTGTGTCATTCCACATTCCATTTACTCAGAGATGGAAATTTTCATGTGTTGTGTTTAATGGGTAGATCTAGGTATTGAGGGAAGACATTTTGTACTCATTGAACATGTGTTGTACCTTATCAATAAGTCCTAGAGGACATTTCCTCATCAGTTGGGACTAGTTTTTTATGGTATATTCCCTTGATGATTTCATTGAGAGATTGAATTTAATCACATCTTGTTCATATGATGGTGATCCCATCAATAGAACTTCATCCTCAATTAGAGTTGCTGGAATCCCTTCATGAGGCTAGGAGTGAGATCATGTATCATCACCATTTTCCTTAGGTGGGGTTATGAGGATCATTTTGATGAATATTGTGCAAGAATTGATCCCCTAGTTAGTGGGTTAATCGAGAATGGATTGTTGGTACACCACATGGCCCTAGGTGTGATACCAATTTGTGTATCAACCTCTTCAGACATCCATTGTCTACTTTTTATGGTGAGACCGTATATGAATGACATTATTGATAGACATGATCAGTGATATCTAACTCATGGAATGTGTTATACCAGATGAGTGTTATATATAACCTTTAAATAGGAATACCATTATATAATTATGGATATGATATTAAATTGAGACTATGGTAAAACTATGATAATATCTACATGTTCTTGTTATATATGATTTTAACATATCATTGTGCTTAGATAATTACAATTCATCATGAAAAATGCATTATGATTTCTAGATGTCTTACTAGGTATTGTAATACTCAACCCCTTGTGGAATTTGCCTTCATGAATCGTGTCTTATGAAGATGAGCTACCATTTGATAGTGTCCTAGTGGGACCAGGTCAGGTGGAGCTTATTGAGGTAGAAAGAGGTGTGTTCTAGTGGTTTCATTTACAACTGTTCTTTTTAAATTCATAGGTAAGACTTTTTATCAATATTATTTGATGGGATTATACTTTTTCCTTATTTTTCAGTACAATGTTACCTTAATTTGATATTGGGATTTTAGATGAATACAATAATGGATATTGGTTGTCTTATATTTTACCACAATATTGGCTTGAATATGTTTGTTTGTGTGCACATAAATACTTTTGGTTATCACATACCCTCTTTGTTTAGGCATACACGATATTGGTCACTAGACTAAGGCATATTGGAGATACAATTGGATTAGTTGGGGGTTGGGCCCATTTGGGTTACATCATTACAATAAGTCATTATATCATAATCCCATTGTGGTATCCATAATACTTATGATAACATCACATGAAAACATCATAATCTCTAATGTATTCTGACCCATACATTGAAACAAAATATAAGAAACTGTAAATAAATAATTTTTATTCTAGTATCTCTAGAAAAAAAAATCGTTTTGTTTGGTTCCTATGTATCTCTTTGGATTATAATTTTAGTGAATTAAGTCATTACAATTACATAACAATATATTATTTCACGAAGTGGAACCACTAACTTAATATCCATTTTCCAACCAAACAAAACCATTAATTTATAAAAAAAATTCTTTTGATAAAACATCTTCAAAATAATAATCCTGAACTCATACTTGGTCATAATCATCATTAGAATATGAAGAATAAGTTTTAAAATGATCTATGAGGACAAAAATAATACTAATGTAAATAAAATAAAAAAAAAGAAAATTATTAGTCCATGGATACTCATAAAAATATTCTTTTTAAAAGCAATGATTAGGCTCAAAATAAACAATATATATCCATAAAACATGTATATCCAATGTTTTTCATAAAACATTTCATTATAAAAAATCAAGGTAAAATTCACATAAAAAAATAATTGAATTCCAAAATAATTTTGTTTTTAAAAAAAGTTATACATTCTACCATTAAGTAGTAACATAAAATTTAATTTAAATTTTATATCATTAGAGTACATTAGTAAATCATGATAATTATTGAAAAACATAAAAAGATAAGTAGAATCATGAAGGTAGCATAGTGAGTCAATATATATATATACCACTCTTATAAATGGAATAACCAATACGGTTGATGTAGATACCCAATGAATTGTTGGGATATAATTGAACCACCCATACATGGATTATAAAGAATGAACCCATCAATGATTTATAAGATAAACAATATTCCTTGGTTTATTATGAAACCAATTATCATGATAACAATACTCGGGAAACATAAAATAACAATAACACCTAAAATCGTTCAATTTATGACATTTCACTCATAAAAATGTTACTTAAACCAATAAAAACTATTTATAGATATTGAAATATCAATTCTATTTAAAACCACTTTTATAGAATAAAAAGAACACAGTAATAGGGGGTTATATATAAATAAAGTGTGTCATCATATAAAATAAATAAATTATAATATAATTTTTATAGTTGTAGAAAAATTCATTGTCACCATATAAGTTAAAATAGGCCATTTCTTTTTTTCATTTGAAATAAATATCATAATATTTTGTATATAATATATAAAAATATTCATTCTGAAATCAATTTAATGAAATTAAAAATGGATATATAATTTAATTTATAATATATTTTTCCCATAAAAATATTAGCATAAAATAATTTTAAAAATATAGAATTGGAAAATATTATTTTGAAGGGAAAATTTAAAAGAATAATAAATATGGTGTAAATGATACGTGTTCTTGGTTGTGATCATGTTCATCTATATATAGTAAATAAAATTTCAACTGTATCCATCTTTTTTATAATGGTAATGGGTGCACCCTAAGGTTGCAAACATGGTGCAACGAATCCCTTATCAATATTCTCCAATATTGTCTTATTAAATTATTAAAACACAATTGTGTCCATTAAGTTTTAGAGTATTTTAAGAAAAATTTCACCCTAGGTATGAGTTATATTGAAAACCTAACACCACGATTCAGTGGAGGAATAAGAAATATTTCTGTAGTGAAATTAAAAAATCCCACACAATAAGAATATCAATTATGTTTAGTACCTCCTAAACCATCTGATCTAATCACCCTTTTTGAAAATTAATTAAAACTAATACAATCGATACATTTCTCATTAAGTGTCATATTCATCATCCCAAATATAGATAATAATAGGTTGTTTTGGAATATAAAATTTTACTTCCCTTCACCAATTATCATATAATATTTATAATGGTAGAAAAATTCATTTTCACCATATAATTTAAAATAGACCATTCCATTTTTATTTTGTAATAAATGTGTAAATATTCCATATAAAATATATAACAAATATTCCTTCTTAAAACAATTGAATGAAATTAATAAGTGATATACAATTTCCTTTATAATTTAAAACCCTATGTCTGGCTTTTCACGTACATTATTTATATTATTGAACAATTAAATTATTTTAATTAATTAATTAATTAATATATTTTTACATGTTTATTATAAATTTTATTATATTCATTACCATGATATATTCAATTAAAAAATTAATTAATTTCACATCAGATTTTTCGATGGTAATCAGCTTATATATCTATAATAACAATGATATGATGAGTATGGTCAATGGGGAAATAAATTTATCATATATAGAATAATAATGATGAACTAATTATCATTTTCATAGATAAGTATTATAAATTAAACCAACCAAGAATAATTGTTATGAAAAATTATTTACATTACAGTCATGGAGATGGTGAGTATAACATATGCATGAATAGTGTTTCCATTTTTCAAGGATTATTATAGAATTAATGTAAATAATATTTCATCATAAAAAATTACCATTTTATAAAACATTAAATATTATTTATTTATATAAATTTATATTTACCTTCAATGTGATTCTATATTAAAAAACATCACATCACATCATGGAGGCAGTAGTCCACACGTTTGCATGATCTATGAAATCATTTTTTCAATAAATGGAATAATAATATTATAGATTATATATTATTTTTCATGAATGATATATACTTCATAAATATAAAAAATATTTATAAATATATATATATTAATTCCATGATAATAATCCCACAAGATAGGTTGTGATAGAAAACATTTTCACCTGTTCCTAAGTAGGTTGTCTGTCGTACACATCAATGAAGATTTCATTTAGAAATTTGATTGAAGATGGTATGGATGTGGGTAATTACACAATCATATTGAAATATATGTATATTTGAAATTATGATGTTATTATATCATCATTATAGAATAATGGTTTAATGTGGTTAAATATTAAGTAATGTAAAAACACTCGATTAAGATATACACATCTTCATCAAACAACCACTTAAGGTTTACACAAAAAGCATTCCTAGGGTGGGATTGTGACAAAAAAATTCTTATATGATGTTATCAGTGAGTTTAATGGGTATTTTTGGTATGTATTTATAATAAAACATACTTTTGATGAGTGAAAAAAGATAATAGGAGGTTCCATTTTATAAGAGTAGGTCAGGACACTCTTAGAAATAATTAATGTATTAAATTAATATAGAGTAATTATAATTTAAAAATATATCTAATATGATTGATTTATAATAAATAATGATTATGGGTCGAAATAATATCATTAAATAAATATTTTACATGATAAGGTGGTGTTTTTACCATTGTACATTTGGTTTAATCATTTATTAGCCATTTTATTAATTACCACTATAACAAAGTTTTTTCCTCTTTACTGGTAAATATAGTTATTATAAATAGAAAAAAGAACCACTAATGGATCATTTATTATTTCATAAACCATATCAAATTAAATTTTTCAAAAGTTAATATCTTGAGGAATATTAAATCATTTAACAAAACATTACATAACCTAAAACATCATTAATGTCATTTTGACACTATTTATTAAAATTGAATTTCAATACTTCATTACCAAAATTGAATTAAAATATAAAATTTTTATACTACTAAAATAAGTTATCATTATCTGAAAATTATTAAGGCACTATATATCCCTCAAATAATATTATTTTGATTGTTATTGAAATAATTTTATTGACTTTTCCACTACCTATACAGGCACAATATTAGTGTTGCATCAATATTTAATCAAATTATTTAATTTTTAAAAGTATGAAAAAAATTAATATTATTAAATTAATAATTTATATTTAAAATTAATTAATGTAACTAAATATATCATTCTTTATCCCTATTTAATAAAATTATAGGTAAAAAAACTAGAGAATGACACCTTTGAGTTTTCATTATATCAATCAATATAAAGGTAAAAATCATTTCTAAACGGAAGAAATATACATTTTAAAATTTTGAGTTATTTTTGATTTGATTTTATTATCCAATAAAATTTATTAAAGACTGAGGTTCATTTGTTAGTCATTATCATTGAATTTTAATCATTAATTACTTGATTTACAATGTTTTGTGGCAATAAAAATTCCCAAGGTTATAATGCACAATATCAAAAAATGAAAGAAATATATTTCCCAAAATATAGGTATTATAATTATGAAAATTGAATATAATTTTAAAAATTCAAATCAAAAAATTTTAAAAATTTAGTTTGAATTTGAACCCACAAAAAATGCTGAAAAATTTGTTTTCAGATATATTCCTTTTAGTATAATAGTGTTTCTATCCCAAAATAACGTATAAAAAAATTCCATGTAATTTTAACTGAATTATTTATAATTGAAATGAACTATTTAAATTTTTAATATTATCGTAAATAGAATTTGAAATTATAATTGCTCAAAAACTGATTACAATTTTTAATAAAAATTTAGCATTTTCCCTATTCACTAAAAAATCAAGCATTTCACAAAAATATTAAAATTTCACCTTAGGATAGTTTTTATATAATTATTTAATAAATTTATTTTATTTTTTAGATTGAATTTTCGACTATTTTTATAATATAGTTTTAATAGTTTCTTACAAAAAATCAAAAATAATATTTTTGGAAGAGACTTTAATTTTGAAACAAAACATAAATTTAATAAAAATTGAGTTCTTATTATAAAATAATTAGTTAATAAATTTATATTATTTATGAAATTTATATGTATTCAATAGTTAATTTAATAATATTCATACCTACCAATTTAATGTAAATGTCACAATAGTAATATAAAAATATTTTATGGTTCGTTTAATCACATTGTTTTGTATCATGTATGTTATGGAACATAGTCTTTTATTAAAAAAATAAATATGTATTATAATATTTAATTTTTAATTTCCTAAGACTATAAAATATTTTTATTACTTAACCCTACCTTAGAAAAATTTAATTATCATCAATGTTTGAATGTATAGTGCCACCTATATGGAACGATACATTCCTCTTTTTCACTATTTCCCTTCTAGTTGGTTTTATTTTTTATTTCATGAATTTATATAAAAATATATAAAAAATATAACATGAATATGGTTTTTAAGGATTAAAATAAATTTAATTATCTTTATAAGGTAATATATCAATATTATTACATGACTAAATACTAGTTCAAAAACTATTTTTTCTTGGCCAAATGTGACTAAAATACCTGTGTGGGGGAATTATAAAATTATACACCTTTATAAATAATACATTATAGCACCTTAAATTTTTTTAATGATTAAATTTATGATTATAGGGATGATAAACATATATATTACAAACTCAATTCAAAATGGATAATATAATTAACACCCAATGTGGAAATTAGATTATCAAAATCAATTCATGAAAATATTTGTTATTAAAAAATATAAATGGAAATATATTTCAATAATGTCCAGAAATATATAGTCAATATGATTACCTTTATGATAAATAACATTAAATAATTCCCATATAAATCATGGGAAAACGTAAGGTACTTAGTAACTCAAACTGATTTCATTGAGTTATAAAATTTCTTATTAAACATTGTTATTCTTAGACATTAATGTTTGAATGTTTTTATCCATTTTATTTTTATTTTAAATGTTTTTTTATAAATGTGAATTTTCATGAAATATTTTATTTCTATATTTGAACAAAAAATCAATATTTTTAAAATTAGACTCAAAATTAGGACTTTTAAAGTTAGTAATACAAACCGTTTAAAAAATTATGGTTTTGTTATTTTTGTTCTTTATATTCATTTTATATTTCTCCAATGAAGTTATGTTTTATGTTCAATAATTTACTTTTCATTTAAAATGTTATTATTTTTTGTGATCACACTATCAGTAGCAGTATATTTAATAGATGATGTATTTTATATAATTTTATAATTTATTAAACCCATTTTTGATTTGAGGGGTTCTATAAATAAATTTATTCATTTTCATTTTGAAGTATTATTAATACCATTTTAGTTACATTGGTTCTTTTTGTTTTAAATGGTTAATAATTTCTTAATTTTCACATACTTGTATGGATGCTTGATAGTTGAAGACCTATATCACCAAACAACATAGTGCTTAAGAGATTTTATATCATTTGGTATGTATTTTGGAGGTCATTTTTTTCACTCGTATGAATGATCACTAATTTTGTGTCTCATTATTGTAATGTTTTCTAATGTTAATATTTTTTACATAGTTAATGGATTTTAATAATTGTGATGTTATTATATGATGTTTCATAGTTTATGTTAAATGATTATAATCCATGTCATAGTTGTTATGATTTCATATTGATATTTTATGGATGTAAACTATTATTCCATGTACTTTTATACTCAATTATGCCTTTAGATTATCACTCATGGTGTTGGTATTTTTACCCTGTGATTATGTTTTAACATATTCTAATGAAATAGTCCATGATTAATTATTTATTCATCACTTTATAATCATTTTTTCTAAACACATTCTTATTTTTTTTCATTCCCCAGATTTGAGTATGATTACTACTAATGATATTTCTAGAAGATGGTCGATCGTAGTTCTTTTAAGTCATAATGATCATGAGATTCATAAAATAAGAATATTATTCCGTAATTATATTTATAAAATAAACTAATATGATATTAGGATATTTTTTTAATATAATGTCAACATCAAAAAAATGATATATAATATGTCATGTTTATCTAGGATCACTACATGAATCACACCGTAGTTTGAAGTGATTGTTTTTTAATTTTTCTCATGTTTAGGAAGATCGAAACATTATCCATTATAATAATATTATATTACTATATGAATATTATTTACTCTATGTTTGAAAATTTTATACTATAAGCTCTTTAACTATAGTTGGTTTGAGCGCTATGGAAATTTTAGAATAAAGTATCATGAAAACCTTTGTTGGTCACACCGTACCAATATTTCTAAATTCATAAATAGAATAACACCATGAAATTATTTCAATGTGATTAATTTTTTTACTATTTTAAAATGTTAAATATGATATGGATTCCACAGATAATAATGATGATTCGAAAAGAAAAATAAAAAATAACATCCATGATTTTCAAATTTAGAGTTGCCCCAATATTGTTTAATAATTTATGGTGGTCATTCCATTAGTTATAAAGGGTCCTTAAAAAGGTTTTTTTTTCACAAAAATGATAACAGAAATATTATTATAAAAATTATACGAGTCTACAAAATTCGAGAAAGTATTTTACAGGGATTAATAAAAATATTGGTAAAGACATGATAAAAAATTACCGGAACAAGAGGGGATATAAAAGATTGATTTACTAGTTCATTTATTTTCATATCCCTAGTATAGATAGAGTTAAATACTATATTACTTTACTCACACCTCTATTATTTATGATAATAAAATAAAAATATTAATAAATGGATCACTACCACTAGAATCTACAGATTATCCCATTAATGAAAATATCATATGAACTTCATAAATTTTTTATTTCATACGCATACTTACTATAACACAATGATATTTTTGGATTATTTTTCAAATCTAGTTAATTTCAATTATATCTTGTGTTATAAAAAACTCCGAATTTCACTAAATTGTGATATATTATTAAAATATTTATACATGATCTTTAAATCCTAGTTATTCAATTATACTGTATGAAAATTATTAAATACATTACAATATATATAAAAATATAATAGTAAATATTAATTAATTTATTGATTAATATGAAATAATCATTCAATTATTTTATCAATATTATATTTTAAAAACATATATATATATTTCCCTCAAGTCGATTTTGATTTATTTTTTTGAGAAAATTTAATATCTAATTTTTGAACTTTTTATGTTTTATTTCATAAAAATAAAAACTGTTATAAATCAATATTTGAAAATTATATTTGTGTTAATTTTTGTTTTTTTAAAACAATTCCTTTGAATAGTAAAAAAATGATTTTTATTCATTTGTATTTTTATTTCTAGAATGAAAAATGATGATTTTTTATTTTAAAATGGTTTGAGAGTAAAATTAGTTCTAATTAATTTTAAATAATATAATTTACTATATTGGAATCATTTTCATGAGTGAATTTAGTATTTGAAAAACGTTTTTATATGTTAGGAGTCATTTTTCTAGAATCCTATTTTTATGCATTAAATGTGTTTACATCTTTATAAATTATAATAATTTTTATTATTTAATGGTTTAAATGAAATATAATATTTAATATTTAAATTAAATCATTCAAACTGTCATCCAATATTTTTATTATGATTGAGATAAAATTATGTCTAGTTTTATACAAAAAAACTGTATTTTTCTAAATATGATTTTCATCACGTCTTTCACACATATTTTATAATAAAATTAATCCTAATTTAGTTATGTAATTAGTTAAAATATATTCTATATTTTGAATAAGGAGGATCATATTTGGAAATATGTCCTTATATTTTCGATTAATATGAATTGTAGTAGTGGTAAAAGTTATCTCCTCAATAAATGGTAAATCATTGTACTCTATGTTAAAAATAACTTATAAGGATCTAAAGAATCATAAAAAATATCATTAGATAATGTAAATTCTACCCTTATAACCTTAGGATCAAAATGTAGTTGTGTACTGGACACATTTCTATGAAAATGGACTGTATAATACTTAAAAAACAACATTACAGAATGTCACTCTCCTAGTATTAAATTTTTCTAATGTGTCCAAATAAGGACAAAAGTGAAGTTAATAAAAAAAATCTAATAATATGTTTTGATATTAAAAAAATTAATTTCTTGATAAAAATATGTTTTTATTTATTATTTATTATATAATGGCCTTGAATTCATATAGAACATTAATGAAATGTTTCTCAAACTAATTAAAAAAATACAATAAATGATTTAAACAATATTAAAAGTGATATAATTTTATTTAATTAATATGTTCCCAATTAAATATTGTTTAATATGAAATATTAATGCTATTTTAAATTATTAAATTCGAATTCCATACATTTCTTTTTTACCATTAATGTCAAAGCAGATGAATATTTTCTATATTGGTAATAATGATATTTTAGGAAAATATTATTTTATTAAATTACTAAAAATTTATAAGAATGTTAAAATATGATAATTGGGATAAAATTTCATTTATAATTTTATCCCATACCCTTCTATTACCCATTTATAATCATTTTTCGTGATTTATCCCTTAATAAAGTTCTTTAATTTAATACCTTCCAAGTGTGCCCCTCCTCTTGATTATAAAATAAAACCCATTCATTCCCTTCTACACACAAATTAAATTCTTATAGATTGACTAATATCAAATTATTTTTCTTATTAAAACCTGTATAAACATTATATAGTTGATGATATTCCAAAAATTCCAACCCTATGTCACTTTAGATAATATCTAATAGAGTTATTTAAAAGAAAAGGAAGTTAGATTAATTTAATACATTATTTTTCATTGTTATTTTACCTCCAAAATATATATTTTATTACTCATAAAACAAATAAATATTGTATCATAAATATAATTTTTTGTTATTTTTATAATGAAACCACATTTATTCACACTATTTCAATAAAATTGGAGGTGAAAATATCATTAATTCATACATAGATCTTACCGTCAACAATTAGTGGTCCAGTTCTTTTCACATTAACTTATTTTTTGGATGGGTTTATTTATGGGTATAATTTTTATATATGCAACTTAGGAAATAGTTATAATTATATAATTTTATATCATATCAACCCTTTTACCCTCTAATGTGTTTTAAAATGATAACATCAATCATGAGTATGTTTGGATTACCAACTCCACAAAGCGATGCAATTATTTTTTTATTTGTGTTTTACATGGATGGTAATAAGGTTGGATTTAATGGATATATATGGTATATATATAATAAAGGTTAAATAATTTTGAGTTATAAAATACCATTCTTTCTTTCCATTCGTCGAAAAAATTAAAGCAAAGTTCATGCATACGTACGACCAACCATATCCATGAACAGTATAGTAAATTATTCAATATATACATTTTTGAATGACTATAAAATGTATATAAAGATATTTTATTGTATTTATATATTTATTAACATTCATCTTATGATGTAACCATGAGAAAAACAAAATGACCAAAACTATAAATCCAAAATAAATGTCAACAAAACATATATCATCAGGAACAGAAAAATTAATAAATAATTATTAACAAATATCTGAAAAAAGGATATGTTAAATAATATATTGTATGATATATATTACTATTGTTTAATAATATATATCAAATAAATATATATTTATTATATTTGAGTTTCCAATTTGTACGAGGTAATTTGAATCAATTATAGAGGACTTTCGTCTAACTGCTTCTCTGTGGGACAGAAGTCATATTCACCACATGTTTATTTTATTGTTAGTATACATCCCTTGAATGTATTATATGAAAAAATATTATTCAATATATTTTAATTCACACATCTATATTTAGTTATTTCATTCCTGGGGATTATGAATAAAGAGTTACCAAATTGGTAAGGGTTTTATTTTACAATCTCATTGTTTATTAGGATTATTTACGGTTAAAATATGATATTGAAAATTTAATTTATATCACTCAAAAATAAGAATGATTTTGTCCTATTATTGTATTCTAGGAAAACTAGTTTTTCCCATTAATATTTTCACATTATATACTCAATAGGCTGAGAATAAATTTTTCTAAAGAGACCATATTCATCCCTTTAGTGGAAAAATCTGTATTCCAAAATCAATGTTTAAAAAAAAGTCAATAACAGTTTTAATATTATCCTAGTATTATTTATATTCAACTTACCTATATATTAAATTTTAAAAATGGTTCATAAGGAATCTTATTTTTATTTTTTCCAAATGAGGTAATTTATATTTTTTTTAACAATTTGTAGAAAGTATGTTTTTAAATATATTGTAAGAATGAACTTTCCCAACATCAATCCCAATCTATGATATGAAAAATAATTTAAAAATCATTATTTTTATTTTAAAACAAAATTTTATGAATAATTTTGGATTACCTTTTATTTTAATGTACTGATTTCAAAATAGAAGTGTTATTTCTTCAGTAATTTTTTCTGGATTTCTCAATAAGATTTTTATTTATACAAAAACAAATGATTTCACTTTTGAATTACTAGGTATATAATCAAACAATGCCATCCATATTCTTTATCTTTACAGTTTATGTTTAATGATAAGATGATTATGAATCCTTTCCATTTCCATGGGTTATGATTGGAAGAAATTTTTACAAAATGGCTTCTGATATGATAAGTGATTTATGATCTTATGGAAAACATATGTATGATTTTTATTATGTGATTTTTGTGAAGTTAAAACAAAATTAATGGTTATTACAGAACCATAGATGATACATTATTACTAAGGATGACGATTACTTTATATTAAATCATGGAGGTTATGTTTTTACAAAGGATGGTGGTCGTGTTATAACCAAGGATTGGTGTGACCAATATCTCCCACCAATTAATTTATTATTGATTGATATATAATGAGATAAACAAGACAATAATGTGGGGTGAACCCAGTTCAGCACATTACTCTGTCCACTGTGATACTCTTGAGAGTGAACCTTGAATAACATGATTGATTGGGGAGTTATCCCATTCCACTATTATAGTCTTGGAATTCAGACTTGACTATTACGATGGTTTATAGAGTGAATCCATTACACTATTATAGTTTTGTAAATGATACATTCATTTTATGGAAATGAATTTTTATTCTTATATACACGGAACAATCCGATGTATTATTCCTATGTTATGTTGTTATGGTTCATGTACATCAATTCCTTTCTTATAAACATCCAGGTTTTATTCTGTGACTGAGAATTATTTTCTATGATATGAAATATATGATTTTAAAATTTAATTCTCAAATTCTAAAAACCATATGTTTATTTTATGCTCATGTGATCATTAATATCTCCCTTTTTTACCCGTACTCAGTAACTGAGCCCACCCATTATTATTTCTCATTTCCCTAGGTTATGAAAAATGGTATTAATCTTGGTATGTATAATAATGTTTCTTGTAATTAATAACTTATTGGGAAATGATAAATATATATAAGGGACTAATTTTTAATATGTACATGTGTACAATGGATCTAGACTTATTGGATTATTTCATGGATCATTATGTCCTATAAAGAATATTTATAAAATAAGATGATATATCTATGTATGAAAAGCCTGAGTAACTATAGTTGGTATCTTATAAAGGATTTTCTAACATATGGAAACTAGGATAAGATAAATTTACTGTTAACCAGGGGGATAAATATAAGTGTTGGAAAGGCCACAGAAATTTGGTAACAATCATAAAAGAACTATTTCAAACATAAGGTTCCATATAAGTATATACCAGAATTTGTCCATCCTATGATTGATATTTCTTGGTTATCTTATTTTACACTATTATTATTGTTTAGAACACAAGGCATCATAGTTTTAGTTGATGATTGGAGAAAACGAAATCAAGTAAATTCTGAATGTGTCTGCAACTATATTAATTGTCATGTTGAGAAACCAAATGTTATGGGAGTTGGGATGAAAATATTTAATGTTATGCTCAAAAAACATTCTCAATATATGAATCATATTTATCATAAAAATTAGAATGGGTACAAACAAAGTTATGTTGGGTATTTAATGAGGAAATTCCATAAATTCTTTCAATTGTATCGCATATCCACTAGTTTCTAAATAGTGAATCAGTACAACTAGAATTACATTTTATATTCTTCATTTCTCAGAACAAGGGGATTTTATTCAAGATTTATATCATTTTGAAGGTGATCAATGGTGGAATCATTTTAAGAACATGTTAAAATATGAAGAAATTTAATTACTAGAGGGGATGTGTTTAAGATATTATTTTTCAATCAGTACATTCTTCACATTATTCAAAAAAGAGATACAAAATTCCATCAGTTAAACATAAGGATGATTAATCATTTTACACCATAGAGAATCTTTTACAAGACATGTGAGGTACACTTTTAGTATTATAACCGAACATACAAGTATGGTTGACATATTCGTCAGTGGATTAAAACCACATCCCTAAAAAGGGATTATACAAAAGGTAATTTAGTAAATATGATTAAATAATTTGATGTTACATCAATGTGAAGATGGGGATTGGTGTTACCCATCATTACTGGGGTTTTGATAATAATAGAAATAGTGAATAGAAATGAAATTTGTAAAACCATATAGATAAGATAATGAGCCTTCATTTATACTTAATCTGTGGAAATAAATTAGAATGAAATTTTCTTAAGGGAACTATTAAATGTTTCATATGTGGAAAGGATTATTCATTGAGTAATAAAATTATGATTTTAGGGAAGTTAAATAATGATGTGTAAATAATGAAAGTTTAACATAATGAACCGAGCACAATCTACTTCTAAAAATTTATTGAATTTTGGAATTATGAAAATAAATTCCATAATATAAGGGTTAATGATGAAAAAGGTCACACTAATAATTGAATTTATTATCAAATATAAATCTTATAAAATGGTATTATTTTATGTGAATCATAATTATTATGAGACAACAATCCTCTTCTATATGTTTGGGGGTTTCAGGTTGGTGTTTATATGAATTCACCATATGAAAATATTATTATTTCTCTATTTGTAAAAGCTATTTTGATTATGATAATTCTTTACCTCTCTCTATAATGATTAGGGAAATTAAAATTGATATTATAATTCAACTTGAAATTATATATTATTGGAAGGATGAAACTATACATCACATAGAAATTTATGTGTGAAGGGAGGGTATTTATGGTATAAAAGTTGAATTATATTTTGGAATAATATATGATTATATTGTGATTAATTCTGTATATAAGTTTTATAATGAAACTCTAAGAGTGATTAAAATTATTTGAACATGATCATTAAGTTTGTCATGGATGAATATGTGATAAAATCATTCAAATATTTGGGATTCATTTTTCTATAGTCATATTTTCAAGCAACATTAAGGATAACTTTTTGTGGAATGTTTTATGTTGGGTTGATAAAAAAACTTCTCATATATAAAAATAACATCTTTTTAAGTGACTATTTAATATATTTCATAATCACATTACCAAGGGAAACAATGATTTAGTGTTCCTTTGGACAAAAAACCCAAAATTATTATTTAGTGAAAGATCATTAATATCAACCATAATGGTATTTTCCATTTATAATGTTCCAAAACATACCATACATAATATATTTCATCATAAACTGGGAAAAGAAACATATAAATGGGGATCTAAATTTCTTAATAAGGGTATACATGAGAAATATATAAAACTAATAAGAGAAAAATGTTATGAGAACATGAAAATAACATATGGAAGCCACACTCTTCATATCGAAGACCAAAATCTTGTGTAATGGCATAAGGAATAGATGTTCAGATACAATAATAAATAATAGAATAAAATTGCATGAGTTATAGGAATATATAATTTCTATATGTAATTTATTTATGTCATATCCATGAGATTATAACCTTGTGAAATTTTATAATTTGAAATAGTTTCACTCATTTAATGTATGGACATGAAATCAGACCCTCTCATAAACTCATAGACACTAATATCGGTCCGCACATAACCTTTTTCTATAAAATATAAGTCATCCCCTTACACTATGAAAATTTAATTATGTTCACTTATAAAATTTTAATCATGTCATTAGGATTACATATAACATCATGAACATTTAATCAGGTTCACACATATCATTATGAAGATGTTATAATGTTCATGAATATAATTTTTACTCATGAGTTATCCATATATACCCAATGAACTAGTGGAATATAAAGGTATTACATATCATATAATCGATACATATATGATCTAAAACAAAACAAAACATTCATTATATCAGAACATTTGAAAATGGGTTGGGTTTCATGAATATTTAATTATAGTATTACCCATAGAAAGAAATGGGTTTCATAAACATATTGTCAACATAATAATTTACCATCTAATGAAATAACAAAAAGATAACCCTCAGATCATATATATTTTAAATAATAATTAATATAAAAGGATTTCATCATATATTTAAAATTATTTTGAAAGATCACATGGAACATTTCAGGATGAAAATAGTGTTTCGATATTGAAAATTTTTTTTGTTAAATAAATAATTCAAAAATCCCTTTTATTTGAAATGATCCTTTGAAAATTAAAATATAATCTTGAAAACATTGTGTTGTCATGATGGTGGAACATTCTTTTCATGTTTTTCATGTTAAAATAGATATTCCTTTTGAATTTTTTGTAATGTCCAAATGATACGCGTTTTAAAAAAAATATTTTTTTTTTCTAAATATGGTTTAAAAATAATACATAATTTAAAAAATAGATGAAAAAACATTCATAATTTTTAAAAATAATAATAAATTTTTATAAATCATAGATATGGAAGAAAAATGGATTTTAATCAAAAAGTGAAATAATGATTAATTTTCATAAAAATTATCCTTCGAACCCATTTGTACAAAAACGATGCAAATAAAGGAAGAAAATGTTTTACCATGGCCTCACCAGATAATATTTAATGTCATTATTTTATGGAGATATTTATCATAATATTTTATCATCAAAAGAATAATCATAAACAATATCAATAAATAATGAGATTGTAATATCAAACCTTAACCACTTTGTTTACTTTTGAATCATATGAACCTACAAAAATATCATTAAATAAAACAAAGAATATCATTATAATATTTATATTATTTATATAATATATATAATGGGTTTTATTTACACCTCATTGAAGACTATATGTCTATAACATAACATATATCCCAAAAAAGGCAATTCAGGAAAATAAAGGTCCCTGCTTTTTTAACATTAGAATCATAAACCCCATGAAAGAGAGATCCTAAAATAGAAATTTAAGTACAAATAATACTTATAATAATAATAAAATACATTCATGGACATAATATACAACATATATAATAAACATGTTGTGAATATGGAATGTATCTCACTGGTATAAAATTGAGATGAAAAATCTATTAACATAAGTGATCAATTCATTAATACTTGTTAAAACCTCATATATAATAAATATATATTTATTCGAATTATATTAATGAACCAAATATATATATATCTTACCATATATTATTTACTTATGACCTTCCATTAACCATTTTAGTGCAATTTCTTGTTAAAATCACATTTTGGGTAATAAGTGCTTTTTTTTCCTTTTTTGTTTTGATTTTTTATTTTCAGTCCTCATTATTTTACCACAGTTCAATCATATCCATAATTAAATCCATTAATTAAATATATTATATATTCATAATATAAATATTTATACTAATTCATTAATTTTAGAGGAAAAAAAAATAAATAACCATCTATGGACACATTAGACCGTACATACAATGAACGGTGATTCAGTTGTCCAAATGGACTGAAAGAGAAGAAAGATGAAAAATATAAATAAAATTTCCATTATAACGTTTTTAATATATTTCATATATTTTTATATAATTATTTATTTATTACCGTCTATGTAATGAGTGTGTGAAAAAAATCAAACCACTTTGCATGGTAGGAGTATTTCGTACACATTAACAAAGTTTTCATAGTCCAAAAGAATGAAAAATAGAGAGGAATATGTAATATAATTATTCCAGAAGAATAATAATATAAAAAATATCATATATAAATATTAAATCCCTCATTATATCCATTTTTGATAGGTACTGATTGAAACGAATGACATCTTCTCCTGAGATAATAGTCCCACATACACAGAAATAAAAATCTAATATAACTTTTTATGGATTTAGAGAAGGATATAGAATATAAAATTATGTTAATAATAACTAATAATATTAGATATACTAGTTTATTTATTTTATCATAATTTCAAAATATTTTCTTAAGTTGAATGAAGTTGTAAAACAAAATATCATAGTTAAAAACATTGCATCTTATTTAGAAAAAATCATTTGGTTTAACATAAATCCTTCAGATATTTTCATTATGATATAAACAAGGAATATTATTGGTCGGTATGCAATTTAAGAATACGTTTTTTTGGTTATGGCCATTCCCAACGGTTTTGTATTTGTTAGAAGTAGAGGCGAGGTGGTGGCCATTTATAAGTGAAGTGTGTAGAACACTTGTAATTTTTGAAATGAAAAACCTGTACCCACATTGTTAACATACCAAAAATCTCCCATTTATTCCATTATCAAGTAATTTATGTTATATGAACAAATTATGGTAATAAAGTGGGTTTGGATAAGCTGCTAGGTTATTTTAAACCTTATTATCTTAGTATGACACCTTGGTGAACCTATTTTCCCTTTAAGTGGAATGAATAATTATTAATGTTCTTACTTATAATTACCATAAGAAATTATTTTGACCGTATGAGATAATATAAATTATCATGATTCCATATTTTGAATTATTTTTTCATCATTACATTCCTCTCGGTGGAAAGTTTTATTTCAAAATTAACACATTAGACCTGAAGAAAAATATATTTTCAAAAGAGAAAAGTATAAAATTTTGACAATGTATTTATAAAAAAATTAAATATTAAATTGGTTAGATGAAATAAATTTAATTAATAGATGTAAAATTGAACAAATTTTACTTTTAAAACAATAAAAAATCATTTTTTAATGATTTAATATATATGGAAGTTCATGTCGATAGCTAGTATTTTCACTACTCATATATTAATATAACTACTCTAAAAATGTTCAGATATTAACTCCATGTTTATTTATAAATGATGATTTTGAAAATGAATTTTATCTATCCAATATATTTTTTAATATTATAAAAACAATAATTTTAAATTAATTATGACATAATTAAAAAAAATTCTTTTTAGAAAAAAAAATAAATTTAAGAATAAAATAGGATTTATTTCCATCTCATTCTTAGAAAACACATTAAGTGAAAGATTAAAATTATATTGAATATAATAAATATAAATTATATTTAAATCAATAAGATAACTTCATTTTTTTATTTTAATATTGTAAAAAATTTGTTCAAATAAAAAATAGTGTTTCAGAAAAAAATTTCCTTTCTTATCAAATGGTTTTTATTTTCATTTAAAATTAATTTAACATTAATGAATAAATTATACATTTTTAGAGATATATTTTTATAATTTAGTTAATTATTTTCATAACCACCATAACAATGGCTTGGAAATTACAAAAATATTAAATAACAATATTTTAATAGTACATCATTTTTCGTTTAACCATGGTGTTGTCAATAACTCGCACTAAACACATCATTTCATGTAATTGATGATAAAATTAGTTTTTTTATATAATGTATGGAAAAATTTGTGCTTCATTTAATGCAACACTAACTCAGTTTTTTGTTTAACCAAAAATATCAAAAAGGTTAAGTTTATTTGAAAAATATATATTTCACAAAATCCTGGGGTGATAGAACATGAAGCTTGGATGATATTGGAAAACTTGTACTATCTGTTTTGGTTTTGGTAAAAATTTAACGGTATACGTAATGAATAATGGATCATACTATTCATTAAAATTTAATTTTAGTGCTCATTACGTAGAGAAAAAGATGAAGTAGAAACTAATCAAAGAATAACCAATGGATGATATTAGATAATTAAAAATAACATGACATAAGAAATATAATGAAATTCTAGAGAAAGTCATATCCATTCAGCAAAAAATCAATACATCTTAAATTTGATTGAAATGTTATACTAAGAATCTTTTGAGTGACATGTAATATGATATTCATGCAGAGATGTTTTAAAAACATTCTACAAGAAATATGGTTTTCATATTTTGATATATGGTAATATAAGGCCAAGTTATATCATCCATTTCAAGATTCTTGATCGAGTAGGGATGTTATCTTATCACATGGTGCTTCCACTGACCCTTTCTCATGTTCACTACTTGTTCTATATATCTATACTAAAAAATTGCATTCCATATCCATAAACACGTAAAAAAAATAGAGGCAATTCAAATAGAAGATGATATTTATTATAAAGAAGAAACATTAGAAATCATGGATCATAGAGATAATGTGATACTGAACAAGACTACACGCCTAGTGAATTTTTTCTGGAGAAATGATAAATTCAAATATGATACATGGGATCGAGTGAAAGTAATGAAATATTAAAATCCTCATTTGTTTGAATTAATGTTATTTGTTTGGATAGAGAAATTAATTTTAATAAAGGTATAAAGTGACTCCATAAAAATTTGTGGTATATTTTTTTCTCAAATCGATATAATTTATTTAATAGCTTGTGTTAGACAAAACAATGAGCTTTAATATACCCTAATATATTATAAACATTTTATTCTATGACTCTTATAACATATCTATAAAATTTAGATGTATGAATATTTTATCAAATATATACCCCTCATTATAAATGTATTTATTAATTCTTAAGAAATGAAAATTCAATTTGTTTTATGAAAATTTATATTGTTCTTAAAAATTCGATTTGCTTACAAATGAATTTTTTTAATTTTTATGATAAATTATTATATTTAATTCTTCAAAATTTGAAAATGTTTATTTCATTAAAATAAAAAAAACTAAAATCATGAAATCAAAATTATGTTATAGTAATTTTTAAATAATTTTTTTAAAAGATTGATTTTCAAGTGAAAAGTGAAATATATAATTTTTTATTAAAAACTATATTTCAGTATTATGAATGTTCAGAGATAAATTATAGTTTTAAATTGGTATAACAGTATAATTTTTTATATTTTATTTTTAATAATTCTATTATTTTCATTTGAATAGATTTCATGTATGAATTTAGTGTAAAACCAATTGTATACATAAAAATTCATTTTCATAAATGAAATTGTTATACATGCAATGTGTTTTTCATTAATAAAACATTTTATGACTATTTATGAATGATTTTAATGAAATATGTGAATTATATATTTCATATAATGTTTTAAAAATTTATCAAATATATTTATTATTCATGTCTTGAGAATGAATCTTATTTAATGATTAAAAACATTTTTTTCTTAAAAAATGTATCTGTATTGTTTGGCACACTAATTTATTAATTAATTTTTTAAAATTATAAAAATTTATTTTTTTAAAAAAATAACTACATATTTGGAATTATTAGTGAAGAATTTATTAAATATTATTCTTTTAGGTTTCTTCATTATGAATAATAAGAGTGGTATCATTTATCCCCTTTGGAAATGGTAAATTATGATTCTCTTGGCTTAAATGATGTTTATAGATTATAATTTTTCATTCTAATTATTATTGAATGAAATTATTTTTCCCAGTATCACCTTATTTTTTAATATAATTTTCTTAATGGAAATCATTCCATGAAAAATAACATATATAATATTTGGGGAAACTATAGATACTAAATGTCAGTCTCTTAGTTTAAAATATATCTTAGGTCAACATATATGGATAAGAGTATTTTATGAACCAATATAAGTGTGGATATTGTTATTAATCAAACTATTTTAACTACAGAAATGTATTTATATTTTTTCCTTATATAATAACCTTTAATGATTACTCAACACCGATGAAGTATTTCTCATAATAATAAAACATATAATAAATGATGTTAAAATTAATAGAATTAATATAAGTTGAGTTATTTAATGTGTGCCTAGAATTTTTAGATTAATATTTCATATTAGTTTTATATTAAAGGTTTATCATCAAATTAAAACTTCGTATTCAAGTAATTTAATTCAAAATAAATTAGTAGTTCCTAGATTTAAAATAATTATATTGGGTGAAAATAATATTATATTAAATTACTAAAATATCATAAATATATTACAATATGGTATTGAGTATAATATTTGATCAAAGATTTAATTACATACCAGTTTATATTCAATGCGGTACCATTTTTATTAATAATTACATTATTATATTTCAATCCTTTGCACATGAGCCTTAGCCCAGTTGGTAAGGACTCTGTAAGTGCATCCAAGCAACCAGGGATCAAATCCAGGCGAAGGCAGAGTTTCCGGGGTAATGTAGCAGTACTGTAGCAAGTACTATAGCAGTACTGTAGCGGGAACTATAGTGGGAACTATGCAGTACTGTAGCAGTTACTGTAGAGGGAACAGTAGCAGGCACTGTTTGGCACTGTAGTAGCCGGGAATATGCCCCCGTTTAGGCCTTTGGGTCACCAAATTGGTCCCTGAGTCCTATAAGGCCTTCGGGAAACCCATGCCTTCGAGTTAGTAGGGAATTTAGGCTACCTCAAGGCCTTTGGGCCACCTTAAGTGAAGATAAAAACTAGACAACCAACAAGGAACAAGCTCTACGAGGAGGATGGGCAAGGAGATTTCACCAAAGTAGAAGCTAAACGGATTGCAAGAATGAGAGGCTATGACACCTGCCATCGGGACAAGCCTGTGCATGCATGGGAATGCCTAGATAAACATTCATGCGAAGGGGGAGAGCTGATTTCATGATGAAGATGATGGGGAGGAGCAGTTCCAACTAGTTAGTCTGGGTTGTATATAATTTTTGAAGCCTACAGGCAATTAATTCATCTAAGGCCTACGGGCCATGTAATATTTACACCTACAGGTCTTGTAAGGGTTCCACCTCACCCCTTTAAAGGTGTATTATCAAAATCAATAAAACAATGAAGGCCATCGGGCCATTGAAGGAGGAATCCTTTAAAAATTCCATAGCTTCCCCTTTCCTCAATTATAAATGAGAACCCCTCATTTCTCTTCATCATGCCACATTAATATTTTCATTTTGGCCTACATCTATCAAGTACTGTTATTCACTCACATAGAGATATTATAGAGGTCATGGGCTTCCCAAAAGACCATTTTCAGAGCCCTTAACAGGTTATATGAAGGAGTTATTTCAAAGAATAAGTAATTGAAATAATTGATCAATTTGTTTTTAATTATTGCGTTAATTACTAATAATATATATTTTTTCTTTTTAAAATAATAATATATGTAGCAAAAATATATTTAAATGTTATTATTATTTAAAAACCACTTTTATTCACCCTCTTTCCGTCATATAGGAAGTGAAAATAACAATTGTGTGTACGTACGACTTACCATATCAACATTGTGATACAATTAATTTCTCATCACTATCTTTTATGGATGGTTATTATGATGGGATTGATTTTCATTTATAATAATTTTATTATGATACTAATTTTACAATGATAATATCTTATCTATATTCTTACCTTATAAACCATCGTAGAACGATAAGGTTGAACGTGCATATGTATGGACAACCACCTCAACGAAGTGATGCGATTTATTTTATAATTTCATTTTTACATGGATTGTAATAAAAATGGATTTAATTAATATATATGATATATATATATAAAGGATTGAATAATTATTATGTAGGGTGTTTTATAATTTACCCATCTCCAAATCCATCAATTGATAAAATAAAAATAGAATTCAGGCGTACGTATGACCTACCATATACATGAACGATGTAATTAATTTTTTATCACCAAAGTTATGAATGAATTTAAAAATTAATATATTTGATATTTAAGATACTAAAATCATTATATATATTACATATCTTTTTTAACCAAGATAAAACTACAATGCCCAAACTATTGAACCAAAATATAAGTGAATAATGAAGTATATATCACCAAAAATTATGATTTTATTAAAGAATTATTAATAAACAATTGAAAATATTTATAATAAAATAAGATATGGTAATATAAATAGTATTAAGATTGAATTTTATTATTATACTAAATATATATTTATTATAATGAGTTTTGAAGAAATTCTGGAGACATCTCGTGAGATGACTCATAGGTGTTCTTCGAGCTGACAATAAATGGAAAATCCATTAGAATGTTATTTTGATCATAAAGATGTTTTTATTACCCCCTTGAAGAGGGTGGATTTGGGTTGTGGGATATATTTTAATTCATTAGATGCAGTGAAAGAAGATTTGATAAACCCTAAGAAAAAGTCGGAGGGTTCTGCTTCCAAGAATATGTTTTTTTTTTCTGAATCTCTGCATGAATCTACTTACATAAATAAATGGATTACCAAGAATGGTTGTATTGTATTTGTTGAAGCAAGTAAAAATATTTTGGAAGCCTATCTTGAAGAATTCCAATTCTCCCTCCTCACTAGGTTATCGGGAACTCGGAGTGATACCTCATTGAGTGTTGATGAATTGTGGGCTCATTTATCTTAGAGTTGGGGATTCACTGATGAGCAGTTGATCTCAATTGGGACTGGTACTTTCCATGTTATTTTTTCATCGAAGGAACATCAAAATGATTCATGTAGTTTTGGACTGGTTTTGATGAAACCTGGATACATCATGGTTCAATAGTGGGATCCTTTAGCAAGTCCTCTTGTAATTAAGAATTCCTCCACTAAAACTTGGATTCGAATTCGGGGTTTAAATTGGGTTTTCTGGAATCAATCGATATTGTGGGAGGTCACCTCTACTGTTGGTTGTCCAATTAAGGTTGATAAGGAAATGGAGCATCCTTGGTATGGTAACATTTCTCATGTTTTGGTATAGATTTATTTATCTCAAGTACTTATTGACATAGTTTTCCTTGTTTCTGGTGAGATTAATTTAGAACTAGCTATACAATATGAGTGGTGACCTACTTTCTGTAATTTGTGTCTATGCAATGGCCATGATCTTGCACAATGTCTCAAGAATATAAAATGTTCACTTTGTAAATCCTTGGTTCATGCCCCAAATCAGTGGAATATGAACCAATATGAACTTAATGGTAGTAAGAAATATTTCAGGAGGAAGGATCCTCACAGTGTTGGTATTTCCTCATTTGTTGAGGCTGTCTAACCAGGTCGTTCAAAGCCTGATGAATTCCAGCAACCTGCTAATTCTGATACTGTGCTGGTGAAGGATGGATCATTGGAGCATGCTACCTATGAAGTCATTAAGGGTCTACATAATTGGTCTTGTGCTGATGTGGCTGAGGAGAAGGTATGGAATCAATCTGAGCATGAGGCTGCTATCCAAAATAATGTAAATCAAGAGTTGGACCACGCTGCATTATCCTCTCCATGTAGTAAGGTTAATATGAAGATTTTGGATGATGAGCTATTCCAGTTGGTGATGACTAAGTAGTCGAGGGAATGTCTATTTATTCATGATGAGGTGCAGGTGGCCAATGTGGACCCTCGAATGGTAGAGGATCTGATGGTGGACACTACTGCTATAGGAGATGTTTCTGTTAAACAGGGGATTTAGAGGGGTGTACTCATGGATAGAAGTGCTTCTGTTGAGAATACTGGTGGACTACAAGGTGTTCTAGGGGGGAGGATCTGCTCTGATCTTCTTTAGCTTAGTAGGGTGATATTCTGGCAGGATCTCCCCATACTACTTTGGAGGATGTTACTGCACATAGACATGTGGATGAACTTGTATGATCTCCTCCAATGGTTATGGATAAGAGGGTGACTAATCTAGAAGTCATTCCAATGGTTTCATCTAGTAATGTGGCATTGCACAGATCTGTAAAACTAGTTGTCAATTTCTCTTCAATGTTAGAGTCCATTAATACTCCAGAGTTTGATTTTCTTAATCTTGAAGGACTCAAGAATGCAGGATTCAGTAACCAAATGTGCTCCTCCGTGAAACCTACTACTGTTGATGGTTTGGAGGCCCCAAAAGATATGGAATAGCCTACTCACAATTCTGCGCATTCTTGTGTGGAATGCAGGATTCCATGGATATAAAAGAGGATCCTCAAGACCTGCATGAGGAGTCTCCTCATGGTAATGCTCCCCGAGATGGTATCTCCTCTATTGAAGCTATTCATTCAATAATGCATGGGGAATCATCTCATGAAGAATATGAGTTTCACACTATTGAGGTTCTGGCGATGAAGATTGGATCAGTGGAGAAATGGGGAATAGGGAACCATCCAGCTAACCAAGGAGGATCTCGGGTTCGTGGTTGACCTAGAAAAAGGTAATAATTGGGTATATGATATGTTGGTTTAGTTTGCTATCTGGGTGTGGTATTTCACAGGTAATAATTCACTCATGACTTTTGTACCTGTACTCTTTTTTTAATAAATGTTTTGGGTCATGGGTTCAAGATATTGAACCCATGGCTGAGCTGATTTTAGTATATTTATTATAAAGTAGGTACCAATGTTTATGTAGGATGTCTGAACTAAGGTGAGGAATTTTCACCTCACTTTTATTTTTTCTGGAACATGATATATACACCAAATATTTTTTTTGTGTGATGTATATACATCCCATTAGTTTATTTTATGATTCATACTATATTATCTTTTTCAATTTAAATATCTAACAATGTTTATTTCGATCACTACGATTATGAATAAAATTTTACCAATGTTGAAAAGGTTTCATGTGATAATCTCATTTTTTTATCCAGATTATATATGGATAGGTTATGGTGATGAAATTTAATGAAAATCACTCATTAATTCAATGAATTTTTTATCCCTATCAATATTTTTTGAAAATAAATGTTTTCTTTTCATTCTCCTTATAATAAGTACACAAAAATTTGGTTAATGATAATCAAATTTCTTTCTAACTTCGGTTGAAACCCCTTTTGTAAAAATCCTGGTTTTTATAAAATGTATTGATGAATGGTATTTAAATTAGAATATGATAATTTCATTTCATTTTTACCCAAGTTATACATTTAAAAAAAATTCAAAATAAATTGTCATGTAAATTTCCAAATGAGGTACATTTTAATTATTTTCAAAAAAAAATGAAATTTTATCATTTTATTTATACAATGTGAATGGAATTTAATATATCAATGACCACAAAATTCTATGAAGAATCGATTATATATTTTCATATTTATTTTAAAATAATATTTTTCCGATACTATTTGGGAATTTTTGTATACCGTAATTAATTTATTTAAAAATGGAATTGTTATTTTCTTAAAAATTATTTAATGATCTTTTAATGGTATATATATTAATCAAAGAAAACAACCCTTGATTTCACATATTCTTCACTAGGTACATGATAAAAGGATAACATCTCTATTCTTTCTCTAGATTGTTTTTATGATGATAAGATGTTTATGAGACATGTTCCATTTCCATGGGTTATACTCTGATGAAAAGATGAAATGTTTATGAAACCAATTTCATTTCAATGAGTGATGCCATGATAATCCATTTGTCAGACCCATTTAATTTCATGGGTTTTGTTAAGATGAATTTTTTTGATCTTTTGGAATACATATATTTAGTCTTCTTAATTTGATAGTGGTTTTGTTATAATCAGTTTTGTTGGTAATGTTATAACCAAGGATGGTAGTTATGTAATAACCAAGAATAATGGTAAAATTATAACATTGAACACTGGTTACTCTATAACCATGAAAGTTAGTATTTTTATATCCATTTAATGGTGGTGCATATGATTACCTCCAATGAATTTTTTAAATCTTGATATCTCATGAGATAAATATGAATGGAATGGTGAGTAAACCCAATTGAGTAAGGGACTCTATCTACTATAATACTCATGGGAGTGAACCTTGACATATATTATGGTTTCTATAGTGAACCCATTCCAATATGATTGTATTTGAAATTATCCATGAATACTAGTATTGTTTTGGGAGTGGACCCATCCCGCTATCATATTCTTGTAAATGAGACTTCACTACTACAGAAATTATTTAATATTATTTTTTAAATTACACAATTCTATGTATTATGATGATGTTATTTTCTCCTTTATCATGATCAATGATGAATTTCTTATGAAAATACAATTATTATTACCCAACTCAATATTATGATCTATGGTTTGCTGGTAATGTTTTTCAACTGTTATTTTCATGTTCACATACCATTATATTCAGGTTATGCTCATGTGACTATTGATATATCCCTTATTTACCCTTGTGGAAAATATGGGCTCGCCCTTCCTTTTGTTTCTAATACCTATGTTATAAAAAGGGTACTAAGTATGATTTATTTAAGAAGGCATGTAGTTATGAATATCTTTGGGGGAGCTGATATTGACCCTTTCTAACCAATTTTTTGTATGAAAAATATTCCAAAGTCATGGGACCTATATGGTTTTGAAATAGATCATTATGTTATGTAATTAATATTCATATATTATGTTTTGATACCTATGTACGAATAATATCTGTCACTATAACTAAATTCTATCAATCTTACATAATAAATCACTATTCATTTATGAATACTATTCTTAAAAGTTATAAATTTTATCATGAGGTTTGAATACAACTTTGGGGTTTTGGTTTCACTAATTCCCACTCTCTTAATGTATCTATTTATAAATATAAATGGAAATAAAATTTGTAATAGATAAACATTTATTCTAAGGGATATAATGTATTTTATATTGATTAAATGTATTTATTGTTTTAAATGCACATCTTGAATTAATTTAATAATAAGAGTGTCAATATATTTGATAGAAAATTAATTGAACTATGGAAAAAGAGGATGGTTTTATATCCTTAATCGCATATATTATACATTCATATCATTACAGATAATTTTATCTATATTTCCAAAACAATATAAGACCTATAAACTAAATAAAAAAAATAATATTAAATAAGAATGGAGAACAAAAATTTTATTCGTTCTACACACATTAAAATAGAGCTGACATGAGTAATGGAAACTAGTTTAGTGATTAGAATATTAAGAAAATATATGATAACAATTAAGAAGATAATAATTTCAAAGATTCAACCTTATAAAATAATTGTATTATATTTTAGGATATTCGAATCAGAGAATATGTTTATATAAATTATTATTTTGTTCGCATGATCAACAATGTAATCTCAATTTGTAGCTATAAAGTAGTTCTTGATGATATAAGCATGATAATAAAATAAAGAAAGTTTTAGAATAAAATTTTGATGGAATTAATTTTATCATTGACGAAAATTTCAAGGATGATTTTTCCATGGATAAGATTAATAATATTTTCATAGACTATAAAATGAGGAGTGGGATAACTATGAAAAAATAATGAAAAATCAAAAAAGAGAATAATTTTAAAGGCATTAAAATAGTTTATGAACATTGAATTTAAAAGATCTCATGAGGTAAAATATAATGATATAATTGATTCTATGAAATTCAATAAATTCATATATCTTTTCTTTTAAATATATGATATATTTTATTAGTAAATAACATTCCAGATTTCATTTTAATGGTTTCATAAATGGAATGAGTGAATATATTTATATTTTGTACACAGATAAGGAGGAAGCATATTGGGAGTTTGATCAACATAAAATATCATATATAATAAACAAGGTGTCATGACTTCAATATTGGTGAAAAAATTTATTTTCAATAGAGGCCCATTAATCATGAAAATTATATTTCTATAAAAACATCACAAATTGTCTTATGATATGAAGAATTGGAAAGAGGAAGAGGACTCAAATAATGAAAGTCCTCAATCCTTTTTTTATAAATGAAAATCTTTATATAATCTCTCTATCAAAGAATAATGTTGTAGTAAATAGGATAACATTATTGAGGAGACACAGAAGGGGTTTAAATTAATGATGGGGATCTTATTGTGTTTGAAAGAAAACAAACATATTTATAGAGATTAAAGAACCATTACAATTTTTAATAATTTAATAAAAAAATATTATTATGAATCAAATGTTTTAAAGGATATGAATATAAAAAAATATTTTATAAGAATTATTGAAAATATCAATATAATCTTGTCAGAAAACGACAAAAAAATTGTGATTAATAAAACAAATATTTTTTCTAAAATTAATATGTAAGAATTATGAAGAATTTTTTGGTTTATATAGAAGAAAATATTTGTATTTTTGAATAAAAAAATTATTTTGAATAAATTATATAGATATCCCAATTTATTACGCATGGTGTTTATGGTAATAAGAAACTTATATATTACCCTATGAAATGGTGAACTATCATATTATACACTCTATTATATAATATAAATGTGGTAGAAATAATGGAATAATAATGTCTTAAGGATGAAAAAATATTGTGTGGTGTCATGATATCATGATAATATATTTTTTAGGATGAATACATTTCATACATACATGATAATTTCATCAAAATAATCATTGATTATGTTTTTTACTTTATTATTAATAATTTTTTAAAATTTTTTGTGGGTATATGTCCATAACATGAGGGCTTGGGCTATGTAAAAATATAAGGTTGAGGATGTGTACCTCACTATCCATTACTAGTACATTATAAAGTCACAAAATATAGATGTATAGTTTGGATAAGAATATCATTCCACAAGATTCCAAATAATATAGTTTTTTGTGCTACTATAATTTAACAATAATGTATTTTTAAAATAATCTTATTATCAATGCTTCCATAGTTTTGAAAATTATATCTTGAGAATTAGAGCATGAAATAATTATGTTGTAAAGAATTATTTCCCAATTTAATTATGTAAAAAGTGATAGAGAGTTTTATAATCTCTATTTGTATTCGATGATATTAACTAATAGATATGATTCATAATATTTAGGGATATAATAGATTTGGGATTACACCAAATGTACGGTTGTCACGTTATAAATTTTAAAGGGTTTTTAAAAACTTAAAGTTTTTATTAAAAATGGGATACAGAACATTAAGATAATTGAACATACATTTCATTCAGTATTAAAGAGAGTTTTTTTCTATGTTTTAGGAGAATACTAAATGTGAATAACTCATTTTATCCTACTGTATCTTAGTGATGTTACAGAAATCAATCAACATATTGACTCTTATATATATCATTCATGTAAAATAAATTTAGGACTATATTGATTCTAAAATCATATATTCTATTTGATAATATCATATCAACATAAAAATTGATATAAAAATATTTGGATGCCGATGGTTAAACACTAGATTAATATCACATGTGAAACTTGAAATTCATAGTATCTCATGTGTTATTACTAAATATATATATAACGTCATCAATTATTTATTTTAATCATGGATGATAAATTCTCTAGAATATAAGAGATAGTGTTATTTAAATTTGTTTGGCTTATTTATTAATCCACCCTTTTGATGTTGATCACTATAACATAACAGGAAATATTACCTATTTAATTTGTTGGAATTAATTAATTATTTTTTCTATCATGAGACCCGTAAAATTTCCTCAACAATCAAAAAAAGAAAAAATAAAATATAAAAAGAGAAACATTAACCATATATGAACCATTAAATCCATATGATTTTACAATTGATTGTATTTCATCATACAATATATAGGTATAAACATCATTAATATCATAGATATCTGGTATTTTTTTACCATAATGTAACAAATAGTTCGTAACCCAATTAAAAAAAATATTCTTTATAAATGATCCTTTAATTTTACAGATCATTACATAATATTTTTTATTCTTTTTATTCAAAAAATGTAAAAAAAAATTCAGGCCCCTAATTTCACAAGATTGTATTTAATATTTCTCTCCAAGACATGTTTAAAATATATACCATTTTTAATGAACATAATGTAATGTATTTCGTATAGAATTATATATTTAATATCATATTATATGAATTATACCATGACATAGTTAAATAATACCATGGTGTGTCCTTCCTATCATCATCCAAGAATTTTTTAAACTAATATAATTATGCGTATATTAAATGTGATATTTTTATTTCATTTAAAAATTTATATATTACATCATTACATCTATAAAAAAAATAAAAAACACTGAATATGAGCTCATAAATTAATAATGATTTTATGAATTAAAATATTTGTATACCAATGTTATATCCATGAAACTAAAAACATAGCGCTTGTGGTTATATTCCTTTTTTGGTAAATGATTCGAGTGTTACCAAATGATAAATTATTTTAATAATCTTGGAAAACTATATACATATAAAAATACATTTCAAAGTATAAGACAAAAAATGAAAACATAACAATAATATGATTATCTTTTCCATCATTTCCCTAAAAGCAATATATAATCTCTTATGGGTTTCTATGATAAAGAAAAACAATATGGATGATCTCATATGCTCGGTAAGGTGTTAAATGAAATTGAAGCTTTTATAACAAAAAAATATAATATGTTAAATAACAGTAATAAATAAATGACATAAAGACATAATCAACTAAATGTGAGGCCATTAAATATCCAAAATAAGAAATGAAAACATGGTTAATAAAAATCAATATAATCCTACTAATAGACAGCATAATTATAGACATAAAAAATTAATCTCATAACCTTTTACAAGACACATTCTTATCATTGGAATATTTATACATGAAATCCTAACCTATTTCCACTTATTGGACTCGTCACAGCATCGAGGTGATTTATTATTTTAGGCACCACTGATTACTAGATATAGCCCCATGAATTCACTGTGAGTTTCAAAAACACCACTCATACCATTCTTCAAAGAACCTCCCACATAATAAATCTTATCTATATATAAAATGATAAATACAGAAATAAAATAAATCCCCATTCAATTTAATAGTGTTAATATCAAGTAGAATGTCCCTTAATAAACATGTATGTTATGAGGTATCATAAAAGTAACATGGAGTAACATTACAAATGAAATATAGTGGAGATGATCCATATATATTTTTGGGTAATCCAATAAGGATATTATTTTGGTTCAATAGTTCTTATTTGTGAGAGACTACATAAATGGTCATAAAAAATCATTTATAATGGTTCACTAATTGTGTTTGAATATTCTGAAGAATGTCCTCTGTGATTGTATCACCTTGTTTGAAATCTTTGGAATATGTGTCATTCATTATAGTGATGATTGTGATAATGATAAAATAAAAAATTTAAGATATTTTATGCATAATTGATATATGATACCATTATATCCACATTCTATTATATATATAGGGATGCATTTTACAAGAAATTATAGACTTTTACTTTAGAAAAACACTGTATTTTTCTATAATGAGGAAAAATTGAGTTTGATAATACTAATGGAAACTCCTGAATAAAATTAACATTATTGAGGAAAAAAATTAAAAAATTTAAACCCATAAAATATTCATGATTCTATTATAAAAGTCTTATTTGGAAATTTTTGAAGAACAAACAAGTAAATAGGTGGTGAATATAAATTATTCCAAAAAAACAAAAACTGAGCAGAAAAGACACCACTTATGGCTTGGATAATTGTTCAATAATATCATAATGATATATAGGGATTAAACATGATCTTATAAGACCAGTGAAAAAATTAATTTCCTCATATAACATGTCAAATAGATAGTATATACACCGCATAAAAAAAATTGGTTCATAATACCAAACATGTCTCAAAGAGAAGAATTTGAGATAAAAAAACCATACCACTTATACTGAATTACATTATATTAATTAAAAAATATATATTATAGAAATATATATCTAAAAAAAATTAATTTAGAACCCTAATAATTTCATTTTTTATTCATTCTCTTCAAATATGGTCATTCTAAACATGTATTTTTCTAATTTTCCACATATTTTGTTTATAGTTTATATTGATTTTATTAGTTCATAATATCAATATTTATATTGTTTATCATTACAGAATCCACCATTAATATGTAATTTATGGTAATAATAGGTTTGAATTGTAATAATATATTATTTTCCAATTTCCTCTCATAAGGTTTTTATTCATTATTATTGAATATGAAATAGATAATAAGCATGTTTTCACGATTCGTGACTATATGAGTTTTTATATATTGAACTCAATATTGATAAGAACAGTATAGTATAAAAAATAATTAGATAAAAATTTATAAAATTCTAAACATGTAATTATGTACCAATAATCAACCATGGTATGAATTCATATTATTGTTTAATGAGGTAGTTAAACTAACCCCGACATGAACACTCCCAAATTTATTGAATCGCTATGAGGTGGTTTTCCTATAATAAAATTATTCCAAATGAAAAGTTATATGATTTAGTGTTTATTATTGAGACATATAATAATAACAAACTATATGAATAAATAATGTATAAGAAAAAATTACATAATTGGAACACAAGAATGTCCTCTTAGTTTGATTATTTAAATAGATTAATCAAAGGATGATATTATGTTGATCATATCTTGATTACACTATATAACTTTTTAAAAAAGAAAATTTAATATATTTTAAAAATAATATTTATATTTAAATACCATTTTTATTTCCATCCTTTTAAAAAGGTGAATAAAAAAAACTTCTTCTGTCATGGAGACACCAGTCCACACAATGCTAAAAAAACCATACCACTTATACTGAATTACATTATAGTAATTAAAAAACATATATTCTAAAAATATATATCCTAAATAAATTAATTTAGAACCTTAATAATTTATGTTTTTATTCATTCTCCTCATAAATGGTCATTCTAAACATGTATTTTTCAAATTTTCCACATCTTTTGTTTATAGTTTATATAGATTTTACTAGTGCATAATATCATTATTTATATTGTTTATTATTACAGAACCCACCATTAATAGGTAATTGATGGAAATAATAGTTTTGAATTGTAATAATCTATTATTTTTCAATTTCCTTTCATGAGGTTTTTATTCATTATCAGTGAATAAGAAATAGATAAAAAGAATGTTTTCGCAATTCTTGACTGTAGGAGTTTTTTTATATTGAACTAAATATTGATAATAAAGTTATAGTATAGAAAATAATTAAATTAAAATTTATATAATTTTATACATGTAATTAATTACCAATAATAAATCATGGTATGAATTCATATTATTGTTTAATGAGGTAGTTAAAGTAACCCCAACATGAACATTCCCAAATATAATGAATGGCTATGAGGTGGTTTTCCTATAACAAAATTATTCATGAAGAAAAGTTATATGATCTAGTGTTTATTAATGTGACATATAATAATAACAAACTATATGAATAAATAATGTTTAAGAAGAGATTACATAATTGGAATATAAGACTGTCCTCTTAGTTTTATTATTTAAAAAGATTAATCAAAGGATGATCTTATGTCAATCATATCTTGATTACACAATATAATTTTTTAAAAAAGAAAATTTAATATATTTTAAAAATAATATTCATATTTTAATACCATTTTTATTTCTATCCTTTTAATGAGATGAAGAATAAAAAACATGCTATGTCATTGAGGCATGAGTCCACACAATGCTCAAAAAATAGTTTTTTTTCTAATGGATTTAATATATGAATAAATAATGAAAATAAACATAATATAGTAAATATCAGAATAAATTTTAAAATAATATCATTTTATTACTATTTTAATATATTAAATTTAAAATAATATAATTAAGAATAAAACTAAGTAGTTGAAAATACTCACACTAGGGACTTGAATTTTGCATGGATGTCTAATAGGGAATGAAGTCCTTATACTAATTAATATTGGAAAAAATTTATTCATAAGGAAACTATATTATAGATTTAGGAAATAAATAGTTTTTTATTATGAAACATAATTCATATAGTGGAAATAAAGAGCTGATTATAGGAACATTTTGAAAATGTTAAGCATGGTATTTTGGTAAATTTGTTATCTATATAAAGGGAGAAAATTTTGAACATTCTATATGGATACATAATTTAGAAATAATGAAGTGTGGAAGAGATAAGGTCAATTAAAACATCATAAAACCATTTTTATAAAAACTTTATCATATTTAATCTCTATAAAAATGGAATTATTAATTTTAATAATTTAACATTTAATGTGATTAAGATTTTTTATATATGGTTACATAATATTTATGCCTAAACATAAAGGAATGATTATTATATAATTTGTAACTAATTTATTCTAAATTTTAAATCTATTTTTTCAGCTTCAATTTTATAAATGTTAGAATTTATCAATAATCTGAAAAATTCATAATATATTAAAATAATTTTTGAGAAAAATATTACTTCTATTATAAAATATCAATCAGTGTTTTTATATTATAATTAATAGTCTAAAATGTTTAATATCAATTATAAAATACATAGTTTTTCAATAAAATGTTTCCATAATTTTCTATGTTTTAATTATATACATTAATTTAATAAATTCTACTGTTTTATTAAAATTTGGATATTTCTCTATTCACCTAATAATTAATTTTTTTTAAAAATCTAGAAAATAATATTAGGTTAATATATTTATCATGAATTCAAAAATTATGTTGATTTATTTAAAATGATATTAAATAATTATAAAATTGAACTTTTAAATATATCTATGAATAATGGAACTTTATTCTGAATATTTCATGATAGTATAGGATATGGTGTTTAATTGTTATTTAAGGGACTCATGTGTTACATTATCCACGAATAAATAATTTATTTCTAAAAATTATAGTATACTTCTTCTATTAAAAATGTATTGATATTAATTCATCATTTCTTATTCAATATCAAAGGTTTCCTCTACTAGTTTATGATTTTTCTATAGAGAAATCATAATATGAGTTGTTCAATTAAATAATAATTGTTCTCTCATGTGAAAAGTGTAGAAATTTTCCTCATTATATGTCATTTTTGTATCCAACTCTCTTCATTTATATGTGATAACTTGTGTTAGATATGAAATATATTTCCTTAGTAATGAAACATGGAATATTTCGTGAACATTATAAAAGGTATGAAGCATGTCAAACCCTTAATAAATAATCGTGATTCATTCTAATATTCCAAAATCCCAAAAATAAATAGGGATGAAATTCTATTTTTACCAAAAATTATATGTCCCTTCAATAGTTAAAACAATAATAATGCATGATCTTTAATTTTAAATTCAAATTCATTCCTTTGAATATAAATATAACTTATTTTTATCATATATATAATTTATTATGATATTGAATAGTTCATACCATAATATTAATTTCTTCTACAAGATCATTGACAAAAAATCACCTCATTAATTTCATCCTATCATGGATGGATTCTGACATATACTGTCATACAATTATTTATATAGTTCCATCTAAATACTCGAATAGAATCTATTCCTGTATTAAAATTTCACCAAAGGTATATACTAATCTGAAATAACATGAAAGATGAGAGAATATTATTAATATGATTCTAATAATTTTTTAAGATTTCATTCAGAATTTCCATCAGTTTTGGGATAAGAGTATGTGTTTAATTTTATGATAATATTGATACCCCTTTGATTAATATTCTTGAAGCTTGATCTGAATTGAGGGAGTCTTTATGATAAAATGGATAGAGGCTCCCCATGAATCTAGAAAAAATCATTTATATAGATATGGGAATATGATTAAGGGGTACATCTTCTCTGGTCACTAAGAAATGATTAGACTTCATAGGATGACTTTTGATGATCCATATAACATAATTCTTGTAGGATCCTTTTAGATTCCTTATGAAAATCACACTATATCATTATCCCATATAAATATATGTATAGATATATAATTCATGTCTATCATATGAGTTTTTCATGTTGGTTTAATTTAAAACACATTAAGCCTTGAAAGTCTGGGTTGATCCAATAGGGAAATCATGGAAAATCAATTGATGACACAAGTTGCCCAGGCTAGTCCAATTATTAAAAAATATTCATGGTTATGAAATGGTGAAATATGAAATTACATATGAAAATAGTTTAAATAGAAGAGTAGAATGAATCATAGGGGATCAAATGTCTCAGGGATTCATATTGATTAAATTTTATTGAAAAAAGTTATTCCTTTGAATTATAATCAGTAATAAGAATGTTTTACCATTGGGATTCAATAATATTATCATTTTTTCATCAAATTATTTTTATTTTTGAAATAAATCCCATTGTATGGATTATAATTTCTGAATATTATGTTATATCTCTTTCCTTAAAAAAGTTTAAACATTCTCACAAAATGGTCACAAGTTTTCCTATTATAAATCCATTAATCTTAACTTTTATTTATCATTGTTCATCTAATTCGACATAATTTTAGATTTTAGAATTAATTCGTTATTTTATTATAAAACATAAATCATAATAAATGTAAATACACAATAATATCAATTACAAAACTCCCAGAACCTTATTATGACTCCAACACAAGAAACTCAACCACTTATGGACATGGTCACAAAATGAGGATTGAGTGGAAAATCAATCCCTACAATGTATATAAGGGAATAAGGTGAGTTGAAAAGAATTAAAATACCACTTTATGATAATTATATGAATATCCTACTAGATTTGGGGATGAATTGGGTCAAAAAAGTGGTAAAACGTCTCATTGAATGACCAAACCTTAATTCAAATAGATGAAACTCTATTTATTGAAAATTTATATAATGATTGTGTAATAAAAATTACAAAGGTGGTACTATGTTCAACTAATAATTTTGAAATTTTTCCATTGGTATGTCATCACCCATTCCACTTATTGAATTTCATGTGTTTTCGGTTTGTTGGTGGATGTATATGGTGTGTGACACTAGAATAAATGGTGTCTCTACTCTTAATCAAGAAAAATATATTCAGAAATTTGATTAAATATCATGTATCATTAATACCAAGTGTTTTCTTTCTTGTAAACAACATGGTCATGACCTTTGTTTGGCAAAGTTGTGCACCATGAAAATATACATGACATCTGTTTATAAAGTGAATGCATTATATGTTACTTTTTTCCTTCTTTTTTTTGATAAGTTCATTCCACTTAAAACTAATGAAAAAATAACCATGAAAAATAAAATTAATCATTATATCAATAAAATATCATGTATTCGATAAAAATAGCTTTTTATACTTAATAAAATTTATGATTTATAATTCAAAAAATTTTCACATCAAGAATCTACACACATATTCAACAATTTATAACCTTCATACCATCTTACCAAAAATGGTATATTAATTCACCATAAATATTGTTGCTACTAGAGTGTACTAATAAATTTGTGAAATCTTCTTTATCTATAATTTATTACTTTAGATCTCTTATATATGAAACATATATTCTCTTCCCAAACAACATTTCACTATCATTATAAATAAAATCCTAAAATATATTATAATTTAAAACATTATTATTATTTTGTTGGTCCACTTTTCCTATAAGATAATTCTTTATCCTTTGTAGTATGAATATTTAAACAATTTCATTAAAAATTAATGTTGGATCCCCTTTCCTCTAAATCTCTATATCAATCTTTACAAGGTCCCTATTTATAAGATCTTTATTACTCCACGTTATAGTTAATTCTATATTATCCCTCTATCTAAATGCATCAACAACATTATATTCCATCATAGGGATGTATTTTATCAACATATCATAGTCATGTAGTAGTTCATACCATGTTCTATACCTCAAATCGAGTCATTCTAAAAGAAGATATACTTTATACTGGTCTGGTATGTATATATATCACATGTTTAAACATAGAGGTAACAAGTCCAGATTTTTAAATAAATTATTATGTATTCTAAATCCTGGCCAGTATTTGGATAATTATAATCATGGATTTTAATTTACATTATTTCATTAGAAATCATGCTATCATTTATTTAAAAGAACAATCAATTCCTTTCTTTGATACATCACAATAAATTCAAAACCCTTCTTTACCTAATGGCAGAGTCAGTAATTGTGTATTTATTGGTATCCTATTAAAATATTCAAAGATTTCTTCACATTCCCTTTACTGTGTAAAATTAACCACTTTACGTGTTAAGTTGGTTCATGGGTTTCCAAACCAGGAAAAATCATGGATGAACCACAAATAGAAACATTCTAAACCCTGAAAGCGTTATATCTTGGTTATGGATGTCTTTTTAGGATGTTATTTTACTATCATTAACATTTTTCGGCAAATATATATTTAAAACTTAAAGATAACATTGACATAAAATGAATTTTTTTGAGATAAAATGAACGCTTACTATGCATCCCATATATTTACCTTTTTGTGGGTCACTAGAATAAATTGAAGATGACTCTCATTACATTCATAGATCATAAATTATATTACGATATCATCAATTAATACCACCATAGTGTTTTCATGATACTCCAGGAATAATATATTCATTGGATTCATGACTAAATAATGGTAATTAGTCATTCCAAAAAGAATTAACAAAAAATATTAATGTTCATACCTTGTTTGAAATTTCATCTTTAGTATATCATCCATATTTATCATTAACTAATGATAATAAATGATAATATAGATCTTCAAAAATATTTTATCAAGTTAAACACGATCTTATAATCAATAAATATGTCGAAAGGGATACTTATCACTTATATTGATGTAATTGTTCTGCCTATAATTAATGCACAATCACATGAATACATCATTATTTTTAACTTAAAAAAACAAGGTTTCACCATTGTGAAACAATAGGGAGCCTAATTCCCTTTAATTAAACACTTTTATATAACTACTTAACTCAACCTACTCTACATCCTCCATTTAATATGTTTTTTAGATATCTTCCATGTATTGAGTATGAGTTCATTTGATATATCATATTTAAGATCTAGTGGATGGCCATGAAATGTTTCTAGAGAAACGTCTGTAAAATTTTATACGATGTCTACATCCTCTATTCGTATGGTACATACCACATCCATTAATCAAAATTTATATTCGTCTTCATTTTCAATGTTATTATGGATAAATATAATGGGATTATCTATAAATTATTTTAGATTATGAACATTCATCTCAAAAGAATATATATTCCACCTCAACTACATGAATGAAAATCTTATTTTCTTAGAAGTACATTTTCTAATTTAAATTTTAAATCCAATCTATACTAATGATTATATCAAGGTCGTCCATATGTATAATAACAATTTTTGAAAATATTTTGCACATATGGATCATAATTGTTACTTCATTATATATCATTAATTCCATAATACTCCCACTTGGTGTCATGGTTGATATCTCACATACAAAGGATCTTTAGAAATATAAAATGAAATGAAAAACCTAGAAGATATAAAAGAGTCTGAAGAACTAAAATTAAATAAAATAAAATATAACTTGGAGGAAATTAAGAAATTTTCTACCACTATATCATTAGGAACATCGAATTTAGCATTGGAAATCACATAAGCTTCTTGATACACCCTTGGAATTTCTTATAGTATAATCTCTTTAAATTTTGGGAATTGGTTTGTATAATGTCCCTTCACTCTATAGTTAAATCATTGAGAATCAATAACATATTCCATTACCTTTTATTAAATCATTTTATACCATTAAATAGAAAATGAAATTACCTACCACTAAGCCATTAATAACATCAACTTCATCTGTAGTAATAAAATAATCTTGAATATAATCAATTGTCCTTTTCGATGAAAATTTCATTGTTATTTGTGGAATTAATTTTCAAAAATATCCCTTACCCCTACAGTTAAATGATTCAGAATCAAATACATATATCATTCCCTTTTATTGGTGATATTGATGACCTTTTTTCATCTCTTATAAAAAACACATGTTCTCTTCTTGAAAGACCTTGGTTGTTCCATGCCATAATTATCACAGATGGGAAATAATACAATTATTTTCTCAAAATATTATATATTATTATTCCCATGAGGCTTAGATGACAACATCTTTTACCGATTTCCCATGAATAAATATTTCATGGAGGAATAATTTTCCCTATTAATGGTGATTGGGATTATATCCATATATAATGAAGTTTTATGAGTGATGAACACCAATCAATGTCTCAAATTTAACCAACAAAACAATGATTTGTAATGACATAGATATTAATAGTTTTATTTTTAGAAAAGATTTTTGAAAATTACAATACTATGCATTGAGAAGACATACAATTTTGAGGCCCTATGTGTTCATAATGTTCTGTGGAAAATGTTAAATTATTAAATAGCACGCATGATTAGTTTTTCTAAAAAAGTGGAATGACTCTTAAACGGGTTATCATATCAAAAATCTGAGGGTAATGTTGTGTTTAGGATGGCGAATTTAGCCAAGGCAGAACTTAATTTTAGTTGACACGAGCCTCTAGCAAGAAAACCTGAAATTAGCATAACCGAAAATAAAAATATTATTTTTTCCAATCATTATACCTTTCTATTGGTGACATATATTGAAAATATGAGACCACCATTAATCATGAGAGTGCAGGGTTTCCTTAGGCATATCATATCATTGGCCAGTGTGGGCCAATTATAGAAATTGTTTTTTGGAATGCGAGTATAAATAAAATAATTACATAAATATTATTTTATTTTTAAATACTTATAACTAATAAATGGTAACTCGGATTAGAAATCTGAGAGTACAGTTGATCTCATGAGGGTGTAATTTCTTTAGCCAGGACCTAACCTTGACTGGTGATAGTAGAGGGTAAAAGTTAAATTTAGTGTGTTTTAAAGAATTACAAAATAAAAATAAGAAAGTTTATTTTATCCTAAAATGTTTTTCTCCAACGGAACATTGAGCCATCTGTTTCATTTTATAAATGAAATATCATAATGATGATACAAGTCAAGAATAAAATAAAACATTATTTCATTCCATAAATGAAACTGTGCAATGATGTGAAGACTCGGCCTAACATAAATGATGAAATGTGTTTACTCCATTTAATTTTTTAATAGAGATGTGTCATCATTGAAATGATTCTAAATTAGATCTCAGTCTCCATAGGATTGGTGTTGGAATGTAGTGAATGGCGTATAACAACAAATTGCCTACGATGATGGATCACAAATCAAGGGTCGACAAGATGACAGATTGTGGAGCCACTTAACATATCACCAAAAATGATTGAACCCTAATGTCTTCCTGTCCTATTATCCATATAGGGGTTTTATTTCAAGTGAATTTCCTTTCCCCATTCATTGAATTGTTCAATGAATAAAAATAAACCTAGTAATAGGTGACTCACTAATCTATCACTTATGTTGTACGGTTTGGATATCAGGGTTTTGAATTAAATATATACATGTTATATTGTCAAATGGTCATCCATCTCTTATATAAATTATAATACTAAGGGATCGGGCCAACGCAAACAAGGTCAGAATCCCTCTATTATGGGAAATAGTATGCTCTTAGTGGTTGAACCCCCGAATTGATGGAAAAAACACATTCTTCCCATAACAGTGAAAATGATGATAAAAACATCCGGAATGTGCTTGCAGATCAGAAAATAGACCACTGGAGCGGATCAACTGGCCCCTAGAAAAGAGTGTATGTGCGCCACGGTGGTAGATGTGGCTCGTGGAAACCACTACGGGCAGAGGATCAGGGCCACCGGAAAAAGATTTCTATTGCATGAGAGGATGCAGTGAGTCTCACTACATCCTCAGTAGACTAGACCAGCCCGCCTAGCTGGTTGGACCCATGGACCAACCGCTCCAGGCCTAGATGATCGAGTCAGGTTGGTGGACACGAGGATGACCCTGGTCAGTCCGACCAGGTCAGACTAGGCCAAGACCCAACCAGACCCTTCTTACTAAAATAATTATTACATCCAAACCATACGTCCAATAGGTGAGAAATTTGTGTCGTTGGGACCCTCGCAATGAGACGTTCCTTTGAAAATACTCCAATTGGGTTTTCATGGGAGTTGAAATATGACTGATGTATTGAGTAGTAGATTCACCATGAATCAAGAACACTAAAATTAGAAATCATGTGACTGAATGTGATGAGAAGGAAGTTACGAGCCGACCTCAGTGGCCTTGTAGCCAAGCAGACCTCAGTTTCATGGAAGATTATAAGACCCCAATGGCCAGGTATTCTAGCAGACCTCAGTGGAATGATAGACTAGTGGACCTTAGTTTACTGCTAGCTGAGCAGATCTTAGTGTCCCAACAGATGAGCAGACCTTAGTGTCCACATAGTCGAGGGGACTACAGTGGCCTGAAAGACAAGCAGACCATAGTGGACCGGTATCTGAGTCGACCTTAGTGTCCTAGTAGACGAGAGAACCTCAGTGGCCCATGATCCAAGAAAAATTCAATGTCCTGGCATACAAGCATAACCTAGCGGCCCAAAAAAACTCAGTGAGTAACCAATGATTATCCCCTCAGAAGTACAAGATGTTAAGTCTTACAAATTATAGTCTTTCTTTCTGAACATGAGGTAATTACTGTGCGAGATGACTCTAGTAACTCTCTTGACTATACTTATCAGAGGTTACAATTCATGTACCTCTTTGGATGTTTTTATTTTGTATTGATTTGTGTTATACCATTGTAGTTTGGTGTCCCAACTGATTATTTTTTTCTCACCACTGCACAGGCTTCACCCTCATGTGTCCTCTCATGTGCAAACGATCAACGCTTGGAAGGATTCCTTGATGGACCAGGGCTTGGAGGGTCTTAGTGTGACCTGACAGACAAGATGTGATTCTGGGACTTCGGATAACTATTTCAATACCTACCCATCAGGTAAGGTGGTCTCTAGAGGAGTTCTAGAGACTTTTACTTGTACATTTTTGTTTTAGGTGGGCCTGTGTTATGGCCTCATTTAACATAAGTAGTCTACTATAGTACATTGTGTTTGTCTACATAGTGTATTAACCTTTCTAAATAAGTTTCTTAGAGTTGTGTGAATGTGTTTAGATACTTAGTAAAATTCATCCCATTTGTTTGGGATATTCCTAGTCAACACTGGTTATGGCCCCTATCCTATGGGAGGTGAGCTTGGGGTAGTCATGGCATAGACCCCAAGGGATAGGTCATGACAATGTCGTATCAAATGAGATCAGCTCTAACTTAAGAACTACGATTTTATGAGTTCAGTTTGGGGAAAAAGTGTTAAGTGTTTTGAGTTCAGATTTCAGGATAGGGAGTCTAGTGTTGGTGCGATGACCGATATATCCATACACTCGGACCCTAAATTATTCTTTTCATCTTGTTACAAAAAAACATTAGTTTCATTGAAAATGATGGTACATGCATCGTATAAGAATTTTTTGATATTTTCATGTCCTTCTTGAGACATCTCAATAGTTATATTCTATCGATCACATAACATATTTTATTTTTTTCAAGATGATTCCACATAGAAAGCCATACTCAATTCCACCACATGATCACAAAGATGATCTATAGCGTGACGGGGTGGGTACATGGGTTCGTACTAGAGATATGACCATCCGGTGGGGTACCAGTTATAAAAAACCTTTGGGGTGGAACATGGTACTAGTAGTACCAGAAAATGATAATCACAGGTTGAGCGCACTTTAAGAGTTTCAGTGATAGAGACCCATCAGGTTTTGATGCAAGCCAATCTCACAAGAGGATAAGGACTGGCATGAGGTTGTGACTGAGTATTATGCCTAGTCTGGACACCATTTGATCAGATGATAGTTCTGGTTGCGAGTCTTATATGTGGCTCAGTATGGAAAATGTTGGTATTAGATTACCCTATCATATGATGAGGTGACTCTTCTGTTGGTACAACTTGATAAATTTTCTCCAAAAAAGATCTTTTATATAAAATATAAGGGATATTCATGCCCAAGGGCTTCTACAACTTTTTTAGGATTACATGTCATTAGTTGATAATTCATCGAGGTGTACTGACCTTTCCAGATTCTCCATGAAAATGATATGACCAATGCTTTAGGGATCATAATTACAAGAAAGGTGTGTTTAGGGAAATATGAGCCATCACTTTTCCTCAATACATCACTTTGTATTCTTTGGATTTCCTTTGGATGAGCAGATACATCCATTGGATGTGAGTAGTGGGAAAGAAAGAGGTCTTCATCAGTCTCGGAGACTTGGACATGTGAGATGTTCTGAGAAATGGTCCCATGACAAGGGATCTAAATATCAAGGTTCATAGGATGATTCCAGTATACCTATAAAGATTTAATTCTCTTCAAAATATGTCATGATACAAATAAATAGAGATTTTACAATCCATCTTGATGATTGGGAAATTGTGGATGGGCCACTGAGGTTGAGAATGTGACATGAACAGATGAATTTGTTGGGGTGCAGATATGACATAGGATCCGGGAGAGTAGCAGGAGGTGGTATACACTTTTAAATTTTACAATAAAAAACCCATATTGTGGTTCACACTTGTTTTAGGGAGATGGAGGACATAAGAAGGGATTTACTTCATGTGGTGAAGGAATATGACCCAGAGGCTCTTGGAATGATTCGAGGTATGGTTTTTGTCTATTATTATTTTCTATATTAATAGAAATATGTTATAATATTTCATCCTTGTCACAAATCTTATTCGAGAAATATATTCTCCATTTTAACAATTAACATGACCCATACATATGGAGATACCTATAGAAAGAAACTCAATAATCACAATTATGTTGATTGTGTGATCTGACCCTTGAGATGATTGTTTCGGTTGGAACATCCTGGTGGCTGTGTCGAGGCCATATGATGTTAGTTTGGGAATTGAAGGTTCATCCATAGTTCATGATTAGGTTGACCATTTTAGAAAAAATGATGTGGTATGTATGCAGCAATGAAATGAGGTTCTCCTTGGTCGGTGAAAAATAAATCCCAAGAAACATGGGATAAAATCAGGCATAAGGGATGTGCAGCCGATCACACTTGAGTTGGATAGCCTTACCCTTATGGTTATGGATGTTTTTAGTTTTTAATTTTCAGTATTAGTGGTGGAGTATGAGAAAGTATTTCCAAAAAATGTATCTAGGATTACCTTCCTATATAGAAATGAACTTTTTCATTATTCTACACCCAGAGATGGAACCAATATCAGCATCAGTATATCAAATGGATTTCACAAAGATTCATGAGATAAGGGTGTAGGTGGGGTGGGTACTTGTAGGGAAATGGATTATTATGACCCAGTGTTTGAGGGTATGTGTGGATTACTGACACATATACCATGTGACATAGAGAATGAGTACCCATACCAAAGGGATGGTGATCCCATAGATGAGTTGAAAGGGAGATCATTTCGCATGGATGGAAAGGTGACTCTAGGACATTAAGAAATTATGAAAGAGTTTGATGAGTGCCCCAATCTTGAGTTGGTAGTGGTAGTACTCACATTGAATATGTGGTTATACTACATTATGGGATACCGAATTACTGTCTAAATTAACCATAATACTATAAAGTATATCTTATCTTGGAAGAATTTGAACTTAAGACATTGAAGATTGTTTGGGTTCCTCCATGTCTATGACTTTGATGTAGTCTGTACTCCTGGTAAGGGGAATTTGGTAGTAGAAACTCCCAGTAGGAGATCCAGTTTGAAGTTACAAAATAAATAAATGGAGTAGTTGGCCACATTGAATTTACACTTCCTGCATAGAGATGATGTAGCTTACCTTCAATTAGTTTTTTTACCCCTCAACTCTTAAAGTGATTTAGGTAATCACATCTCAATGAAACCATCTATGGGTATTTAATTGCTTAGTTGTCCAGGGGAACACCCATGATGGATATTCTAAAGGTGGGGAACACATCATTCATTTCAAAGGGTTCACAGTAATTGTAGTGGGAGGCTAGAGTGGCGAGATTCATTGTGATATGCATGTGTGTTTCAAGATTAGAACTGAGGATGATATAATATATTTATTCTAGCCTTACCAATTGTTGTAAAATTAGAGAACTTGTTTAATCAGTTTCATGATCTGTCAACACAATTTATAGAGCCCCTATTCTTGGAAGGGGTTTCTCTTCTATTTCACGGGGTACCAAGAAGGGAGTGAGAAATAATATCTATGAACTTCGTGATTGGTTTATCACATGAATCTAGTGGACATGGTAGAATCTAGGGGATCGTTAACGAACTCACCATGTTGGTCACTTTTTAGATTTTTAGGAATGGAGTCCCATATAGATCATGGGATACCTTTACATGTAGAAGATAGATTGACTCAATGGAGTTCCATAAATAATAGCCTTGAATAGAGGTTCATGACTTGTATCCCGGTTGTGAAATGGATTAAAGGAGGAGTTTGGGAGTCATCTATGCTTGTGGATTACTTTTCACCCACAGCCAGACAACTAGATGATGTGGACCATTTTGTCCTACATGATAAACTACATGCTTTCATCCATGATTATTACTGTAGTAAGGATGATCACCTACCTCTGGTGGAGTTTGTGTACAAGAAAATCAATCACTCCATCATCGGTATGAAACCATTCAAGGAGATGTATGGGCGACCATGTAGGTCTCCAATTTGATGGACTGACCCTAGGGTGACTGTGCCCTTGGGCCTCGAGTTGTTGTATGCTACTTCAGAGAAGGTGCATTTCATCCATGAAAAGATGAAGACTGGAAATAGCTATCAAGATTCATATGATTATAAGAGATTGACACCCTTAGAGTTCGAGGAGGAAGACCATCTATTTTTTAGGGTCTCTCTTGATGTGGGGTACAAATATCTGGATGGAGAGAGTTGGATTCTGAGGATGGGGTGACGTGTTGAATTTTTCTAATCAATATCGATCATCTACTAGAGAGGAATCTCTATTGGTAATCGATTCATTTAGTGCGCGTTTGGAGGCTACACATGAATCTACAAGATTGCATGTGGGATCAGGATGCTCAGGTTCTTTCTCGTGCCCTAATCTGTTTTGGAATACCTTTGTATGGATTTTGGGGTTGTAAAGCCTTAAGGGGGGAAGTTGTAATAACATAGATTTTTCTGATTTTTTTGCAAGAAAATTTCTGCGAAAATTTAGAGACTAGGAGCTGAGACGATATGCAATTTTGAGGCCCTGTTTCCTCAAATGGTATATCAAAAAGTTTATGTTTTTCTATAGTGCGTGTGAGAAATTATCCTGAAAAAGTGGGTTAACTCGTAAATGTCTACCTAGATCAGAAATATGAGGGTGTCATTGCCTTCAGGATGGTATATTTACCCAAGGCGTGACTTAAGCTTATTCAGCATGGGCCACAATCGATATAACCCGAAATTGGAATAACCATAAATAAAATAATTAAATAAAATTATTTTGTAACGCCCTGATCCTAGTAACCTAGAATTAGTGGATGATTACATTACATTTCCATGATACAAGGAATCATGTCCTGAACGACCGATCGGTTTAGTACCCTTGGATGTACGAGATACATACATAATTTTTACATTACATCATGAATTTAAAAAATAACATTGTGTCCCCTATGAACACTCTTATATACCATAGCCTATTTTTGCTGGTTAATCGTAATATACATCATTGCATCCCAGGAAAAATAAAACATAAGTTATAGGTGAGATCAGAGGCTCAGAAAGGATAACAATATAGCAGAAACTATTATAAATAAGAACAAAACCTTTAAGGAAATGTATAAGACTAGAACACAAGACTTTTAAACACAAAAATCAACATAATATATAAAAGATAAATCAAATAATTCTATTTACTTATTCACATGGATATTATAATAGTCGAATAATCACATGTAATATCAATAGATTTTTTTATAATGATGGAATTCATAATTCCAGACTTCATAAGCACATAGTCAAGGCCTTTTGCTAAGACTACAAATAAGATTTTGTCAAGGCCTTGTGCCAAGGAACAACATTTTCTCATGAGACCTAATAATGAATCAAAGAGATAAAGAGGGATCCACCCATCACTTACTAAGTTCAATGCATTCCTCATACAAATTTTTTGGATCATAACATAAAAATTCTTATTAAACTAGCATACGAAATGTAAATCCTTTAACCATAAACCATGAATGGTATACAAATAGCACTTCCACAGTAACTCATTCAGTAAAATATTTAAGTTTGTATTATAATAAATTAACCTCAATCGATAATATTAATGGATATTGATATAGATGATAATAATCATCAAAACTATTTGATGGAAATATCCTCCTTTTCCTGAAAACATTTAAAAGTATCATTATTAATCAAGAAGCCGTTTAAAATAGATTTTTCAATCAAAGTGTCCAACAATTCTTTGAAAATTGTAAAAGGAATATTAATTTTAAAACATTAATGTAGATATAAATAAATCCTTAAAACAATTTTTAAAACATGGACATTAATGATAAAGATTTAGAAGAAACAATTTTAAAAACATTTAAAATGATATTTTAGTTAGAGTTCTTAAGCAACATAGAGGTGAATTAATATAGATAATTTAAGTAATAAAAACTTATTAATATAATTAGAATAAATGGATTTATGATATAATATGTCAAAGTATAATAAATACACAAAATAAAAGTGAATTCGTGCATAATAGCAAAGAAGTCCCAGGGGAATGTAATTTGAGACGAAATCCTTTTTAAAGGTAATATCCTTAGGTTTAAGATAAATCAATGAAATAATTATGTGGAAAAATATAATTACAATAAATATTATTGGATATTCAGTGTAAAACAGTCAGAGTACATTCAACCATATTCTTGTAACAACAACACCAATGACATGGATGTTTAACTCAGTGAATGAAAATTAAGATAAGATTACTCTAATCAAGTTCATATCGATGACTTGAGAATTTATCATTGGAGTGATTATGTGTATAAAAATAATATCCAGAGATGGGGAGTGGAAATTAAAATATAAATAAATAAATAGTTATTTCACACATAATATTGGAGTAAAATAATCAATGAAGTTTGTGTAAAACCCCATGAGTGGAAATCAAAATTAGCAATTCCCTTTCCGATTTGGTGACATACAAAAAATACACCCCATGAAAGATGGATCATACAATAAAGATTTAAATACCCAAAAATTAATGTATATTACAAAAGGAATACAATTATGGGCAGTACATACACCACGATGAAGGAAATAGTGGCAATATAGCATGAATCTCACAGAAATAAGAAGTTAGATGTAAATCCCTTTCCATGTTGTAATCTATCGGGTCATATGACCAAAAGATAATAACCACCAAATGAATCACATAATACCATGAATATAAAGAAATCATGATAATAAATTTCAAATAGCAGTACACAAATCACCACATGCAATAAATAATTGGCAAACAATGGAAATCTCATGGAATTAAAAGTGAGATAAGAAACACCTTACATTGTAATTTTCATTATTATAGGTTAGTTTAACCTCATTTATAATGGTTAAATCATATTTATTAAATTAAAAAAGAACCAAATACATAAATATGATATCGTATATGATCTTCTTATATTGTTTTTTTAATAATATTCTAGTATTATCATCGTTTCGAGTGTTAACTATTTTGTTTTCCTTCATATGCTTTGTTACGCAAGCCATGATTGTTACGGATATGATGTATTTGATTCATATACAGAATTATATTAAGTTCTTAGACATTATTTATAATCCTAAAATGAATATTTTTTTTGAATGATTACGATGGTGATTGAATCTCATCAAGTTTGTGGGGACGGTAATCCGTACGTACGCATGAGCGAAAATATCATTATATTGATGGTTCCATCGTATGTTATTTAATGTTATATCATATAGTCAAAATAATTATCATTTTTTATTTATTTATTACATAAGTTATAGTCATTATTATACTTATCCAAATAATGAAGTGATTGAATAAAAAACATCACCACAACATGGAGGCAGAAAGTCGTACGTATGCACGTATGGTGACATAGTAATTTATAGAATGGATAGAATAAATAATATGGTTGTACCATATTTATAATAAAATCAGAGTATATATATTGTACTGGAGTTATTTTTTATGGAAACAAAAAAAATGAAAGAGGAATTGGAAGAAGAAAAGAACATGGAATAGGGTGGTGAAATTATTACCTCTTCCTCAGGTGTTTCCTATTGAGTTGATCAAAAGGGCTCCTTAGGATAGCTTTCTGATCAATGTAATGTCTCTAGGATGATTTTAGGGATGTTTGGATGATATATGGGTTGGTTTGGGATGAGCCAAATGGGTTTGAAGGTGTGAAATTAAGAAAAATGGATGTACACTTTTATAAGAGAGGTGAGGGACACTTTAGGAAAACCATGATGTATTATTTTAAAATAAATTAATTTTCTGTTTCTAATGGCTCCAAAATGATTTATTTTAAAGCTAATCCTGATATTGGTAGAAATAATGTCAACCAATATTTTTTATACAAGTTTATGTTTCCCTTTTAACTTTATATTTTATATTTTACTCGTAGTTAAATAGTTTAACTTTTACCGAGTCTTCTTGTATTCTTACACTATATAGTTATGAATCATACTCTAAACTTCCAAGAGAACCTCAAGTTATTCATTAATGACATATATAATATTATTGACGACCTTTTTCTTAACCATAGAGTTTTAGGAAAATTATATCAACCAATAATATTGTATATGTTTTCAAAACAAATTTATTTCAATTTTGACATTATTTAGTATTTGGTTTTTGTGAAAATTAAAACAACATGATTACATTAAAAAAATTATATAATCAATCCTAACCTATAATTTTAAAATATAAAATTAGTGTAATTCATCAAAAGTATCTAATTACATTTATTTGGATATTTATAATATCAATTAATTTAATCTTTCATTAATAAGGTAATTACTACATCATCATTGTGTCATAAATAAATTAAATTATTTAATATATAAAAATTATAAATAAAATACCATGATGTTGGAAATCGTTTTATATTTCTAATTAATATTTATAGTTGAATATATATTATGTATAACCCATTTTAAATAATTGTTTAGTTATTAAACATTGAAGTTATATATTTTAACTCTTCTTTAAATAAAATAATAATAGACATCCTAATATAATCCAAGTGAAGAAAAAAGGATCATATTTTATTCCTAAGGTTGGTTTTGGTAGAATTAAACTTATCCAATAGTATTAGGACAAGTGTTATGATAATTATAATATCATATTTACTCATAATTACCATATTTACTTTTAATTGTTGTAAATAAAAGTCAAAAGTTACTATTCATAAAAAAGTAGTTCATCTTATTGAACCAATTTTTACATAATGATGTCAAAGGTGTCTCTACGATTTTTTAAATTCAACTCATCGAAGCGTTAAAATTATGTTTTATGCAAATTTTCAAATGCTCCTACAAGGTGGGTAAAAGACAGTAAAAAGTTCAACATAATTTTATACATATAATTTTATTATAAAATGAATCCAATGTATTACATTGGACATATATATGTGTTATATATATATTTTGACTAAAAATAAATTTCAATAAAATAAATAATTATTTAATTAGAAATTCAGTTTTAAACTATAACGCAGTGTTATTCACTATTCAAAAAAAATTAAATGTTTTCAGAAAAATACCAATTATTCACCCAAACCTTATTTTAATATTAAAAATTAAAAAATTAATTCGATATTACCAAATTAAAAACATATAAGTATCATTAATTATTTTAAAATTAATTCTTGTAGTAGAAACCAAAAAGCAGGGTTTTAAAAAGTAAAAATTATCAAAAGATTGACATTTGTTTATGTCATGTTTAAATGTGATATTACTTATAATAACTTAAATTTTATCAAATTAAATAAATATAATCTAATTATACTTAATAACCATTCAAATTCATAATTTAACCTGATAAATTATTTTTATTAAAATAGTTTTTTTAAATTAAAATATAGTATTTTTCAGTATTCATAAAAATATGAAAGTTATCATAAAAGTACCATAAATTCATTCAAAATAAATTCTTCTTTTCCAATTCTAAAGATGAATTTAATTTCATTAAATTTAATATATAAAAGTTTCAAATATTGGTTTTAAAAAGGGGTTTCCATTAGACGGAGATAAAATTGCATGTTTTGGAAAATACTTCTTTTTTCTAAATAAATTGTTCTTATATTTTGTATAAGAAACAAATAATATATATTCCAAAATTTTAAGGAGTATATAAAATTCAAAATTTAGTTAATACTACTGAAAACCGATTTTGATTTTTTTGGTAAGTCGTGGTTTGCTGAAACTCGGTGTTGCGTGTAGCGTAAGATATTGAATTACATTAATGAAAATAACTTACTATTAAATCTTGGGGTGTATCTTTCTTCCTCCTTTTGGAAATTGTGTCCTTACAATTTTAAAATTTGGTTTGGGAACTTCATTGAATGTCCCACATCAAAAAAAGAGTCAATAAAACTATAACTTTAAAATAAAGAAAGAGAAGTACAACAGTCACCCGAGATAAACCATACTTGGATTCCATATAGGAAAACATGGATATGGAAGACAAACTAAGTGTCAAGTTATGATGGAGAGGGATAGAAAAAATGATCAGGAGAAATTTAACTACAAGAAAACCACAATCATATGATGGGATAAATAGTCATTAGTTTCCCTATAGGAAAAGTAAACAGACTGCATTTTTTTAAGTTCCATTTCATAAAGTTGAGGAAACTGTTTATGATATTAACTAAGAACATAAAGAGATATACTTTCTTTTTGTGTATATTTTCATCCTTTAATACATTTCTACAAATAACTCGTCTTTCTTTCAAAAAATGATTATTCAAGATGACTTGGTCACACCTGATGTTCTAGAATCAACTTCTAGAGAATTACATGATACAAAAAGAATAAACTATATATTTACATTGAATTTATATAATAATGAAAACCAACATGGTTAGTAAAAGATCATAAGATCCCCAAAACTATAATCCTTTAGAGAAATAAATACTAATCTTAATTTCTAAAATTAAACCAACAATATCCAAAGTTCAATAAATACCACCCAATAAAAAATTGTCCTTAAAACACTTATATACAATCAAAACTAATATTGAATCCCAAAAGATAGAATAATTTTATTACCTAGTCCTCCTTGTTAAATTATATCTCCAAATTACATAAAATACTCTTAAAGTCACATAATTACAGTAATTAACTTAATCACATATTCTCTATGATAGGTTAATCATTTCCATAAATAAACCAAATTGATATAAATCCACAATAATAAAATAGATAAAAATTCACCATTACCCCTCACATGAAATCTCATATTATTCTATTTTCCTTAGGAATATAGTGTTCCCAATAGAGCGAATGTATTCCAAAATATCATTTATCACTTAATAACTAAATAATTTTCCTATACTAAAGATATATATTTGATAAAACATAAGATCCCATATCAACTTATTATTGATCAATAAAATCATTTATCTAAAAAGAGTTTGTCACACTAACCAGGGACTTCACGTAGTCTAGTGGTAGACGATAAATCCCAATTGCACACAAGTTGTTGGTTCGATTCAGACAGCATTGTCTGACATGACGAGTTGTGACATGGTATGTGTATTGTCTTTTTTCAAAAACTATATTTTATAACTTTTCCAAAATGAAAACAATTCTTCAAAATAACCATAACCTTATTTAACCAGAAATATTGTCTCATACAATGCGTTTTCATCCAAAAAATTAATAACTTGTAACTTCTTCAAATTCAAGGATTATATAAACCCAAATTGTAATTTATAACTATAATTGAAAAGATAATTCTTCAAAATATAGCATTTTCACATAACAAACGGCAGGGTTACACATACCAGAGAAAAATTATTTCAAAGTAATCCAATCAAAAAAGAGCACTAATACTTTTAAACATTTATCCATCAATTTATTTACACATAGGTTCTTCCTTGACCAAGAGGTTATCCAAAATAATAGGGTATTCACTCGGGTAATGACCAGGTCCCCTACATTTACAGAAAATTACTACAAATGGATTCTTGGGATAATTTTTATTTTCTTCTATAGTACTCTTCAATTTTCCTCAGAAATTATTTACATTATGTCCTTATTTCCCACACATAAATAATTTCATTGTTCCATTGAGACACTTTCCTCGGTGTCTCATTCCAAATTTCCTACATGATGGAAGTTATGCTTTCTTTTCCCGATGGTCTATACTACTGGAGCTCTTATCATCCACCGCCTTTCTATTTTTTTTGAGTTCAAGAGTTAGATAATTTATATGTTTTGGATCATATTTTTGGAAAAATGATTCGGCAAGAGCATGATATCTTTTACACCTATCGAAAATTGATTTTGTTGCTCATTTATACAATTGTTCCCACCTTGTACATCATGGTCAATGTTACTATGACTTCATTGGAATCCAACCATTAAATAGGATAAGAAAGCATAATTTGAGTCATAAAATCATTTAGAGAATAATATAACACCTTATTTTCAATCAAAAACACCTTAGTATTAAACAACATTATTTATTCTAATCTTATATTAAAATCCTTTAAATCAGTCTGTAAAGAAAATGAGAATTATTTTAAGCATATCCCCCAGGATTTTCGTAACCAAGAGTGTAGCGAGGCCCATTGTTGTGTACTAGGATACCCCTGGTCAAGACCGAAACTCCTTGTTAGATTTTTTAATCATAGGAACATCTGTGCTAGAGCCGCCTCTACTTATTTGTATCTAGACAGGGATGCATTTTTTAGAAAACCCACATAATAATTACATTTCCAAAATTTTGGGATGTTCTTCTATACTAATCTTCAATGTCTATCTTAGGGTAGTTTTACCTATTCATAGTTGTTTTTATAAATCTAGCTTCCGGGTTTTGTATTAAACAACCTCTGATACCAACTATAATGCCCTGACCCCAGTTACATAGAATCTGTGAATTATTACATAACATTACCATGATACAAGGAATCATGTCCTGAAAGACTGATCAGTTTAGAATGCATCTAATTAATAGATACATACATAATTTTTACATTACATCACGAAATAAAAATACATTGTTTCCCCTTTGAAAACTCTTATATCCCTTAGCCTATTCTTGCAGGTTAATCGTAATATACTTCTTTGCATCTTGGAAAAAATAAAATATAATAAAAGGGTGAGCTCAAATTCTCTGTAAGGATAACAATATAGTGGAAACTATCATAAATAAGAACAAAAATTTAATGAAAATTCTAAGACTAGAACACAAGACTTTCAAAATTAAACATTAATCATAATAAGGAAAAGATATATCAAATAATTACATTTAATTACTCATATGGATAGTCTACTAGTCGAATAATGACATGTAATATCAATTTCCAATTGGATAATGATGGAATGCATAATTCCAGACATCATAATCACATAGTCACGGCCTGGTTCCAAACCTTCAAATAAGATTTTTTCAAGGCCTTGGGAGAACACAATAGTTTGTCTAATGAGACCTACCAATGCATCGAGGACCTATAGAGGGCTCCAACCATCACTTACTATGTCCAATTCATTCCTCATGTGAAAATGTTAAAACATAACAAAAACATTTTTATTAAACTAGCATATGAAATGTAAATAATTTAACCATAAACCATGAATGGTATAAAAATAGAACATCCATAGTCTAACATAACTCATTAAATACAATATGGAAAATTTTATTATAATTAATTAACCTTAATCAATAATAACTAATGATATTGAAATAGACAAAATAATCATTAAAACAATTTGAGAGAAATATCCCCATTTTTCTTGAAAACATTTAAAATTATCAATATTTATTAAGAAGTTGTCTAAAATTGATTTTTGAATCAAAGTGTCTCATACCAATTTAAAATTTTTTAAAGGAATTTTAAATTTAAAACATCAATGTCCATATAAATTAATCCTTAAAACCATTTTTAAGACATAGACATTAATGAGAAACATTAAGAAGAATATATTTTTAAAACATTTAAATTGATATTTTAGTTAGAGTTGCTAACCAAATGAGAGACGCTTGAATATAAAAAATTGAGGTAACAAAAACATAAAAATATCATGATAACAAAGGGATTCATGATATATTATTTCAAAGTACATTATATACCCCAAATATAAGTTAATTGGAGCATAACAACAAAGAAGTCTCAATGGAATGTAAGTTGAGATGAAATCCCTTATAAAGACCATATCCTTAGGTTAAGGATAAATCAATGAAATAATTATTCATGAAAAATATAAATAAGCTAAATATGATTGGATATTCAGTGTAAAACAATCATATTACATTCACACATATTCTTGTAACAACAACACCAATGACGTGGAGGTTTAACTCAATGATTGAAAATAGAGTTAATATTACTCTTATCAAGTTCATATCGATGACTTGGGAATTTATCAATGGAGTGATTATGTGTATCAAAATAATATCCACACAAGGGGAGTGGAAATTACCACATAAATAAATAAATATTTATTTCACACATAACCTTAGAGTAAAAATATCATTTAAGTTTGCATAAAACATAATGAGTGCAAATCAAAATCAGAAATTTCCTTACAGATTTGGTGACATACAAAACATACACCCGATGAAAGAAAGATCGTAAAATGAATATTTAAATGTCAATAAATTAAATTATATTACATAAGAAACAAAATCATTGGCTGTACATACACCTCAAAAAATAGTGGCAATATAGCATGAATCTCATAGAAATAAGAAGTGAGAAGAAAACTCGTTAACAAGTTGTAATCAATGAAGTTGTATATCAAAAAGTTAATAACCACCAACTGAATCCCATAATACCATAAATATAAAGAGAATAATTATAATATATATCAAATGTATGTATACAATACACCACATTCAATAAATAAGTGGAGAACAATGGAAGTCTCACGGAATTAAAAGTGACATAAGAAACCCCTTACTTTGTACTTTTACCTAGTATAGGGTAGGTTAACCCTTCTGTATAATGGTGAAATAATTGTTATTAAATTATAAAAGAACTAAATACAAATATATGATATCATATATGATATTCTAATATTTATTTATAAATAATATTTCAGTATTATCATCGTTTCTGGTGTTAACTAATTCATTTTTCATTTATATGCGTGGTTACATAAGCCATGTTTATTATGGATATGATATATTTGATTTATATGTATGTAATTTCCTCAAATTTCATGATCATATAAACCTAAATGGTAATTTATAACTATAATAGAAAAGAAAATTATTATTAAATTAGAATTTTCACATAACAAACTACTGGGTTACACATACAAGAGAAAATTATTCCAATTTAATCACAAAAACAAAGAGAACTAATAATTTTATACATTTCACCATCCATTTATTTCCATATTATTTGTTCCGTGAAAAATATTTTATCCTAAAGAATAGGTAATTTACTCGGGTAATTCCTAGGTCCCATACATTTATGACAAATAACTATAAATGGATTCGTGGTATCTTTTTTATTTTCTTCTAAAGTACTCTTCATTTTCCCTGGCATTTCTTTACTTTGATTCCTTCTTTCCTGCACATGAATAATTTCTTTGTTCTATTGATACAATTTCATTGGTGTATCCATCCCCATTTTCGGCATTATGGATATCGTGCTTTCTTTTCTCCATGGTATCCGCTATTAGAGCACTTATCATTCATCGCCTTTCTCTTCTTTGTTGAGTCCGTGAGTTCTTTAATATATATGTTATTGATAATTTTTTTGGAAAACTAATTTTTCATGAACATGATATATTTTAAACCTATAAATAATCCATTTAATTGCTCATTTCCACCACCGTGCCCACCTTGTACATCATGTTCAATATTACTATGAAGTCCTTGGAATCCAGCCATTGACTAACACAAGAAAGCATAATGTGAGTCATAAAATCATTTATAGAATATCATAACACCTTATTTTTAATGTAAAACACCTTAAGATTAACCATGTTTATTTATTCTCATCTTATATTAAAATCCATCTAAAGTATTTGTAACGAAAATGTGAATTATCCTATGCATATTCCCCAAGAGTGTAGTAACTAAGAGTGTAGCAAGGCCCATTGTCGTGAACCAGGATACCCCAAGTCAAGCTCGAAACTCCTTGTCAGAGTTTTCATTCCTAGGTACAGTTGTGCCAAATCCGTCTCTACCTGCTCGTATCTAGACATGGATGAATTCTTGGAAAACCCACAAAATATTTACATTAACAAAATTTTTGGATGTTCTTCTATATTATTCGTAAATTTCTATCTTAGGGTAGTGTTTCCTATTCAGAGTTTTTTTCTAAATCTAGCTTCCAAGGTTTTTACTAAACTTCCTCTGATACCAAATATAATGCCTCGATGCCATTTACCCAGAATCAGTGCATTATTACATAACATTGGCATGATACAAGGAATCCGGTCCTGAAAGACTGAGCAGTTTAGTAGCCTTGGAATTAATAGATACGTATATATGTTTTACATTACATCATGAAAAAAACAACATTGTGTCCCCTTTGAACACTCTTAAATAAATATCCTATTCTTGTAGGTTTATCGTAATATACTTCTTTGAATACTTGTATAAATAAAACATAACAATGGGTGGGCTCAGATGCTCTATAATGATAACAATATACCAGAAACTGGTATAAATAAGAACAAACATTTAAGGAAATGTATAAAACTAGAATAGAAGCCTTTTAAACATAAACATAAACACAATATGGAAATTATAAATCAAATAATGTCATTTACTTATTCACATGAATATTCTATTATTCTAAAAACCACATGCAATATCTATAGCCAATTTCATTATGATGGAATGCATAATGCCAGGCTTCATAACCACATAGTCAAGGCCTTGTGCCCATACTGAAAATAAGATTTTGTCAAGGCCGTGTGCCAACACACTATTTTGTCTTAGGAGTCCTATAAATTCATCAAAGAGATATAGAGGGATACACCTGTCACTTTCTAAGTCCAATGCATTCCTCATATGAAAATATTGAAACATTACATAAACATTCTTATTGAACTTGCATACAAAATTTCAATACATTAACCATAAACCATGAATGGTATAAAAATAACACATCCACAGACAAACATAAATCATTAAATATAATATGAATGATTTAATTATAATAAATTATCCTCAATAAAGAATAATGATGGATATTTACATAAATGAAAATAATCACCAAAACTATTTGAGAGAAATATCCCCCTTTTACATGAAAACATTTAAAAGTATCTCTATTTATCAAGAAGTCGTTTGAAATATATTTTTTAATGAAAGTGTTCCATACCACTATGAAACATTTGAAATTAATTTTAAAATTAAAACATTAATGTCCATATAAATATATCATTAAAACCATTTTTAAAACAAGGACATTAATGAGAAAGATTTAGAAGAATAAATTATTAAAACATTTAAAATGATATTTTAGTTAGAGTTACTAACCAAATCAGAGATGCTTGAATACAAATTATTGAGGTAATAAAAACATAATAATATCATAAGAATAAAGATATTAATGATATATTATGTTAAAGTACATTATATACACCAATAAAAAGTGAATTGGCGCATAACAACAAAGAACTTTCAATGGAATGTAAGATGAGATGAAATCACATATAAAGACCATATCTTTAGTTTAAGGATAAAAAAATGACATAATTATGTGTGAAAAATATAAATACACTAAATATAATTTGATATTCAGTGTAAAACAATCATAGGACATTCACACATATTCGTGTAACAACAACACCAATGACTTGGATGTTTAACTCAATGAATGAAAATATAGTTAAGATTACCCTTATCAAGTTCAAATCTATGACTTCGGAATTTATCAATGGAGAGATTATGAGTATCAAATTTATATCCACACAAGGGGAGTGTAAATAAATAAATAAATAAATAAATAGTGGTTTCACAAATAATATTGGAGTAAAATAATCAATGATGTTTCCGTGGAACCCAATGAGTGGAAATCGAAATTAGAAATTCCCTTACTGATTTGGTGACTTACTAAACATACACCCCATTAATGAAGGATCATGCAATGAAGATTTAAAAACCCATAAATTAATTTATATTTCATAAAAATACAATCATGGGAAGTACATACACCACACAAAAGGAAATAGTGGCAATATAGTTTGAATCTCACAAAAATATGAAGTGAGATGAAAACCCCTTACGATATTGTAATTAGTCGAGTCATATGACCAGAATTTAATAACCACAAAATGAATCACAGAATACCATAAATATAAAGATAATAATTATAATATATATCAAATTCCATTACAAAATACGCCACATGCAATAAATAAGGGGAGAACAATTGGAATCTCACGGAATTAAAAGTGAGATTAGAAACCCCTTACTTTTTTACATTTCCTTAGCATAGGGTATGTTAACATATTGTATAATGCTGAAATCATTGTTATTAAATTATAAAAATAAAAAATACATAAATATTTTATCATATATGATCTTATAATATTGCTTTGTTAATAATATTTCAGTAGTATCATCATTTAAGATGTTAACCGGTTTATTTTCTTTTATATGCTTGGTTACGTAGGCCATGTTTGTTATGGATATGATGTATTTTATTCATATAAAGAATTATATTATGTTCATAAACATTATTTTTAATCATATAATTAAAATTATTCTTTGAATGATTACGATGGGAAATGAATCTAATCGCGTTTGTGGAGACTGTAATCCATACATATGCACGAGCAACGATATCATTATATTGATAGTGAAATAGTATGTAATTGGATTGTATATAATATATTTAGAAACATTATCATGTTATATTTGTTATTTACACCAGTTTTACTCATTATTATACCCATCCAATAAATTAAGTGTTTGAATAACAAACTACACCACGACGTGGAGACGGTAAGTCATTCGTACACACGTATGGTGATTTTTCCATTTATAGGGTGGATAGAATAATGAATATGGTTGTAGCATATTTAAAATTTCATCACAGTATGTATAAGGTACTAGAGTTGTTATTTTGTAATGGAAACAAAAAAACAAAGACAATTTGGAAGAATAAAAGGACTTTAAAGAGGGTGGTGAAATTATTACCCTTTCCCCTAGTGTTTCTTTTTGAGTTAAACAAAAGGGCTCCCTAGGTTGGGTATATGAATAAATTAAGGAATATAGATTGATTTTTGGTATGTTGGGAGGATATATAGGTAGGGGTTGGCCGAGAAATATAGCTTTGGGGGTGTAAAATTAAGTTAAGGGGAAGTACCCTTTAATAAGAGAGGTTAGGGAAACTTTAGGAAAACCTTGAAATATTATTTTATAATAAAATAATATTCGGTTTCCAATGGATAAAAAATGATTTATTTTGAAGCTAAGGTTTGTATGGGTCGAATATTTTTCAACCAATAGGTTTTAGGGATTTTTAGGTCATCATTGTAAACTTATCTTTTAGATTTAACTCATAGTTAAATAGTTTAACTTTTACCGTGTCTTCTTTTATACTTAAACTATGTGGTTACTAAACATAATATAAACTTCAAAGAGAACATAAAGTGGTTAATTAATTACATTTATAATATTATTTAAGACCTTTCACCAAATCGTATATTTTTGGAATATTATATCAACCAATAAAATATTATATGTATTAAAACCCATTTATGTCAATTTGGAAATTATTTAGTATTTGGTTTTTGTGAAAATCATAACAACATTATTACTTTGAAAAAAAATTATTTAATCAACCATAAAATGTCATATTAACATATAAAATTAGTGGAATTAATCAAAAGTCGCAAATGTCAATTATTTGGATATTTATAATATCAATTATTTTAATCTTTCAATAATATGGTTATTATAGCATCATCATAGTGTCATAAATAAAATTAATTATTTAATGTTTAAAAATTATAAATAAAATACCATTATTTATGAAATATTTTAATATTTCTAATTAATATTTATAGTCTAATTTATCTTATTTATAACCTTATGTTAATAATGTTTTAGATATTAAACATTGAATTTAACTCTTTTAACTCTTCTTTAAATAAAATAATATAAAATGACCTAATCAAATCCTATTGTATCAAAGATGATCATATTTTATTCATAAGGTAGTTTTTGGTTGAATTACACTTAACCAATAGAATTAAGACATGTGTTAGGGTAATTATAATATCATTTTACACTTAATTACCCTATTTACTTTAACCCGTGGTAAATAAAAGTCAAAATTTACTATTCAAAAAAATTATTTTCATCATATTGAACCACATTTTACATACTGATGTGAACTGTGTATCTAGGAGTTTTCAAATTTGACTTACAGAAGAGATAAAATTATTTTTTATACAAATTTGCAAATGCTTCTAGAAGGTGGGTAAAAGACGGTAAAAATTTCAACATAAATGTATACATCTTATTTTATTACAAAATGAATCTATTGAATTAAATTGAACATATATAATTATTATATAACTATTTTTACTAAAAATAAATTAAATAAAAAAATTATTATTGAAATAAGATGTTGTTTTTATACTACAATGTAGTGTTTTTCACTATTCATAAAAAATGAATGTTTTCAAAAAAATACCAAAAATTTATCCTAAGATAATTTTGATAATAAAAATTAAAAAAATAATTCCATTTTTCCTTATTAAAAACATATAAGTTACATTAATTAATTTAAAATTAATTCCTGTTGTCGAAACCGAAAAGCGGGTTTTTGAAAAGTTAAATCTATCAAAAGATTGACATAAGTTGATGTCAAATTTAAATGTGAAATTACTTATAATGACCTAAATTTTATTAAATGATAAAATTATAATCTAATTATACATCCAAACCATTAAAATAAATAATTTTACCCCATAAATTATATTCATTAAAAATGTTGTTTTCAATTAAAATTTCGTATTATTCAGTATTCATCAAAATATGAAAGTTATCAGAAAAGTACAAATAAATTATTGAAAATAAATTTTTGTGTCCCAATTAAAAAGAATAATTAAATTCATTAAATTGAATATATAAAATTTTCAAATATTGGTTTTAAAAAGGGGTTTCCATTAGAAGGTGATAAAATTTCATTTTTTGAAAAATACTTGTTTTGTCTGAATAAATGAATTTTTTATTACATTCTGTCTGAGAAACACATAATATGGACACTAAAATTATAGAAAGAATATAAAATTCAAAATTTAGTTAATACTATTCATAACCGCTTTTTAATGAGTAGTTTGGTAAGTCGTGGTGCGCTCAAACACGGTATTTCTTGTAGCGTAAGCTATTGAATTACTTTAAAGAAAATAACATACTATGAATTCATGGGGGGTAACATATATTATATTTGAAATCCATATAACTAATTAATGGTGACTCTAATTGAAAATATGATACTGTCACTGAGCATGTGAGTGTGTGCTTTCCTTAGGAAGAGCCTAATATTGGCTAGCGTGGGCCAACTATGGATAGTAGTTTTTAGGACGTGACAGTAAAATAATTAAATACAAACTATTTTATTTTCAAATCCTTATAACTCATAAACTTCAAATCAGATTAGAAATATGATAGTTCAATTGATTTGTTGAGGGTGCTCTATCCTTAGGCGGGGCCTAACCTCTACTGGCGCAGGTCAATGGTAAATGTTAATTTTTGGGCATTTTACTGAAGTCTAAAATAAAATTAAAAAATATTATTTTATTAAAATTGTTTCCTTGAAACGCAAAATCGAGCTAGCTGTTTCATTTCATAAATGAAATATTCTAATGATTCTTAAAATCAACTATAATATAAACATTGTATAATTACATGAATGAAATAGCGTAATGACGCGGTGAATCAGTGTAACAGAAACACATAAACATGGTTCATATATTTAATTGCATAATAGAGATATGGGGTCATTGGAACTATCATATATTGGCTCTCAGGTTTGGGAGGAGGGGTGTTGGAAAGCGTCAAATAGAGACGAACAAAGAATCCCCAATGACAACAGATCGTGGATAAAGGGTCATTGAGATGACAGATCATGACTCTCTTAACAGATCTCCAATGACAATAGAACCTCAACGCTGACCAATACAATTTCCAGGAAGGGGTTTTATTCCAAATTAATTTATTTTCCCCATTCATGGAATTGTGTGATGAACGCGGGTAAACCAACAAATAGGTGAACTGCAAATCGATTGCTTATTACATAGTGTTTCAATCTCGGGGTTTTGAATTATAGATATACAAGTCATAATGTTAAACATTCATCCAAATTGTGTTTCAATTAATACGCATAGGGATCAAGCCGACCTAAAAAAGTAATGTATCCTTATTTTTTCATAGTTATTGTGTAATTTTTGGCTGACCCACAGAACTGACAGTAATCCAAATTTGAGTCTGTAGTAGTGAAGATGACAATCCAAGGATCCCGAATGCACTGGCCGATCAGAAAACAGACCACTAAAGAGGATCCAGTGGCTCACCGAAAACACCACTGGTGGTGCCCCATGTTGAGGGACATGGACCGCAATAACCAATATGGGTGGAGGATTGAGCTTTCTGACAATATTCGAAGGAATTGTGAGCGGATGCGGCGATCCGCGTCGCATCACGCGGTTGGAGGGCAGCAGTCCAGAAGGATCGCGGGTGGGACACAACGCCCACCATGTCCAAGGAAGGCCAGACCATCCCACCCAATGGGTTGGGCCCTATTGGTCAGACCCAAGCCCATCAGGATAGGTCTGATCCAGGTTGTGTCTGTGGACCTGAGGTAAGGTCAGTCCGACATGGTTGGAACGGATCGGGATCCAGCCGACCCCTTCTTACTAAAACACCCGTAACATCCAAACTCTGTGTCCGATTGATGAGCTATTTGCGGTGTTGGGACCACTGAAATAAGACGATACTTTTGAAAAAATCCAAGTGAGTTTTATGGGAATTTAAAAAAGGAAAATGGATTTAGGAGTGGATTCTCCCAGAATTATGTATGTTATTTGCGGACATCCTATAGCGGGTTGTGAGGAGAAGGAAGTGACGAGTGGACCTCAGTGGCCCGATAGAAGAGAGTTCCTTAGTGGTTTGATGGATGAGTGGACCTTAGTGGCATGGTAGTAAATTGGACCTCAGTGAACCTTCAGATGAATGGTCCTCATTGGAATGATAGCCAATAGAACCTTAGTGGACTGACAGACGAGCAGACCTGAGTGGCCCGATATCTGAGCGGATCTTAGTGGCCTGACGGAAGAGCAGATCTATAGCGGCCCTAAAGCTGAGTAGACCATAGAGGAATGGTAGTAGAGTGGATCTCAGTGGATCGGGATCCAAGCAGACCTCAGTGGCTCGATAGAAAAGAAGACCCCAGTGGCCCGATATAGCATAGTGACTCGCCCAGGATGAGCCCCTTATTAGTACATGATGATCAGACATAGGACTGATAGTCTTACATTCTTTACAATATGTTATACTTGTGTGAGATGACTCTTATAACTCTATTGAGAATATTTCTTTTAGTTTACACTTATTATACCTCATTTGTTTTATTGTTTTTGTATTTCTTTGTGGTGTACCATTTTGTTTTTGTGTCCCTACTAAGTAATTGTTTTACTCACCCCTAAACGGGCTTCACCCACACGTGTCATGCATTGTGTAGATGATCTATGCATTAAATAATTCCTTTGTGGACTAGGGTAAGGTGGTTTTTTTAGTGAACCGATAGAAGATATGTTCTTTTGTGAGTTCATACAGTTGTTTATATACCTACCTTGCAGGTAGGGTGTTATACATAGGAGTTCAAGAGACATTTACTTTTACATTTTATTGTTTTAGATGATCTTGTATTCTAGTCATGTTTACCTTCAGTTTTTTACTATTGTACCTTATGTTTTTTAGGTAGTGTATTCACCTTCTATAATCTGTGACTTATATTTATGTTCTTGTGTACATGTACTTATTAAACTGCCTACCATTTTTTTGGGATATGCCTACATGGTGCAAGTCACCATCCCATATCTTGTGGCTGGCGGGCATAGGGTATTCATGGCATGGGGCCCCAGGGATGGGTCGTAACATGATCAATTTTGATATATATTTTACATACATAGTGTGTAACATGCCTAGCTAATCATGTAATGTTATCTACACACTCAAAAATATTGTTTTCCTTAATTTGTCTATGATTGAGGAACAAACATTACATTTCATCACATTTATCAGGAGGAATATATTTTTAATAAAACACCATCTTGATATTTTCATATTCCATGCACTTGATCTAGTCATCCTTTTTATTGTTTTTAATTAGATACCTCTATAGTTTCGAATATCCCTTCAGATTAAAGACCACCATAATGACATTTTTTTATTTCCCTACATCAGAAAAGTGAGAATGATCATCTCTAGGGACATGATCACGTAGTTATATAACAATAGTATAATATTCCCACAAAATGATGGATTTTGTCATTAAAATAAGAAATCATTGAAAGTTCAACCATGTTTTCGAATTGAAAGATACACTATACATGTGAGATTACATATCTTCAGAAAATTTCAACTTCCTCATTATGGTTATAAACTCATTATCCTCAGCGATAGATTCATTAACTTGTTTAGGGAAAATAATTCCACATTAAATGTATGTATTTATATAGTTGCAAATACTTCGATTAGTCGCCATATTTCTAAAATTTCATATATATGATTATCTCAAATAATAAATCGTGATATAAAATTCCTTCTATGTTTCATGTAGTTTTCTCTAGAAATATGAATGGTATTTTTAATAAATGTGGTATCTTTCCTATGTCATAAATATCTAAAATATAATTTTTCTATTAAAATACTTTTGAGTCCAAATTTGACATCCATTACAACAAAAACCAAAAGCTAGTAGGTATATTAAATTATTTCTATGAAATAATATTGTTCCCAAAGGAATAAACATATTTTCTGTCATATAAAAAATATACATATATACAATACATTTTAAAACATAACATAAAAAATGAATGTATAGTAAGAGCATGATTATTGATTCCATAATATCCATTAGAGTCACATAAAGTTTTATTCTAGGTTTCCTAGGGAATGGAAAAAATAAATTAAAATGATCAAATATACTTAGTAAGGGGTATCATAACTCATTTGATTTCATAACATAAACATTTCATAATTGATTTGAATGGAAAAACTAAATTACATGAAGCCATAATATTACGAAATTGAGGAAATGATATATCCATTAAAATAAATTAAAATATGGATAATGATAATCATTGATCTTATATTTATGGAATACATAATCCATGGCATAAAAACATGTTCCCAGTGCCTTACTCCATGATACTTTGCAATCAGGGGAAGTGGTGTGGACAAAAACCCAACCTATATTGTCTCATGAGACATGTTAATGAATCAAGAGGATATTTATGTCTTATCCACATATTCCATCTGATTTAGTTCAATTTGTTCTTCATAAGAGTAATCGTGAACATTTATAAAATACCATAAGGAACCTATAATAGATTAAAACATAGCTACCAAAATAAAGTGAAATATGGAAGTAAACTATTTCCCCATTAAATTTAATAATGTTTATATATTGGATAACATATATTAATCAACTTTAAAGTTGGGTGATATAATCAATGTAACATGGAATTCCCTTGTAAATAAAATATTGGAGAGTGTATAATATATATGATTGGTAATCAATATAAAATTGTATGGGAGTTCAATAATTATCATTTTTTGGGGAAATAGTTAATGGTATGACATATCATTTATTAATGTTCATTAAGTGTATATGAATATTTGTAATAATATGCGTTGTGAGTTTCCTTCTATATTTTTAGTCTTAGGCCCTCTCGTCAAGCATCAGGGTGATGATTGAGTCAATGATTGACCTTCCATTTTCCGGCTGATTATCCCTAGTTTTATCATATCTACAACTAGATCTACTTTATAGAATTAGGAAAAGGATTTATTCTGCAATAATTCACTTTTACTTTCAAAAAAAGTTTGGATGGGTTTTCACCAATGGAAATGATGGAGTTTAATAATAATTTCTTCAAATATTCTATCAAAATAACAAGATGGGATGATAAAAAATAAAACCTTAAATACCATAAAATTGAAGAATTAATTGGTAAAATATTTCAATAAAAATACAAACATCACACATAATGAAATATGGGGTGAATATTACCTGAGTCCAAAAGATAAAAAATTAGATGGAATATCACAATTATTAGTTGATGATAAAATTAATTATATCTTATTGAAATAGTGGGATTGAAAATTAACTTAATATAACATAAAAATAAATTTAATTACATTACATATCAAATAGTTATTATGTAGACCATATAAATGAATCTATGTGCATAATAAACAATATTTATCAATGAGATGAATTGTATATGGAAAACCCACGCCTCCTATCATGACATCCATGAAAATAATTTAAACTTCAATGTTTTAAAAATATTTATCTGAATAAATTAATTAATAACTTTTATCATATCAACATTCATTTATATTATTTATAAATGGTCACACTATACATTAATTCATCGTATTTTCCACATCATATGTTTATATTTTTGATTGTTTATATTTTTTATTGTTTATACTAGTTTCATAATTACGATGTATTTTATTTTTTATTCTACAATATTTGATCAATAATATGCTTTTAATGTTACTTTTACAAATCTATTTTAATAGTTTATATATTTTTTTAATTTTTATAAGATCTTTTCTTAGTCATTATCTTTGACGATCAAATTGACAATAACAATGTTTCGATGATTCCTGACCATCAAAGTATGTTTTCCAGATTAATAAACTACGTATTGATATAACATATCCATAATAAAAAAATTATATACACTTATATATCATATTATTGTTATTATTTTTCCATAATCATTCTTGATATAAATTCATATTTTTTTCCATTAGACAGTTTAAGTGACCCAAACAAGAAAATACCATGATTTAATGAATGATTATGAGGTGGTTTTATTATACTAAAATTATAACAGAAAAATAAGGTCATTATTTTGTTTTTATGAGTCATATATGTTAAAATTTTATTTATGTATAAGAATAGGTGATGTTTGAGAAAACATGAAAAAATTTGAATACAAAGTTATATTCTTAGTATTATTATTTTAAATAATTAAGTGAATGAAAATTATTAAATGATCATATAATTAATAGGTTATATAAATTTTCATTATATAAACACATTGATGTCTTAAAAATAATGTTTAACCATTAATACCAACTTTATTTCTATTGTTGTATGGAAGTGAAGAAAAAAATGTGTTATGTCGTGGAGGTGGCAGTTTTTACAATGCATAAACACCGATTTTTTTATTCTTATGTGTTATAGTATATGAATAATTAATCATAATACCTATAATATAGTAACAATATAGTATATAAATGACATTAAAAACAATATATTATATATCTTGAATAAAATTTATGAATATGATTATAAAGATAAATATGTAGTTAATAATAGTCATATCGAAGACTTGAATTTTCCTCCCTAAAAATCATGACCCTATTATAGGTAAAAAATTACAAACTCTTCTACGAGTAAAAAAGTATTATATGGTATGTAAATTTATAAGGGTTTAATGTGGAAACAAAATTCATAATGTGAAATTTATAGAGTGGTGATATGATCTTTTGATAAGTGGTGAGAAGAAAATATTTTTTAAAATTTTCAACATTATTTAATAAGATAACATGTTAAACATGTTTATAAGATTTATAATTTAGAATTAATGGATTTGATAATGAATAAGGTCAATAAAAACAATTTACAATCAATTATAGTCATGTTTTTATCATTATTTTAGCCTTTTATCCCTTGAATTATTAAATATTCCATTTTAGATTTTACTACCTTAACATGTTTTTATCATATGTAACATAATATTAATAGATAAAAATAAAGAGAAATTATTACATAATTTTGACCAAATGATTCAAAATGTGAAATAAAATTTTCAATATTCAGTTTATATAATATTTATGAATAATTTTAATATAAATATATATGATATATTTGAATAAATTATGGTAATAATATTACTTCAGCATGGGTTTGTATATTATATTTAATATTTATAATATGTAATATCAATAATAAAATAAATATTTTTTTACGAAAGGGTTTCATTAATTTATGGTTCATTCATATATAATAAAATGAAATCAATGTCATTGTTTTGGTAAAACTGATATATTCCACTGTTCATCTAAAAATCCATTTTTTAGAAAAATCTCAAAAATCATATTATTCTAGTATCATCTTGATGAATTCAAAAATGACATCTATTTTGGTAAAAAAAATATAACATTGTAAAATATATCATTTAAATATACTAGTTAATTATTTATCTTTATCGTGTTCATTGTGTGATAGTTATGGATATGATGTTTACCTACTATAGATGGGTCTTTGGAATTAGAAAAAATAAAAAATTCGATGTAATGTAATTGAAATATTATTTTATTTTATTATAAACATATATACATATATATACATATATCTTATTTTATTTGGACATGATATTTATATAATATTATTATTATCCAGCATTATAATGTGGATAATGAGATAAATTATTATTCCATATTCATAAATTTTAATATTATTGGGAAATAAAGAGTAAATCTAAAATTTTTGATTGAATTATTTATCTATAAAATTATAACAAAACATTTAAATTTATTATTCATCGGTTATCTTTTAATATACCATAAAATGATTATGAGTTTTTCTAATATATAAATCATGTCTTAATTTTTTATTTTTTTTAAATGTGAACTATTCTAAATTTTTTTTATTTTATATTTATCAACTATAATGAAATAAAATAAATTTTTTTCTCTATTAAGTATGATGTGTGGAGATAGTAATTAATTAACTAATTATTATTAAATATATATTTTACTAGATATAATTTTTCTATTATTTAGAATTTAATTTATTATCTTTTTAATCCATAATTCATTAAAATCATTTGATGTATCTGTATAACAATTATCATTGAAAAATATATAAATATATATTTAAATTCAATTGTAGTTTATTTTTATATGTTTTCTGATAAATTATAGTTTTCTAAAATAATTTAATATTTATAATTCAATAATTCATTTGTATAGTCATATATTAAATACATTAATGGTTCTATATATTATGTAATTAGTTATATGTATAATTTTATTAAATATAAAATACCTAAAACATTTCAAAAAATTAGTATATTATAAAATATCCATATTGTTTCATAATTATCATCATTTAACATTATATTTATATTTATTATTATTTGATAAATATTAATTCATTTTAGATATTTTTTATGATTTCTTCATATGATTGGGGTCATTATAGAGATTTTAGAATGTTGATGAGATGGTGAAAATAGAACTTGATCTAAAAATGTGTTAAATAATGTTATATGCAATCAATATTATGGGTATCAATTTTTATATTTGATAAATATATTGATTATGATCATGAATAATTACATGTATGTGTGTGGACTTATTAGAACCATTTAAATTTGGTAAGATATGTCATTGAAGTAAAAAAAGTTGAAGAGGACTTATTGTGTGAGGTTAATGTAGAAAATGAAAAGTCGATGTATGTGAAAACTATCTATAAAAAAGTTAAAATAAAAATATTTAAAATAAACCCATTGAGTTTTTGAATTCATTAAGTGAAGTACATTATAAGTAGAGTAATTCATGTTAGAATTAGTTTTCCTAAAACCTCTATAAAAAATCATTTACAAAGGTGATGTAACACCCGAAGATTTTTAAATATACTTTTCTTTAATAAATTTGATGTGATTGATGGCTTGGGATGCACAAACAATGAACATAAGTTAGTAAATATTTATTATAAAAAAATTAAAATATATTACCTGAACAATAAATAAAACAAAATTAGTAAAATAACTTCTGTAATTATTTTCAGTACAAATTTATTTAGTTTATATTAAATATAAAGTCATTATTTATAAGAAAATATATTATTTTTACATTATAGATAATAGGTAATTTATCTTACATAATGTATTGTTATTTTAGAAAATTATAATTTATACACATAAAAAATAATTAATCATTCATTCATTTATTATCAAATGATTTAAAATAATGATAAAAATCATTTAATGTTAAAAAAGGATATATTTTAGAAAACAATTTTTTATGTCATGATGAATTTTATTTTAACATGTTAAATTTTTCACTATATATGAAACATTTTTATAAAATGTGAGTAGACTATATTCAGTAAAATATACTAACATTTTTTGATGGTTTTAATTAGTAAATTAATGAATATAAAATTATTTTTTCTTAAAGATACATTTTTTTCAAAAAATGTTTTTTATTTTTTTTATCCATGAATATTTCAATTAATTTTTACCACCTCATTAAATTGAATTTGTTTAAAGTATTAAATGTTTTTAATTAGAATAATAAATATTATCTAATATGTTTTATATAACCTTTATGCATAATTAATAGTTATCATAACAAAAATAAAATCACCATTGTAAAAGATTAAAGGGATAACAGGTGGATGAAGATAAATTTTAAAAAATAATTAGAACTTGTATAAGTATATTTCTATTAGTTTGATACCTCAATATATCCTATTTAACGAATCGTTTTACATTTTGTGATAGTTCTGAGGAAGATTTATTTATATTGTTTCTAGGTTAAAGGTATTTACAATTGTGTAACTGCCCTCAATTATAAAAGGGTAACTCTTCTTATCATTTATCCCCACCACATAATAAGCTTATATAAAGATACATCTATCCAAATAACTTCCATAATCTCCTATAAATCTCCTAGAATTTTTTTTTTCATTCAATGAAAATTATAATAATGCTTTAGGTTAACTTTATATTAGGAAAACCAGTGAATGGTTAATTATATTAACCGAATTCTTTAAGATTATTTCTTTTTGAACGTACACTAAATATATAATAACCGTGTTAATATATTTTACTAATTATATATGATATAATTAAATTTTTTAATTTTAATGGTACAAAAATTTTATTTATCTTTTCTATCAATGGAAAAATTAAATTGCAACTCATGAATATGTGGATATTATAAATTTCATAAAGTGATACAACTGCATTTTCAACACATACTCTCATGTATAGTTATATAGATTTATTTTATGAATAAATATGTAATATTTATAATTTAAATATTAATTTACAAATAAATCATTAAATTTAAATAATTTTCGATCTATTCATTAAAAATGAAAGCATCACTTGTGTGTACCTGCGTATTAACTCATCCAAGAATTGATGTAATTCATTCTTCAAAACTACATTAAATTGGTCATTTTAAAATTATATCTAATAAATATATATTATAATTATTAGATGATTAATATCATGGATCCATTACCAAAGTGTGTGTTTTAGAACCATCAATAAAAAACATGCCTGGAAAACAGAACATTTAATAACCAAATATTGATATTAATGAGAATTTGTTAATAAATTGGTGATATGAACTTATAATATATTTATATATAGTAATAGAAGTATTAATATTGTTATAGTATATATTTATAATAAATTGAATAATTTTTTATAAAAGGATACAATAAATACAAAAGAAGTGTGGACATGAGGTTAACGGTTTCCTCATGTAAATTTCCCATCTTTTAGATATGATCTATATTCACTATATTAATTTTATTATATAATTCACATTAATATATTAAATTATAATTAAAATTAATATTATTTGGATTTAAATATCTATCTATTGTTTGTTGTTTTATTATATTTTGATTCAATGATTACCAATGTTTTAAGGGTTAATGTTTTAATCTCACTTTTTATATAGATTTTTTGTGATTCAATTTTCATTATAGAGATTTGTATGTTGTTTCTATTCTAATAATAGTATTATTTATTCTAATGTATATATTTTTTGTTTTTTTAATTATTACTTATATTTTTCTAGTCATTGTATTCAAAAATTCAAAAAAAATATTTTTATGAAATTATAACATTATTCCTCATTTTTTAACAATAATCATTATGTTCTATATCCATGTTCATGAAATTATTGTATGAATGATTTTATCTATACATAAATGATTAATAATGGATAATTATACTGAAATTTACTATCTTTATTAAATATTAAAAATAATTTTTCCAAATTTTTTCGGTATAACTCATTTTGGACATTTTTAAAAAATTTGCAATTTTTTTGAACATTTAAAACTCAACCAAAATTTCCCACGATCATGGATTTTATTATTCATATTTATTTTTTTAAGATAATTTTTTTTTCAAAAAAGTCATATTCTAAATTTTATAAGTATACTTAGTTTTTAAACAACACCAAACAAAAAATTGTTTTATATTATTTTAAAATCATAATTCTAATGGTTTTATAAGAGAATTTTTCATGTATTTCAGTATAATTTAAATATGGTTATTCTTAATTGGGGTTATGGTACAATAATTCCATCAAATGTTTTTTCATTTGATTATGAATTTATAGAGATTTTTTATGTAACATACTTCATTCGAAAGGGTTAATTAATCATTGAGGAAATAATGAATGTGTTTATGATCTTTTAGTAACATGTATATGAATTTCATTATGTGATCAGTATGAAAAAAGATTATATTGTTATAATGAGTTGGGTAAATCATGATATGTCCTGAGAAAAGATGAAAGTGTATTGAGAGTGAACCCAATCCTCTACGGGACTCTTGCCACCATGATTATGCGAATAGAGCATAAACCCAATTCTATATGAGACACCTTCCACTATGAAAATTTTAGTAGCGAGCCTTGAATGTGTAAATGAATTTATATTCTTATGAGTATAACTAAAATTTATTTCTTATATTTTTATATAACCTCATGGATCATTATTTATTTTTATTAATTTCGCACACTTATCACTCATTCCTTTTATTATGACATTAACATATGCCTTAACCCATGATTTATGGTCTAAGAATTATTGGTGTTATTTGTTTATAACATTATAATCACATTATAGTATAGGTTCAACCACCTTAATCTCACTAATGACCAACAATTGATATCTTCGATATTTACCTTTGGTGATTTTCTGAGTTCAGAATTTTTAATGTAACCATTTACTTAGGTTATTAAGAATAGTTTAACGTTTTATATGTATAAACATGGTATTATTTGAGACCTTTTGGGGCGATGTTGAATACAATTCATGATATAAGTTAAATATTTACTTATCCATGAGGATTATTAATGGTATGATGAATGAATAAAACTTCTATATCTCATCTCTAATAAATGTATTTGGGAATATGTTCCAAAAAATATTTTATTCTCCAAATAGTTCTATTTGATAGGATTTTGTAAATTTTTTATATCGATCTATATAATTACCATATCAACTTCCAATGATGAGATCTCTCATTTCATATTATGAAACAATCTATGATCGTCTATTAGTGTGAGGATGAATAAGAAAATACAATGGAAATTACATCCATTCTATGGTTCTTAATAACTATTAAAGAGGGGTATTTATCTCAAATGACCGAGGATAAAATCAACATTGAAGATATTATTAGTTTACATAATAATTCTGATAGATCTCTTTAAGATGTTATTTTAATTCCAAAAATTTTGATGTTTAATATTCAATATATCTAATTTTAGATGATATACCAATTTTAATGAATCATTATAGAATAGACACAATTGATTTTCAATAATTATATAAGAAACTCTTAATGAATCTAGAAAATGGATTTTATTACATAGTACACCACCATTGGGTAATCCTATTATTTTAAAAAGAACAAATTTTCAATGCATTTTTACATTAATTATTTAGAATTTTACAAGGTCACTATCATGAACAATTATCATCCACCTCGTATTAATGACATGTTTGATTAATTGAAAAGATATGAAAAACATTAATATATTGATCTTCAATCTTGATTTCATCATTTATAGTTAGAAATAATTATACTCCCAATAAAACATTCCATATGAGGTAAAAACATTTTTATTTTATAGTGATTCCATTTGGACATATCAATTCCCCTACGATATTTATCGATCTAATGAATAGAATCATTACAGTTTAACATGATCAGTTTTTGGATATCTCAATATATAATATTATAATATATTCCACATGTATTAAATATCAATAATATTAGTTGAAGATTTAGTTTTGGTCTATGAGGAAGAATAATATGTAAGATAAATTTGACAATGATCAATTTTAGATACATAAAGTGACGTTCTTGGTTCATGTAATTACAAAAACTTTCACCCTAGTGGATCCTTCAAAGGTGGATGTAATTGAACAATGAATTAGATTAAATATGGTGACTAATATCCATAGTTTTATTTTATTGGATGGATATTAAAAATTATTATTGGGAAATTTCATGTGATGATCAAATCGAATAACTAAGTTGATATGGAAAATAGATAAGTTCCTTTTCACTGAAGAATGTGAAGACAATTTTAATGAGTTAAAGATAATTTTGTATAGTTGTCATATATTAATAGAAACCTATATTGAAAAAGTATTTGGAATATACCATGATACGTTAAATAATTTACTAGGATTTTATATCATTTAAGATCATTTGGTTGTAGTTTATGCCTCATGCCAATTGATGATTCACTAGAAAAATCTCATGACACGTTATTTGGAGCCAGCAAGGGAAATTGTATGATTAAATATCTGGAGTCATTATAATTACATAGAAGTGTTTGATATTTATACTAATCATAAATACATAGATATATATATTTATACTAAATAATTTTAATATAGACCAAAGGATATGTATGGAGTTGAGTAAATATTACAAGCATGCACATTTCCACCCTGGGATGATGATTAAGGTGGATGATGATCGGATTTGAAAGGATCATGCAGTCTTTTCTAGGATGATGGTTTTTATTGGATATAGAACATATTTATTTGAAAACAATTAACATTTGAATTCTTATAATGGGGGTAAGATTATTTTCTATATATTATTTTTTAACCATCAATACATGTGTATATTTAATTGGTATAGAAGGAATATTTTGAACTAAAAATACAGTAACAAATTTATTGAAGTTCATCCTTGACAATGATTTAATGATAAGGCTCCATAATTGGATATGTGTCCCTTTATAACCATAATTGAAGAAGGGGATATTGACGAAGCACATAACTCATTATATTCAATCAACCATTGAATTATAGTGTTTTATACAGTTCTCATATATAATTTGTTTCAAGAAAAACTGAAAAGGCATATTGATGAGTATGTATCATGACTCCAAGTATTTCTATAAGATAATGGAGAATATCATAAGTCTAAGGGTATGATAAAACTATTATCCTTGACTCTATGAAAATTGAAAAAAATCACCATGGATTTCACAATATGACTTCCCAATACATCGAAAAGAATAAATTAATTTTTTATAGTCGATCACTTCATAATCATAATAAATTGCATTTTTATAATTGAAGATTTTATATTTAACTTAATTTCCATCATATACATTAAGGAAGTGGTAAATTTTGATGTAGTATCACGATAAATTGTATCTAATTGAAATTGAATATTCACATTAAATTTATGGTGAAGTATTAGGCATGTGTTTGATAAATTGATGATATTTAGAAATGTATATTATTTGTAGAAAGATTTTCCTTCTGAGAGGAAAATTCAAATTCTAGAATATTTTCATGTTCTTGATCATTAAATTTTAATGGTGTTTGGGATCAAAACCATTCTATGGTTTCTTTTTCATTTAAAAATTTCTATCATTTGAACATTAATTTGGATCCTTATAAATCCATCAATATAAATAATGATGATCTCTAACAAGATGGGATGTATTTGGATAATTTAAGGAATTTGGGCCTTATATAGATGAATAAATTATATAGAGGGTGTGATATATTTAGTAACATAATAGGGGAGGTTATGGCTGATTGATATGTTATGCTGACATTCATCGAATAAATTTAAAACATGATGTTAGAGCCAAGTTATTCATTTGAATATCACTTCTGAATAAGTCTATAAGATTTAGAAATAATAGAATGTTAAACCCTGATGTACAGACCCCTATGATATTCTTGATTATATATGGGTGATATATTATAACATGGAACATTGACTAAATATATACTATGTTTGAAATATGTTCTATGTATCTCTATTAAGAAAGTATATACCTAATTTTGACATGTACTAAACCCAGTTGTTACACAATATCTCTTTTCAAGAAATACATGCATAGATTCTAGATCGAAGGGATTATGTGATATGAAAAAAACCGCTCACCTGGTCAAATTTGTTTGGTGATTCCATATTCATGGGGATGACATGTGGGATCCTAAAGATGTAATGATGAAAAATAATCCTTTCTTTTTTTGAGTGGCATAATCTTGTTGCTGAAATTATTATAAGGTGGGTAGAATGTTACACTCTATGATTTTAGAATATATTTATATTCAAAAAAATTTATGATTTTTATCCATTAATGAACACAACAAAAATTATAAATGAATAGCGCTTTATTAAAATAAGAAATGAAATATGCTAAGATAAAGTTAAATGAAACATAATTAGTGAAATTAATTCAGACATTATTAAAATTATTATATTAAATATTCATGGTTTATCATAAATGTATTGTTTAGAAACATTGTTTTTTCATATATGTTTTATTTAAAAGATAATTTCATCTATATAGAGGTTTTAAATCATGGGAAAATTTTCTCAATACATCTATAAATATATTTAATCATTTAGATATTGACTATAAAATGGTTTTAAATATATATTAACTAATTTTATAGTTAAAACATACGTTTTATAAAAAAAATATTTTAATAATGGATTTTATGATAATAAATTAAATTAATCAGTATTTAGGATTTATTTTTTATGTTCTTTATAGATATTAAAATAAATTATTTACTTTAACATTCATTTAATGGTTGTTATTTAGATATATATGATATTAAAAATATTTTTATGCTTCATGGTACATTGTTTGTAACTATGGGATTGATGTATTTTTTGTGAAAACCTTAGAATTAATTTCTAAAACCTGAAGGAATTAAATATTTTTAATAATGAATCCTTATATTTAATCAGAATAAATATTATAAGGTAGTTATTTCAACTGAATTTTTATTCATAACTAATAGTTACCATGTTAAATAACTTATCACCACGATAAGGGCTAAAACTATTTATAATGATGATAAACTAAGAAATAGGTCTTGAAATATAATTAAAAAATTATAAATATAGAAAATTTATTAGATATAGATGCTAATTTTTCTTATTTTTGATATTCTTACCATTTTATGTCACTTTAGGATGAATATATGTTTTTATTATTTTAATATTAATGTTAATTATAAGGGTGAATCTCCACCCACTTATTAAAGGGAACCTCGTCTTTTCAGTTCTATACAATACTTGAGAACCTTAGAAAATATATTCTTGGTTACAAATCCATTCCAACTATATTCCTAATATCTTATATTTTTTACCCAAAATGATCGATGTAAGAATGTTAAAGGTGTCCAATGGATTACACCCAATGAAGAGGCAATCTATTGAAAAAATTATTTCGTGATTATTTCTTTTTCATCATCATCCAAATATTATATAAACATATTTATATAATGTAATAATTATAATTAATAGGATAATATATTTTTATTTCAACTGTATAATCATTTTCCATATATTTTAAATAAAATTGAAAATGAAAGAATTGCTTATGCGTACATGTATACTACTGCATCAATGAAGTGATGTATTTAATTTTTCATCACTGACTATAATGTATTTTTAAACATATATATTTACAGAATATATATTATATTAAAAATATAACTATTATTATGAAAATAGTAATTATTGTTTACTCGTATTTATTTCCTTTCATTTAAAAATGTATGCATCACATGTACATACCTGAAGACTATAGCCTTCATGATGTGATTTAGTTAATTTTTCTTCATAACCCTATATGAATCATTTTAAAATTGAATATATATAGTAGATATTATATTTATGAAAATATTAGTATTATTGAATCATAAACATGGTGAATGTATTAAAATATTTAAACTGAAACATTAAAATAAAATAAAATAATTAATACCTAAATATTTTTTTAATTATGAATTATTACGAAATTAGTTTCCTTAAAATATAAAGGATTTATATATAGTTATATAAGTATTATGGTTTTTGTAATATATATATATGAAATCTAAATTTAAAATACATTATGTTATAATGTTTATGAAATAAGTTAAGACATTAGGTAAAGGTCAACACTTCTCCATTTCTATTCATTTAGATATGTTCTATATTCAAGACATTCATTATTTTATGGGGTGTGTATACTTCACATGAATTTAATTTAATATGTTTCCATGAATTTTTTTTTATTTGTATATATAAATAAATGGATGTTTCTTTGATGAAACACTGAAAGAAAAATTACCAATAATATATGTTTTTTTGTAATAATCTTATTATATTCCATATTATTGATGTTCCAAAATTACATGAATGAAATTATATGTTATTTATCATATAATACCCATAAAATATAATTTTTTATAATATTTTTGTTTTGTATGAATTATTATTTTAATTATACGCATCTTTGTGTCTCGAAAACTGTATTTTTTTTAAAACCAATATTTATCTTTCCTTTTGGTTGATAATAATTATCTTCCATATCTTGGTTCTTAAAAACAAAATTATAGAAGTTTTTATTAATAAATAAATTTGTAATAAAGTTATTTTATACTACAATTTTTTTCATTACAAATTACAATAATTAATCTTTCTAAATCATTTTATTTACTTCTCGCTTTTGAATTTTTACAGTAGTAATAAAAGAATGTTACTTTTATCACTTATGACTTGACCAAATTTAATCACCACCATGAAAATGATTTTTTTATCATGAATACATTACCAAGTTTTTAAAATTTATAAACGAAAATACTATTCTAGTACATATATTTGAACATTAAGATTTTATAATGTATGAAAACAAAAGATTGATTTCACATATTTTTGATATAATAATTATAATGGATTTATGAAATTATGTTTCATCTAAGTATATATAATTTATGAATTCTTATGATTAATTATAGCTATTATAATGTTATACCATGAAAATTATTTCTCTAGATAACATATGATGAAATATTTCTAAGGATACTTTTATGTAACTCATTTATTTTAAACATGTTACTTAAGAAATGGTAAAATGATGCATGTTTTTGTGATATTATGGTGAAATTATGTATAGTTTTCATATCATATAACATGTAAATAAAATTATATTTGTTTATAATGAATTTGGTAGTTACTTATATCTCATTTAATAATATTGAATGGAATATGAATTAAAACCAATCCACACTGGTATATTAAACAATATGTTTTTCAGAATAAGGAGTGAACGAAATAAACTATAAGACTCTATCCAAGTGATAGTATTGTTTTGGATCCTTTAACAAGAAAATTATTTTAAATTTTTATGTGAAGTAAGAAACATATTTCTTATAATTATTATATTATATCATTCCGTATGAATGATTATTGATTATTAAAGACTCATATGTCTGTTGGCGCCAAAATATGGCCCGAAAGGGAGGGACGAAAAAAAGGCTGGCGCGCTACCTCGCGAAGCACCGACGCGAAGCACCACCGCGAAGCGCCCCAACCATCGCGGCCTCATGAAGCTCCAGAGGCGGTAATTCTCCGCGAACGCATTTGACGTTCGCGAGCCCGCTGTGAAGCTCCAGAGGCGGTAAAACTCCGCAAATGCATATGACGTTCACGAGCCCACCGCGAAGCTCCAGAGGCAGTAACGCTCCACGGACGCCGTTGATGTATGTGAGCGCGCCACGAAGCACCTGAGGCAGAGCGTGTGTTCTGCTTCGCGGCGCCCCTTGCCTATACATACTGGACTCCCCCTGAGTCCCGAGGATGGACAATCCGACCATTCGGCTTCTCCTCTCCCGAATCGTGAATCACTCTTTGCCCCGGGAATCATGAGCTCCGCGAGGTACTTCTACTTCACGAGATGCCTCTGCTTTGTCTCGTTTTGAGCCCCTCTTCCGATAGAGATGCCCTTCACGAAGCTCAAGGTCATTCGCTAAGGAAGGGGATTCCCAAGGGAACCCGGGCAGTCGCGGAGCGTTTATGCTTCGCGAAACACCCAACCTATACTAGTAATTCCTATGGTAAGGCAGGATCGCTACACATCGCGAAGCACACTGCTTCGTAGGACCCTGATTCGCGAGGCAACTCTTCTTCGCGAGGCAATGCTACACGAACACTGTTCCACTTTGCGAAGCACCTTCCACTCACACCTATGCCCCATGCTAAGGCCAAGGCACTCCACTTCGCGAAGCACACTCCTTTGCTTAGCAATTCCTCTTCCCGTGCGACCCTCCAGGTTTTCACGATGTGATTTCAAAGTCCCATGGACAATACCACCTCTAGCGTTGCTTCGCCTAATGCTTCTTCGCATAGGCACGCTAAATTTTATTGCTTCTTCGCATAGCCACGCTAACATGGACCCCTTGATGGTTCGTTCCACAACCCCCCTTAACCATGGACTTTCTGGTACCTTCCCTTCCCCAAGGACCAGAGGGTACCATTTATGTAAGTCCTAGAGGTGTGGAGTGAACCCACCTCGTCCGAGCTGCAGGACGTTAAACTGCCAAGCACCACGTCCTCAACACATGACGTTAAACCTTGACCCGACCTCATCTCTCTCACGAAGGGTCCCCTCAGCTCGAACATTCTTTACACCACTCGTCTCCACAGGAATGGAATCTCCCATCCACAAGGGATGATATCCTCTTTATTTGAGTGGTGTATGTTCATAGGGGAAGGGCGACCCTAGTTCCCTAACGGATGGCTGCACCTCTGCATCTCCGTACTTCTCCACTACCAAGGTCAGTGGAGGGCGTGATAGGGAATGAGGCACCCCCCATATGGGCCTCCATCCTGGAGTAAGTCCCAGCACCATGGGCCGCCTAACACATAAGCCCCTCTTCGCTTCTCACGGACTCATCCTTCGCGACGTGATCGTCAGGTCCTTGCAACCTCTTGTTTCTCACACCGAGCATGACTCACGTGGGCTTAGAGTGAGCACCGACCCTGACCCCACCCAGTGAACTACGAGGACTTTGATCCATGTCAAGGCATTGTACGTAGGAAGACTCCATGACGTTCAAGCCACGTTGCTCGGTCGTTCATTCACGTTGAGTTTCGCCCTCGTCCAGCATGACGTCAAACTGCACGCCCCGTCCCGCATGATGTTAAACTGCATGCCCACATCTAGCATGACGTTAAACTGTATCCCCCCTTATCCCGCATGACATTAAACTGCACACCCATTCCCACCTGAACTACGAGGTCTTTGATCCATGTCAAGGCATGGTACGTAGGAAGCCTTCCAGAGGATCAAGCCCACTACTCATTGGACCAAGGTCCACTTCCACGTCGGTTCGCCGACAAAACCCCATTTGAACTACGAGGACTTTGATCCATGTCAAGGAGTGGTACGTAGGAAGCCTCCACGAGGTTCAATCCCACCCATCATCCAATTTACGTCGAGTTCTACATACGTCCAGCATGACGTTAAACTACAATTCCAGTCTGACGGCAAGCCGTTGTGACTAACCCGAACTACGAGGTCTTTGATCCATGTAAAGGCATGGTACGTAGGAAGCCTCTACGAGGACCAAACCCACCATCCGATCGTTCCGACCTCATTCACGTCGGTTTACCCCCGTCCCGCATGATGTTAAACTATATTCCCCACTCCGAACTACGAGGACTTTGATCCGTGTCAAGGCATGGTACATAGGAAGCCTCCTTGAGGTTCAAGCCCAACAATCATTGGCCCAAACTGTCTCCTAGTCGGTGTGCCAGGCCCCCATTTTAAAGCCTATTTCCCATTGGACCAAGGTCCCTCATTTACGTTGGTTCACCAACACACAATGCCCATCGTTTATTCACGTCAGGGTTCACTCTCGTCCCGCATGACGTTAAACTGTATTCCATCAACCTGAACTATGAGGTCTTTGATCCAAGTCAAGGCATGGTACGTAGGAATCCTTCCCAAGGTTCAAGCCCACCACTAGTGGACCCACGGGTCTACATTCACATTGGTTCACCGATGAAACCCTTTGAACTACGAAGACTTTGATCCATGTCAAGGCATGGTACGTAGGAAGCCTCCCCGAGGTTCAAGCCCACCACCCATCGGACCAAGGTCCACCTTCATGTCGGTACGCAGACGATGCCCATCGGACCAAGGTCCACCTTCACGTCGGTATGCTGACGATGCCCATCGGACCATGGTCCACCTTCACGTTGGTTCACTGATGACATTCATCGGGCCAAGGTCCACCTTCAAGTCGGTTCACCGGCACCAACCCGAACTACGCAGACTTTGACTCCCTGCCACGGGGATACGTGGGAAGCCTCCTTAAGGCTCAAGCCCCACATCACCGTCACACCTACGATGGTCCCATTTCACTCCCCCTCCACTCCATTCATCCACATACCACCCATCCTGATTCTCGCCCGGACCACTATATCTCGGTGAAACCATGTCGGTACGCTCCTCTTCACAGCCGCCCATGGGCTGGCCCTGGTATCGGCATCCCTTCAAGGGAAATCCATCATTCCAATCTATCCTAGCTAACACTCCGGTTGGGTTGATCCGTCTCCACTAGACGTTAAACTCGAGGAATACCCTGTGTTAAACACGGGAAGCTGAGGAAAAACTCAGATATGTGTCTATGGCATATAATTCCCTGCGCTCAATGTGGGATGCCTCGGGCTTCCACGCCCTCGAGAAGCCCTGTGACCAGGGATAACAAACAGACATGCCAGGTTCCCCAGCATCCAGACACGCTATTGATGCCTCAACGTGACTACTCCCCCGACTGAAGTTTGCTGCCCTGACTAGACCCTTTGGAATGTCCCGACAGAAACAGTGTAATTAACCGGCGTCCATGGAAACATGGCACTGGGAAGAGTTTCACGAACTATGTATTAAATCTATGCGGGAGACCCGGACTAGGTGACGAGTTCTGAGGAGGAATCCACAAAAGAAAGAACTGACATCCCATCATCCTGTTTCGATCAAGGAGTAGACATCCCTGAATAAGGAATGAATTCTGCCCGCCTTTGGAAAGCGAGAATGCGGGGAAACAATGCTCCGCGCGTCCTCCTCCGTGGACGGACGGATGCACGCGCGCCCCGGCGAAAGTGTCGGAAATAGAAATGGTGAACCCGAAGTGAAATTCTTCTCCTCAATATGGAGATTAGTAGCGTTCGAGACACCAATAGATTGACGTGTCACCAGATCCGGATATTCGGTGCCTGGTCCCGCCAAGCAAATAGCGGGCCTGTCGTGAAACTCAATGGAAGTCGGGCTGTAGAACGTGGGGCACTCCGTTCTGCAGCGTGTTGGCGTGGATCCTTCTTACAGACGTGGAGAATGGAAGGGCGTTGGGGCACTAGTTGTCAATCCTTTTCCCCTCAGTGTTGATGAGTTGATCCCTTCGTTTCTCGGGAACCAGGTTGCTGTTACGGAGATGCGATCACCGCCCACTCCTCGCCTACGCAGGGGCAGGGGAAACACCGCCACTGCCACCTCACATTGCATCGCTACCGCCACAACGGCTGCCACATCATGGAATACGGGGCACCCACGTCCCCTTTCCCCATCAGAGGTCATCCAGCGAAGGGTGATCAACAACCTCGTGCATAGGTACGAGGAAGAAGGGGTCATCCCAACTCGGGATATGGCTCGCCTGGACCTGGAGGCCTCTAGGCCCCGCCATCAACGCTACCCTAACAGGCCGCGCAGGGAGCCCCTGCTTCCCACACCAACATTCAACCGTTTCGGGAGCCTGTCCCCGGAACGCCTTGACGACTCCTCGCCTTATACTGATGAGGCGGGCGCCATCCGGCTCAGCCCGCTCGGGGTCCCGACCCAAGGGCTCCAGGCGAGAGCTCCCGTCCGGCTGCGTCAGCGCCGCCGTCCGACTCCGCAGGAAGAGCAGGCAGGCTACGTCCCTGCACCACCTGCACCACCTGCACCTGCCCGCCTGACCCGACGTCAGCGCTGGGCGCGGGCTGAGGACGCTCGCCCAGGCGCGTCGACGTCGACAGCTACAATGGCCCGAGCCACCACCGACGTGCATCGTGAAGCCCCTGCATAATCTGAGCAGGGGCACTCCTTCACCCAACCAGGATCGAGACCCCAACCGCCCCACGGGCAGGCAGGGTTGACTCTCTGGGTTGCAGGCCCAAGTGGTGATCGTCGTGAACTAACCTGCGGTGATGTCACCCCATAATGAGGCACTCCCCGTACCACTACTCCATAGAGCGTGGGACTTCCCCGCTCCGAAGTTCATCATGGAGGTATGCCTCGCGCTACCCCCATCTCGATGGAAGACCTGCCCCGCGGCAGTGAGGCTCAGCGCGGAAACCTTTCCCGCACCCACTATACAGCGCATGGAGTCCATCCTCCTATCCCTGACCTTCGATCTAAAGGAACTGCCCATCCAGTCCTTCTCCAACGTGGGGGTCCCCCCTACATCCTCTTTGCGACCGACGATGGTCCTCCTCGCCCCAGCAACTCGAGGAGTGAAGGTCAGCCTCGCTCCGCCCGCATCTACCATGGAGGTCCACCCCATGCTCCTGCCGATTCCAACAGAGGCTCCGCCCACATGGGTGTTGTTCATGGAGGACCTCCCCATGTACCCTTCGACATTTTCCCAGGTGCCCCTCACACCCCGGCTGTCTCGAGTGGGGGTCCTCTCCGCCACGGCGCCACCGCCACCCCGAGACTGCTTGGTAGGGATCAACCCTGTCCCGAAGAGCCACCCTGGGGCAGGAGAGCGGGTCGTCGCCGCCACAAGAAGAATACTGGGAAGGCCCTGGTGGAGATCAAACCTGCTCGCTTCTCCGACTCTGAAGCGGAATGCGACTCCATGATGGAACCTTCTCCCCGCTCCTCCGTATCAAGGACTGGGGTAGGAACCAGACACGTTAGCCTCATTCTCCTGGAATATGAGGTCCACCAGATTCCTATCTCTCTCTACAGGTACATCCAGGAGGAATAAATCTTGGGAATTCCGTAGGTCTCAATCGCGCAATCACCGCCATCGCCACCATAAGCGCCCTCTACCTCTACCAGATATCATAGAGAGTTATTTTGGGGGACAACGGCAATAGAGCGACGACACGACCTATCGCCGGTAGTCGCGACTCCTGTGCCGGATGCTATGGCTATCAAGCCGTCGTATCGTGACATCGAGGCCAGGTCACCTCACTCTTCAGAGGATGTCCCGGAATTCGGCGGCCAGTCAGCTCGCTCGTCGTATTCTCCACCGCCTAGCTTACTATCCTAGAGGTCCGCCTCGGTACCGCTACCTGTCCCTTAGCCGCCCCCGGTTGACGAGTGGGGCAACACAGGGCTAGACCCTGAGTCTGATCCCAGGATCTTTTGGAGTATTCTTGCAGCGGATTACTTCCCGAAGAAGTTCTGGCCGACAACGGCGCTGAATTTTCACGTATCAGAGTCTCTTACCCCTAAAGAAGTGGGGTGATTTTGTCGAACCCTATGGGCGACACACTTCTGCCTTCGTTACCAACGAGTGGTGTACCCCAGAAGTCGAGAGCACTTCGAAAAAATCGGCGAGCAGTGCCGCCTGATCGATGCGGCCACACTTCTTGTGACCCAACACCCTGAGTCGCCAGGCCGCCAGGGCGCCCTTCAACGGAAATGCTTCTAGAGTTTGAAATCACTCCACAGAATCGTCAGGGAAGCTACCCCCATGTGAAAATACGTGGTTGGGGACACTATGCCGCTCTCAGCTTCGACCCTATCCGATGGCAGCCCGATTCATTATGTGACATCGAGGACATGCCCTCGAGAGGGGTCGTGGTCCACATGGCCGACGTTGTGGACAAGGAAGACGAGCTCGAATTACATGATGGAGAATAACACCCTGAGGGCGTACCGCCACTGCTGGACCCATCAGGGAGAGTTACCCATCAGCAGGGGAACCTGTTAGGCCTCTCCGTACCCACCGAGTCACTGGTACTCAGTCGAAACACTGACAAGGGTAAGGAGAACGTCGGAACTGTCAAGCACTCCGACCCGTCCGCCTCTGTGTAGAAAACGGTCGAAGATCCCGAGAAGGCCACGTTACGCCAACAGCTTGCTGAGCAGAAGAGGCTGGTTGACGAACTTTTTCCTGAGCGCGCCGCAGAGCGGCGACCCGACTATGGTAATCCCAGGCTGGGGCAGCAGGGGCAGGAACAATTTCCCCCGGTGAGATGCCTCCGGGCTACCCTGATCCAGCTACTTCCGCAGACAGGGCAGAAGCCAGAACGTATGGCAAGAGGGCGCGTTACGTCTCGCCAACCCCCCCGAATGACGGGGCAATCTGAAGAATCCATCCCGGGTTCCCCCAGTCGCCCCGCGGGTCGTTCCTCCAGTTGATCCGCAAGTGGCTGAATCCATCTATCATGTTGAATAACCTGGCAATGCACTTGTGGTTAGGGATCCCCATCAAGACAGGGACCCCCACCCGGATAATCTTATTGCGTCGCTCACAGCCCGCCTCGAAGCGTTGGAAACGCGACAGGTGGCGGTCCCACCAGATGGCAAGCCTTATCCTGCGTGGGTGGATGATATGAACGCACCTCCGGGTTTTGGTAACCCCACTTTCTCTCCTTTCAACAGGATAGGGGACCCGCCCCAGCACTTGGCTCATTTCTCTTCTAGGTGTGGCCCCATGCTGGGGACCCCAGCTCAGCAAGAAGCCGCCAAGCTCCGATGTTTTGTTCAGACATTGGAAGGTCCAACATTCGTCTGGTATAGCCAGCTCCCTATCGGATCGGTGACCGGTTTGGAGGATCTTTGCCGGAAGTTCTAATACCAGTTCAGCCCCACCACGTGGAAGACCAGCATTGCGGACCTCTTCAAGTGAAAGAAAAGTCCTGATGAGCGAGTCACAAATTTCATCGCCCGGTGGAAGGGACTTACGTATTCCCTCGATATGCCACTGACTCAGGAGCAATTACTGAAGATGTGTGTGGGGAACGTCAAGACAGAGCTGGTACCCTCCCTGATTACCCAGATCTACCCTGGAGGGTTCAGAGATTTCTCGGATAAGGCTCAGTGCCTTGAGGAAGCCCTACAACAGGCTAGTCAGGCACGTTTGTTGCCCCCTATGATCCCAGCCAGGAGGACTGCCAGGGCTGAACCCGCCGCGGTGGCCCAAATAGAAGCCATGAGGTAGCTGGAGTTACTGCCGGTGGCACCATCCCCGCAACCCCGCAGAGGTCCTCCACCTCAAGCACATGCTCCTTCCCAGCAGCGACCACCTCAGAACCGACAGGTTCTCCCGCGGAATACGCCGCTGCCACCTAGGCGAGACAATCAGGTGCCGCCTATTTGGCAGGCCCCTCCGGCCCCTCGTCAGGGTCAGGCCCCCAGGCCCCCCTATCCAGAAAGAAGGTACCAGACTTATTCTTTCAACGAAAATCAGGTCCCTGGCTACTTCCTAAGTGCTCTAGAGCAAGGGATTGTGTGCCTGCTCGAGTGCAGAAGGCCGGCAGAGGCGAATATCACCGATCACCCCAACTACTGCCCTTATCATCGGATTCTGGGGCACACCCTCAAGCAATTCTATGTGTTTAAAGACTGGCTTAAAGACCAGGTAAAAAACAACATAGTCAAGTTGAGTCCAGCACCAGCACAAGTGGCGGGTGTCTTTGCAGGATCAGAGATCAGCAGCGACAGCGAAGGCGAGTTGAAGCAGGTCCCCAGCCACGGATCCCAGAAATACGACAACTGGATGGCTCGAAAAACCGTCATATGTGCCCATGGTATCATTCGGGCGTGCCTGAAGTAGATGGAACCTTCAGAAGAAGTATCCAGTGCCTCCGCAGCGTCTTCAAAGTCGACCTCTTCCCAAAAGGGAAAGCAGCGGCGGCGCAAGAAGAAGCAACGCGCACTGCTGGAGCCGTCGTCATCCCGCACTCTCGGCGACTTTATGCCCCCTGAAATGGGGATTCCTCCCAGAATCCGCCCAGCGGTGGATGACTCCTCGAGCGACAGCCAGGGGTACACTTCGGTTAACACCGTGGAGCTGGTAAAGCCCTATATGACTCCCGACGAGGGGGAATGTCAGGAAAACCTCCCCAACATTCCCGGCTGACGTCAACATCAGCAGGATCGGAATCGTGCCGGTCATCGAGGTACGTCAGCAGGCACTTTCAGCCAAGCTGTGGATGTTACTGAGACCAGACAGCAGGCTCAGCGCAGAGCTCAGCACGAGCAACCCCATCTAACGCCCTCGGCTCTACCTCCACCGCCGTTTGTGCTATTGGATCTGGGGGATCTACCTCGTTCGTATCACAGTCAGTCTTTCCCGGCTACAGGCCAGCCTCCGCTGCCCAATCATAATCCGACGACTACTCTCCTGGCTTCTACTAGTAGGCAGCAAGATGTACCCAGTACTAGTCGATCATCGGTTCAACCAGTAGGACCCGCTATGCCTCCAAAAGCCGAACGACCTCCTGTAAGCAGAGGTTCGCGTTTGGCCTGAAATTATGATGTCCTGAAGCACCTGGCCGGCATTCCGGCAAGGCTTTCTATCCTTGAGGCCCTTCGCATGTCATCTGAAATGCGCGAGGCACTTGCCGAGGCCCTAAGGAGCCCCCTCCAGTTTGAGATGGAGGTAGCAGCTGCAGAAGCCTTCCATACCGAGACGATTGAAAACTCCGAATGTTAAGCGGTTATCTCATTCTCTAGTGAAGATGAGGACCCTCTTATACAGGGGAACATTCACCCTCTTTACATCACTGGCCACTTTAATGGCGTGGAAGTCTGTCACTGCCTCGTTGACATGGGTTCCAGAATCAATCTAATTCCGACTCGGACGTTGCGAATGTTGGGTATGTCTGAAGGTGATTTAACTCCCTCTAACCTCAGAATCCAGGGGTACGACAGGACAGAGCAATCCCCAGTCGGCATGATCCGCCTGAAGACTCATTTCGGTGGCTTAATTTCCATCACCGAGTTTATGGTTGTCTCTTATGACACCGCCTACAACGCATTGATGGGCAGGCCATGGCTCTATCTTCATGCAGTGGTCACTTCGTCGTATCAACAGTGCCTCAAATACTCACTCAACGGTCGAGTAGGCATGCTCCAAGAAGACGCGTCCCCTTTCGCTTCTTGTGAGGCCCGCTATCTGGATGCGGGTTATTAAAAAAGTAAGGATAAGCAAATCCTAGTAAGTGAGGATAAACCCGCCCCGGTCACAAGTGATCCCTGGGCAAGCATGGATGATGCCTACATCCTCCCGATCCACCGGTTGGAGGCCACGACCCCCGACATGGGGAAATGTTTTGTTGTTTCAGGTATGCAAGGAAGGCATGATCCCATGTCCAAGTGACGGTGGAAAATCACCTTGTACTCCTACATCAACCAGGCTCAGGTCATCCCGGACCCTCATACCCATGTACGATACCGGAGTGTCAAGCTTATGAAGACGGCGGTACGCCATACGTGTCTCTTCCACCGGGCTGGAATCCACTGACTCAGGCCGACACGTCACCACTACTTTGATATCATCAAACATGGCCCCTTAGGCTGATGTCCATATGGGATAGGATCGACTGCCTTCATTGCTATGGTCTTAATGGCGAGTGAGTCTCCCGATGTGATGACCATTGTTGCCCAAGCCGGCACCAGCTGCCCCTCGGGTTTTGATAGCCCAAAAGAATCTCCCATCGCGGGAAGTCCCCCCACGGGTGGGGAGGAAGACCTGGAGGATTCTCCCCCCACCTTTGAAGAAGGCGTCTCTACCGCGGTTGATGAACTGGTACATGTGAACATTGGCAGCGAGGCTGATCCGAAACCCACATTGATCAGTGCAGCCATATCCCCCGAGGAGCGGTAGCAGTACATAGACTTCCTCAAACAACACCGTGACGTGTTTGCCTGGAGTTACAATGAGATGCCTGGGCTAGATCCCCAGGTAGCCGTTCACCGTCTGGGCCTCCCAAAAAAACATCGTGGGTTTAAGCAGCCCCCCAGTAAAATGCACCCTTCTCATGATGCTATGGTTGAGGCCGAAGTTGAAAAGCTTATCAAAGCCAACATCGTTAAAGAAGTCCAGTACCCCAAGTGGCTTTCCAACATTGTGCCAGTCAGGAAGAAGTATGGGCAAATCATGGTTTGCATCGACTTCCGCGATCTTAATTGCCACTGCCCAAAGGATGACTTCCCACTCCCGGTGACAGAGTTATTTATTGACGCCACGGCCGGGTTCCAAGCCCTCTCTTTCATGGATGGGTATTCCGGGTACAGCCAAATCCGGATGGCCCCCGAAGACGAGGAGTCCACTTCCTTCAGGGCTCCCCAAGGTACCTTTTTCTACCAGGTTATGCCATTCGGTTTGAGAAATGAAGGCGCCACTTATCAAAGGGCCATGCATCGCATATTCAAACCGATTCTTGGGACATTGGTGGAAAGCTACGTGGATGACCTCATAGTCAAATCATGTCAGCGCCAGGACCATCTCAAAGACCTTGAGAAAGTGTTTGGTTTCCTCCGTTCCCGTCACCTGAAGATGAACCCATTGAAGTGTGCCTTCGGGGTCACCTTTGGGATGTTTCTGGGATTTGTTGTCAGATACCGAGGTATCGAGATCGACCCGGAGAAAATCAAGGCCATCAGCCAAATGCCTCCCCCGAGCAACATTCGGGAGCTTCGAGGCCTTCAAAACCACTTAGCCTATATATCCTGATTCATCGCGAATATGGCCGACAAGTGTAAGCCCTTTTCCCGACTCATGAAGAAGGGCGCTGCCTACGAATGGGATGAGGAGTGTCGGACCGCCTTCAAGGAAATCAAGCAGTATCTGCTCCAACCTCCAGTCTTGATGCCACCCGTCTCCGGAAAGCCGCTGGTTCTTTATGTGACCGCCCTGGAGAGATCCCTCAGTGTGCTGCTCGCCCAGAAGAATAACGAGGGTACTGAGAACAGCCTCTACTATCTCAGTCGCATGCTTCTCGATACGGAGGTCAGATACTCCCCTATCGAAAAGAGCTTCCTTGCGCTCGTCTTCACCGTGAAAAAGTTGCGACATTACCTACAGCACCATGAGGTGAAATTGGTCTCCCGGGTAGACCCCCTGAAGTACATCCTGAACCGCCCCATGCTGACTGGCCAACTAGCACGGTGGGTAGTGATTCTCCAGCAGTTTGATATTAGGTCCGTACCTCAGAAGGACATTAAGGGACATGCGTTGGAAGACTTTTTAGCTGCCCATCCATCCTCTGCGGATCAATCCCTGGACCTGGATTTCCCTGATGAGACGATCCTCTCAGTCGATCATGTTGTACCGTGTTGGCAAATGCATTTCAACGGCGCCTCCCGGAGCCCCACCAGTAGGAGGCTCAACGATCCCATGCTTAACAGAGTGGGCCTGGGTATTATCTTCATTACCCCAGCACAAGCCGTCCTGCCATATTAATTCTAGTTGTCCTAAGGCTATACGAACAACGAGGCAGAGTACCAGGATCTCATCACCGGCCTCGAGTTTTCCCATCAGATCCATGTGCCCCATCTACATGTGAAGGGAGATTCTGAGCTGGTAATCAAACAGGTTAATGGCGACTACGTCGTCAGGAAGCCGGAGCTTGCACCGTTGCTGGAGTACACCCTCTACCTAATGGCCTAGTTCTCTTCTCGACCAGAGGTTACCCATGTCCCACGGTCACAGAACGGCCATGCAGGCGCCCAGGCTGGCTTAGCCGCGTCCCTCGCAAAACTTGAGAAGGATGATTTGATCATACATGTGGCACACCGGAGAGTCATTGCCCCCGTCACCCAAGAGGACAATGATGGCCTGCGGGTAGGTCATCTCACCGTCGGACCCTCCATGTCAGGGGTCCCGGGTTCATAAGACGCAGTGGTTGAAGCCACTCCCGACTGGAGGGCACCTTTTGTCGATTATCTCCAAAATGGTCGCCTCCCGGAAGACGGGGCCGAGCGCGAGCGAATTCGACGCTGCGCGCTGCAATTTACCCTCCAGAGCGGCCCCAGTCTCGAGCAGATCCTTTATAAGAGGAGTTTCGATGGTGTCCTCCTCCGTTGCATCCAAGGATTACATATTCCTCAAGTTATGAAAGAGGTTCACGCCGGTTCCTGTGGCGCCCATCAAGCTGGACCGAAGCTGTCCCATCAAATCCGGAGGTTGGGGTACTTTTGGCCCTCTTTGATCCATGATTGTATTGGGTATGCCAAGAGATGCCACGCGTGCCAAGTTCATGCCAACTTCTTCCATCGGCCGTCGGAGCCCCTCCACCCCACCAAGTACTCTTGGCCATTTGCAGTATGGGGACTTGATGTAGTGGGACGATATCCACCGGCAACAGCCCGCCAGTGTAGGTTCATCCTGACTGCTACAGATTTCTTCTCCAAGTGGGCAGAAGCAGTTCCACTCAAAGAGGTCAAGGACCGTTCCATCGTTGACTTTGTGAGCTCCAACATTATCCACTGGTTTGGGGTCCCTCACACCGTCCTCGTCGATAACGGCACCAACTTCCGAGCAGCTGAACTAAAGAAATTGTATGCCAGGTATGACATCTGGTCGAACCATACCTCTCGCTACCACGCGCAGGCGAACGGACAGATCGAGGCGTTCAACAAAACCCACTCTAACATTCTGCAGAGGATGGTTGGTCAGAACAAGAAAGGTTGGCCGGACAATCTCCCCAACGTCCTCTGGGCTTACCGGACGACGACTCGCAACTCTACCCAGGTGACCCCATATTCCCTGGTGTATGGAGCTGAGGACGTCCTACCCATTGAGATCCAGCTGCCGTCGTTACGCACTGCAGTTTATGATCACCAGACATCAGATGAGGTAGCCGAGATCCATCTAGTTGAATTAGAAGCACTGGACGAGAACTGGCTTCGTGCCCTGCACAATCTGGAAAGGCATCAGGATAAGATAGCGAGGGCCTTCAACAAGAAGGTTCGTCTCCTCTCATTTCTACAGGGCGACCTCGTACTGGCCCTTCGAGCGCTAATGATTCCCAGTAGGAAACCGCCCAAATTAGAACCCAAATGGAAAGGGACTTATATCATCCATAAGGATTACCCCAACGGAGCATACTCCTTGGTGACCACGGATGGAGAGCGTATAACCCCCCCCCCCCACCAATGCCAAATTCCTCATGTGATACTTTGCCTAGGGAGAAAGGGTCCTGCCTGACCCTAAACTTCATGATGGTCCCACAAGACCTTAAACTTCATCCCCGTCCATACTGCAAGACATTAAACTGCAATACAGTCAGGCCTACCTGACCGAGGCACAGCCTCAGGCCCCTTGGCCTCCTCGGGCCCCGGCCCCCGTCCTTACTGCAAGGCGTTAAACTACAATCCAGTCAGGCCTTCCTGACCGAGGCTCAGCCTCAGTCCCCTTGGCCTCCTCGGGCCCCTGTCCCCCCTTCCTTACTGCAAGACGTTAAAATGCAAGCCATTCAGGCATTCCTGACTGAGGCTCAGCCTCATGCCCCTTTGCCTCCTTGGGCCCCTGGCCCCCCGTCCTTATGACAAGACGTTAAACTACAAGCCAGTCAGGCCTTCCTGACCGAGGCTCAGCCTCGGGCCCCTTGGCCTCCTTGGGCCCCTGGCCCCCTGTCCTTACTGCAAGACGTTAAACTGCATGCCAGTCAGGCCTTCCTGACTGAGGCTCAGCCTCAGGCCCCATGGCCTCCTTGGGCCCCTGGCCCCCCGTCCTTACTGCAAGACGTTAAACTGCAAGCCAGTCGGGCCTTCTTGACTGAGGCTCAGCCTCAGGCCCCTTGGCCTCCTTGGGACCCTGGCCCCCCGTCCTTACTGCAAGACGTTAAACTGCAAGCCAGTCAGACCTTCCTGACCGAGGCTCAGCCTCAGGCCCCTTGGCCTCCTAGGGCCCCTGGCCCCCCGTCTTCACCGCGAGACGTTAAACCGCAAGCTGGTCAGGTCTCCCTGACCGCGGTCCGGCCCCAGGCCCCTTGGTTTTTTCCCCGACGTACCCTCTTGTGGGATTGTACGGTATGGTGTGGGATTATGTCTTTATTCACGTCGGATTACTCGCCGTACCATACATATCCCCAAATGAGATGCTCCTCGTCCCGCAAGACGTTAAATTTGATTTCAAGAACTATGTGTGGATTGATTCCCATCTTCATGGGATACGTAGGAACGCTCAGACACCTCATCTTGAGCCCATCCCCATGCTTTTTTCTTCCACTATTCCCCATGGGAATAGTTTCCTCGGAGGCTCCTTATGTAGCGAGGGAAAGGCTTTCTTAGCCCCGCTCATACAACCCCGCTCACATAAGGATTATAAGGGTAACACCATGTCCCACTCCCGTTCTTCTATCCTCCCACGTCCTCACCGCATGACGCTAAACTTCATGGCCTTCAAGAACTACGTATGGCTTGATTCTCATCCTCATGAGATACGTAGGAATGCCCGGAAATTTCGTCCGTTGGCCCATCCCAAAAGCCAAAATCTTCCCCTCGGGCCAAGACAAGGTGGGGTGCACACCTTTGCCCCAACTCACATCGAGCAAGCCTCGACCCGGCTACACATCCCCCCTGAAGATGTTTGCCTCTTTTGTGGATGGATACATCTATGCTTCACCCACTCCTTGACTAGGATTCCATTATTTTTCACACCCAGAGGGACCCCCAAGAACGGCCTGGATACAATTTCCAAGGGATCTCCTACCGTTACGGGCCAATGCCCTCGAGGGTTTTCAAGAAACATGCCGATACAAGTCTCGCATTGCGAATTTGGTCAGTGGTCGACGCTCATTTGTTGCTCACATATCAGGTTACCATAGGAACGCTGTGTTTTGAACATGTTCAATAGTGTCCTGGATCTTCGGGTCCACCCCGAGATGTCCCAGACATTGAGTGCAGTGATTCGTTCTGCCCCATCCCGAGGTGACAAACTTCCCCCCGGGTGGTGCTAGCGATCGGGCCCATGACCCCGATTCCCCATAGGGGTGTACGGTGTGTTGTAGGACTACGTCCTCATTCACATCGGGATCATGTACCATGCCGTACGCCTCCTCTTATGAGGCTCAGCCTCAGGCCCCTTGGCCTCCTCGGGTCCCCGACCCCCGTCCTCATGTAAGACGTTAAACTGCAGACCCGTCAGGCCTTCCTGACTGATACCTGACCTTAGCCCCCCTAGCCTTCTCGGGTCCCTCCGCCCAACCTCCTACCCGGGGTGTACGTTGTGGTGTAGGACTACGTCCTCATTCACATCGGGATCATGTACCATGCCGTACGCCTCCTCTTACGAGGCCCAGCCTCAGGCCCCTTGGCCTTCTCGGGTCCCCGACCCTCGTCCTCATTGCAAGACATTAAACTACAAGAAGGCCAGGCATTCCTGACCAATGCCTAACCATCAGGCCCCTTGGCATTTCCAGGCCACGACCCAGGTCCTCTCCTATAGGAGTGTACGGTGTGGTGTAGGACTACGTCCTCATTCACGTCGGCTTCTTCGCCATACCGCACACCTCCCTTGTTTATCCCCTTCTCGCCCCGTATGACGTTAATATACATTTAGAGAACTACGTTCAGCCTGATTCCCATCCTCATGGGATACGTTGGACCACCTGAATTTCCAGGATTCGAGTCCAGCCCCATCTCTCGGGAATCTTTATCCCATCTTGGCCCCTTGGCCTATCCTTCCTCCATGAGGGGATTATATGGTGTGGTGTGGGATTATGTCCTCATTCACGTCGGTCCCGTAATGACCACGCCATGTACCTCCCCCTACTGAGCTGTTTCATCGATCCCTTTTCGGCGGTTCACCAATGTGCCTAAGAGTACTCTGGTTTATTACCTGGAATGCCAAGCTTTGCTCGGACACGTCCGCACCCACTTTCCAAGCTTTGTGTATCCCTGCATCAGGGCTTTCATCATCTTTCACGCCTGGAGGGACCCCCAAGAATGGCTTGGATACTACGCCCAAGGGCTCTCCTACCGTTACGGGCCAACACCCCCGAGGGTTTTGGACAGCGAATCGATAAAATCCCGCGTTGCGAATATGGTCAGCGGTCGATGCTCATTTGTTGTTCCCACCTAAGGCTAACGCGATATGGACGCTGTGTTTCCACCATCGTTAACAGTTTTCCCTTATCGCCACGCCAACCCATTAAGCCCAAAATTCCGGGTACACGATTCACACCCTTCATCACTTCATCATGTCCAAGTAGAGTTTCAGAACTCTCGGTACTTTTCCTCCGTGCACGTCCGCGTGTTGGGGGAACAAGTTGTGTCAAAGGTGTCCTTCGGGGATCTCTGTCGACTCCCCATTGATGGACTCCCCATGTATTGCGATGATGATACCCCCCTTGTTTCCCACACCGAGTTTAACTCACGTGGGCTTAGGGATCAGGTTGACATCTGTGCTTACTCGGGAAGTTGTCACCATCCACGGTCCGAGCTTTAAGACCATAAACTAAGATTCTCATCTGGAACTACGTTCAGCCTGATTCCCATCTTAATGGGATACGTAGGAATGCCCAGACCCTTTGTCTTTGGGTCCATCTTGAGTTCAGCAAATTCACCTCTCTGGTCCTGCCTTCAGGACCCCGACTACGGGACCACGTGGCGTAGTGTGGGACTATGTCCTCATTCACGTCAGGTTTGCAATGGATGCACCACGCGCACCCCCGTTCTGAGGGTTAGCCCTCCCATTCCTTGTCTTGAATGACATTAAAAGGCACCCTTCAGAACTACGTGTGGCTTGATTCTCATCCTCATGGGATACGTAGGATCGCCCGGACGCCATGTCTTCGGGTACAACCCATTTAGGGAGCCAGTCTCTCCCCCGGTTTCACCTCTTACCTCTATATAGGCCCCTCAGCCTAAGGTCTCACTCTCCGATTGGCATACAATTTGATGTGGGATCATGTCTCCGTCAATTGTGTTTTCTAACACTGCGCACATTTCCCGCCTAGCATCATCTCTGCTACGTCTGCGTTGCATGACGATAAAATGCATGCTTGGTCCTATCATACGACCCTAAACTGTGACATTATCGTCCTGGCTGCACGACGAAAAATGGCACTGCATTGTGGTGACCTCGTTGTACAAGACATCACGTTGGGTATTGGTCACGTGCCATGCCATTTTTCAACGCCCATCATGGCTTGATCCTTGTGGCGACAACACAACCTACTATTCTAGGCCTGTCGCTTCACAAAAAAAAACCATTCACCTTAAAGAACAAACAAGATACATCAAATTCCACTTCTTTTAGTGCAAGGGCCACACCCACACTCCCCATTTCCCCAGACACTAGTACCTTACCATGTCACCTTCCAGAACTACGTATGGATTGATTCTCATCCTTATGAGATACGTAGGAGCGCCCAGGCACTTCCCTGCGGGCCCAGCCTAACCTTTGGGTTCGGTCCCTCGACTCGAGCATTTCCCCAGAGAACACATGGTAAGTAGGGCTTAGGCCCTCCTTCACGTCGGGTTTTGTTGCCATGTGTCCCCTGCTCCCTTTACCCATTTATGGTCTAAGGCCCATCAAGAACTACGTGTGGCTTGATTCTCATCCTTATGAGATACGTAGGAGCGCCCGGGCACTTCCCCGCAGGCCCAGCCTAACTTTCTATTTCGGTCCTTTGACCAAAAACCTCTCCTAAGGAGGTTGGGTGGTGTGGTATGGGATTACGTCCTCATTCACGTCAGGTTGTTCATCGCACCGCACACACCCCCTATTCCCATTCACGCCAGGTGTTTGAGTTACTCCATCGTGTGCCTCTTATGTCTCTTCCCATCCATGGTCCGAATTCTACGACCCTAAACTAAGATCTCCCTATGGGAAAGGACTCTGCTCCCTCTATCTAATACGTCCCGTTGTTGTATTCAAATGTGTTTTGACAAAGAGCCCGAAGTGTGGGACTTTCACAGGGACATTCCCCTCATCCCATGACCATGCTTTGTGAGCTCGCTATTTGGATCCTCATCCTCTTCCACATCCAAAAGGACCCTCAGACGACATGGATACTAGGCATAAGATATCTCCATGAATGTTGGACCTAAGGGCCCTCCAATCTTTTCGGGCCAACGTCCCTATGGATATTTGACAACATTTGTGACATGGTCCCGTGTTTCGAACATGGTCAACGGTCGACCCTCATTTGTATGTCCCCATTCTAGGCTAACGTGACAGGATGCTGTGTTGCGAACACGGTCAGTAGTTATCCTCCATCGTCACGCCGCCATCATCGTGATCTGAATCTCGAGCACCATGATTCACACATTTCCACTTCCTCATGATCAAGTGGAATTCCATCATACTCGGCTCTTTCTCTTCGCGCATCTAGGTGCGCTAAATGATCGTGTCAGTGTCATTGGGCCGGTATTCACCGAGTGTCCCTTTTCCCAAACCTGCCTCTTTCTGTGTCGGGAAATTCCCACCACTACTGCTTGTTTCCCACACTGAGCACAACTCAAGTGGGCTTAGTGGTTTTGGAAGGATGTTTACCAACACAGTCGGGATGCTCCTCGTCCCGCATGACGTTAAACTGCGCTTCCAGAACTACGTATGGCTTGATTCCCATATTCTTGGGGTACGTAGGAATGCCCGACCACTCTGCTTTGGGCCCAGCCCAATCCTCACTCTTGGTCCCTCGACCTAAAGAGTTTCCTCCAGGGGTATGCGGTATGATTTGGACTCCAAGTCCCCATTCACGTTAGTTTCATATCAACCGCGCCACATGCTCCCTGGGATCTTCCCTTTTATTCCACGTCCTATCGTATGACGTTAAACTACAGGAGCCCATGTGTCCTCAACGCATGACACTGAGCTGTAGTTCTACCCTGAACAAGTTCAGGATTCCCCAAGAACCCATTGGGATGTGACAGATCCCCTCGGCAGAAAGGCCCTGTCTGAAAGAAGGAATGATCCATGATCAAACCGATGCGCCCATCTGGCATACTCCCACCACGATGGTGTAACTACCTAAGTGTTAGATTCTGTTCGGACAGACCATCACTCCATATTCCATGCTTTGCGTGCCCCTTATTCAGACCCTCGTCCCCTTTCATGTCTCACGGGACCCCCTAACGGCCTGGTCTCATGCCGCATCTGCTCACCTACCGTCCTGGGCCAACGTTCTGGAAGATGGGTCATGTCTGGAAGGACCACCTAACAGTATGGATTTTTGACCTATGGTCCGCCAACTGTCATGTGCCAACATCCCGAAGGATTGATCAACAACATTTGTGACATGGTCCCGTGTTTCGAACATGTTCAACGGTCGACCCTCATTTGTCGTCCCCATTACAGGCTAACGCAGTAAGGATACCGCTTCTCCTCTTAGGTTAACGGTTGTCGTTATTGTACCGCCATCCCCATAGTGTTCTGAATCTTGGGTATCGTGATTCACACTTCCCATTTTCATCTGCTTGGACCTATTTCAGTTCCCTTGGCGTTTCCCCATTCGTGCATAAGAGCACGCTGAGGAAACGGTAATTCGACTATCCTGAAAGTTCCTTCTCCCATCAAGCCTCTCCCATATTTCAGAAATTCAGACTGGTAATCCGAATCCCGGATGCCCGGAGCATGATCCCCACTCCTATGTTAGGTGGGATGAGAGGGAAACTATCTTCTGTTTCCCACATCGGGCTCGACCCATGTGGGATTGGGGAATTGTCGCTGAACATCCTGCAAACATTGTAGGGATGTAACAAGGCAATTCAACAATGGAAATCGTGCGCACCACGACATTCAAAGAAAAAAATAAAAATAAAAAAATTTGAAGCACGATAGTACCAATAAAAGGTTTTTGGGTTTGTTACAATAATCGGGGGTCGACTCCCCCCATGGATGGGTTGACCCCGTCAAAAGAGCGTTGCAGCTCTGCCACCCGTTGGCTTGTGGCATCCAAGGCTTGCTGCTGCTGACTTAGCTCCCGCTCCTCCTCAGCAGCGGCAGAGCGCAGTTCGTCAGTCCTGGCTTTGGCCCTCTCTATGCCAGCTTGAACGATGACCAACTTTCCAGAGGTTTTCCTCATATTCTCTTCTGCCTTTGCCAGCTGGGCCTTCAACTGCGAGACCAGCTCAGATTGTGCATCAAAAGAGGCTGAAAGCTCGTCTGCCCGGGTCTACATCTGTTGGACCTCACCTTCAGCCTCCTTGAGCTTCTTGATGCTGGTCTCCTTCCTCCGCTACCAGCCCATGCTGAGCCCATGATCACGCTCCCGGATCTTCTCAGCCATAAGATCTCGGATGAGTGCATGAGGACGTTGGGCATCCACTCCCCCAGCCCACAGTTCGCGCAACCGCAAGCAGAGCCTATCCATTTCGGCCAGCCATTGCGCTTGGGGGGGTGTCTTTGATAAAGCGCGCGATCAGCTTCCATGACGGGCGGCGGACTATGCTATTGTCTTCCTCGTCGGAGGTCGTTTCATCCTAGTCTGCGGGATTGGAAGGCTCGTACGTGAGATACACCCCCAAGAAATCCTCGGCAGGATCAACATCCAGTGTTGAATCTAGTACGGCACCTGGCGCCGAAGCAGGCGTGACAAGACCGGGACCGACCGGTTGATCCTCTTCCTCGGAGTCCACTTCAATGACTTCAGGTACGGCCCTGCTGGTGGTCCCGCCAGTGATGATGTGCGTCTCAACTTGAGGAGATGGGGGGACTATCGCCACCATCACTGGCATGCCCCTAGGAGGGACGCCACCAGACATCCCGACCAGTCTTGCCGCAGCAGCCCACGCCAGTCGGAGAACTGTACGATAGAGAGGGACATAAACGTTAGTTGGCAAGCATGGTCTAAATGTGACAACGAGGAAACCGGTAGAGGAGAATTACAGAGATCGACCTCCTGGTGCTGCTCTTGAGCCGGTACTGAGGGGACCCCGAGACGAGGCCCTCCGTATACTGTTGTAAGGTCTGGAGATTCCGGAGGAGCCACCTCGGGTGCTCTGGTCCCACCAGACGCAGAACTGGATGCAGTCGTAGGCGCAGGTTCTGAAGGTCCCGCATCATCACCCGCCAAGGAGCGAGAACGAGGCCTTCGAACAAGTTCCTCCTGCATGTCTCAAACATCGATGAGAAGTCCATAGTGACCCAAGTACAGATCGTAGGGAAAGAAGTTCAAAATGCTACCTCGAGAGCCTCTGCGAAATCATCGGATTCTGAGCCTCGGTCTCCGACCTAACCCTCCTCCAACGGGCTCCCTCCTCCAGCCTCATCCTCCTGAGAGGAGTCCTCTGATTCATCCAGAAAGGGGAAGCACTCCCTCAGATCGGCAACCGATAACTGTGGGGGGACCGTCGGATTTAACAGTACCCTCACCCGGTCTGTCATTGGGCGAGGGACACCACTGGAGTGGACGTAATCCTCCAGCTCGTCCAGGTACTATTATGCCTCCGCCGGAGACGCCATGAATCCAGCCCGGACTAGGCCTATGCCCGGTAATTCCATCCTGAGGCGATTTAGGTGGGCCCATATCTCGGGTGGGCTGAGGAATTGCCGGTTGACATCCCAAATGTCCGAAGCTTCCGGGAAGATGGCATCCTATGCCAGGTCAATGTGACGCAGGCGCTTCCCCGGAGCCTGAGTGGATATCCTACGAAATCCCCTCGGTGGCCGCCCATCCAGATGAACCTGCTCTTCCGGAATCACCGGATCCACCGCTACTGCCATACCCTCGGCCGGTGTGGGTCTCGCCGCCATGGCAGCCTCGCTACCGCGAGCGGCCCTAGCTGACCTCCGACCCCGACCTCGAGATAGAGGAGGCACGTCGTCACTGACCCGGATATTTGGTTTCTTCAGCATCTCCACTGGGTAAGCAGTCTCCCAACTGATGGCATACTCCATCACCAATCCGAAAGCGGCGGTGGATGGAGGCAATGCAATCCGCATCTTCCCATCTTCCCGTGCGAACATGAGCCACAACTGCCTCATCACACACGAGTTCTCCTCGTAACGCACCTCCCAGTAGACCTACGGGGTCAGCCGCTGGAGGCACCAGAACTGCCTCGCAAACTGATGCAGGGTGTATGGTTCGTAGAGTGGCTCACGATCTATCCGTGCCACAAAAACTCCACCTCGGAAGGCCAGGAGGAAAGCCCGATGTTCTTCCATTCCCAGCCCGTCATCAGTAAGTATCACCATCGGCAATGGGAAGGGGTGGAAGTTGAACTCATCTGCCCTCCACACCCGATTTAGCACCATCAGAACGGCTAGTTTGAACGGGAAGCTCCCGACCGCGTTCAGGGTGGAGGGGCGGAAGTTCGATCCCGGTGGCGAAATAGGGTTTGGATACTCGTAAATCCCACTGATATGCGCTGCGATCCACCCATACAGGAGGTGGAAGGGCCCGCATATCCTTGGTGGCTTCTTTCCCTCGCTAATATGCCGTAGCATTCTGTACTGTTTGGTGAGCATCGGAATCCCCAGATTGATCCGCTGCCCCATGGACAACATCGACGCCATGATAAACGAGCTGGGCCACACTGCCATGCTTGTATCCCTCACCGGTAGGATCTAACCACAGATGAGAGCTGCGATGAATGCCGCCAGCCTGAATATCTGCTGTTGTTCGGTGCTGACACTGAAACCCCAAGTCTTCCATTGGCTGTCCTCCAAGACCCTCCAATACGAGTGCCCCTTGCCCCGATGGGCCGCCCTTGGACAAGTTCGAGGCCTCAGAGGGAACTCTCGATTCTCTGGGAAATTCAGGAAGCATTTGAACCATCTCCTAAAGTGGACATCCCTCACTGCATCCTTGTCCTCCCCAGGGAGAAGTGCCATCAGCACCGACGCGAGTCGCGGCATTTGCTCCGTATCCTCCCATGCGCTGATGACGGGGAGGAACTCGTCTTACATGGCCCCCATGATCGGGACCCCAGAAATCTGGTGGACATCCCACATGCTGATGCCCACCTCCCTGTGATGTAGGTGAAAGGTATTGGTCCTACACGACCATCTGCTCAGAAATTCCAACATCAGTTTCTTGGGTTAGTAAATGTGGAATTTGGAGGCACATTCCGCCTCATACAACCCCACTCTCCTCATCTTGGCCCCAAACTCCTCGCATGAGGCTCCTACCCAGTAGGCCTAGTCCCAGTCATCAGTAAAGTTGCCTCCCTGGCACATGTCCCACTCATCGGACCATCCCTTCTTCGAATCCTGCAAAGCCGCCTTCAGCATGGTATGGTAGAGAAGAGGGGACATCTCCGGATGTAGTGGCTTCCCGTCAATGTCATTCAAAAGGTTGTAGAGACAGCCAGCGGTGATGGGTGTGATGTTCTCTTGTGCGCGACCATCGGCCGCCCTGAACCATTGGTGCTGGCATGGTATGCTCCTGAACCAGCAAGATGGTTCGTCCCTACTCGCCTCAGGGATAAAGACGTCATCCCTCAGCCCGAAGCCGTACAATGGTAGTTTCTTGCACTGTGGATAATCCTTCTGACCCATCGATAGCAGATCTGTCAAAGAAGTGTGGTCCGAGTGGCTTCGGACCATCTCCCCCATGCCTGGACAGATGGCCATCTCATCCCGATGAGAAGCATCTGCAAGCACCCCCAATACAGCCTCTTGATGGGCCATTTTGACTCTGGCCCTCAGAAAAAAAAATCAGCTGGAACGTGAAGCTCGACCGCGAAGCTGAATCGCGATGCCGGCTCACGAATATCGGTCGCAAGACGAAGCCGCGAAGTCTGGACGAGGCCGACAAGTAGAAGTTCGCTTGGCGCGGACGCGGAGTCGGAGACACGCGGTTCGCCGCGAAGCTCGATTCACGGAGGGCTTCCGCGGAGTACGCGGAGCTTCGCGAAGTCGAGAGCAAAAAAAGAAAAGGAAGTCACGTGAAGACAGAAGAAGTAGCCCCCCTATTTATAGGTGGTGACCCCGGAGCATCACGGCGCGCCTCACCCACACGGAGCATCGCGGCGCGTCCGGATCTGTGGCCCCGGTCGGCACCGCGGTCCCCCTTCACGTAGCTACATCGCGAACCACCGACAAATATGGCGATTTGCCCCCAGACTTAGACCCTTCTCCCTCCGCGGCTCCATGTTTGATGTGGGGCATTTGGTGGCGCCAAAATATGGCCCGAAATGGAGGGATGAAAAAGAAGGTTGGCGCGCTGCCTCGCGAAGCACTGACGCGAAGCACCGACGCGAAGCACCGCCGCAAAGCGCCCCGACCATCGCGGCCTCGTGAAGCTCCAAAGGCGGTAATACTCCGTGAACGCATCTGACGTTCGTGAGCCCACCATGAAGCTCTAGAGGTGGTAAAACTCCCCGAACGCATTTGACATTCGCGAGCCCGCCACGAACCTCCAGAGGCGGTAACACTCCGCGGACGCCGTTGACGTTCACGAGCGCGCCGTGAAGCACCTGAGGCAGCGCGCGAGTTGTGCTTCGCAGCGCCCCTTGCCTATAAATACTGGACTCCCCCTGAGTCCCGAGGACGGACAATCGGACCTTTCGGCTTCTCCTCTCCCGAATCGCGAAGCACTCTTTGCCCCGGGAATCATGAGCTCCGCGAGGTACTTCTACTTCACGAGACGCCTCTGCTATGTCTCGTTTTGAGCCCCTCTTTCGAGAGGGATACCCTTCGCGAAGCTCAAGGTCATTCGCGAAGGAAGGGGATTCCCAAAGGAACCCGGGCAACTGCATAGTGTTTATGCTTCGCGAAACAGCCAACATGTACTAGTGATTCCTATGCTAAGGCAGGATCGGTACACATCACGAAGCACACTGCTTCGCAGGACCCTGCTTCGCGAGGCACCTCTTCTTCGCGAGGCAATTCTCTATGAACACTGTTCCACTTTGCGAAGCACCTTCCACTCACACCTTTGCCCCCATTCTAAGGCCAAGGCACTCCACTTCGCGAAGCACACTCATTTTCTTAGAAATTCCTCTTCCCGTGCGACCCTCCATGTTTGCATGATGTGATTTCAATGTCCAATGGACAATACCACCCGTAGCGTTGCTTCGCCTAATGCTTCTTCGCATAGGCACGCTAACGGCTATTGCTTCTTCGCATAGACATGCTAACGTGGACCCCTTGATGGTTCGTTCCACAACCCCCCTTGACCATGGACTTACTGGTACCTTCCCTTCCCCAAGTACTAGAGGGTACCAGTTATCTATATCTTAGAGGTGTGGAGTGAACCCACCTTATCCGAGCTGCAGGACGTTAAACTGCCAAGCACCACGTCCTCAACACATGATGTTAAACTGTGACCTGACCTCGTCTCTCTCAAGAAGGGTCCCCTTAGCTCGAACATTCTTTACACCACTCGTCTCCACAAGAATGGAATCACCCATCTACAAGGGATGATATCCTCCTCATTGGAGTGGTGTATGTTCACAGGAGAAGGGTGACCCTAGTTCCCCAATGGATGGCTGCACCTCTGCATCTCCGTACTTCCCCACTACCAAGGTTAGTGGAGGGAGTGATAGGGAATGAGGCACCCCCCATATGGGCCTCCATCCTGGAGTAATTCCCAACACCATGGGCCGCCTAACGCATAAGCCCCTCTTCGCTTCTCACGGACGCATCCTTCGCGACGTGATCGTCAGGTCCTTGCAACCTCTTGTTTCTCACACCGAGCATGACTCACGTGGGCTTAGAGTGACCACCGACCCTGACCCCACCCAGTGAACTATGAGGACTTTGATCCATGTCAAGGCATGGTACATAGGAAGCCTCCATGAGGATCAAGCCACGTTTCTTGGTCGTTCATTCATGTCGAGTTTCGCCCTCGTCCAGCATGACGTTAAACTGCACGCCCCGTCCCGCATGACGTTAAACTGCATGCCCATGTCCAGCATGACATTAAACTGTATCCCCCCTCGTCCCGCATGACATTAAACTGCACACCCATTCCCACCTGAACTACGAGGTCTTTGATCCATGTCAAGGCATGGTACGTAGGAAGCCTTCCAGCGGTTCAAGCCCACCACTCATTGGACCAAGGTCCACTTCCACATCGGTTCGCCGACAAAGCCCCATTTGAACTACGAGGTCTTTGATCCATGTCAAGGCGTGGTACGTAGGAAGCCTCCACGAGGTTCAAGCCCACCCATCATCCAATTCACGTCGAGTTCTACCTACGTCCAACACGACATTAACCTACAATTCCAGTCTGACGGCAAGCCGTTGTGACTAACACAAACTATGAGGTCTTTGATCCATGTCAAGGCATGGTACGTAGGAAGCCTCTACGAGGTCCAAACCCAACAACCAGTCGTTCCGACCTCATTCACGTCAGTTCACCCCCATCCCGCATGACGTTAAATTGTATTCCCCAATCCGAACTACGAGGAATTTGATCCGTGTCAAGGCATGGTACGTAGGAAGCCTCCCTGAGGTTCAAGCCCAACAATCATTGGCCCAAACCATCTCCTAGTCGGTGTGTCAGGCCCCCATTTTCAAGCCCATTCCCCATTGGACCAAGGTCCCTCATTTACGTCGGTTCACCGACACCCAATGCCCATCATTTATTCACATCAGGGTTCACTCTCGTCCCGCATGATGTTAAACTGTATTCCATCAACCTGAACTACGAGGTCTTTGATCCATGTCAAGGCATGGTATGTAGGAAAACCTTCCCAAGGTTCAAGCCCACCACTAGTGGACCCACGGGTCTACTTTCACGTCGGTTCACCGATAAAACCCTTTGAACTATGAAGTCTTTGATCCATGTCAAGGCATGGTACGTAGGAAGCCTCCCCGAGGTTCAAGCCCACCACCCATCGGACCAAGGTCCACATTCACGTCGGTACGCTGACGATGCCCATCGGACCAAGGTCCACCTTCACGTTGGTTCGCTGACGATATTCATCGGGCCATGGTCCACCTTCACGTCGGTTCACCGGCACCACCACGAACTACGCGGACTTTGATTCCCTACCACAGGGTTACGTAGGAAGCCTCCTCAATGCTCAAGCCCATCTTCACCATCGCCCCTGCGATGGTCCCATTTCACTCCCCCTCCACTCCATTCATCCACCTACCACCCATCCTGATTCTCGCCCGGACCGCTATATCTCGGTGAAACCATGTTGGTATGCTCCTCTTCACAGCCGCCCATGGGCTGGCCCCGGTATCGGCATCCCTTCAAGGAAAATCCCTCAGTCCGATCTATCCTAGCTAACGCTCTGGTTGGGTTGATTCGTCTCCTCTAGACATTAAACTCGCGACGTACCCTGTGTTAAACACGGGAAGCTGAGGAAAACCTCAGATATGTGTCTATGGCATATAATTACCCGCGCTCGATGTGGGATGCCTCGGGCTTCCACGCCCTCGAGAAGCCCTATGACCTGGGATAATAGACAGACATGCCAGGTTCCCCAACATCTAGAAACGCTACTGATGCCTCAACGTGACTACTCCCCCGACTGAAGGTTGCTGCCCTGACTGGACCCTTTGGAATGTCCCGACAGAAACAGTGTAATTAACCGGCGTCCATGGAAACATGGCACTGGGAAGAGTTTCACGAACTACATATTAAATCTATGAGGGAGACCCGAACTAGGTGACGAGTTTTGAGGAGGAATCCACAGAAGGAAGAACCGACATCCAATCATCCCGTTTTGATCAAGGAGCAGACATCCCTGAATAAGGAACGAATGTTGCCCGCCTTTGGAAACCGGGAATGCGGGGCAACAAAGCGCCTCGCGTCCTCCTCCGCGGACGGACGGATGCGCGTGCACCCCGACGAAAGCGTCAAAAACAATGTCTCTTTTCATTTGTTATGAAAATTCATTCTTCAATGACTAAAGATTTATTGTCTATGAAATTGTGGGTATTTTTTATGTTTTACGGTCATGTTATAATTCACATATTCATAATTTTTAATTACTTATGATAATTTATCAATATCTATCATGATACCCTCCCCCCTCTGAAAATATGTGATCTCTATTTCCTATTTCTTCATTTCCCAAGGTTATGAAAAATTATTTTAATTATGATATATTTAATATGGGTACATTATGAGATGATATTTTGATGATATGATGAATATATTTAATTAAATAAGTTGATTATGTATCTAGACTATAAACAAATTAAACATATATGGATTTCATGAGATAATATTTATGACCTGTATTGAGTATTCTCCTAAAATTATTTAATATTAAAATAAGTGATCCTTATGTCACTATGGGTGATATTGAGTAAGTGAGAGGAATTTAATATAATTTTAATATAATAATGAGTTGGATATCATGCAATTATTTTTATTCATAAACTCATTTCATATATATAGGAATATATTATTAATAATTAATTCATGAAATGATCTGAACACACAAATACAACAAAATAATGATGTAAATATTGTTATACCTACTTAAGTGTGAGTTGGATTAAGTGAATTAAGTTTTTTTTATTACTATATACCACCAAATTATTTTAAAAAACGTACTAAAATTTCTCTTATTTAGTGATTCAAAATAATTTTTTTATTAAAATAACTAAAACAACTATATTGTGGACATTCAAACATATACATATTTTTTATATTAAATTTATATTTCTTTTGAAATTAACTAATTGATAATATTATATAACAAGATATAGATAAAAAAAGAAAATCCTAAATAATTGGATGTGGGAAATGAAATAAATAATATAATATTTTGGGAAAAAAAGAGATTAGAAAGAAAGGAAATTTGGAAAAAGAGTAAGAAATTATGAGTTTTGAGTCTGTCATAATAATAAATTTATTGGAGTAGATGAATATTTTTACATCTATAGTGATAATAAATTAAAAAGAAAACTTATTTTTTTGAATAGTTACACATATTAACATATAATATATTTTAGATATACATTATAATATATTTCGAATACCATTATTTATCAAGTGAGATGAAATTAGTCACATTATGAATTACATATATTATTCAGTTTGGAATTGAAAATAAATGAATAGTCATGTGATATTAGATAGAAAACTAAACACCCAAAGGTGTAAAAAATATTATCAACTACTAAACCATGTAAAAATATATTTCATTGATGTGTGTGTATTTAATTTCTGTATATTAATGTTATTAAAAATAGATACATTATATTTTCAAGTTATTAAAGTAAAATATGTTTTAGGGGATAATGCACAAGGATCACTAAACAACCTCTTGAGAGAGCCTTATTCTGTATCAAAAGGGATTCCAACATGTGGAATAAAAGCATCACTCAACTTTTCAGGATATATTATATAGATTTTCATCACTATATTAGAATAATTATATATAAGAAATGATTTTTTGAATTTATATTTTAAGATATTACATATAGGGACCAATAATTTGATTATAATTATATTAATAATGTTATTTTCATGTTAGATATTATTTTTCATGATTATACCATTCAAAAATGTACCAAAATTTTTTATTAATATTTCTATAGAATAATTAATTTTGATAGGCATGCTAAAAATAAATTATTATCTGTATTGTCTATGAAGGATCTCATAGATTCCATGGGATTAATAATATTTAATGACATATGAAAAAACTCTATAGTATTCATGGTCGTAAAAAATGTAAATCATGATAAATTCAACTTCCACCTTGAATAATTAATATATTTCTCATTGTTAGAATAATTTTTTCTAAGAAAATAATTATAATAATAAATATTATTAGGGGTACTAAATGGAAGAATTTTTGAAAAAAATTAGACAAAATTGTTTTGAAACATTAATGATAAATAATTATGATTTATTTTATTTGAAATTATATTCTTTTGAAAATTAGATATTTTTAAATATAACATTGATAATATTGTAAGATTTTTTTTATTATTTAAAATAAGTAGTGGTCCTACATTGAACAAGAATGATATAAGTTATAATTTTATTTTTTATGTCATTGAATGGAACAAAAATTGATGTTATTTTTTAATCATTCAACGTTTTAATGTAATTTCCATGTTAAGTTATATGATTTTTTTTATTTCTCATCAAACCAAAAATAATGAATGTTTAGTGGAACTGATAGTGTCAAATCCAACAGAAAGGTTTTTACTAAGAAACATTTTTCAATTTTCTAAATAGCGACTTTTGATCTAATATAAAATATCTGATAATGAAATTTTATAACATCTATTTTCAGATAAAGAAATATAAGAATAAATAAACTATGTCTAATTTAAATTAGAAAATAAGTAACGAATGAAGACTAAAAAATACTAATAATAGAAGAATATATTTAAAATAGTGATTAAATGAATGAAGATGATTTTAACTCAAGAGATTAATAAATATAAATAATATTTGAAAAATATAATAAACAATAAACTATATCAAATGATTAAAATTATTATTTATCTAATTATAATAATTATTTTAATTATATAATGGTTTAGGCAGAAATATTATGTATTGATGATGTAAATATAAATATGTTAGAAATAAATAATCAATTTAAGGGAATTAAATTCCATTATGATGCAATCACTTTAAATTAACTATTGATATGGAAGCTCTATTAATGAATTAGAAGAGTCTATCAAACTGATTTTTAGAATCCATTTATTTATTTCCATGTGAAGATAAACTATTGTTGATGTGATTTCACGCATATCATTTAATAAATAGGATATTCATAAATTTCAATAAAATGATATTGAATATTAAATATATTATCAAACATAAGTTTCGTTATAAAAAATGTTGTTTATGAGGTTGTTGAGAGTTCTAGGAAAAATAGAAACATGATAAGGATACATAAAAGCTTAATTAGTGATTATAGAAATAAATTAAAACCTTTATGGTCACACAATGGTTAGGAAATGAATGATAAACCCCATTATGAAAAAACAGTCAAACAAAGGTAAATATTATGTAATAAAGAATTCACAAAAATAAATTCCATGAAATAAAGAAATAAAACATGGATTATGTATTTATGGTTTAAAATTAACTAAATTACTATATGAATAAATAAACTAAGGATCAATATAATAAAATTTACTTCCATGATAAAATACCAAGGATACATTTATAATATTTATGAATGTAATATAATTATTTTAGATAGATTTAATTTTCCATGAAAATTTTACAATTTCATTTATGTTATTGTTTAATTTAATGAAATATTTTATATTTTGAATGGTACAATATGAATCAATATATTCAAGGAAGAGGATGAGATTTAAGGGGGAGGATGCAATAGAGTAAGAAAAAAATATATCATAGAAAGGATCAATGATACATTGATGTAAATAATATTTTTAAATTTATTAAATAGTGTTATGGTAGATGTGATTAGACACTTCATATAGATTAGTAGTTTCATAACATTGATCCAACATAGATGAGTCAGAATATAAATTAAGATACATGTTGAAAATGATGAAATGGAGAACAAGATCCTATAGTTATTGATATAGTTTATAAGTCCTGAAATCCTAATTAGATCATTATTATATATTGATACAATTAATTATACAAGAAATGTTTTTAGAACATACATAAAGGAAACAATCAACTAATTTTGAAAATAATGTATCATTAAAGATCAAAGATGTTTTTATAGATAACAAAAAAATAAGAACATAATTTATAAATATATGTAACATGTTTATGGGATAAATCATAAAACATTTATTGTGTTTTTCTCTGTAATTATATAAATTATTTTTTTTCAGGATGAATGAGTTTATATATAAGTATAATAAAAAAAGATATTCTTAGGAAATTAGTAATAATTAATTAAAAAATTATTATATATGGTTATGAAAAAGATATATTATTTTGGAATGAAGGATGATAATTCATTATTGAATAGAATACAAGGACATATTAAACAATAAATATTAGTAATTAGTTCTAAATGATGAAACTTAATGTATTTATAATCATAATGTGGACACAATATGAATTTTTGATATATATTAAAAATGAAAAATAACCAAAAATAGTTATACATGGGTTGAAATTTAAATTTTATGGCTGCTCGAATATATTAAATCATATCTTTTTTGTCTAATGAGAACGTCTATTATGAGAAAAGGTAAGTATTTTATTACTTTCATTGATCACATAAATTATATGATTTGTTTTATATTTATAAAAATTAATATATTAATCACTTTTTAATTTAAAATATTTGGGTGATATATTAGGTTGGGAACCAGATATGAAAAAATGAAAATGTAAATTAATATTGAATATATAAATCTGTATTTTTTAGATTATATTGACAGTATTTGAATCTCATATGAGAGAATCATACCATACACCTCCCAAAAAATTGTGTTGTTTATTAAATTAATTGATTCATTCTGGATATGGAAAGAAGTACTTAGGTTTATTATAACATATATAGTAATTTATATAGGTAAAATATTTTATCTACTTTACAACTAATGAACCATAACATGTTATGCCCATTTAAAAATTGAAACGTTATAAAAATGGTTTCAAAAGTATCAAAAAATAAATTATTTAAATATTTCAGTATTCTGACTCATTAAAAATATAATATATTATTATCAGAATTGTTATTAATAATGTACCTATTATTAATGTAATCATTAAAATATGAGATAATAAATTATAAGTGATAATGTAAACCTGATATTGTATGAAATAGAGAATTATATAAGGTTTTAAATTTTGAATGAAACTGAAGTGTTAAATATTGAAATTTCATATTTTAATTAATAATAAGCTAAAAATGATGAATAACTATCACATGGAGTAAAATTTACATATAATTAAAATTATTTTAATGAAAATGACTATGAAAACCGTTAATGAAATAAATAGTTATAAATCATATGGATAACGGAGATGTTTTTTGAGGTGAAAAAATTATACAACCTTAGAGAAACCATATAATGGGATCCAAACCGAATTAGTTTCATAAGATTAAATATTGACTACAGAAAAAGATTTTTAGAATAAAGAGTGAGTTAATTTGGAGGAAAAATATTTCCAGTAAGTTTAGAATAATTAGAAAAGGTTTCATATTGTGCGACCAAATGTGATGAATAAAATTCCTATTGTTGTGTTTTTTGTAAGAAAAATAATGAAAATTATAATGTTTCTATGAATAAAAAGATGATAATTTTAAGGGATAATCTAAAGAAGAAGGAATAAACATTAATAATACATTCCCATATTTCTTGGCTATAAATAATAAGAATATATAATGTTATTTATAGTCATTAAAAATAGAATAATTTGAAACATGTGTTAAATTAGCTGTAACAACCAATACAATATTACAAACATTTTTTTTAGAATAATTGTTTTTATATTATATTATATTTTATTATACATTTTCAACATATAAAGATACCCAAAACAATTATTTCGTTAAAATAAATTATTATATTAATGCCTAAATAAGTCCATTATAATTCCAAAAATTACTAGGGAGATGAAATTAAAAATTATAAAACTAAAAAGAGAAATTATGGATCACCCTTATAAACTATAATCACCTCCCCCCTAGATAAACACTATCATAAATAATTATATAGTGAAACATTTTCCTATCAACAGTTAAAGATCCCTGAAAAGAACTACCTAACTCATTATGTAGATTTAGTGTCTATGATATTCTATATAATGATTTGGTGGGACAATATCTATGGGGAGAAGTGTGTCACATGTATAGATAAAAAGTTTTAAAAGTGTATATTCACATGAAATAACTCATCATGTCTCAGTGAATATGTTTAAAACTAATCACATAATAAAATATCAATATTTACTATCATCTAGGAAGGGAGAAAATGGTAGATCATGCCTATAGTAGAAAATAACATACTACTATATCCATGGAGTGGGTTTCTAAATACTCTATATATATAGATATTCCAAGGATGGATATATAAGTCATAAAATTAAGAAAAACATATTAAATTTAAAAAATGATCACCCGACCATCTATCCAGGAGAAGAACTAGGAGGCACAAATAGATAATCTGGAACTTCAAAAGAAGGCGAAAGTAGTAAATAAATAAGAGATTTCGGAATTATGTATCGATGAAGATAGTTTCATTAAGTTTTGAAATATAATTTTTATTCCTTAATCAACTTGGATAATGAATTTTAAACTAGATAACACACATAACTCATCATTCACTATCCATTATAGATTTACCAAGATGTACCATAATATTTAAGACCACCTTTAGTGGGAAAAAATGAAGAATGGTATTTTTTATTACACCTAAATGTTCATAAAATGTTATTATGTTAATGTAGTTTGAAATAAGTCTAATGGGACCAAACAATCTTTTCCAAAAACTACATATAAATGGGAAACAATCACCGTGAAATTTTTCACTTATAATGTGAATTTATTCAAAGTAAGAAACGTGATATAGTTTTTTTTGTATAATGCCACCATGAATACCAGTTGATATCTATTTTGGTTAATTTCACATTTGAACAAATTTCCAATACCGATTGAAATAAAATGGAAAGGCTGCATGGGGAACTAATTTCTATAATTCTAATTTTGATCAAATGATTAAATATAAATTTTACAATAGTCTACATCATTATTTAAAAACGACATTGAATTATACTTTCAAATGTCAACCTAAAACTCATGTCCAATCCAAAATAACCATTCATACTATTTATGAAATTCTAAAATAATTCCTATGTTTATTTAAAGGTGGATAAGATAATCTTGTACTATTTCTCGAGTTCTCATACAACAAAACATTTCACTGGATTATTCAAATATACCCACATGAAGACCTGTTTACGAGGAAATGTATTAATCATAGTTTTTGGGATAAAGTAATTACAAATATCTACATGGACCTGATCCTGCACATGAGATTCCATAGAAGCTTCTTTAAATTTATCATCATAAAAATATTCCCAAAGTTACCATAATAGTTACACTAAAAATATTTGAATGTACTTTGACATTGATGTTGTATACAAATAATTACTTCAAATATAACCATAAAAGATAGTCCAGCGGTTTATAATGAAAGGGATGATTATATATAGGTAAATTGTACATTATATATCCTTTATCAAATAGTAGTAGTGTAATGTCACCCAAAAAATCCACCAAATATGACTGATGCTCATGACATGTTCAAGTTATCTCTCTCTATAAAGTACATAGTTGGTCCATCACATGTTCTAAATATGGAAGTGAAACAAGAAGAGAATGTCCTATATTATTAGGAATGTTTATTGAATAAATTGGACTATAGAGACAATGTTCAATCAAATAATACAACCAAACCTGTCAAAGTAACATGGATGAACCATATAAATGATTTCGTGACAAGAGAACTATAGGACACAATGAAACAAAAGTACTCTATTCTATTCCCATTTGATAATATGAGATGAAATATATAGGATGAAATTTCTATTTGGGGGGAAATGTTAATCAGCCAGACAAGAATAGTTAATTTTTTTCCTGAATAAATGTGTATTATATTATATAATATTGTATTATACAAATACATCACATCAAGAAACCAACAAAAATTGATTTCATTAATAGTCAATGTTACATTTATCAACAACTAAACCCATGATTTCTCTAAACCATGAATGGGTAAAAAATAAAAAATTGAAAAAATACAATTGTAAAATTGGGGTCACACAAATCTACTAGAATCATTTCCTTTGTGAAAGAAACTATGGATAATAAATGTAATATTAGTAAACTATTATAGATTTTAGAAAAATAATATATATAGTCTTAGGAGGAATTGTCATGAATGTTTAATTAAGAAATTAATAATTATTTATAGGAGGTAGTATGAGCATTGGAAATGTAATGTAACTATTGGAATAGTAACATGACTATATAAATAGTGACCTGATCATTTGGAATAGTAAAATATCAATTAGAATAACAATTTTACCACAAAAAAATAAAATATAATCAAAATAATATTTTCATGATTAATTTAAGAAAATATAAATATTATTATTGATTGAATAATTTTATGAATGTTTCATTTATAAAATGGACTCTTAGAATATATAAAGTTGTTATACATTTCAGTTATTAATTGTTTTATTTCTTCTGGAATGATATTATGATTAATCAAAAATGATGGAGATGTAGATGATCTTTTTTATAAAAATCCACATTGAAGTGGCATGATAAGTAGAAAAACGCGACACATGAAATTTAAAGATATATTAAAAATGAAATAGTTTCGTGGACCAAAACAGAATCGTAGAGATTTTAAAGACCCGTAAAATTCAAGGGAATTTTTTTTCTTAATTTTCTTTGAGATTTTAGAAGAACGCAGTTTTAGATGGCACCTGATTCTGAGGGCCGGTGTGCCCGGAATCAATTTCTGATGTTTAACTCGGGTACGTTCAATGAATGAATGAGTGGGTTTTCTTAACTTTTGAACCGGTGCTCGGAATCGAAATTCGAGGGCACCAATGAAACCGTAGCGCCGGTAATTGCTTAGTAACACCTTTTTGGAGTTGCGTTTTGCTCGGGTGTGGTTATTTATAAAAAAGGGTTAACTAATGAATAAAATAAAAGTTGTGCAAGCCCGCGGGGGCTGTGTGAGTTGGTTCAAGGTGGTGGCGTCCCGTCGTTGAGGTTCTGGGTTCGAGTCCTCGCAAAGGCAACATGCACCATACGCCAGCGAACCTCTCATCCCCTCGACTTCGTGAGAACTAGCCCAAGCCCAAGGTTGTCCACCATGGGCCTAGCTAGGGACATGCGACAATGGGTGGGGTAAGGCCGCCTCAATACCCTCTAAACCGACAAGTCGTTTGCCCGCTGGGGCTGGGTGAGTTGGTTCAAGGCGGTGGCGTCCCGTCTTTGTGGTTCCAGGTTCGAGTCCTCTCAAAGGCAACGCGCACCACACGCCAACGATCCTCTCGTCCCCTCGACCCCGTGAGAACTGGCCCAAGCCCAAGGTTGGCCACCATGGACCTAGCTGGGGACATGCGACAGTGGGTGGGGTAAGGCTGCCTCAATACCCTCTAAACTGACAAAACGTTCTGGACGGAGCTTCCTCCCACTTCCTACAACTCTGATGACCTAGATCTATGCCGCCGGGATCATCTCCCCCCTCCCTTCCGGAGGGGGTAGTTTCGCGATTGTTGTCCCATGGGAAGGAAGCCCCTGATTCTTACTCTCCTTTTCCGAAAATATCCATAGCCCCAAAGGTTTCTGGTCTTCTCCGGGAGTCACCTCAGTTGTCTCTGCTCCCGACGGAGTTAATCTGTGCTGCAGACCTGTGCAAGTTTACCCTGGTGGCCTGCTTTCATCCTCATCGACCGTCGGTTGAAGCGTTTGCCCAGGCCATCTCCGAGTCTTGGGGACTTCATGAACATCTAGTAGTTGGGTTACTCGATCGATGGCATATTATGGATCGGTTTGGATCGGAGGTGTTGGCGCCAAAAATATGGCCCGAAAGGAAGGAACGAAAAAGACAGCCGGCGCCCTGCCTCGCGAAGCTCAGCCGCGAAGCCCGGCCGCGGAGCCCCGCCCCGAAGCGTCCCAACCTTGCCGGCCCCGCGAAGCTCCGCAGGCAGTGATCCTCCGCGAGCCCCTTTGACGTTCGCGAGCCGCCGCGAAGCTCCAGAGGCGGTAATCCTCCGCGAACCGGTTTGACGTTCGCGAGCCGCCGCGAAGCTCCGAAGGCGGCGCGCGAGCCCTGCATCGCGGCGCCCCTTCCCTATAAATACTCGACTCCCCCTGAGTCCCCAAGGACGGACAATCCGAACTTTCGGCTTCTCCTCTCCAGAATCGCGAAGCAAGCTTTGCCCCGGGAATCATGAGCTCCGCGAGGTATTTCTACTTCACGAGACGACTCTGATTTGCTTCGTTTTGAGCCCCTCTTCCGAGAGGGATGCCCTTCGCGAAGCCCAAGGACAGACAATCTGACCTTTCGGCTTCTCCTCTCCCGAATCGCGAAGCAAGCTTTGCCCCGGGAATCATGAGCTCCGCGAGGTATTTCTACTTCGCGAGACGACTCTGATTTGCTTCGTTTTGAGCCCCTCTTCCGAGAGGGATGCCCTTCGCGAAGCCCAAGGGCGTTCACAAAGGAAGGGGATTCCCAAGGGAACCCAGGCAGCCGCGGAGCACTTGTGCTTCGCGAAACACCCAACCCATGCTAGTAATTTCTATGCCAAGGCAGGATAACTATGCATTGCGAAGCACATTGCTTGGCAGGACCCTGCTTCGCGAACCACTCTTTCTTCGCGAGGCAGTGCTCCGCGAACACTGTTCCACTTCGCGAAGCACCTCCCACTCCCACCTATGCCCCATGCTAAGGCCAAGGCACCCCACTTCGCAAAGCACACCCCTCTGCTTAGCGATTCCTCTTTCCGTGCGACCCTCCAGGTTTGCACGATGTGATTTCAAAGTCCCATGGGCAACACCTCCCGTAGCGTTGCTTCGCCTAATGATTCTTCGCATAGGCACGCTAACGGCTATTGCTTCTTCGCATAGCCACGCTAACGTGGACCCCTCGATGGTTCCTCCCGCGACCCCCTTTACCATGGCCTTACCGACACCTTCCCTTCCCCAAGGACCAGAGGGTACCGGTTATGTAAGCCCTAGGGGTGTGGAGTGAACCCACCTCGTCCGAGCTGCAGGACGTTAAACTGCCAAGCACCACGTCCTCAACACATGACGTTAAACTGTGACCCAACCTCGTCTCCCTCACGAAGGGTCCCCCCAACTCGAACATTTTTTACACCACTCGTCTCCACGGGAATGGTAACTCTTCCGCACATGGAATGAGATCCTCCTTGTTGGTGTGGTGTATGTTCGCAGGGGAAGAGTCGCCTCAGAGCGTAAATCCTTAACCTTTGGTACGGATAATTGCACCCGTGCATCTCGGTACTTCCCCACTACCAAGGTCAGTGGAGGACGTGATAGGGAACGAGGCACCTCCCATTGTCGGACCAAGGTCCATCTTTCCCGCGCTTTGTCGCGCCATGGGCCTCCATCCTGGAGTAAGTCCCAACACCATGGGCCGCTCAACGCGTAAGCCCCTCTTCGCTTCTCACGGACGCACCCTTCACGACGTGATCGTCAGGTCCTTGCGACCTCTTGTTTCTCACACTGAGCATGACTCACGTGGGCTTAAAGTGAGCACTGACCCTGACAAACCCACCTGAACTACGAGGTCTTTGATCCATGTCAGGGCATGGTACGTAGGAAGCCTCCACAAGGTTCAAGACCACCATCAGTGGACCAAGGTCTACTTTCACCTGAACTACGAGGTCTTTGATCCATGTCAAGGCATGGTACGTAGGAAGCCTCCACGAGGTTAAATCCCACCATCACCTGAACTACGAGGTCTTTGATCCATGTCAAGGCATGGTACGTAGGAAGCCTCCACGAGGTTCAAGCCCACCATCAGTGGACCAAGGTCTACTTTCACCTGAACTACGAGGTCTTTGATCCATGTCAAGGCATGGTACGTAGGAAGCCTCCACGAGGTTCAAGCCCGCCCGTCACTCATTCACGTCGGGTCCCATTCCAGTCCAGCGGTAAGCCGTTGTGACACCTGAACTACGAGGTCTTTGATCCATGTCAAGGCATGGTACGTAGGAAGCCTCCACGAGGTTCAAGCCCACCATCAGTGGACCAAGGTCTACTTTCACCTGAACTACGAGGTCTTTGATCCATGTCAAGTCATGGTATGTAGGAAGCCTCCACGAGGTTCAAGCCCGCCCGTCGCTCATTCACGTCGGGTCCCATTCCAGTCCAGCGGTAAGCCGTTGTGACACCTGAACTACGAGGTCTTTGATCCATGTCAAGGCATGGTACGTAAGAAGCCTCCACGAGGTTCAAGCCCACCATCAGTGGACCAAGGTCTACTTTCACCTGAACTACAAGGTCTTTGATCCATGTCAAGGCATGGTACGTAGGAAGCCTCCACGAGGTTCAAGCCCACCCATCACCCAATTCACGTCGTGTTCTACCTACGTCCAGTATGACGTTAAACTACATCCTGGTCCAGTGGTAAGCCATTGTGACCCAGCCCCATCCGAACTATGAGGTCTTTGATCCATTTCAAGGCATGGTACGTAGGAAGCCTCCACGAGGTTCGAGCCCATCAATAGTGGATCAAGGTCCCTCGCTTACGTCGGCTCACCGACACCCACCACCCGTCGTTTATTCACGTCAGGGTTCATTATCGTCCCGCATGACGTTAAACTGTATCATTTGAACTACGAGGACTTTGATCCATGTCAAGGCATGGTACGTAGGAATACTCCCAGAGGTTCAAGCCCAACTCTCTTCGGACCAAGGTCCAGCTTCACGTCGGTTTACCGGCACCATCCTGAACTACGCGGACTTTGATTCCCTGCCACGGGGATACGTAGGAAGCCTCTTCAAGGCTCAAGCCCAACTTCGCTGTCACCCCCCTGCGATGGTCCCATTTCATTCTGAACCATCTCCGCAAGACGTTAAACTCGCGGCATACCCTGTGTTGAACATGGGAAGCTGAGGAAAACCTCAGATACGTGTCTATGACATGTAATTCCCTGCGCTCGATGTGGGATGCCTCGGGCTTCCACGCCCTCGAGAAGCCTTGTGATCGAGAATAACAGACAGACATGCCAGGTACCCGAGCATCCAGACACGCTACTGATGCCTCAAACGTGATTACTCCCCTGACCGAAGGTTGCTGCCCTGACTGGACCCTTTGGAATGTCCCGACAGAAGCAGTGTAATTAACCGGCGTCCATGGAAACATGGCACTGGGAAGAGTTTCACGAACTACGTATTAAATCTATAAGGGAGACCCGGACTAGGTGACGAGTTCTGAGGAGGAATCCACAGGAGGAAGAACCGACATCCCATCATCCCGTTTCGATCAAGGAGCAGACGTACCTGAATAAGGAACGAATGCCGCCCGCCTTTGGAAAGCGGGAATGCGGGGCAACAAAGCCGCGTGTCCCCCTCCTCCGCGGACGGATGCGCGCGCGCCCCGGCGAAAGCGTCGGAAACAGAAATGGTGAACCCGACGTGAAATTCTTCTCCTCAGCATGGGGATTAGTAGCGTTCGAGACACCAGTAGATTGACGTGTCACCGGATCCAGATATCCGGTGCCTGGTCCCGCCAAGAAAATGGCGGGCCTGTCGTGGAACTCACCGGAAGTCGGGGTAGTAGAACGTGGGGCACTCCGCTCTGCAGCGTGTTGGCGTGGATCCTTCTCACAGACATGGAGGATGGAAGAACGCTGGGGCACTGGCTATCAATCCTTTTCCTCTCAGTACTGATGAGTTGATCCCTTCGTTTTCCAGGAACCAGTTTGCTATTTCAGAGATGCGGTCACCATCCGCTCCTCGCCCGCGCAGGGGCAGGGGAAACACCACTACGGCCACTCCACATGGCGCCACTACCGCCACGACGGCTGCCACGTCATGGGATGTGGGACGTCCACGTCCCCTTTACCCATCAGAGGTCATCCAACGAAGGGTGATCAACAACCTCGTGCGCAGGTATGAGGAACAAGGGGTCATCCCGACCAGGGATATGGCCCGTTTGGACCTGGAGGCTTCCAGGCCCCACCGTCAACGCCGCCCTAACAGGCCGCGCAGGGAGCCCCTGCTCCCCACCTCGACATTCAACCGTTTCAGGAGCCTATCCCCAGAACGCCTTGACGACTCTTCGCCTTACGCCGAAGAGGCAGGCGCGGTCCGGCTCAGCCCGCTCAGGGCCCCGACCCAGGGCCCCCAGGCGAGAGCTCCCGTCCGGCCACGTCAACGCCGCCGTCCGGCCCCGCAGGAAGAGCAGGCAGAATACGTCCCTGCACCACCTGCATCGGCCCGCCTGACCCGACGTCAGCGCCGGTCCCGGGCTGAGGATGTTCGCCTAGGCGCGTCCACGTCGACAGTTACAGTGGCCCGAGCCACCGCCGGCGTACATTACGAATCCCCCGCGTACATTGAGCACGGGCACCCCTTCGCCCAACCAAGATTGAGACCCCAGCCGCCCCATGGGCAGGCCGGGTTGACTCTCCGGGTTGCAGGCCCCAGTGATGATCGTCGCGAGCTAACCCGCGGTGATGCCACCCCGTACGAAGGTCCTCCCCGTACCACTACTCCACAGAGCGTGGGGCTTCCCCGCTCTGAGGTTCGTCGTGGAGGCATGCCTCGTGCTGCCCCCATCTTGTAGGAAGACCTGCCCCGGGGCAGTGATGCTCATCGAGGAAACATTTCCCGCGCCCGCTGTATGGGGTACGGAGTCCATCCTTCTGAGGGCACCGTCTATCCGGTCCTTCTTCAACGTGGGGGTCCCCCCTACGTCCTCTCCGCGACTGGCGAAGGTCCTCCTCGCCCTAGCAACTCAAGGAGTGAAGGTCAGCCTCGCTCCACTCGCATCGACCATGGAGGTCTTCCCCATGCTCCTGCCAGTTCCAACAGAGGCCCCGCCCACACGGGTACTATTCATGGAGGTCCTCCCCATGTACCCTTCGACATTTTCCCTGGTGCCCCTCGCACCCCGGCTGTCTCAAGTGGGGTCCCTCTCCGCCACAGCGCTAGCGCCGCCCCAGGGCCGCCTGATAGGGGTCAATCCTGTCCCAAAGAGCCACCCAGGGGCAGAAGAGCGGGTCGTCGCCGCCACAAGAAGAATCCTGGGAAGGCCCAGGGGGAGATCAAACCTGACCGCTTCTCCGATTCGGAAGCGGAATGCGATTCAGCGATGGAACCTTCTCCCAGCTTCTCCGTATCAAGGACTGGGGCAGGAAACAGACGCGTCAGCCTCGTTCTCCCGGAATTTGAGGTCCACCGGATTCCTGTCTCTCTCCGTAGGTACATCCAGGAGGAAGAAATTCTGAGAACTTCACAGGTTTCGACCGCGCAGTCACCGCCATCGTCACCCGAAGCGCCCTCTACCTCTACTCGGGATCACGAGGAGCTGTTTTGGGGGTCAACGGTGGTAGAGCCACGACATGACCGGACATCGGTAACGGCAATTCCCGTACCCGAAGCAGTGGCTGTTAGCCCGTCCTATCGTGACATTGTGGTCAGGTCACCTCGCTCTTCAGAGGAAGGCCCAGAGTACGGTGGCCAGTCTGCTCACTCGTCGTATTCTCCACCGCCGAGTTTTCTATCCCAGAGGTCCGCCTCGGTACCACTACCGGTCCCTCAGCCACCCCCGGTTGATGAGTGGGGAAATGTAGGGCCGAACCCCGAGGACGAACCCAGGAGCTTCTGGAGTATTCTTGCAGCGGACTACTTCCCAAAGAAGTTCTGGCCCACGGCGGCGCTGAATTTTCGCGTACCCGAGTCGCTTACCCCTGAAGAAGTGGGATGATTTTGTCGAACCCTCTGGGTGACGAACTTCCGCCTCCACTGGGAACGGGTAGTGTACCCCCGGAGTCGAGAGCACTTCGAGGAGATTGGCAAACAGTGCCGCCTGATTGATGCAGCGGCGCTCCTTGCGGCCCAGCACCCCGAGTCGCCCGGTCATCAGAGTGCCCTCCAACGAAAATGCGTTCAGAGTTTCAAGGCACTCCGCAAGATCGTCAGGGAAGCCACCCCCATGTGCAAGTCCGTGGTTGGGGACGCTATGCCGCTCTCCTCTTTGACCCTATCCGACGACAACCTGATTCGCTATGCGACATCGAGGATATGCCCTCAAGAGGGGTCACAGTCCACATGGCCGACATTGTGGATAAGGAAGATGAGCTTGAGTTCCTTGATGGGGACTTGCCATCTGAGGGCATACCGCCACTACTCGACCCATCAGGGAGAGTCACCCGTCAGCAAAGGAACCTGCTAGGCCTCCCCGTACCCACCGAGTCACTGGCACTCGGTCGAAGCACTGGCAAGGGTAAGGAGCATGCCGGAATAGTCAAGCACTCCCACCCGTCCGCCTCTGTGCAGAAAACGGACGAAGACCCTGAGAAGGCCACGTTGTGCCAGCAGCTTGCTGAACAGAAGAGGCTGGTCGACGAACTCTTGGCTGAACGCGCCGCAGAGCGACGACCCGACTATGGTAATCCCAGGCCGGGGCAGCAGGGGCAGGAACAATTTCCCCCCGGTGAGATGCCTCCGGGCAACCTTGATCATGCTACTGCCGCGGACAGGGCGGAAGCCGGAACATACGGCAAGAGGGCGCGATACGTCTCGCCAAACCCCCCTGAGCGACGGGGCAATCTGAAGAACCCAACCCGGGTTCCCCCAGTCGCCCAACAGGTCGTCCGACCAGTCAACCCGCGAGCAGCAGAAGCCGTCTACCGTGTCGAAGAACCTGGAAATGCGCTTGTGGTTAGGGACCCCCGTCAAGACAGGGACCCCCACCCGGAGGACCTTATTGCGGCACTCACAGCCCGCCTCGAGGCGTTGGAGACATGGCAGGTGGCGGTCCCACCGGATGGCAAGTCTTATCCCGCGTGGGTGGATGATATGCCCGCGCCTCCGGGTTTTGGGAACCCCACTTTCTTGCCGTTTAATGGGACAGGGGACCCACCCCAGCACTTGGCTCATTTCACTTCCAGGTGTGGCCCCATGCTGGGGACCCCGGCTCAGCAAGAAGCCGCTAAGATCCGATGTTTTGTACAGACGTTGGAAGGTCCGGCATTCGTCTGGTACAGCCAGCTCCCCATCGGATCAGTGACCGGTTGGGAGGATCTTCGCCGGCCGTTCTTGTACCAGTTCAGCTCCACCACGCGGAAGACCAGCATCGCAGACCTCTTTAAGTGCAAACAGAGGCCTGATGAGCGGGTGGTAGACTTCATCACCCGGTGGAAAGGACTTACGTATTCCCTCGATATGCCACTGACTCAAGAGCAATTACTGACGATGTGTGTGGGGAACGTCAAGACAGAGCTGATACCCTCCTTGATTACCCAGAACTACCCTGGAGGGTTCAGAGATTTCTCGGATAAGGCCCAGCGCCTCGAGGAGGCCCTGCAACAGGCTAGTCAGGCACGTTTGCTGCCCCCTATGATCCCAGCCAGGAGGGCCGCCAGGGCTGAACCCGCCGCAGTGGCTAAAATAGAAGCCCCGAGGCAGCTGGAATTGTTACCGGCGGCACCACCCCCGCAACCCCGCAGAGGTCCTCCACCTCAAGCACAGGCTCCTGCCCAGCAGCGACCGCCTCAGAACCGACAGGTTCCCCCGCGCAACGCGCCACCGCCACCTAGGCGAGACAACCAGGCGCCGCCCCCTCGGCAGGCCCCTCCGGTCCCTCGACAGGACCAGGCCCCCAGGGCTCCTTACCCGGATAGAAAGTACCATACCTATTCATTTAACGAAAATCAGGTCCCTGGTTACTTCCGAAGTGCTCTAGAGCAAGGGATCGTGCGTCTGCCTAAGTGCAGGAGGCCGGCAGAGGCGCATCTCACTGATCACCCCAACTACTGCCCTTATCATCGGATCCTGGGGGACACCCTCAAGCGATGCTATGTGTTTAAAGACTGGCTTCAGGACCAGGTCAACAACAACATAGTCAAGTTGGGCCCAGCGCCAGCGCAGGTGGCAGGCGTCTTTGCGGGATCAGAAATCGGCAGTGACAGCGAGGGTGAGTGGCAGCAAGTCCCTAGCCGCGGGTCCCAGAAATACGACAACTGGATGGATCGAAAAACTGTCGTCCGTGCCCAGGGTATCATCCGGGCACGCCTGAAGCAGTCAAGACCTTCAGAAGAAGCAGCCGGTGCCTCAGCATCGTCTTCACAGTCGACCTCTTCCCAAAAGGGCAAGCAGCGGCGACGCAAGAAGGAGCAACGTGCACCGCCAGTGCCGTCGTCATCCCGCACTCTTGGCGACTTTATGCCTCTCGAAATGGGCATTCCTCCCAGAATCCGCCCAGCGGTGGATGACTCTTCGAGCGACAGTCAAGGGTATGCTTCGGTTAACACCGTGGAGCTGGTAAAGCCCTATATGACCCCCGACGAGGGGGAACCCCAGGCAGACCGCCCCAATGTTTCCAGCCGACGTCAACGTCAGCGGAATCGCAATCGCGCCGGTCACCGATGTATGTCAGCAGGAACTTGTGACCAAGCCGTGCACGCTACCGAGACCAGGCAGCAGGCTCAGCGCAGATCTCAGCACGCGCAGACCCATCCAGCACCCTCGGCTCTACCTCCACCGCCGTTCGTGTTGCTGGATCAGGGAGAGCCGCCTCGTTCGTATCACAGCCAGTCTCGCCCGGCGACGGGCCATCCCCTGCTGTTCGATCTTAGCCCGGCGACTACTCTCCAGGCTTCTACTAGCAGGCAGCATGATGTACCCAGTGCTAGCCGACCGCCAGTTCAACCAGCAGGACCCGCTATGCCCCCAAATGCCGAAAAACCCCCTGTAAGCAGAGGTTCGCATTTGGCACGCAAGTATGATGTCCTAAAGCACCTAGCCGGCATTCCGGCAAGGCTTTCCATCCTTGAGGCCCTGCGCTTGTCATCCGAGATGAGCGAGGCACTTGCCGAGGCCCTAAGGAGCCCCCTCCAGTTCGAGACGGAAGTGGCAGCCGCGGAGGCCTTCCATACCGAGACGATTGAAAACGAAGAATGTCAGGCGGTTATCTCGTTCTCTGGTGAAGATGAAGACCCTCCTATACAGGGGCACATTCGCCCACTGTATATCACTGGCCACTTTAACGGTGTGGAAGTCCGTCGCTGCCTCGTTGACACGGGATCTGGAATCAATCTAATTCCGACCCGGACGCTGCGAAAGCTGGGTTTGTCCGAAGGTGATTTGACTCCCTCTGACCTCAGGATTCATGGGTACGACAGGACAGAGCAAACCCCGGCCGGCAAGATCCTCCTGAAGACCCAGTTCGGTGGCTTAATTGCCAGCACCTAGTTCAGGGTTGTTTCTCAGGACACCGCCTACAACGCATTGATGGGTAGGCCATGGCTCCATCTGCATGCAGCGGTTCCCTCGTCGTATCACCAGTGCCTTAAGTACTTGCTCAACGGTCGAGTAGGCGTGCTCCAAGGAGACGCGTCCCCTTTCGCTTCTTGTGAGGCCCGCTATCTGGATGCGGGTTATTACAAAAGTAAGGACAAGCAAATCCTGGTAAGCGAGGATGAGCCCGCCCCGATCACAAGTGATCCTTGGGCAAGCATGGACGACGCCTACATCCTCCTGATCCACCGGTTGGAGGCCACGACCCCCGACATGAGACAATGTTTCGTTGTTTCGGGTACGCAAGGAAGGCATGTTCCCGCGTCCAAGCGACGGCGGAAAATCACCTCGTACTCCTACATCAACCAGGCTCGGGTCATCCCGGAATCTCCTACCCCTGTACGGTACCGGGACGTCAAGCTCATGACAACGGCGGTGCGCCATACGTGTCTATTTCGCCGGGCTGGAATCAACCGACTCAGGCCGACACGTCACCACTGCTTTGATATCATCAAGCGTGGCCCCTTAGGCCGAAGGCCAGATGGGATAGGATCAAATGCATTCATTGCTATGGTCTCGACGACAGGTGTGTCACCTGATGTGATGACCACTGCTGCCCAAGCCGGCACCAGCCGCCCCTCGGGTTTTGAAAGCACAGAAGTATCTTCCGTCGCGGGAAGTCCCCCCACGGCTGGGGAGGAAGACTTGGAGGATGCTCCCCCAGCCTTTGAAGAAGGCGTCTCTACCACGGTCGATGAGCTGGTACAGGTGAACCTTGGTAGCGAGGCAGATCCAAGACCCACATTGATCAGTGCGGCCATGCCCCTCGAGGAGCGGCAGTAGTATGTAGACTTCCTCAAATAGCACCGCGATGTGTTTGCCTGGAGTTACGATGAGATGCCAGGGCTGGATCCCCAAGTGGCCGTCCACCGTCTGGGCCTCCCAGTAAAACATCGTGGGTTCAAGCAGCCTCCCAGGAAAATGCACCCTTCCCATGGCGCTATGGTTGAGGCCGAAGTTGACAAGCTTATCAAAGACAACTTCATTAAGGAGGTCCAGTACCCCAAATGGCTCGCCAACATTGTGCCGGTCAAGAAGAAGAATGGGCAGATCAGAGTCTGCATCGACTTCCGTGATCTCAATCGCCACTGCCCAAAGGATGACTCCCCACTCCCAGTGACGGAGCTGTTGATTGACGCCACGGCCGGGTTCCAAGCCCTCTCTTTCATGGATGGGTATTCCGGGTATAACCAGATCCGGATGGCCCCCGAAGATGAGGAGTCCACTGCCTTCAGGGCTCCCCAGGGTACCTTTTGCTATCGGGTAATGCCATTCGGTTTGAAAAATGCAGGTGCCACTTATCAAAGGGCCATGCATCGCATATTCAAACTGATCCTCGGGACATTGGTGGAATGCTACGTGGATGACCTTGTAGTCAAATCGTTCCAGCGCCAGGACCATCTCAAAGACCTTGAGAAAGTGTTCGGTTTCCTCCGTTCCCGTCACCTGAAGATGAACCCGCTGAAGTGTGCCTTCGGGGTCACCTCCGGGAAGTTTCTTGGTTTTGTTGTCAGATACCGAGGTATCGAGATCGACCCGGAGAAGATCAAGGCCATCAGTCAAATGCCTCCCCCGAGCAAAATTCGAGAGCTACGAGGCCTGCAAGGCCACTTAGCCTATATACGCCGATTCATTGAGAATCTGGCCGGCAAGTGTAAGCCCTTTTCCTAGCTCATGAAGAAAGACGCTGCCTACGAATGGGATGAGGAGTGTCGGGCCGCCTTCGAGGAAATCAAGCAGTATCTGCTCCAACCTCCGGTCTTGATGCCACCCGTCTCCGGAAAGCCGCTGGTCCTTTATGTGACCGCCCTGGAGAGATCCCTCGGTGCGCTGCTCGCCCCGAAGAATAACGAGGGCACTGAGAATAGTCTCTACTATCTCAGCCGCATGCTTCTCGATACGGAGGTCAGATACTCCCCCATCGAAAAGAGCTGCCTTGCGCTCGTCTTCGCTGTGCAGAAGTTGCGGCACTACCTGCAACACCACGAGGTACAATTGATCTCTCAGGTAGATCCGCTGAAGTACATCCTGAACCGCCCCATGCTGACTGGCCGACTAGCACGGTGGCCGGTGATTCTCCAGCAATTTTATATCAGGTTCGTGCCTCAGAAGGCCGTTAAGGGACAAGCGTTGGCAGACTTTTTAGCAGCCCACCCAACCTCCGCAGATCAATCCATGGACCTGGATTTTCCCGACGAGACGATCCTCTCAGTCAATCATGCTTCCCCATGTTGGCAAATGCATTTCGACGGCGCCTCCCGGAGCCCCACCGGTAGAAGGCTCAACGACCCCAAGCTCAACAGAGTGGGTCTGGGTATTGTTTTCATTACCCCGGCGCAAGCCGTCCGGCCGTACTCCTTCCTGTTGTCAGAAGGTTGTACGAACAATGAGGCAGAGTACCAAGATCTCATCACCGGCCTCGAGTTGGCCCTTGAGATCCATGTACCCCATATACATGTGAAGGGAGATTCCGAGCTAGTAATCAAACAGGTTAATGGCGACTACGTCGTCAGGAAGCCAGAGCTTACACCGTTGCTGGAGTACACCCTCCTCCTAATGGCCCAGTTCTCTTCTCGGCCAGAGGTTACCCATGTCCCGCGGTCGCAGAACGGCCAAGCGGACGCCCTAGCTGGCTTAGCCGCATCGCTCGCAGAACCCGAGCAAGATGATTTTGTCATACACGTGGCCCACCGGAGAGTCATTGCTCCCGTCACCCAAGAGGACCGTGATAGCCTGCGGGTAAGTCATCTCACCGCTGGACCCTCCGTATCGGGGGTCCCGGGTTCGTCAGACGCAGTGGTTGAAACGACCCCCGATTGGAGAGCACCTTTTGTCGAGTATCTTCAAAATGATCAGCTCCCGGACAACCGGGCCGAGCGCGAGCGAATCCGACGCCGCGCACTTCAATTTACCCTCCAGAGCGGCCCCAGTCTTGAGCAGACCCTCTATAAACGGAGTTTTGATGGTGTCCTCCTCCGTTGCATCCAAGGAGTAGAGATACCTCAAGTTATGAAAGAGGTTCACGCCGGTTCCTGTGGCGCCCATCAAGCTGGGCCGAAGCTGTCCCATCAAATCCGGAGGCTAGGGTACTTCTGGCCCTCCATGATCCACGATTGTATTGGATACGCCAAGAGATGCCACGCGTGCCAAGTGCACGCCAACTTCTTGCATCGGCCGCCAGAACCCCTCCACCCCACCAAGTACTCTTGGCCATTTGCGGTATGGGGACTCGATGTAGTGGGACCGTATCCGCCGGCAACAGCCCGCCAGTGTAGGTTCATCCTGACTGCTACAGATTTCTTCTCCAAGTGGGCAAAAGCAGTTCCGCTCAAAGAGGTCAAGGCCCGTTCCGTCGTTGACTTTGTGAGCTCCAACATTATCCACCGGTTTGGAGTCCCTCACGCCGTCCTCACTGACAACGGCCCCAACTTCCGAGCAGCTGAATTGAAGAAATTGTACGCTAAGTACGACATCCGGTCGAACCATACCTCCCGCTACCACGCACAGGCGAATGGGCAGATCGAGGCGTTCAACAAGACCCTCTCTAACATTCTGCAGAAGATGGTTGGTCAGAACAAGAAGAGTTGGTCGGACAAGCTCCCCAACGCCCTTTGGGCTTACCGGACGACGACTCGCAACTCTACCCAGGTGAACCCATATTACCTGGTGTATGGAGCTGAGGCCGTCCTACCCATTGAGATCCAGCTGTCGTCGCTACGCACGGCAGTTTATGATCACCAGACATCAGATGAGGTAGCCGAGATCCGTCTAGCTGAGTTAAAGGCACTGGACGAGAACCGGCTTCGTGCACTGCACAATCTGGAAAGGCATCAGGACAAGATAGCAAGAGCTTTTGACAAGAAGGTTCGTCTACGCTCTTTTCTACAGGGTGACCTGGTGCTGGCCCTCCGAGCGCCAATGATTCCCGGAAGGAAACCTCCCAAGTTAGAACCCAAATGGGAAGGGCCTTATATCATCCATAAGGTTTACCCCAATGGAGCATACTCCTTGGTGACCACAGATGGAGAGCGTGTAACCCCTCCCACCAATGCCAGATTCCTCAAGCGATACTTTGCCTAGGGGAAAAGTGGTCCTGCACGACATTAAACTGCATTGGTCCTGCATGACCCTAAACTGCGAGATGGTCGTGCACGACCCTAAACTACATTGGTCCTGCATGACATTAAACTGCATTGGTCCGGCATGACCCTAAACTGCGAGATGGTCCTGCACGACCCTAAACTGCATTGGTCCTGCACGACATTAAACTGCATTGGTCCTGCATGACCCTAAACTACGAGATGGTCCTGCATGACCCTAAACTGCGAGATGGTCCTGCACGACATTAAACTACAGTGGTCCTGCTTGACCCTAAACTGCGAGAGGGTCCCGCACGACATTAAACTGCAGTGGTCCTGCACGACCCTAAACTGCATTGGTCCTGCATGACTCTAAACTGCGACTTGGTCCCGCATGACCTTAAACTGTCTCTCCGTCCTCACTGCAAGATGTTAAACTGCAAGCCAGTCAGGTCTTCCTGACCGAGGCCCAGCCTCACGCCCCTTGGCCTCCTTGGGCCCCTGGCCCCGTCTCCACCGCGCCTTGGCCTCGCCCCCCCCCCTTGGTCTTTCCCCGACTTACCCTTTTGCGGGATTGTACGGCATGGTGTGGGACTATGTCCCCGTTCACGTCGGATTACTTGTCGTACCATACATATCCCCAAAGGAGGTGCTTCTCACCGTCCCGCATGACGTTAAACTGCATGCCAAGAACTACGTATGGCTTGATTCCCATCTTCATGGGATGCGTAGGAACGCTCGGACGCCTCGTCTTGAGCCCAACCCCAAGCTTTTCTCTTCCGCTATTCCCCCTGGGATAGTCTCCTTGGAGAATCTTTGTGTAGCAGGGCATTGGCTTTCTTGGCCCCGCTCATGCAACCCCACTCACGCAAAGATTGTGGGGGTCGCACCATGCGCCCACTCACGTTCTTCTACCCTCCCACGTCCTCACCGTATGACGCTAAACTGCATGGCCTTCAAGAACTACGTATGGCTTGATTCTCATCCTTATGAGATACGTAGGAACGCCCGGACATTTCGTCCGTCGGCCCAGCCCAAAAGCCAAAATCTTCCCCTCGGGTCAAGACACGGCAGGGTGCACACTTTTGCCCTGACCCACGTCGAGCAAGCCTCGACCCGGCTGCACATTCCCCCTGGAGGTGTTTGCCCCTTTCGTGGATGGATTCACACCCGGAGGGGCCCCCAAGAACGGCCTGGATACAAAGCCCAAGGGCTCTCCTACCAATCCGGGCCAACGCCCCCGAGGGTTTCTCAAGCAACAAATCGATACAAGTCCCGCATTGCGAATTTGGTCAGCGGTCGACGCTCATTTGTTGCCCCCATGCGGGTCACCATGGGAACGCTGTGTTTCGAATATGGTCAATAGTGATTCATTCTGCCCCATCCTGAGGTGACAAACTTCCCCCAGGTGGCGCTAGTGATCGGGCCCACAACCCAGGATTCCTCACCCGGAGCGTACGGTGTTGTGTGGGACTACGTCCTCATTCACGTCGGTATCATGTACCATGTCGTACGACTCCCCTTCTGAGGCTCAGCCTCAGGCCCCTTGGCCTCCTTGGGACCCTGGCCCCCTGTCCTCATGTAAGACGTTAAACTACAAGCCAGTCAGGTCTTCCTGATTGATACATGACCTTAGGCCCCTTGGCCTTTCCAGGTCACAGCCTAGGTCCCTTCTTACCCGGAGTGTACGGTGCGGTGTGGGACTACGTCCTCATTCACGTCGGGATCATGTACCATGTCGTACGACTCCCCTTCCGAGGCTCAGCCTCAGGCCCCTTGGCCTCCTTGGGCCCCTGGCCCCCCGTCCTCATGTAAGACGTTAAACTACAAGCCAGTCAGGTCTTCCTGATTGATACTTGACCTTAGGCCCCTTGGCCTTTCCAGGTCACAGCCTAGGTCCCTTCTTACCCGGAGTGTACGGTGCGGTGTGGGACTACGTCCTCATTCACGTCGGGATCATGTACCATGTCCTACGACTCCCTTTCCGAGGCTCAGCCTCAGGCCCCTTGGCCTCCTTGGGCCCCTGGCCCCCCGTCCTCATGTAAGACGTTAAACTACAAGCCAGTCAGGTCTTCCTGATTGATACTTGACCTTAGGCCCCTTGGCCTTTCCAGGTCACATCCTAGGTCCCTTCTTACCCGGAGTGTACGGTGCGGTGTGGGACTACGTCCTCATTCACGTCGGGATAATGTACCATGTCGTACGACTCCCCTTCCGAGGCTCAGCCTCAGGCCCCTTGGCCTCCTTGGTCCCCTGGCCCCCCGTCCTCATGTAAGATGTTAAACAACAAACCAGTCAGTTCTTCCTGACCGAGGCTCAGCCCCAGGCCCCTCGGCCTTTCCAGGCCGCGGCCCAGGACCTATCTTATAGGATTGTACGGTATGGCGTAGGGATATGTCCTCATTCACGTCGGTTTTTCGCCATACTGTACACCTTGCTTAGGGGTATGTTACTCCCCTCCTCGTCCGGTATGACGTTAAACTACATTTCAAGAACTACGTATGGCTTGATTCCCATCCTGATGGGATACGTAGGACCACCTGAATGTCTAAGATTCGGGTCCAGCCCCACCTCTGGGAGATCTCCTGATTTCCCGGTCACCTAGGCCACTTGGTCCATCCCTCTCCAGCGGGGGGGTGTGCAGGTATGATACAAGGTTTTGGGCACCATGCCCCCCTTCCCCTGGGGATCTGTCATCTCTCGATCACCCTCAAGGTTGAGTCCCTTGGCTCCCTGCAGTGGTTCACCCATGTTTTAAGAGCACTCTAGTCTAGCACCAAGAGTGTCAGATTCAACTTGGTCAAGTTCCTTCCACTTGTCAAGCTTCGTGTTCCCCTCTATTCGGACTTCCATCATCTTTCACACCCAGAGGGACCCCCATGAACGGCCTGGATACTACACCCAAGGGCTCTCCTACCGATACGAGCCAATGCCCTCCAGGGTTACGAACGACAAATCGATAAAATCCCGCGTTGCGAATATGGTCAGCGGTCGATGCTCGTTTTGTTAGTCCTCATTTCAGGCTAACGCGACAGGATGCTGTGTTGCGAACATGGTCAGCAGTAATCCCCTGTCGTCACGCCAGCCCCTTCAGTCCTTGAATGTTGGTTGCATGGTTCACATCATTTTCCACCCCATCATGTCCGGGTGGAATCTCGACACTTTTGGCGCTATCCCTCAGTGCACCTTTGCATGCTAGGGGGACAAAGCTGCAATCTGGAGCCCTTTGGAGCTCCCATGGTCCGAGCTCTAAGACCATAAACTAAGATCTATTCGGGACTACGTTTAACTTGATTCCCATCCTCATGGGATACGTAGGACCGCCCAGACGCCCTGTCTCCGGGTACAACCCATTCAGGAAGACAGTCTCTCTCCCTGTTTCACCTCTGTATAGGCCCCTCGGCCTAAGGTTTCCCACTCCAAATGGCGTACAATCTGATGTGGGATCATGTCTCCGTCAATTGTGTTTTATAACACTGCGCACATTTCCCGCTTAGCATCGTCTCTGCTACGTCTGCGCTGCATGACGATAAAATGCATGCTTGGTCCTATCATACGACCCTAAACTGTGACATTATCGTCCTGGCCGCACGACGAAAAACGGCACCGCATTGTGGTGACCTCGCTGTAGAGGACATCACGTTGGGTACTGGCCACGCGCCATGCCATTTGTCAACGCCCATCACGGCTTGATTCTTGTGGCGACATCACGACCTACAGTTCTAGGCCTGTCGCTTCACAAAAAAAAACCATTCACCTTAAAGAACAAACAACATACATCAAATTCCGCTTCTTTTAGTGCAAGGGCCACGTCCGCACTTCCCCTTTCCCCTGGCACTGGTACCTTACCCTGCCACCTTCCAGAACTACGTATGGCTTGATTCTCATCCTCATGAGATACGTAGGAGCGCCCGGGTACTTCCCCGTGGGCCTAGCCTAACCCTGGTGTTCGGTCCCTCGACTCGAGCCCATTCACGTCAGGCTGTGATGTCATGCATCCCCTGATCCCTTTTTCCAATCCATGGTCCTAATTCTATGACCATAAACTAAGATCTCCCCAAGGGAAAGGAATCTGCTCCCTCTCTCTAATACGTTTCGTTGACGTATTCAGATGTGTTTTGACAAAAAGCCCGAAGCATGGGATTTTCACAGGGACATTCCCCTCATCCCATGACCAAGCTTCGTGAGCTCACTATTTGGATCCTCATCCTCTTCCACATCTAAAAGGACCCTCGGACGACGTGGATACTAAGCTTAAGGGCTAACCATGAATGCTGGACCTAAGGGCCCTACAATCGTTTCGGGCCAACGTCCCTGCGGATATTTGACAACATTTGTGACACAGTCCCGTGTTTCGAACATGGTCAACGGTCGACCCTCATTTGTTTGTCCCCATTTCAGGCTAATGCGATAGGATGCTGTGTTGCGAATATGGTCAGCAGTAGTCCTCCATCGCCACGCCGCCACCATCGTGATCCGAATCTCGAGCGTCATGATTCACACATTTCCACTCCCTCATGTTCAAGTGGAACTCCACCATACTCGGCTCTTTCTCTTCGTGCATCTAGGTGCGCTGAATGATCGTGTTAGTGTCATTGGGCCGGTAGTCACCGTGCATCCCTTTTCCCCAACCTGCCCCTCTCTGCGTCGGGAAATTCCCACCACTACTACTTGTTTCCCACACCGAGCACGACTCACGTGGGCTTAGTAGTTTTGGCTGGATGTGTACCAACATGGTTAGGCTGCTCCTCGTCCAGTACGATGTTAAACTGCGCTTCCATAACTACGTGCGGCTTGATTCCCATCATCACGTGGGATACGTAGAGACGCCCAGGCATTTCGCCTAGGGTTCAGCCCCAGGAATCACAAAATCCTGTTCCTCCCCATTTCCATCCCTCTGACCTTCCGACAGCAGGTCTGTCAAGGAAGTGTGGTACGAGTGGCTCCGAACCATTTCCCCCAAGCCCGGACGGTTGGCCATCTCATCCCAGCGAGCAGAATCTGCAAGCACTTCCCGCACAGCTTCTTGATGGGCCATTTTGACTCTGGCCCTCAGAAAAGGATTCTTCGGGATGGGTCGCGAAGCTCGATCGCGAAGCTCGATCGCGAAGACGGATCGCGAAGGTCGGTCGCAAGATCAAAACCGCGAAGTCCGGCCAAGGCATGCACGCAAAGGTTCGCTTGGCGCGGACGCGGAGTCAAAGACCCGCGGTTCGCCGCGAAGCTCGATTCGCGGAGGGCTGTCGCGGAGTACGCGGAGCTTCGCGAAATCGAGAGCGCAAAAAGGACAAGGAAGGCACGTAAAGACAAAAGAGGGCGGACCCCCTATTTATAGGCGACGACCCCGGAGCATCGCGGCGTGCCTTATCCGCGCGAAGCATCGCGGCGCGTCCGGAGCTGCGGCCCCGGCGAGCATCGTGGGCCTCCTTCACGATGCTGCATCGCGAACCACCGACAGTTTTTGGCGATTGTCCCTCAGACTTCGACCCTTCACCCTTCGCGGCTCCAAGTCTGAGGGGGGGCATTTGTTGGCGCCAAAAATATGGCCCAAAAGGAAGGAACGAAAAAGACAGCCGGCGCCCTGCCTCGCAAAGCTCAGCCGCGAAGCCCGGCCGCGGAGCCCCGCCGCGAAGCGTCCCAAACTTGCTGGCCCCGCGAAGCTCCGCAGGCGGTGATCCTCCGCAATCCCGTTTGACGTTCGCGAGCCGCCGCGAAGCTCCGGAGGCGGTAATCCTCCGCGAACCGGTTTGACGTTCGCGAGCCGCCGCGAAGCTCCGAAGGCGGCGCGCGAGCCCTGCATCGCGGCGCCCCTTCCCTATAAATACTCGACTCCCCCTGAGTCCCCAAGGACGGACAATCCGACCTTTCGGCTTCTCCTCTCCCGAATCGCGAAGCAAGCTTTGCCCCGGGAATCATGAGCTCCGCGAGGTATTTCTACTTCGCGAGACGACTCTGATTTGCTTCGTTTTGAGCCCCTCTTCCGAGAGGGATTCCCTTCGCGAAGCCCAAGGACGGACAATCCGACCTTTCGGCTTCTCCTCTCCCGAATCGCAAAGCAAGCTTTGCCCTAGGAATCATGAGCTCCGCGAGGTATTTCTACTTCGCGAGACGACTCTGATTTGCTTCGTTTTGAGCCCCTCTTCCGAGAGGGATGCCCTTCGCGAAGCCCAAGGGCGTTCGCAACGGAATTAGATTCCCAAGGGAACCCGGGCAGCCGCAGAGCACTTGTGCTTTGCGAAACACCCAACCCATGCTATTAATCCCTATGCCAAGGCAGGATAACTATGCATCGCGAAGCACATTGCTTGGCAGGACCCTGCTTCGCGAACCACTCCTTCTTCGCGAGGCAGTGCTCCGCGAACACTGTTCCACTTCGCGAAGCACCTCCCACTCCCACCTATGCCCCATGCTAAGGCCAAGGCACCCCACTTCGCAATGCACACCCCTCTGCTTAGCGATTCCTCTTTCCGTGCGACCCTCCGGGTTTGCACGATGTGATTTCAAAGTCCCATGGGCAACACCTCCCGTAGCGTTGCTTCGCCTAATGCTTCTTCGCATAGGCACACTAACGGCTATTGCTTTTTCGCATAGCCACGCTAACGTGGACCCCTCGATGGTTCCTCCCGCGACCCCCCTTTACCATGGCCTTACCGACACCTTCCCTTCCCCAAGGACCAGAGGGTACCGGTTATGTAAGCCCTAGGGGTGTGGAGTGAACCCACCTCGTCCGAGCTGCAGGACGTTAAACTGCCAAGCACCATGTCCTCAACACATGACGTTAAACTGTGACCCAACCTAGTCTCCCTCACGAAGGGTCCCCCCAACTCGAACATTTTTTACACCACTCGTCTCCACGGGAATGGTAACTCTTCCGCACATGGAATGAGATCCTCCTTGTCGGAGTGGTGTATGTTCGCAGGGGAAGGGTCGCCTCAGAGCGTAAATCCCTAACCTTTGGTACGGATGATTGCACCCGTGCATCTCGGTACTTCCCCACTACCAAGGTCAGTGGAGGACGTGATAGGGAACGAGGCACCTCCCATTGTCGGACCAAGGTCCATCTTTCCCGCGCTTTGTTGCGCCATGGGCCTCCATCCTGGAGTAAGTCCCAACACCATGGGCCGCTCAACGCGTAAGCCCCTCTTCGCTTCTCACGGACGCACCCTTCGCGACGTGATCGTCAGGTCCTTGCGACCTCTTGTTTCTCACACCGAACATGACTCACATGGGCTTAGAGTGAGCACTGACCCTGACAAACCCACCTGAACTATGATGTCTTCGATCCATGTCAAGGCATGGTACGTAGGAAGCCTCCACGAGGTTCAAGCCCACCATCAGTGGACCAAGGTCTACATTCACCTGAACTATGAGGTATTTGATCCATGTCAAGGCATGGTACGTAGGAAGCCTCCACGAGGTTCAAGCCCACCATCACCTGAACTACGAGGTCTTTGATCCATGTCAAGGCATGGTACGTAGGAAGCCTCCACGAGGTTCAAGCCCACCATCAGTGGACCAAGGTCTACTTTCACCTGAACTACGAGGTCTTTGATCCATGTCAAGGCATGGTACGTAGGAAGCCTCCACGAGGTTCAAGCCCGCCCGTCGCTCATTCACGTCGGGTCCCATTCCAGTCCAGCGGTAAGCCGTTGTGACACCTGAACTACGAGGTCTTTGATCCATGTCAAGGCATGGTACGTAGGAAGCCTCCACGAGGTTCAAGCCCACCATCAGTGGACCAAGGTCTACTTTCACCTGAACTACGAGGTCTTTGATCCATGTCAAGGCATGGTACGTAGGAAGCCTCCACGAGGTTCAAGCCCACCCGTCGCTCATTCACGTCGGGTCCCATTCCAGTCCAGTGGTAAGCCGTTGTGACACCTGAACTACGAGGTCTTTGATCCATGTCAAGGAATGGTACGTAGGAAGCCTCCACGAGGTTCAAGCCCACCATCAGTGGACCAAGGTCTACTTTCACTTGAACTACGAGGTCTTTGATCCATGTCAAGGCATGGTACGTAGGAAGCCTCCACGAGGTTCAAGCCCACCCATCACCCAATTCACGTCGTGTTCTACCAACGTCCAGTATGACGTTAAACTACATCCTGGTCCAGTGGTAAGCCATTGTGACCCAGCCCCATCCGAACTACGAGGTCTTTGATCCATGTCAAGGCATGGTACGTAGGAAGCCTCCACGAGGTTCGAGCCCATCAATAGTGGATCAAGGTCCCTCGCTTACGTCGGCTCACCGACACCCACCACCCGTCGTTTATTCACGTCAGGGTTCATTATCGTCCCGCATGACGTTAAACTGTATCATTTGAACTACGAGGACTTTGATCCATGTCAAGGCATGGTACGTAGGAATCCTCCCAGAGGTTCAAGCCCAACTCTCCTCGGACCAAGGTCCAGCTTCACGTCGGTTTACCGGCACCATCCTGAACTACGCGGACTTTGATTCCCTGCCACGGGGATACGTAGGAAGCCTCTTCGAGGCTCAAGCCCAACTTCGCTGTCACCCCCCTGCGATGGTCCCATTTCATTCTCAACCGTCTCCGCAAGACGTTAAACTCGCGACATACCCTGTGTTGAACATGGGAAGCTGAGGAAAACCTCAAATACGTGTCTATGACATGTAATTCCCTGCGCTCGATGTGGGATGCCTCTGGCTTCCACGCCCTCGAGAATCCTTGTGATCGAGGATAATAGACAGACATGCTAGGTACCCCAGCATCCAGACACGCTACTGATGCCTCAAACGTGATTACTCCCCTGACCGAAGGTTGCTGCCCTGACTGGACCCTTTGGAATGTCCCGACAGAAGCAGTGTAATTAACCGGCGTCCATGGAAACATGGCACTGGGAAGTGTTTCACGAACTACGTATTAAATCTATAAGGGAGACCCGGACTAGGTGACGAGTTCTGAGGAGGAATCCACAGGAGGAAGAACCGACATCCCATCATCCTGTTTCGATCAAGGAGCAGACGTCCCTGAATAAGGAACGAATGCCGCCCGCCTTTGGAAAGCGGGAATGCGGGGCAACAAAGCCGCGCGTCCCCCTCCTCCGCGGATGGATGCGCGCGCGCCCCGACGAAAGCGTCGGAAACAGGAGGAAGATTTGATTATTGCTTGGTCCAGAGCTCCCAGAAGGTGCAGTGATTCTTCTTCCTTTCTCTTCCGTTGGGGTTTCGAATTCCATATGCAGCGTGATCCGTCGTCAGTTGCTACTTGGGTGAGTCTTCCTGGTCTTCCCCTTTCTTTTCAAAATCCGGCGATTCGTTGTTCAATTGGCAATATGATAGGGAGATTTCTTTGCTCTGATCAACGTATGGAGTCTGTGTCTCTCCCGGTTTTCCCACGCATATGTGTTGAGGTTGATGTTGCACGACTTCCTGTGTGTTGTATCTGGATTACAGATGAGCAAGAGTTTAGATGGATTCAAGCGGTTGTTTTTGAGTCATGGATGATGTTTTGTGTGAGGTGTAAACGGTTCGGACACCTGGAGGAGGTTTGTCGTAGGGGAGGGCTGGATGGTTATCCACAGAGGATGATTGGACACAGGGGGGATGGGTGCGGGGTGCACGCTGCTGTGAGATCGACTTAGTGGACTCTGAAGGACGGCCCAGTGGAATTGGAAGTGGCTGTGTTTTCCAAAGCTGAAGCTTCAGTTGGGAAGGGGGATCGACTGGACTCTGTGTGTTCTAAAGGCCAACGGTGTGAAGCACAATCTGATGGACTTACAGTGAAGGGGTTGTTGCAGGCTCAGTGTGATGATGTGTCGGGCACTGCATGTGGTCTGAAGATAGTGAAGGCGCCTTTGAACCCATAGGTTTTGCAAGTGTTTGACAGACTGAAATGTGATCTTGGACTTGATTCAAGGACATTGGTTGAGACTGGTGCCGGTCATCCGGTTAATTCTGAGGAGAATGTGGCCTTCCTAGAGGGTGCTTGGGAGATTTTGTGCAGGGGTTCTGATAGTGTTGGCCGAACTTTGAAGGGTGATGTCTTGGAGGATGTTGTCACCAGTAAAACATGTGCTGTGGAGGAGGCGATAGAGAAGGAGTCACTTGATGATTTTAGGTCTTCACAACAGGTTGAAGCTGGGAATGGTGTGCAGATTGAGCTTACAACTGCACTGCAGCCCCGGTCTTGGAAGTAGCGAGATGATCTGGAGCTCAGCAACCACTTTGTTACTTTGGTGATGGAAGACATAGTGCTGGATTGTAATGGACCTGTGTCTGTGGGTGAAACAATCTTGGAGGATCAAGGCTTTGTGGGTCCTGGTGACATTCTTGGATCAATACAAGGGCATGAGGAGGCTGCTGCGGACGGTTCTCTTGTGGAACAGAGGACAAATGTTGGCTGTGAGTTTGTGGATAATCTGCAGTATCTTGACATACTTGGCTCTAACACTCGATCTCAGCAGGAAAAGGGTATGGAGGAAGGCTACCATGCAGTACACATTTCTGGGAAGTGGGGGGATTGTCTTGAGAGTGATAAAGAAATTGAAGGTGGAATGGTCCGGGCTTCCTACAGCGATGTTGTCCGGGGTGAGAAAAGTAAGGAGCCTGGGAATGAGGAAGTGATGACTGCCCAACCACAAAGAAGGCCGAGGAGGGACTATTCTTATCTGCCAAAGCCAATGGCTACCAGGTCTGCCATTGGTGGGGAAGGCTGGGCTGCGCGGTCTTCTAAGGAATTTCTCTCTTTGGAGAAGTTAAACCTTAGAAGGAAGTATGCCAAGATCCTGCGACATTATGACAGCTCGGAATGGGAATCAGCTACTACAGAAGATGAAATATATCATGGGGGGTGGTGTAGGGTCAGACTGATATGAATCGATATTTATGACGTCAACCTGGTGTACTGGCTTACTGGTTTTCTTTTATTTAATAAATAGTCAAAGGCTCACCTCTGGTTGACTTTCCTGGTATAAAAGTTGTGCAACAATTTTTATTTTATGTTTTATGTAGTTTAAACATACTTATAGAAGTTTATCTGGGACCCACTATATCATAAACCCTCTTGATAGGACATTAGTGAGGTGGGCCCCACACAACCCCACCTTTTCAACTTCTTCAATCCCCGTTCGTGCGGTCCGAACTCCTTCCGTTAATCCGATATCAAGCGGCTAAGGAAAAAAACAAGTTTGGACGGAAAAGAATATTCGTGAACTGAATCAAAACCCTACCTCGATGAAGTTGTCGAATGAGGTTTGTCAAGGGAAAAGGTCGTCGCGGAAGACGGCGTTGCCGAAGACGGCGTCGCGGAAGACGGCATCGCGGATCCATGCTCTGTAAGCGTCATCGTCGTTCGTCGAAGAATGTGTCTCTTGCCGGCTGTGGAGAAGAGGGGAAATGGAACGACGATTCCCTTGCGGTGATGGAGTTCTTTGTCGAAGAGTCGGAATTCTTCGCATTCTTCGACGAGGAAGAAGATAATCCTTAAGAGCGTAAGAGTCCTCTCTTTCCTTCTGCACAACGAATTAACCCCCAATAAAATATGTCAATAACTCTCAGATCGGGCGTCCGATTGACACGCCGTCTGTCACGTTGAGTTCCTCTTGTCGAGACGGAACATTGAGATTCATAAACTCCAGAATACGTTTCAGTTGTATGTTGACCCCTTGGATCGTGGAGCGGACCCTCCTGGAATCGAGCATGTTGTGTGCGGGAACCCTAGAGCTGGCTGCGACTGCGACAACGATGACGACTGCACTGAAATCCACCATGGGTTCGGCAGCGACGACGAATGCACTGAAATCCTATATGGGTTCGGCAGCGATGAAGACTGCACTGAAATCCTCCATGGGTTCGTCAGCGATGAAGAGCATACAGAAATCCTTCGTGGGTTCGATGGCGATGATGACTGGACTGAAATCCTTCGTGGGTTCAGCAGTGATGAAGACCGTACTGAAATCCTCTGTGGGTTCGATGGAGATGACTACTGTTCTTGTATCCTACGTGGGTGTGGCAGTATTGTCTCTGTTCTTGTATCCTACATTGGTTTGGCAGAGTGGCTGGTCTGTATCCTATATAGGTCCGACAGCTTAGCTGGTTTAGTATCATATGTGGGTCCCAGCTCATATGAATCAGTGGCTATATCTGATCATCTCTATTACCTTATGAAGAAGTATACCTGTGTGAGCTGAGTCTTTACTTCCAATCATTATATTCTATATGATTGACTTTCTTTCCTATGTATATTGGGTTGTGTTTTCTTGTGTGGATTGGGATTTAATATCATGTGCGGACATGATCGAACTTGGGATCGGATGTTGGAGACGAACTGGAATTGATGACTTAGGTATATGTATGGGCATATACCTAAGTAGTGTTGGATGTTACTTCATGATTATATCTTTCCTTTGTGTATTATCCATTGTGGATTCTGGGAGACCTTCGGGGGTCTTGCTGTCCCTACTGAGTAGCCTATACTCACCCCGGAACGGGCTATGCCCACACTACATTGTGTTGGATGCAGATGACGGATATCGCTTATCGTGGTTGAGGCTCGTGGAGCAAGTCAGTGCCTGGAGGTGGACCACTGGGCGGGACGTACACGGAGAGGACGGCTGGACCCAAGGAGCTGAGGAGGCTATCTGTGCCCACCCTTCAGGTGCGACTTCCAGTTGACGGCTCGACGTTGCTGCTTTACTTTCAGTTGCTTTACTTTCTTTCCATCTGTACATTACCTTCAGTTTGGGTTTGTATTCTGGCCCATTTAGATTCCGCACATACTATTGTACTCACTTTTACATAGTGTATACTATTTCTTGCTTACTATGTGGTGTTTGTTTACTTTATAAAGGTAATTCTTTCCCCTTTTTTCGGGATTTAGGCCTTGGTGATAGTCGCCATCCCCTGGCCTATGGGAGGCGGTGTTGGGGTAGTCACGGCACGGGTCCTGAGGACGGGTCGTGACACATTGGTATGAGAGGAGTTCAGTTCTACAGCAGAACTCAGGAATCTGATCTTTCTACTATGTGAAGCAATATTGTTAAGGGTATTGACTGTTGTTATCAGTCCAGGGAATCCAGTGTTGGTGTGGTGGCCGACGTATCGGTACACCAAGACCCTGACTTCTGATTTCCTACTCAATGCACGAAAACATTGATTGCATGTCTGTTTCAAATGTTTTCTTTGTTATTAATTTGTGTCAGCTCACTAGGTATACTGTTTGACCGTGGAACACCTGTTGCTTTTCAGGATGGCCCCACGACAGAAGCCAGCTAGGTTTCCGAGCATTGTGCGAGACGACAGCCCACCGAGCGACGAGGCCTCGGTGTAGGTCCCTTTTTCAGCGGAGGCACCGGCGGTACCTCTACCCACTGATCCACCGATGTCACCAGCCCCAGCCGCTGAGAGTGAAAGTCACCTTAGTGCACTGCACGAGTTTCAGTTTCAGAGACTTCCTAGGTTATGTGGGGAGATGGAGCCTCAAGAAGCCGAGGATTGGCTGGAGGCTATAGTTTGAGTTTTCATGTTAGTGGAGACACCAGCTGACCTCATGGTGATCCTTGCAGCGAGCCACCTGCACGCAGCAATAGGAAGATGGTGGAGCTTGATACTCCAGGTGCATGATGAGGCATCTCTCATCTGAACGGACTTTGAGAGCCTCTTTATCTCAGAGTTCGTCCCAACCACCCTCCGTGCGGTGTGCATCCAAGAGCTTCTACAGGTGTGGCATACAACATGACGGTCGCCCAGTACTCGGAGAGATTTACCGATCTCTCGCGTTATTCGACGGACATGGTACGAGATCCATTCTTCTGGGCCCAGACCTTCGAGCAGGGACTGAGGCATGAGATCAGTGCATCAATGATCTCCCTCATAATTCTGACACCGTCAGGATTACTGGAGCGAGAGCTTCTCATAGAGAGCTTTCTGGGTGAGCCTACGCCAGCAGCGAGACCTACCGTAGGGCGGCATGTAGCAGAGTCATCTGCAGTTACTCTGTGGTGTTTGTTTACTTTATAAAGGCAATGCCTTCCCATTTTTTCAGGATTTACGCCTTCATACTAGTCGCCAGCCCCTGGCCTATGGGAGGAGGGCTTGGGGTAGTCACGGCCCGGGTCCCGAGGAATTGCTCAAGCTGAGTACAATAGTAAGTGAAGAAAGTAAATGGACCATAATACAAACCCAAACTGAAAGTAATGTACAACTGGAAAGAAAGTACAATAACTGAAAAGTAAAGCAGCAACGTGGAGCTGTCCACTAGAAGTCCCACCTGAAGGGTGGGTACAGATAGCCTCCTCAGCACCTCGAGTCCAGCCGTCTGATCCGTGTACGTCCCGCCCAGTGGTCCACCTCCAGGTACCGACTTTCTCCATAAGCCTCAACCACGATCAGTGCTGTCCGTCGTCTCCATTCGACACAACGTAGTGCGGGCATATCCCAGGCATGGGTGACTATATGCTACTCAGTAGGGACCCTGAGACCCCCGAAGATCTCCTGGAATCCACAAAGGAATGATACAATCACGAATTAACATCCAACACTACATAGGTATATGCCCATACATATACCTAAGTCATCAATTCCAGTTCAGCTCCAACATCCGAGCCTAAGTTCGATCACGTCCACACATGATAACACAATCCAATCCACACAAGATAACACAACCCAATCTACATAGGAAAGAAAGTCAATCATACTGAAGATAATGATTGGAAGTCGAGACTCAGCTCACACGGGTATACTTCTTCGTATGGTGATAGAGATGATCAGATATAGCCACTGATTCATCTACGCTGGGACCCACGTAGGATACTAAACCAGCTAAGCTGTAAGACCCACATAGGATATAGACCAGCTACTCTGCCAGACCCACGTAGGATAGCATGAACAGAGTCAAACACTACCATACCGACATAGGATATAAGAAAAGTAGTCATCGTCGTCGAACCCATGGAGGATTTCAGTACGGTCTTCATCGCTACTGAACCCATGGAGGATTTCAGTGCAGGGATCTGGGTCAGGTCGACCCGGTTCGGGCCGACCCAGGGGGTATTGGGCTGGGTAGGTCCGGGCCCAAAACCCCATATTTTCTGACAGTTCCGTTCAAACACTATTATCCTGGGCTACATACCTCCGATCGACGTACCGTCAGTTGTGATGCGATCCTTGGATATAGGCGGTCGTTTTGGTATATTAAACTAAAGGTTTTGGATAACTTTAGGTACATCCGGGTTGGTTCGAGCACGAAACCAACATGGCCCTCGGAGTGGAAACACTTATAACTTGGGCTCCGGACGTCTGATTGACTTGCAGTCGACTTCATTGGTTTCCTCTTAGTGAGACAGACCTTTTGTATTACTCCGCTCGAGGTTTGGACGTAGTTGGAGTGTGTCCATGTTGGTTTTGACTTAAATACCAACCGGGCCCCTGGAACGAAAAAGCCAATAACTCTCAGACTGGGCGTCCGATTGACGCACCGTCTGTCACGTTGAGTTCCTTTTGTTGAGATGGAACTTTTGGATACATAAACTCTAGACTACGCATCAGTTTATGTAACGACCCACTTTGGATCATGGAGCATACCCTCCTGGAAGCGAGCATGTTGTGTGCGGGAACCCTAGAGCTGGCTGCGACTGCGATGACGATGAGGACTGCACTGAAATCCTCCGTGGCTTCGGCAGCGACGACGACTGTACTGAAATCCTCCATGGGTTTGGCAGCGATGAAAATTGCACTGAAATTTTCCATAGGATCAGAAGCGATGAAGACTGTACTGAAATCCTCAATGGTTTCGACATCGATGAAGATTGCACTGAATTCCTCCGTGGGTTCAACAGTGATGAAGACCGTACCAAAATCCTCTGTGGGTTCGACGATGATGACTATTGTTCTTCTATCCTACGTGGGTCTGGTAGTATTGACTCTGTTCTTGTATCATACGTGGGTCTGGAAGAGTGGCTAGTCTGTATCCTGTGTGGATCCGACATCTTAGCTGGTTTAGTATCCTACGTGGGTCTTAGCTTAGATAAATCAGTGGTTATATCTGATCATCTCTATCAGCTTTCGAAGAAGTATACCTATGTGAGCTATGTCTTGACTTCCAATCCTTATCTTCTTTATAAATGACTTTCTTTCCTATGTGGATTGGGTTCTGTTATCCTGTGTGGATTGGGTTGTACTATCCTGTGTGAACGTGATCAAACTTGGGCTCAGATGTTGGAGCCGAACTGGAATTGATGACTTAGGTATACGTATGTGCATATACCTAAGTAGTGTTGGATGTTACTTAGTGATTATATATTTTTTTTGTGGATTATTCTTTGTGGATTCGGGGAGACATTAAAGGGTCTCGGGGTCCCTACTGAGTAGCGTATACTCACCTCTGCACGGGCTATGCCCGCACTACATTGTGTTGGATGGAAACGACAGACATCGCTGATCGTGGTTGAGGATTCCGGAGCAAGTTGGTAAATGAAGGTGGACCACCAGGCAGGACGTACATGGAGAGGACGGCTGGACCCGAGGAGCTGAGGAGGCTATCTGTACCCACCCTTCAGGTGGGACTTCCAGTGGACGGCTCGACATTGCGGCTTTACTTTCAGTTGCTATAATTTCTTTCCACTTGTACTTTACTTCCAGTTTTGGTTTGTATTCTGGCCCACTTACTTTCCACACATACTATTGTACCCAGTTTTACTTATTATTTACTTCTCCTAGATTATTATGTGGTGTTTCTTTACTTTATAAAGGAAATGCATTCCCCTTTTTTCGGGATTTACGCCTTAGTGGTAGTCGCCAACCCCTGGCCTATGGGAGGCGGGCTTGGGGTAGTCACGACATGGGTCCTAAGGATGGTTCGTGATAGAGATGATGTACCAGGATGATCTGGGTGAAACCTAATGTAAACCAACTATACACATCACATAATTCATTCAAAACTAGTAACTAGAAGAATTAATTAGTGTGATTATAGACCGTGAAAATGATGGAGTTGTAGATTGCATGATGTTAATCCACTTTTCACGATGTGTAATATTTTGGAAATCCATTGTCCAATCCCACACATTATATGTTGTGAAAAAAGTATAGGATGTGAAACACTCACAAAATTTGTGGAAACAATTGTAAGTATTTAATTTTGTGAATCCTCCACTCATAATTGACCCATAAAATCCCAGGGACATCCAATTAATGGACCATTATGACACAATTATGGAATGACTTTCTATAACTATAGTTCCCGGGGTGTAAAGTGGATCGATCAGTGAAGACCTCTTGATGATGGTATGTTGTAGTATTATTTCAATTATTTTCCTTTCTTTTATTTTAATCATTCATCAATTTTATTCCTCTCTCGAATCGACATGAATTCCCCATACACAGAGGGATAGTTTTTGTGACTGATCAAGAATGAGGTGTTGATATAGTATGTGAGTATGATATAATCTATAATACCAAATGTAGGATCGAAATAATAGAGATATAGTATAGAGTATCTAATGATGCTCAAAATACAATAGGGGGGGGGGGGGTTAATTTTATACATTTAAAAATTCCTTTGGAACATTTAAATATGGTTATGTTTAACAATGTTAAACATGGTAATTCACAAAACCTCTAGTTCTACACACTTTCTTGATTCCGGAAATATGATTCTGAGAAGGTGAATCCAGAAAGATGGTTCGGGAAAGTGAAATGTAATGAAAGTTTACAACAATAAATATTATACTTTAAAGTGTATAGAATCTGACTAAAACAGAGTAAAAGTATAAGAATGTATAAGATAGTTATACTTTCCTCGTCCTTACGAATGCAGCGGAAAAATTGTAACAAAAAAAATAACAAGAAATAAATATTTTTACCCAAAGAGAAGGGTATTCAACAACCTTGGATAAAGGCCCCTTCATTTATACTTTCAAGAAAGTTTGTCTTACCCACAGTAGGGAAATCCCTCGATATGATGATCGAAATCTGTCTTGCTATCCCGAAAGCCCTCAATATTAAGGTAGTTGGAACCTCCGTCTTCCTCAATAAGAAATCCCCCAACTTCAATGTAGTTAGCACCTCTGTCTTCCTATACCTGGAAGCCCTCGATTGTACATAGAAAAAATTGGACTCACAAAAATAAAATTTGAACAAGAAGTTCAGTATGCACGAAGCAATCAAAGTATCTCTCTATAAATCACTTCAACCGCATGTAATCTCTAGAGTCATAGAATAGTTTTTAACTCTTTCAAATGATCTCTTATTTATAGGAACAACTTCAACAGTCGTCTCCCTCCTCCAATAGTAATATTTTTTCTTGAATTTCGGAGGGACCTGTACAAGTTTCACTCAAACAACAGTTAGTGAGTAACTGAATTCATGACATCATTTTATAACAAACCAGGTGTAAGAATAACTATAATAAGATATTTGGAATATAAGTAATTGAATGTTCAGATTCTAACAAAAAATGAATTAGGAGTCTTTAATACAAAGATATTTAAATTATGTTTTCAAGTAATTCAGAACCTAAATTCTATAGAATTCCAGAGTTTGAATTTCAAGGAAATTATGAATTTGGATTCACAAAAATTTTGAACCAGAACATACAATGTTCAGAGTCAGAGTTCATGAGAAATCGGTGTTAGAACTTATAAGAGTTAGGAGTATGTATTCGGAGAACTTGAAGTCAGAACTCAGCGAATTTTGTATCCAAAATTCGTAATGAGAATTCTGAGTTAGAACAGAGGAGGGTTTTAATCCAGAATTCATAATTAGAATTCGGAGTCAGAAATCAGAAGTGTTCGTATCTAGAATTCATAATCCGAATTCGGATTCTAAAACAGAATGCTTCATATTTAGGTATTTATAGGATTCGGAGGATCTTGTTTGAAAAAAAATTTATACTTAGAAAAATTATGATATGCATAATGAAAACAAGGTAAGGATAAATTTCCTTGGGGATGGAAATTTTTCCTTATAGAAGTAAAACATAGGGAAAAATAGATTTTCCTTGAGATAAGGTGTTTGTGATTTTGAAAACAAGAGTAATCGTAAATTCATAAGGAACACGTAATGACTCAATCAATCTCCCCAAGTATGAATGAATGAAAAATTCCTAAGGAAAACCTTATTCACTCAACAATCTCCCCCTTTTTGGAAAGCACAAACATCCTTATGAAAAAAATATAAGGACATAGAAAAAAATTTCTAGACTTTGTAAATATAGCTTATCTCCCTTTACATATGGACAAAGATGAATACGACTAACTCCCCCTTAGACTTTGGAACACTAAGGTTCGTATTCTAGATTTACAGAATGAGAATTTTTATTATCTTGAGTATAGAAATCTTCAAAATGGAAAACTACCCCTTAGATAAACTCCCCCTAACTTAGGGATATTTCTTCTTTACATAGTATTCTATTTCCTTCTCCCCCTTTTTGATTTTAAAAAAGAATTTGAGGGAATGGAAAAAAATATGGTACCTGAAATATTATTACAAGAATCCAAACAAAACATTCAACCACAATTTCATTAATATTGTAAAAATTTGTACAAGGAAAAACAGACACCTCAAAAGATCGGATTTGGATCTATTTTTCTTTTTTTTCATTGGGTATCAACTTCTTCATGATGGTTTTCATCTTATTTAGCTCTTTGTGATTCTCATATGTTTTCTTCTCTAAGGCTTTGATCCTATCACCTTGAGCCTTCAGAGCCTCTGCCTGGTCCTTCAGCATGTCATCTTGCATCACTAGACTTTCTTGGATCTCGATCCAGAGATCCCATTCTGTTTTCCAACATTGGATAATATAACTCAACTTCCCATTCAGACCTTTGACATCCTGAATCTGAGTATTCTGTTCGAGAGTTATCTTTGCATGAAATCAATCTATGATATCTTTGATTTTTCTATCTTTAGTATCAAAATCTTCCTTGATATCTTCTTGAAATTGATAAATCTCTCTCAAATCATCAATGATCTTCCTCAACCAGCTTGTCATTTTCATGCAAGATTTTCTGTGGGCTTCTTAGTTGATAAGTAAATTCTTGTAATCAGCCTCAATTTTTATACACATATCCATCACCATGGATACAAGAATATGATTTCCGATTCATTCTATATTGGTGCACCTGGCATCTAGAGTAATGGGTTGGAAAGATCATAATGGTGTCCACTAGATTCTTCGGGGACTGAATGACAAAATCATGTCCTAGAGATGATGACTCTATGTCTGACACTCTGCCAGGTTGTGGTTCTTCCTAAAGCTCAAAAATCATCCTCTTAGAGGATCCTCCAGCTTCCTAATTTTTTATAATTTCTTTGGTTGGGGTTTCAACAACCACTTGTTTCCCCTTGTTAGTTTTCAGAATAGCTTCTTTATCTGGAGATTCCTACTCACTCTTAGAAAACTGAATAATCCTATCTTCATCATTTTTTTCTTTCTATTATCCTGCCTCAATATCTTTAGGAGGAATGAAGTCATGATTATGAATCTCTTCCTTTGATAACTTATTCACTTCCTCTTCAGCCTTCTCATCAATTCTAGGAGTAGAAAGTATTGAAGTCCCGGCTTGAGAAGTGAGGATTGATAATTTTTCGAAAGCACATTCCATATAATGAAAGTCTTTTACTTTCTTTATCAGATCAGTTGTATTTTTAGTGCTTTCAGCTTCTTGTACTTCTTCTATAGATTTCTTTTCAACATACATCTCTTTTTATTTTTCTGGAGACAAGAACTTATTCTCCGGAGTCTCATGAAATTGTTCTACTAAGAATGTTTTCGATAAGGGAATATTCTCGGATGCAACTTCAGTAGCCTTCAAAAGATATTGGACAACATCTACCTCAGACATCATCTTCTTAAGCTTATTTTCCTTGGATTTCTTTTCAAGCTCATCAACTGCATTCTCTTTCAATGACTTGGCCTCAGCGGGGTCTAGGCCAAATTGTGGCTCCCCTTCCTTCTGATTCTTTTTACCCTCCCTCCATTTTACTACAACCTCATCTCGATACGCTTTCTGTTTCTTGGGCTTTAGAGGTGCGGATTCAGTTTTTTTGTCCTTAGGGGTTTTCTCAGCTTCTTCCACATCCTTTAATTTCCTCTTCTTTCCAGCTTTCATTGATAGTTCAACTTCATCTACAGTTTTCAGAACGACTTCTACTTAATCCTCTAGTGGATCATAAAATTCACATGACTCCTTAGAGAATCCAAATTTCTTCCTCTTGAGGGTATCATCATTGATTGTCTTTAATTTTCAATTCCATGGCTTGGAACTACAAGGAATCTTAAGGATTCAAGGAACAGAACTATCAATTTGGATAGTAGGGTAGGATACATGATTATCTGTGCTCTTAAAATCCCATTATTGATATTCTCTATCATAATGAGAATGTGCTTCATGAGATTGATTTTCCTTAAATTTTCTAAATAATCTAAGATATACATATAAATATTCTTAAGAGTTTCCTTATCACCCTTTCTTGGTACGATAAAACCTTAATCCCATAACCCTAGGATTCGATTGTTGGTAGACAAGTGAGAAATATTTTCAAGGCACTGCGTATCCTTTACCTTTACAAAACTCCCTTGATCATATGGAAGATTGTGGGAACAAAATTCATCATGTACTTCATAATATAACCATACCAAGATAGCATCCTTGGTGTAAGAAAGTTCATTTGTTTTTCCATAACTCTTGAAGGAAATTATTTCTCTACCATCTTCCTTAAAAAAAGAAGCTGACTCATAAAACTCTATCACCAAATCCAGATACACAACAACCTGAGCTCCTAGATTTGATATGGATACACTCTCCCATCCATTAATCATGATATTATTGTAGATAATAGAGTCGTATTTGTTGAATAATTTAGTATGTACATACCTCTCCATGTATATTTTCCACTCCCTACTCGGCATGATAGTAGATATCTCTTGAGAAGGAACTTCAGCAGACATTCGGACTTGAGTAATCTTTGAAAATACGAAACGGGCTTTGGATGTTGTACAATGCTTCGACATTAAAAATCTTTGAAAAATAGATGTGGGAAAAATATTGGGGGTGCCCTTTTATAGGTGTTGAAGCGACAGTTCATCTTCCCATTTCAATCCAATGGTTGAGAATTATTCAGATCTGATCTGACAGTTGAAATGATAGCCGCAAGGAAAATTTGGTAGGATCTAATATTTTGAGGTTTTTAATGGAAAAGATTCTGATTAAAGAAACTAGAATTTGAAAAATTTTAAAAATAAAATAAACTAACAGTAAAAGGTTATTATGAAAACTCAATGAAGAATCATACCTTTCGGATTTTCAGGAGAATTATTCGTATTTTGGAAAATTCTTCTTGAAGGCCTTTAGATTCAGAAAAAAAACATGAGTATGAAAAATAAATGGAGATATTCATTATGAAAATCTCATGTACGGAAATCATCACTCCGAAAATTTTAAGTACGAAAAACTTCACTACGAAAAATACGAAATACTACATTACGGAAAATATGAAAAACATCATTATGAAAAATTTGAAAAACTACATGAAAAAAAAAAATTGAAAAACATCATTACAAAAAATATGAAAGACTTCATTATGAAAAATATGAAATATGTCATTACAAAAAATATGAAAAATGTTATTACGAAAAATATGAAAAACAACATTACGAAAAATATGAAAAAATTCATTACGAAAAATATGAAAAACATCATTATGAGAAATAGGAAAAAATAAATTACAAATAATATGAAAAACTACATTACAAAAAAAATTTGAAATACTTCATTACAAAAAAAATATGAAAGACATCATTAATAAAAAAAATGAAAGACTTCACTATTAAAAAAATGAAAAACATCATTACAGAAAATATGAAAAACTTCATTAGAAAATATACTCCCCCTATGAAAAAAATTTTTTTACTATAAAGAGATATGTTCAACAAGAAGTTATTGATAATGATTACTTTACGGTTATCATTCCTAACTTCTATTTAATGTATTCAAATTTATTGGAGGGTATTGATTTTGTGAAAATATCATCATGCGGACCATGTGTTCTGATAAATTGAAGAATGATATCTCTTTTTTGTGTGTGATCTCTAAGAAAGTGATTCCTAATATATATGTGCTTTGCACGAGAGTGATGTGAAGGGTTTTGACTATGGTCAATGGAACTTGTATTATCACACAAAATTTTTGTTTTGGTAAAACTCGTACCATAGTCTGTGAGTGAGTGTTGCATCCACAACACTTGAGAAAAACAACTTCCAACAGCTACATATTCAGCTTCAGTAGTGGAAAGTGTTACTGAGTGTTGCTTCTTGGATGACCAAGAAACTAATGAATCTCCTAAGAAATGACAAGTTTCGGATGTACTCATTCTATCTATTCTACATATTCCAATGTCAGCATTTGAAAAAAAAAATTAAAACAAAATGATTTCTAGATGTTTATAAGAGTCTTAAATCCATGGTTCCCTTTAAGTATTGATAAATTCATTTCACTTATTTTAAATGAGATTCCTTAGGATTGGATTGATATCTTGTACATAAACATACTAAAAACATTAATTCTGGACGACTAGCATTCAAGTAAAGTAAACATCCTATCATACATCTAAAAGTTGTTTGATCTACTGATTTCCCAGCTTCATCAAGATCAAGTGTATTTGAGGTACCAATGGGAGTACTTATACTCTTAGAGTTTTCATATCAATACTTTTTAAGAATATATTTAATATACTTATGTTTGGATATATAGATTCCTTATGGTTTTTAAGAAATTTGAAAATCAAGGAAAAATGTTTACTCACCCATCATACTCATTTAAAACTCAAATTTCAGTAGATCTACAATGGAATCAATTAAATATTGCTGAGTCAAACCAAATATAATGTCATCAATAGAAATTTTAATAATAAAAACATTTTTCTAATCTTTATTTATAAAAAGAGTTGGATCTTCATTTCCCTTAACATAATTATTTTGAAGAAAAAATCCTTTAAGTCAATCATACGATGCTCGAGGGGCTTATTTAAGTCCATACAAAGCTTTCGTAAGTCTAAAAACATGATCTGGATGTTTTAGATCTTGAAAACGAAGAGGTTGTTAAAAAACATCCTCTTGAACATAACTGTTAAGAAAATCACATCTCACATCCATTTGAAAATTTTGGAAATTGAAGAATGTTACAAAGGCAGGTAAAATACAAATAGATTCAAGTCTAGCTATTGGAGCATAACTTTCTTCATAGTAAATTCACTCTTGTTGATTATACCCTTAGCAACTATTCTATATTTTTTTCTTAAAATGACTCCATTTTCATCACACTTATTTTTGAAGACCCATTTTAATCCAATAATAGATGTTTCCTTAGGTCTTTGAACAAGGTCAAGACTTTATTCCTTTCGAATTCGTTTAGCTCATCCTGCATAGCTTTTATCCAATCATCATAACCTAAAGCTTCATCAGTGCTTTTTGGTTCTAATTGGGAAAGGAATGATAGATGTTCTAATTAATTTTTTAAGGAACATCTAGTCCTTAAAGGTTTATTTGCATCAAAAATGATGTTTTCACAAGGATGATTCTTAAGAAACAACTGATTTGGGTTTTGTAAAACATGTTCATCAACATAGGGTATGAAATCTTCCGGGGTTAAAGTTTTAGAAGTATCTTCTTGGACATTATCCTTATCATAAGGATATTCTTTGAAAGGATTATAATCATGTTTTGAAAACACATCCAAAGATATAGTTTGGGGATATTTAAAAACAAAAGGATCAGTTTAATAAAATTTCACATGTACTTTCTCTTCAACAGTACATGTGTTTTTTTTAAACACTATATGCCGTAGAAGTTGTGGATTAGCCTACAAAAATTCCTTCATCATATTTTGGTGCGAATTTATATTGAGTTTCTTTAATATTCAGAATTAACTCTTTGCAACCAAAAACCTTAAACTAGGAAAGTCTAGGTTTTCTACCATTTTATAAATCATAATGATTTTTATTACGAAAAGGTCTAATAGAAACCCGATTTATAGTATAACATGAATTACAAATAGTGTCATCCCAAATATGTTTTCCTACAGAATAATCACTCAACATGGTTCTAGTTATCTCTTGAAAAATTTTATTTCCTCTTTCATTAACACCATTTTGTGGAGGTGTTGTAGGTGCTGAGAAGTTATGAGTAATGCCTTTTATACTACCAAAACATTCAAAATTAGAATTTTGAAATTCTCTTCCATGATCACTATGAATATTTTTCAATGGAAGGATTTACTCATTTTTAACTTGGGATCTAAAACTTTTGAAATAAAATAAGGCTTCATACTTCATTCCTAGAAAATAAACCCATGTATATCTAGTGTAATCATTAACTAGAACAAATACATAGTATTTTCCTCCAATTCTTCTAGTTTTAGTAGGACCAAAAAGATCCATATGCACTAACTATAATGAATCAGTAGTTGAGACTTCACTGGCTGATTAAAAACTTGATTTTTGTTGCTTTCCATATTGACAAGGGTCAAAAACTTTTGAAGAATCAAATTTATGCTCTGGTAGATCATTAACTAATCTTATCATAGAAAGTTTCCATAAGTTCCTAAGATTACAGTGTCCTAACCTTTTATGACATAAGCAAGAATGATCTTCCATTGCACTATGGAAAAGTAGATCATGGCTCCTGAGGTCTCCTAAGTATAGTATGTATACATTCTTTTTCCTATGGGCAGAAAGAATAAACCTTCCTTGGAATTGTGTAATAAGCACTTGTTATTCCTAACATTCACAAGGTAACCTTCATCACATAATTGTCTTATTCCAATGAGGTTGTTCTTAAGACATTTAACAAATAAAACATTTGAAAACAATGTATTTCTAAGAAGAACAATGTTACCTATAACAATAATTTCTCCCCAAGCATTATCTCTGAAAGTTACTTTGCCTCCTTTCGTCTTGACAATCTTTTCAAATTAGTTTTTGTTAAAAGTTATATGCCGGGAACATCCACTATCGATGTACCATGTATCGATGTTGGTACCTTCTCTATTTTCTCGAAAATATGAAAATGTTAGATTTTCAGAATCCAAACATGCTTGGATCTGAAATTTTCAGAAATGAATGATTTAAGCACCCACATCTTCTTAGAAAAATAGGATTTATGAAATCCTAAAGATTGGGTACTATTTAAGGAACAATTTTTTGCCTAGTGTCCACCACACTAACACTGAGTGAAAAAATAAGAACATTGTAGAACAAAATAATTGTAACGTAAAACAGGTTTAGAACTAGTATAACAAAAACCAGAACTATTCTTTAGATGTCAGATTTTGGAATACATTTTATCAAAATATTCTTTACCTAGGGTAATGTTTGAAGAACACTTCCTTAAGGAAAATATTTTGGATTTCATTTTGATTACAAAGTTCATGTCTTCTAAAACATTTGATTTTGAACTAATTTTAACCTCAAAAACACTTTTCATATAAATTACATTTTCTAGATCTTTAGAAATCTTATTCTTCTCAGAATTTACTTCCTCAAGATTTTTTTAAATTCTTTCAAAATAAACATTTTTCTTATCAAGATATTTCGAATGTTATGATATGTCCTTAGTAAGAATAGTATTCCTAGAATTTTCCTTATCATTGTTTTCATGAGTTTTGAACTATCATTCTCATGAAGTTTGGAAAACCTAGAAACTTCTTCATAGGAAGGTAAAGTATTATCTTCATCTGGAGAGAAGTCTTCATCCGAAGAGTCATAATATTTACTATCATTAGCATTCAAAGATATTTTGGTCATAGATTCGTCATTGTGTACAGTATACATTAAACAATAATTGTCAATAGGTAGTCTGTCTATTAGACCAAGGTTATTATATCCAAAAGATTCATAATCTGAAGATTCATCTGAAGAGGCACCACCACTGGAACTCCATGTGACATTAGATTTCAAGACTTTTTAGAATTATCCTTGTCGTACTTCATTCTGTTTCTCTTAGAACGCATTCCCTTTCTTTCTTTTCTCTTAAGAATGGGACAATCAGGTCTTATATGTCTAGATCTCATGAATCCATAATATGTGGCTTCTTAATCTTTCTTATCGTTCCTTTCCTTCTTCGTATATTTGGATTGAAAGTTCCTATGTCCAGCTATCTTGTTCATCCTTTGAGAAAGATTTTTTAATTCATTCTATGAATATTCACTTCCACTAGATTCATATTGAATAATAACCTTCTTAGATTTGGATCTGGTAACTCTCTCAGGTGTCATTTCATTTATATGATTAGAAGTAGTTGTAAAAGAAACACTTCTATTCACATTATTCTTCTTAACATTATCACCATCTATCTTCATTCTAGTCTCATGATATAAAAGAGTTCCAAAGAGTTCCTCAAGAGTAATCTGAGTATCCTTTTTGTTCTCGTCAATAGCAGTCCTCTTGGATTCCCAATCATTGGGCATGATGTATATGATCTTATCAAAAAGAGATTCATAATCTAATAATTTTTCACCCATTGATTGTAAACTATTCACAATTTTCATGAATCATTGTTTCACCTTACATATGGGTTCTCCATAAGGAAAGTTAAATCCATGGTACTCAACTCCCAACATGACACTTCTTGTCTCTATAACATTAGAAGTACCAAAACGTGTAACTTCGATTTTCTGACAAATACTGTTTTCTGCTTCAAATGATTAAATTTGGATATATATATTTCTAGTCATGGAGTGATGCAATGTATTGTGTACCTTATAATTCAGTTGATATTCATGCTCTTCATAATTGGTAAATGAAAAAACATCATTGTCAGAAATGTTTTATCCACCAGTAACCATAAAAAAGTTATCAACACCAATATTGATAATGAAAATATTCATACGATCTCTCCAATATTCATAATCATTTACATCAAAGATAGGTGGTCTAGTTGGATAGAGATTGTCAATAGAACCAACATTGATTCCTGCTACCTTTAACAAAAAAGTTTCCGCAGATACATTTTAATAGAAAAAGTTTGTAAAAAAGAAAAATATTCCTAAGAAATGAAAATATAGAACAAGGGTATCACTAAGCAAAAATATGATTCCGATCTTTAAGAATCCGAAAACAGATTTCGGAAAAACAGATTTCAAAAAATATTAATAGATGTTTAATTATCTTTTAAATATAAACGTGAGATTAATTCAGATTGAACCAATCCTATGATACCAAATTTTGAGATGGTATGTGAGTATGATATAATCTAATATACCAAATGTAGGATAGAAATATTAGAGATACAGTATGGAGTATCTAATGATGCTCAAAATACATGAGGGGGGTGAATTGTATAATTTTAAAAATTCATTTGGAACTTTTAAAGATGGTTATGTTTAACAAGGTTAAACAAGTTAATTCACAAAACCTCTAGTTCTACACACTTTCATGATTCCGTAAATATGATTCTGAGAATGTGAATCCAGCAAGGTGGTTCTGGAAAGTGAAACTTAATGAATGTTTACAACAATAAAGACTCAACATTAAAGCGTTTAGAAGCTTACTAAAACATAGTACATGTATAAGAAAGTATATGATATTTATACTTTCCTAAACCTCACAAATGTAGTGGTAAACTTTTAAAAAAACAAGTAACAATAAATAAATCTTTTAACCCAAAGGGAAGGGTATCAAACAACCATGGATAAATGTCCCTTGATTTATACTTTCAAGAAATTTTGTCTTACCCACACCAAGGTAAGCCCTAGATATGAAGATCAGAATCTGTCTTGCGATCCCCACAATCCCTCAACTTTAAGGTAGTTGGCACCTCTGTCTTCCTCGACATGGAATCCCTCAACTTCAAGGTACTCGGCTCCTCTGTCTTCATATCCCCGGAAGCCCTCCATTGTACATAGCAACAATCAGAGTCGCACAATGAAAATATGAACAATAATATCAGTACGCACGAATCAATGGAAGTATCTCTATAGAAATCAATTCAATAGCATGTAATCTATAGAGTCTTATAATAGTTGTGAACTATTTCAAATGAGATTCTATTTATAGGCATGGATTCAACGGTCATCTCCCTCATCCAACGGTCATATTTTTCCTTGAATTTCAGAGGGACCTGTACATGTGTCACACAAACAATGGTTAGTGTGTAACGGAAAGAACGACATTGTTTTACAACAAAAAAAGTGTAATCATAACTATAATCTAATATTTGGAATGCATGAAAATGAATGTTCAGAGTCTAACCGAAAATTAATTCGGAGTCTTTAATTCAAATATATTCAGATTCTGTTATCAAGGAATTTAGAACCTGAATTCTATAGAATTATAGAGTATGAATTTCAAGGAAATTTGGAATCTAGATTCATAAGAATTCGGAACAAGAACATACAATATTCAGAGTCAGAGTTCGTGAGAATTCAGATTCTGAACTCAAAAGAGTTAAGAGTCTGTATTCCGAGAACTCGGAGTCAGAACTCAAAGATGTTCTTATCCAAAACTCCTAATAAAAACTCTAAGTCAGAAATCAGAAAGGTTCGTATCCATAATTCGTAATTAGAATTTGGAGTCAGAACTTAGAAGAGTTCGTATCCAGAATTCGTAATCAGAATTCGGATTCTAAAATAGAATGATTAATATCTAGGTATTTATATGATTCGGAGGATTTGGTTTCAAACCTAATTTTATGCTTAGAAAAATTATGATATGAATAATTAAAACAAGGTAAGGAAACATTTCCTTGGGGAATGGAACTTTTTCCTTATAGAAGTAAAAAACAGGGTAAAAATAGATTTTCTTTAAGATATGGTCTTTGTGATTTTCAAAACATGAAGAATGGTAAAGTCATAAAGAAACCATAATGACTCAATAAATCTCCCCAATTATGAAATAATGGAAAATTCATAACGAAATCCTTATTGACTAAACATCTGGGTAGATATACCTATTATATTTTTTGAGTTTTTTTTTGTTCACTTGAAAAACATTTCTTCTTTTAGAATATTGTTTCAATTCCTAATTTAAGATTTAGATTCAAAATATGGTTTCCAGACTTTTCAGGGTTGTTAATTTAAATATCATTGAAAAATGATCTATTTCATCCTTCAACCAATTTGTTTATAAATAAATTGGGATTGATTATGGTTGGGTGGTGAGTGCTCGATGGTCATCAGCAAATGTGTAAAACTCTATATTGGGAATTTTGGATTGTTAGAGAACAACAATTACTGGTCAGGTATTTCCCTAATTAATCAATATAACCTATTGTAATTACATTCACATAGTAATGAGGGAATGCCAACCTAGTGTTTCAAACAGAAATACTCTCATCATAAAAATCTGTCTAAGGGGTAGATAGAACTCCATAATTGAATCTATCATATACTAGATAGCATAATAATATGGGGCAATATTTAGAAACCATGATAACATAGAACATGGTCTATCCAAAACCACTTTGGTCACCATCATTCTAATTTCTATTAAAATCAATTAAATCAATCTACATCCTACACAAAATTTAACAAAATTAATTAAAATCAACTTTTTCGAAAATAAACAAAGAATGAAAATTCTATTATGTATTTAGTTCTTCATTGGAGACAACCTAAGGTCTAGACCCTATAATATACCTAGGCAATATATATATATAAATATTTTCATGTTCCATGAATAGATTTATTTAGTAATTCCATAAACTAAAAATCAATATTAATAACTACAAAAAATTATAAGCACGTTTTTAATATGATGTATCTTAATATGTTTATTATAATTAAAAAATTTTATATAAATTTTTTTAAAAATCTTGGTAAACGATTTAAAAAAATAATAATTTCAATTTTTTTTATAAATATAAAATTTTAAAAAGGTAATGTTTTCTAGATATTATGAAATACTTCATTTATTTAAATAAATAGTAAAAATACAGTTTTTCGAGTACCAAATGTTTTATGATATAATGATGATGAAATAATGAATTAATAATTAATATAGTTGTTATTTTTTGAATAAAAAGTTAATGTGACAAAAGGCTCAATTAAAAAAATAAACATATTTTCCAAATGTAAAAATTATATTTCAATGGATAAAGTAAAAAATGTTCCCTTAAAATAAATATTATTCATTTTTTAGATTCCTCTTTAATAATGTTATTTATATTTCAAAATTGGTTTATATAGATACATCCATTTAATTTTAATGATATATGATTATGAATTTCAAAAATAATCACTCTTTCTTTAATTACATGAATATATAATTTATTCACTATTTAATTATAAAAATACCCCTCTCCTCAATTATAAACGACCCATCTCCCTCTCATTGTCTTACCAATGATCCCTCACTTACCAAATACAAACCAACTAAAAAAATAACCACTCTCAAGCCTATTATGTTCCATGGGTAAATTCTATTTGAACCAAATCCATGAATTAATAGATTTAAGTGTCATAGAAGGGATGAAACACTAAGAAAAGTTTACATTTTTATGAATTTGTTTTTTCATTTTCTACTTATATTCCTCCTTTTCCCAATATTCCACTAATCCAAAAAAATTAATATTTATAAAGAAATATGTTAAAATTGTATTATTTATGTTAAAATTGTAACACCAAACAAATTTGCGAATAAATTTAATATTGAATGTATGAAACACTAAGTCTCTTCATAAACAGCACTTTTCTATAACCTAGCTAGGAAATATAATATTTCCACATCGTTTATTTGAATTTCGAAAAAATGATATACAAGTTTGTGTTCAGTAAGATGTTTAGAGTATGATAAGACGAAAATAAGATAATATGATCGTGAATAATTTTTTCAAGGTGATATAAAATGAATAATAGTTTTAAAATTGATATGTTTAGAAATAATTATGAATTTATTTAAAAATAAAATTAATAATATTTTGAATAATATTTTAAAAAAATGGAGTTCCTTTTTGAATTCAACACATCGAAAATTTATTATGGTGAATTTCTGGAATTTTTATGAAATTATCAAATTTTCTATTAATAGTAAAAAATGATAATTTAACGTAAGTACCCATTATCCATTAAAATCATTTTTCCTAGCATCATGGTTGATTAAAGAACCCTTGATTCGTACTCACATGAACATATTACTATTCTTGGTCACATGAAATATTATTATTGATTGTCTTTGGAAAAAGAATAAAATAGTGAGTAAAATAAGGGGAAGACCCTCCTCTCCTCCAATATAACCCACCATCCATCTTATCATCATTCCTATAAGCTTTGAAGGTCCTCAATGTTTTTCCCAAATATCCTTCCCTAGTATCCAACGGCCTGAGGGCATTAGATGTTTTTATTATAATAAAAATACCCCCTTTTAAGGGATGTAGGGGGAACCTTAACAGACTTCATGGACTTAAGAGATAACACGACCCGAAGGACAAAGACAATTAAAACTAGACTGACCACAAGAAGTTTCCCCTCCCCAGCATAAAACCTGTTATGAAGCTCTCCACCAATGCATTATTTTTTGGAAAGTAGTGTCCTATGTCAAAGCACATGCCCGATCTGATGGCTTCCGTCATTCCCTCTCAAACAAACAAATCCTAATAGAAATGCACAGGTGAACTATCTACTCTGAAACCTCCTTTGGGGTCTAGTTATTCAGATCGATTCAAGATGCAACTACAAATCAAGAGGTCCAAAGGCCTTACCAGTACAAATCAAGACCATGTCACACAGACCATGGAGAATAGCTAACATGATAAAGATCAACACCACATGCCACCAGAAACACCACAAACAAGAAGAACCATGAGCATTAGGACCACCAGAGGCACGCATCGAAACCATCACAAACGTACCTGCAAGAAATCAATAACCATCGGAAGCACATACCAAAAAACCCTCCCCCTTGGAACCACACTGGGGCTAAGGACAAGCCACACTAGAGTAGATCCAGCCCTTCTCCCTCAGAAGAAAGACTAGGAAGCAGCACTAAAACTCCTCCGCTTGCCAGATCTGCAGCATAAGTCAACTGAGGTCACCTCGAAATGCATGACAAGGAAAACCCCTACATGGGCTGATGAAATAGAGGTGACCACGAAAAATCTGAGGCGAACACTGGTTGAAACCTTCCCCTACTGAGCTGCGACGAAGAAGACCCCCAAGACGATGTAGCCGGAAGTGACCCTAATAGACCTCTCCACATCGAGACGAAAGATGTACACTGGTATGAGGGTCATCCCCGAGATAGAGGAAGTTATCACCGATAAAGGCGAGAAGCTGGAGGAGAGAAGGGGAAATTGCTGAAGTTGAAACCCCAGCCCTGCATGAAAGGGAGAGCACTGCCACTGAGAGGTGCTAAATACCCTACTTCCCTGGTCACTCCCCACGTCCATGATCTCTTCGTATATCTAGAAAACCAAAACTTGTTCCAATAAATATGTTCTCAAGAAGATTATTTCGAGAGGTAAAATATCTTTCTTTCCATTTAGTTTCATTTAAATTTATCATATTTATTTTTTCTATCCTCTCCTACATTTTTCAATTTATCATTATGACTATAGAATCATATATATACTATAATTATACAATGTTAATGTAATAATCACTATCAATATTCTTACTCCCTCCCTATCGCTTTTATAAATGAAATCATCATCTGTGAGGTTCTAATTTACAACCTTTGTGGATGAAAAGGGTTTTTTCATTTATTTATCCACCAATACTCTTGATGAAACCATTTTTATTATTTAACTAAAATATAATATACTCATTATAACCTAATTAATATTTAGGAACCAATATATGTGCATAAGTTAATTTATATGGAAAAACAAGTTCATAATAATCCAAATATTGGAAAATAATCTAAGTGATTGTCATTAATATTTTATCCAATGATTAATTCTCATAACATATATAAAAATTTTATATATAACCATTATCAATTATATTTGTTTATAAATAATATATAATTTAAATTCTGCAAAATTAAATTCTTTCAAAATGAACATTCATAATCATATACAAATATGTATAATATGAAAACCAAGGAAACAAATGCTCTGTAATGAGATAATTACATATTATGATTTTTCAATAAGACATAACAAACTTAATAACATTATGATAAACGAAATAAATTTATTATTGGTTCTTAATGAAGTTATTAATAAGTTTAATTTTATATTCCAAGACCTTAAGTTCAAGAGAGGGACATATTCGGACTTAAGGTAAGAGGTTTCATATCCAAACCTCCATTTTCTTACAGGCTACCATTTTTTCTTCCCTGATCTCTATTAATTATTTTAATAATATTTTTTACTCCTCTTAAATTCGATGTGAAATATCTATGTATGTGTAAAAACCATAATCCTTCATTATTTATGGAAGTCGTATGTTTTAAAAAGATCATTAAAAAATTCTTCCTGAAATACAAGCTCAATTAATTCTAATTTCTCTAATTATTACATAATATCAAGGGAGCTCTATAGCCTAATTTTAGAAACCAATATCTTTATAAAATAACTCATTTTATTATATAAATACTATCTTACTTTACTGATGGTTTTACCCAAATATTTCTCCATAATAAATCTTCTTTTCAAAGTAAAAGGGTATTATTCTCGTGAATTACGTGATGATTTTATAAGAGTACCTTCATATATTTCAACACTCTGGTATATTTGTATTCATGATATCATATTTAATATATAATTGAATGGGTTATGATTAGTTTGAAAATGTATGTAATATCTTAAAACCATTCACCTATTTACTCTGAATTGTTAATTTTTTTGGTTAATCTTAGGGGAAAGATATTTGAATTTCATAAATTAGTTTCAATATGATTGTATATGTTGTTTATGATTATCCCCATTCATATGAGAAATGCATTTGATATAATAAGTTATGGGTGGGGCCTTCTCTAGCCCCTCTATGGATTTGTATGTCTTATTAGAAAAATATATATGGGCATGAATGGTTCCTTACCCATTTTTAGATATGGTTTTTTCCGAGCCCTTAAGGATTTTAGATGTGTTTTCTGAGGCATTGATGGTATATTTCATAATTTCTGGAATATGAATTTTCCTCATTATGAAGTTATAAATTCATATTTCATGAGGATATTCTACTAGAATAATACCCATGATTAAATTTAATAACTAAATTATTTACTCAACCCATATTCCTATCATAATGTGTTGAAGTTTATTATTTGTAAACACATGTGTTTTCAATTATTCATAGTGCCTTATGTTTAGGTTTATAATACCTTACATTGTATTTCTTACCTTTTCTGAGATTCTGAGTGCACCCCATTCTTATGTTTCATTTTTTCTAGGACAAAAAGAGGTATATAATGATTTAATTGTAGGTATAATCTTTGAGTGGTTGTTTTTCTTAGTGGAACTATTATGTTGTTTTTCATTTTAAGTTTCTAATGCTGATCTTCTGTATGTATCTTATTTCCAAATATACTAAGAAATTTATTCATTTGGGATAATACATTCTTGTAAACATGCCAATGTAATGTAATGAGGCATCAGATCCAAAAAATTGGCATCAGAATATGAATTTCTTATAATCATGCCAATGTAATATAATAAGGCACTGGATCTAGTAAACTATAGTCAGATATTTACAGTTGGGATCAAATGAAGTTTTGTAGAAAACTTGTAAAATTGATTTAGAAAACATATATTAGATTACAAAACCCTAATATAGTCTATGTGTATTAAACATACAAGAACATCCTGTAATTTTTGGAAAGGAATAAACTATCTAGATCTTTCTAGGAAATATGTAGATATTAACGTGGCTTTTTCACAGATGTACCTAGAAGTGAAAACCTCGACAAGGAGTTTTGAGCATGACACCAGGTATCATGGTACATCACAATGGAATTTACAGCTCACATGGTTTGTAACTCCTATGTATATTCGTAGGATAAATTAATTTTTCTTTACAATCCATTATAAAGGATTTCAATGTAATTTTTTATTCAATGAAACCATAGTTATGATTATGAGATTAACCATGAATATAATTTCAAATTATTTTAATTATTTTTTTGTTGAGAATATAAATTATGATATTAAACCAAATATAGTTTATTCTATTATTTTGAAATGGTGCATAGTTGACGGAATGGAAACAACATGAATGTGTGTATCCCATATAGGGATTTCCCTCCTCTTCAAGATAATGATGTTGGCTCTGGGGGTGTGACTAATCTAGTGAAAATTGTTACTATACTGGAACAAGTTACTAAGGTTGTAAAGAATTAATTTACTCAAATGGAGCATTTGAGTCCACACCATGTAGGATCTATGTTTTATTTCTTTATGGGACAATATACCCCATCATTTACTGGGACTAAAAAACAATTCATAGTTGAGGATTGGATATGTTCCTTAGAAAATATATTTCCCACCATGGAATTTAACGATAGGGAGAATGTTGTCAGGGATGTTATTCATTTGTTGAGAGATTCTGATCAATGTTTGACACTAATTCAAAACAGAATGAATGAAGAAGAAATAGAAAACATGGAATGGACTGAATTTAAATAAATTTTCTTATAGAAATACTTTCCTCGTGAATAGCAAGCAGATATGGAATGAAAGATTCTAAATTTGAGGAAAATTGAAGATTCGAATTTTGAAAAGTATGAACCTAACTTCAGAATGTTATCAAGGCATGTTGGGGAATATATATGTAATATAAGGTGAAATATTTATCAATTCCTTGATGGCCAAAATATATTATTCCAATGGTCACTGGTGTCCAATTGTTTCTCTTCATATGAAGATATAGTTTCATGTGATATCAAGGAAAAAAGGAATTCTTTAAGTCTTATGACATTAAAGGAATTATAGAGAAGAAAGGGCATACTGAAAACCGTAGAAAAGGAAATAAGGAAATGTGGAAGAAGGGAATAGTTGGCTTTCCACCCTGTAAAAATTGTGGATGGAAACAACTTAGTTCATATTTAAAATGAAAAGGGGTGTGAAACATGTGTGGATAGAAAGGCCATTGTGAGAGTGTTTGCATGTAGAATAATGAAGCTATTACTATCCAATGCTATAATTATAAGTATATGGGACACCATTCTAATTATTTTAAAAATCATCAAGGAATCATGCCTCAGAAAAGGCCAAGGGAGTACGGACAATATTATGTGATCCCAACTGCTGATATTGAACTTATTAATGATGTTTTGGTAGGTACATTAATCGTTTCTTCAAACATAGCCAATGAATTATTTGATTTTGGATAATCGTATTCTTCCATATCTTCCAAATTTTGAATGAAAATTTGATATTTTCAATTTTATTTTTTACTGTATTTTTCATTCAAAATTATCAAGGGATATATCATTGCAATAATTTGGTGTCAGGAAATCCCCAAAATGGAATTTAAATGAAATTTATCTACTAATTATATTATCAAACACATGATTGAAACTGATATAATCCTCAACATGGATTTTCTTTTGAACCATGATGAAAAAATTTATCACAAAAAGAATGATGTTATAATTTTTTAGGGAGATCTGGAATCCCTAATCTTTAGATCAGAAACATCACCATCTAATTCTCATCTAGATCCACCCCCAGTAGCTCTACTGAATTTAATTATTCGAGAGTAAGGGAAGGCAATAACTATGAGTGGGGAAGGTAATATTCAAATATAGAACATACCTTTGTGCACGAATATTTTTATGTGTTTCCATAAGATTTACCTAGAAATCCTCCAGAGTGGGATGTTGAGTTTTTCATTGAGTTAATTCCTAATTCAAGGCCCATATCAATGACTCATTATATAATGGACATTGTCGAGTTAGTGTAACTAAAGAACCAACTATAGAAATTTATTTAGAAAGGATTTATTCAACCTAGTGTTTTTTCATGGGGAACCCTTGTTCTTTTTTTAAGAATAATTATAAATCTAGGAGTTTGTAGATCTAATACAATGAGATAAATTATATAAAAAAAACATATATCCCCAACCTCATATTGATGATTTATTTGACCAAATTCATGGAAACCAATATTTTTTTATGATTGATCTTTTTTCTAGATATAATCATTTGTGTCGAGGAATGATGATATTCCAAAGAAAACATTTAGAACCAGGTATGTGCATTGTGAGTTTATAGTAATTCCGTTCCAACAAACAAATGCACACTACATTTTCATGTATATAATTAAGAGAGTTTTCAATGAATATCTTTATGACTTTTCGGTGGTATATATTGAAGATATCACAATATACTCTAAAAGTTATGAGGATCATGAAAATCACTTGCGCAATATTCTGAATACTCTTATAAAAAAATGAATTACATGGAAAGTTTAGAATGTAGGAATTTTTTCTTCAATCAGTTTTCTTTAATGGCCACATTGTCTCTAAAGATGGAATATATGTTGATTATATGAGGAAAATGGTTATTCCAAAATGGTCTACTCTAACAAACATAGCTAAGGTACATAGTTCTATTTGTTTAGAAGTTTATTATTTGCATTTGATTCAGAACTTATCATGTTTTCCAATGGTATGACCAAGTTTACACATAAATGGGTTATGTTCATGTGGATTAAAAATGTGATTATTGTTTTGAGCAATTGAAGAGGATATTAGTTAATTATCTAATGATAACTCAACCATCGGGGAATGATGGGTTTGTGATCTATAGTGATGCATCAAAGGGAGAACTTCATTTTGTCCTAGTGTAGTATCATAGTGTTATTTTTTATTCAACAAGGCAGTTAAAAATTCATGAACAAAACTATCCTACTTAGGAACATTAGATTTCAGCAGTTATCTTTACTCTAATGATATAAATACGTTATCACTATAATAAAAAATGTGAGATATATAATAATCATAAGAGTCTAAAATATATCTTTACACATAAAGAACTCAATATGAGGCAAAGGCATGGTTCCAAATACTCATGGATTATGATTGTTACATACACTACAATACAAGAAAGGCACACAATGTAGTTGTTGCATTGATGAAGAAGGATCATGGAGTTCTAAACAAAATGAGGATTTACAAGGATCCTTTGTACATGGATCCAATGCAGTAGAATATGGGAAGTATCAATGAAGGTGAAAGATCACTACCTTTTCAAATTGCTGCCCAACTGTCATTAATGAAAAAAATTAAAACTTTTTAGTCTGATGTCAAGAATATGAAAAAGAAAATTAATTTTGTGAATGATGGGATGATGTATGAATTCATTTGTGATGATGTAATTGTGAAATTTGGGAAGAGAATTTTTGTTCCCTCTCTACCCGAGAAGAAAACAGAGTTATTAAATGATTATCCACGATCAAATTTTTCTATAGACCCTAGTAGCACTAAAATATATATATATATTTGAAAGAACTTATCTAGTGGGATAACATAAAGAAGGAAATTTCAGATTAGGTATCATGATGTTTAGTATGTCAACATGTAAAGGATGAACGACAACATCATAGAGGATTCATGCAACCTCCTCCAATAACTATAATGAAATGGGTTGATATCACCATGGATTTTCCACTAGATTACCCAAAATCCCAGAAAGAATAATGTAATATGGGTAATTATGGATTGACTTATGAAATCTGCACATTTACTCGCTATAAGAGAGGATTTCCACTACAGTGTAGATAAAGAATCTGTATAAATGATGTTGTGAGACTTCATGGATCTCCTCTCTCAATATTTTCTGATCGTGATACACAATTTATTTTGAAATTATAAAAAGGTCTTCATAAATCTTTTGATACTATGCTCTAATTGAGTATTAATTATTACACACAAACTGATGGGTAATCATAAATGAAGATCCAAACCCATTATGACATGTTGAGATCATGTTCACCTAACATTCAAGGTTTGTGGGGTCAATATATACATTTAGTGGAGTTTTCCTATAATAATGGTTTCTATTAAAATATTCAAATGGAACCATATAAAGAATTATACAGAAAGAGATTCCATGCACCAACATGTAAGGATAATGTTGGATAAAGGAAGTATGTTTTCCTAAAGATTGTGAATGAACCAAAAAATAAGGCAATGACTATTCAAGGCCATATCAAAGTAGATCAAGGAAGAAAAAAAAATATGATGATAATTGAAGGAAGAATTTGGAATTTATAGTGGGAGATCATGTTTTCTCAAATTTATCTTCATGTAATGGTGTTTTAAAATCAAGGAAGAAAGGGAAACTGAGCCCAAGGTACATATGAACTTTTAAAATTCTGGAGATAATTGGAGTGGTTTCTAATAGTTTTTAAATTCCACCTAGACTGTCTAATGTACACAATGTGTTCCATGTCTTATTGCTGATAAAGTAAAAGTCATACCCAACGCATGTCTTCACTTTTATTGGTACTGAATTGAAACCTAATATATCCTTCTATGAAGAGGCTATACAGATTCTGGACACTAAACAATGAGTGTTGAAGAACCAAATGACTAATCTGGTATATATGATTTGGAAAAATCAAAAATAGAAGAGGAAACCAGGGAGCTTAAGGAACTTATGATGAAGAAATACCCATATCTTTTTGTGAGGTAACACTCAGGTAATTTCGTCGACGAACATTTTGTAAGGGGGGGATAATGTAACACCCCATGAATTTAAAATTTAATTTAATATTGATTAAATGAAACACTGCGTCTTTACAAAACACCACATTATTATAGTCTAGATTGTAAACATATTTTTTCCACATCTGTGATTTTAATTTCTGAAAACTGACATACATGGTTGCGTTCAGTAAGATGTCTAGAGTCTAATATGAAAACATATTTTTTGGTAAATAGTAACATACCATGATGAATATTAATATGAACCTTATTAACAATAAATCATATTATTTTTTCATATCCATAATTTTATAAGATAATGAGATATAGAGTAATTGTTTCAAGATGATATAAAACAAATTGTAGATTTAAAATTGTTGCTTTTTGTAAAAAAAAAGGTTTTAATTCAAAATAAAATTAAAAACATTTAGAATTTTTTTTCAAATATTGCAGGTCATTTTTGAATTATACATGTTGAATAATGGTGAAGGTGAATTTTATGGATTTCCCTGAAATAGTTGAATTTTTTATATATAGTAAAATACAACAATTTACTGTATATATACTTTATCAGTTAAATTCAGTATTCCTAGAATCACGTATAATGCAAGAACACTTCGTTCAAAATCACATGATAATTACTAATCTTGGTTACAAGAGCCAATAATATCTGTTTTCATTGAAAAAATAATAAAATAATGGGAAAAATAATGGGAAAACCCTCATATCCTCCACTATAACCCCCCCCCCCCCCTCACTCAATATTATCTTCATTTCCCTAAGCCTTGAAGTTTCAAAATGTTCGACCCAAATACCCTTCCCTAGTAACTCCCCACATCTAAGAGCTCTTGTTCTTGACAAAAGGCCAAAACACCTTCCCTTAAAGAGGTTCTCAAGGAGGATATTTTAAGAAGTAAAGTATCTTTCCTTTTTATTTAGTTTCTTTTCAATTTATCTTCTTTCTTTATCCTCAACTATCCTCCTATCTCCAATTGGTCCATATAACTCTAGTATAATCTATATATTGGATTTATAAAATTTTAATATAATAACCATTATCGATGTTATCACTCTGTCACTCTCAATCTCTCACTCTCTCTTATAAATGAAATCATCGTCAGTGTGGTTCTAATTTACAACCTTCGTGGACGATGATGTTTATTTCATCAATTTATCCTTCATAAATAGTTATTAAACCATTTTTATGGTTGAAACATACTATAATATATTTATTATAGTGTACATGATATTCATGAGCATGTTTATGTACATGGTATTAATATATATTACAAAACTATTTCATAATAATATTAATACTGCAAAATAATCTAAGTGAATCTCATTAATATTCCATCCCATGATTCATTATCAAACCATGTAAAAAATTCTATATATGACCATTAACACTTATAGATGTTCATAAATAATATATAATTCTATTAATAATAAATTCATCCTTTCCACACAGACATCTATTATCACATACAAATATACTGATCATGAATACCAAAGAAATGAACACTCCAGAATGAATTTTTTTTCATATAACATATAAATAACGATATAATGAACATAATTAAATTATTATAAACAACATAAATCTATAATAGGTTCTAAATTAAGTTATTATGAATTTTCATTTCATATTCTAGGACCTTACGTTCAAGATTGGGACACATTCGGACATAAGGTAATGGTTTTCCTACACAAACCTCTATTTTCTTTCAGGTAACACTTTGCCTCTCTAAATTTTAATTAAATTTTTAAATATTCTTATAAACTCCTCAAATATTCTGTGGTAATTTTTTATGTATGTGTACAAACCATAATACTTCTTTATTTAATGTTATTTATTTTTCTCAAAAGGACCTTCAACAATTCATTCCGAAATACAATCGCGATTCAAGGGAATTTCTCACATTCATAGCTATTTTCAAGGGAAAATTATAATCTATTTTTAGGGACCACTATCTTTTTAAAATCATTCAATTTTTTATGAAAATAATATATTTCATCAAATATTGTTTTCTACAAATACTTTTCCAAAATAACTCTTCTTTTCAAAGTAAAAGAGTATTTTCCCCAAGAATTACTCGATAATTTTATAAGAGTATCTTCATCTATTTCAACACTCCTGTTGTTTATTATGTATGATATCATCTACCAAATTTAATTCAATGGTATACGATTAGTTTTAATGTAGATGTACTATCTTATAACCATTCACTAATTTACTCCAAATGTTTATGGTTTATTCTTAATGTTTGGGTAATGCTGTTTGAATTTCATTTGTAAGTATCAATATGAATATATATGTTGTTTATGTTTGTCCCCTTTAAAATGAAGAATGAATTGAACTTAATTTGTGATGGTTGGGGCCTAATATATCCTTTCAATTCATTGGTATGTATCATGAGACAAATGGGTATGGACTTGGCTGATGCCTTTACCATTTTAAGATGTGGTTTTGGCTGAGGCCTTAATCATTTTTAGATGTCCTGGTCGAATCCTTGATGATATATTTCAGAATGTCTAGAGTATAAATTTCCTTTATTTTGAAGATATAAATTCATAGTTCATGAGGCTATTAGACTAGTATAATATCCATGATTATTTTTTATTATAGAATTATATACCCAAATCATATTCTGATCATAATGTGTTGAAGTTTATTATTAATAGAGGCATGTGTTTTCAATTATTCAACATGCCTAATATTTGTGTTTATAGAATCATCCAATGTATTTCTTACCCTTACTAATCATATGATATCACCACTTCTAAGGTTTCATTTTTCCAAGGACTAGATGTGGTATATTATGATTGACATGGAGGTATAATCTTAGAGTGGTGGATTTCCACAATTTAACTTTTATATTGTTTTTCATTTCATGTGGTAATGTTGAACTTATGTATTTATATTGTTTAATAATATATTAAATTATTCATTCCTTCGTGATACAATTTTCATTTAATCATTCTAGTGTAATTTATTTAGGCACTGGTTTTAGGAAACTGTGGTCGAGTCATTACAAAAATAATGTAAAAATTATATTTGTATAGTATTTATATTTTATATTTCCCTTTTATATTCAATTGACAATGTCTCATTAATATTCAGTTAATTTCCAATAAGGTCATTACCATGTCCTATCTTATCACCAGACATATGGTTGGTTATAATATATTGTTTATTGTGTGTGTGTATATATATATATATATATATATATTTGTGTGTGTGTGTTTTAGGATTCTAGAATTAAAAAATAATCATGTTAATATGATCATAAACAATAATAGAAAAATAGAAACAAAATAGGTTATTTTTAAGGAAACATGATATCCACATTTATCTCTATTAACATAATGAATTAAATAATAAAATAAATTTATTATTATTAATAAATATTTGCATAAATTAATATAGTTATATTATGGTTCAATGTATTAATAAAAAGATGATAATTATTATAGAAGGAAAAAAGTGATGAAATAATGTTGGATTTATGATAAGGGGATTTTTTAAACCAATTTATTATTTCTTGAGTAACCTTACTTTCACCATATTTTCAATATTTATATTCCAATAGAGTCTCTTATATTATTTTTATGTATAATTTTATTCTTTTAGGGATATACATATTCTTAACTTTTCAAAAAATATTAAATCCTATTAAAAATATTTTTCATAAAGATAATTAATTCTCATTATTATAAATACACCACATTCCATGACTTAATAAAATTTACTCCTAGGATTATTATGATGACAATATTATTATGACTTGATTATGTTCATTATTCTCAACCATAAACTCTTGATTCATGCCCCATTTTCCTCCCATTATAGGGATTTTAGCTCATCCATTTCATTGATTTATATCATCATGTGATCACATGTACAATGGATAATGTGTGAGATTTTAGAAGGATAAATTATAAGTATTTAATTAAATTTAATGTATTATTTTTTTTAAATGATTTTCTAAGACTATTTTTCTTAATACATGGAGACTTTAGATAATGTATTGTATACACAATTTTTTTTATAAAAAATATGATTTAATATTTATGTAATAAAATGATGGGTCACTATATAAGCTATCCCAAATAGATATATTGAGAAGAACATTTTTATTAAGAAACAAAAATGTTCTATTATTTAAATTATTTGAAGAATAGTGTTTAAACTAATAAATGTTTTATAGTAGATGGAATAATCCTCTAGTATGAAATATTATATATTGTATTAGGGAATCAATAAAATGGATATAATGAAACGAAGGGTACATAAAAAACTATATAAAAATAAAACTCAAATTTATTCAGTTATTTTTTTAGTTAATGTTGATGGAATAATAATTTCTAGAGATGATTTTTGTATGTGTACATCATGTTTCATTTAAATATTTGCTAAATATTTAGTATTTAATTTCTTGGGTAGATGTATTTTTTTAAGATTATAAATCAATCCTTCTAATAAAATTTTATTTATTTCTTAATAATAACATATATGGGAATTTATTAAGTTATTTTACATGGAATAATGAAATATGTATTAAAATAATATATAAAACATAAAAAATATTGGGGTAAAATCATTGAATGAAATAGAAATTATAAGGTTTTTTTTATTGCTACATCATTTGATAACATGAAGTCCAAATTATTTATATGATTTGAAAATTATGTCCAATATTATAGATAATTCCAGATTAATATCATATGATGGTATTAATGAGAGTACCATAGTATGGTAAATTATCCCTTGTTCGTAATATTTTGTATGATAATGGAGTTTAATTATATTTTCATATGCATAAAATAATTTATTGGGTTTGAAACATTTAAGACCACAAGTTAAATTCTTGATACATTCTATTTATTAGTGAATGATTTATAGGGTGATAATAAAATATGAACCCATATGCTAATTTAGGGGTAAAAAATTGATTCATTTTCTCATTACTATAAATTCTACAAATTTTCTGAAGAGAGACTCTTTTTGAAAACATATTATTTGATTTTGATTACATTTTTGTGATATCAATGATCATCAATGTGCACAAAACATTATTATTATCTAGTACATATTATAAGGTAATGAAAATCACATATAATGTTTTATAGGAGATGCTTCGATATAGAATATTCGTGATATTTAATTTTCCAAAAGATAAATGTGGTGAAATATTAACAAATATAGTAATGAATGTTTAATTTGTTATACTAATAAATTTAATTGTTTTTAAACATAATCTTACAAAAAATGTTGTATTTTTATTATATACACAAAATTATCATTGGGAAAAAATCAACTTTGGAGATAATAGGGAATCATCTATGATTTTTTCTTCGTTCACAAATGGGAAAATATATAGTATTGAAATGTGAATTGAGAAAAAATAATGATAAATTTAACAAAAAAATGGCATGTAGTAGAATAGGTAAAAATAAATTGGAGATGAAATTCAAGAGTGAATTTTAAATTATATTTTAATGATTTTAACAGGTTTATTTAGTTGAAATATAGGATATATGAAGTACTATATTAAAATAATATTTTATCCATTAAAAAATTTACATTGTTATATTAAAAAACATTAGGAAAATTTCGAAAGTGGATGATGTATAAAATTGAATTAGAAACTGTGTCGATATAAGTGATAATAAAAATTTGTGGTTCATAACAAGTAATTGGAGAATGATATTTCAGTGGTGAAATAATTAATTTAGATATTTATGAAAGGTTTTCCTCTACTAGGTTATCTCAAATGTAATAGCAGACAATTTATTAATACTTTATTGTTATGAGAGGGTTATTTCATCTTGTAAAATATTAGTTAACACATTTTGGTATGTATTTAAAGTTAGGATCAATTTTATTTAGTAAGGTGATAAGAATATGTATGGAATATTTCACATTGAATAATTATGTTTTTTAAAAAAACTAGATATTATTCTTCAATAAGTAAGATATTGTATGTATTTCCATAATATTTATTATATCATTATGATTTATCTAGGTTTTAAGAATTGTGACAATAGAACCTTATATCAAAATAAATTCTCTTTTTTCAAGATTCATCAATCACAAAATTTCTTGATATATTTGATTAAGTTACTAATGACCATGAATGAAGAGTACATTGATGTGTTTGGACTAATAATAATCTTCTATTTAATGTTTATCAATTTATGAAAGGTTTAAATTATCCTTATTATTGTTATTGGATATGAAAGAAAAAAATTCTAGGCTCGCATAATCTAAATAATTGTCTTGATAGTTGAAATGTTTTATAATTTAAATGTAATAATGAAATTAAAAAGTATTGAGTTGAAAATGATTTAATATTCAAACATGAATATTGAATAAATTAGAATTCATAAATTTTATGTTTCATTGTTGAGATGTAGTAAATATAATGGTTGTGTAACAAAGAATTACTTGTAATATAAGGTTTTATCTATGAAACAGTGTTGCATTATAAAGAATTTTATCACAATGTACAATATATGTGAGAATCAGAACCATAGGGAACTACATTAGAGTGATTATTTTTTATATATATCTTTATAAATTAGTTATTCATATAGTGAATTATGATTTAGATAAATTCATTTATTACTAGTTAATTTTAAAATGTAACCACATAAATTAATATTTTTTTCTAAAAATTAATTTAAATATTTAACAGACTCATAAACTACATTGATCATATTGATTCAATCATGATAAATTTATTATATATTTTCACATGGGATTTTTTTTTGTAATTAATGCTCCCAAGTAAAGAAGAAGTATTTGTTGTCAATTAAGATTGTGATATGTAAAATGAAATTTCATCGAGATATTAAAGGTATTGCAATGATAAATTAAAAAGGTATTTTTGGATTTAACATTAAGTCAAAACATAGATAAAATCGCGGTAGATGATATTTTTTTCTTATGAAAAGTAGAGTTTTATTCTTCATTGGAATAAATATCTTGCGTTTATAGAATAATTGAGACTACCTAATTCAATTTGAATGTGTGTTTGAGTTTTGAAGAAGTAAATGACCGGGGTAGATGAGGTACAATGATTATTTTAGTGAAATTTATATCTATACAATTCCTTACTATATATTTATTCAAGGACTATTCGAGATCTAGGTGTATTAATATTTATGTATAAGTAACTTTTGGTTTATTGAGCTGTATGGGTGATTTCTAAATGGAATTATGCTATAAGTATCATCCCATAAACATGAGGAGTTATAAATATGAGAATTTCATAAGAATATAGTCTGTAAGGATCACCGTATATTTATATGTAAGCATGATTACTATAAATTTGACTATCATATAATGATTATAATCCCATAATTATAACAATATTTACAAATTTTGAGAATTCCATAATTATATTTTTTTAGAAATTATGGAAAGAAAAATAATGATGATGTAATGTGGATCAATATTCATGTATTTAAAAATATTGATCAGACACATGATGATGATCATGGATAATAATTATGTTCTACTAGTGGAGTTGGAAGCTGGTTTACTATGATGATATTCATACCACAAGAAATAGCTCCACATCCAAATTAATTAAAGATAATGAATACATATAAGATCTCAAACAAAATTAAATATGAATATATATTTCTGAATTTAGGAGACCAAAATATTCAAATATCACATAAATGATAAAATTTAATGTATTTATGGGATTTTAATTACGAGTTTGAAAAAATCATGAAATCTCATATAGAATTAAAGAATGAGATTCCATGATGTCTGATACATTATGTAGCTTCCAAATTTAGATTAAAATTTAATGTTTTTAATATAATTAGAATATAAATTAAATTATATACTAATGTTAATGTTTTATTATAACATTTTCAGAATATTTATTATTTACTAATTATATTTTAAACTACTAAGAGACTGGTGCATCAGTGTATGAAATTGACAATAAATTGTTCAAAAACTGGAGTCAATGCAGAAGAAAGCAACATGTTAAGCTTGAATATTTTAAATAGATGAGGATAACTATATACTATGAAGATCTGGAAAGCTAGGAATGTTAATAACTCATTTCTAGAACAAGAACATCGAATATAGATTAGAATTTTTACAGATTTATACTTATAAGTCAGGTTTTTCTGTGTGAGAAGTTAATTTCTCATGTGGGGAATAATAAACAGGGGTAAACATATATCATTCTATGCTAACCCGTAAATTTTAGTTGTAAAGTGTGAAGCTAATAGTGCCTCTAATTTGACTCTGGATATAGAACAGAATGGGCCTCTATGTTTATATGGCTTTGAAATTCTGTGGACATATCCTTAAGCAGATGTAGTAGAAGAATATTTGAATGGATGGACAAACAAATAATGATAATTAGTAGGTAATTCTAATTAAAACATGTAATATTATGTGTTTCACCTTCCCTTGTTAATAAGATACCCTTAGTGGGGCTATTCGAATTTATATAGTTGATTAAGACATCAAAAAGTTTATAAGATCGAGTTTAAAAGGTAATGTATAAAATAATACCACTTATTTATCATGTTCACTAGTAAATCCAAACTAGGATATCAGATATAGTATCAAAGAAAATATAGGTTCCCTCTGAAAAATCAATGATATTACTGAGTATATAAAAAATTATAAGAACAGATGATGTTTCCCTAAATTTAATGAAATGAAATACCAATAGTAGAGGAATTGGATGCCATCACACCTTATATCACTCGGCTTGGAAGTTAGAGATGACACGAGTATTAGATTTTGGTCTATTAATGATGGTAAAAATATGAATATCATAGATAAAAGAAATTTAAATTTAGTAGGAAAATGAAAAAATATATATTTTCATGTGTGCACCAAAGAAGTAGCATACCAATGTGTTTGGTCATTAAACATCCAAATATATTCATAAAAATATTATGGGTGGTTATGAGAGAAATATAAAATTCAGTGATCCTAAAATTGGAGGTCTGTCAGTATATATTATAATTCATATAGATGTATTATGTTGAGAACATTAAATAATACTTATCAATATTCAATGAAATTGTGAGTAACCTTTCGAGATTTCTTCAGAAGCTAAATTAATCCACTGTTTAAAAAAATTAAAAGTAATATTCTATATTTTATTGATCCAATATAATAAAAACCTAGAGGAAAAAGAATACATGATAATAGGAATATTTTATAATATAATCATTTCATAGAAAATGAGTAATTTTCCACCATTTAAAATGAATTAAATTGTTGAGATATATTTTGAGGATATGAGAAATGTAAAATTCAAAGAATAAGACGTTTCAAATTAAATTAATTTATATGACTTGGGTGAAAAATACTTCAATATATTTATTTATCTTCTCACCAAATATTAAAAGTGTGGAATTTTTAAATGAATTTTAAAACAAACAACATGGTGTTATAACTATATTTACACTGCACTTATTTCCGTAGAATTCAAAATAATTAATGTTGAAGAGTGGGAAACATATAAGGATAAGGAGAAAAAATAAAATTATTAAATAAAGAATAAATTTATAAAGATAAAAATGTGTTTAATAATAATGAATTAAAGAAGGTGACACATCATGTTATTAGTAATATTTTAAAGTCAATTTCTTTACACGTGTTTAGATAATACTTGATAGATTTAATTATGATAGTGTACAATAAATGAAAAAACATGATTGGAAACCCTATGATGAGATGAAATATTCTCCAAATTGGATTATATATCTCATTAAATAAAATATAATGTTGTGGAATAAAATAATATGATTTTTTTCGAGAGTAGGTTTAGGCCAATAAATATATAGACTTTGTTAATGAGATTAAGAAGATTAAATTGAAGATCACCATATAAGAAAAGATTATGATAGATTTTAATGAAATTTTGGATTCCAAATAAGATTATATATCTGATAAATAGTCATTTATCTTGTAACTCAAAATGAGTAAAATAATATAAAATAAGACTTCTAAATCTATTTTGTTTCTATAGGTGAGTACTCAAAAACTAGTGAAATAATGTGTTCTAACAGAGTTGTAAAATGTGGACTTGGTTTTTTAAAACCACATCAATTTTATTTAACAATATATTTGGAAAATTTGTGGATGAAAATATTTTATAATAATAATATAATTAATATTAAATCCTCTATATCAATGGGATAGAAGAATATATCAGAGAAACAATTACCCACTAAGAAAAATTAGGCTCAAATTGAAGGAAGAAATCCCGAAAAAATTAATAATGAATGTTAAGAATATAAGTTCAAATTATTTTTCTTTTGTTATGGAAGCTATGAAGACAAATACTTCTATTTATAGTAAATATTACTTTTCAGTGGAATATTTTCAAACAAATGGTTGACACTGGTGATTACATAAGTATAAATTCTCAAATAATCCATTTTTGTGAAATGTACTATATCAAATCAATTGTCCAAAAATAGGTTCTAGTAGTTAGACGACATGTGGTAAATATGTGGATGGGAATTTCTTGAGGCTCATGTATAAATAACTAATATAATATGATAAATTCATAATGGTGTTAATTGAATGAAGAAATATTACACTAAAGAAGATAAATCATTCAATTAGAAACCTTGGGAAGCTAAGAAGGTCACGAAAAAATTCATAGATATATTTATAAATCAAATGGATATTGATTTGAAAATAGATAAAGAGTTTATAATTATAGGATGAATGTGATTAATTTTATTAAAAAATAAATCATTGGTATTCATGATATTCTTTCCATCGTTTTTAATCTAGAAATTCTAGAAACTTTTGTTGAATGTTTTAGATAGATATGGTATGACATAAATGATTATATGACATCATTTCTATCCCAATAATTCACTATGCATAAACCATTTCAATCATAAGGAAATGAAGTTTCATTAATCATTGAGGTAAAGAATAATTACTCACACATAAGGATATATCACTGAATATAAAAAGGGATGAGTGTGTTTTGGTTTTTTTACAAGAGAGTAGTGTTGATTTTACTAGACTATGATGTTTCGGTTGAGATAAAACCCATTGCTTCATTTTTACTTCTATAGAGGAAATAGGTCACTTTTTATTTAATATTTTTATTTTTTATTTTTACCAAATGGAAAGTAATGGTGGTTAAGGGTGTATATTCCACACATAGATATTAAAGAAGGTATTATTCATGATGTGTTACCTCTATCACAAATAATAAAATGTATTTGAATCTCTTAAGGGTGATAAAAATGATTCTACAAAAATCATGTAGAAAAATTATAAATTATACACGGCTAAAAATATGTGAATTATAATGTAATTCAACTATAAAAATATCTTTTATTATTATTTATGTCAAACATGATTACTAAGGGGTATCCCAGATGATTAATGGATGGGAAAATAATGATGTTCAACTCAAGAAAACTTTAAATTTACTAAGTGTATCATGAACATGAGTTCATGATAACAAATGGTTAAATATATTATGATTTGCCCTAAAAATTTATATATTGTGTTGGCATCACATACTAGTGAGTTAATGGAAAAAAGGGACATCCTTTGTTAAATCACTCATTATTACTACACTAATCTAGTCCATATTGACATTGAGTTGACTAACATAAGGTATTGTTCTAAGAAAATCATTTCATTCCCTCATTCTCCCACATGTGGATTTATAGGTGATTCTAAATGTGTAAAGACCCATATTTTCCTAGTAATTTGTTTTTTTATTTATATGGGAATTTTACGAGTCTGTGAAAATTGAAGGCACGTGACTCTGAGGCCCGGTGTGCCCAGAATGAATTTTTGAACATTTTTTAAGTACGTTCAGCAAACGTGCGAGTGAGTTTTTGTAAATTTTGAAATGGTGCTTGAAATTGAAATATGAGGACACCATTGAACTCGCAGCGCTGGTATTCTCTTAGAGAGACCTTCACCTCGACCATAGTAGGTCGATGGTGAATGCTAGTTTTTACATTTATCCTGGAAATAAAAATAAAATAATGAACAAGTTTTATTTTATTTTTAATGAAACCTCTATATATTAGTTATGGAGGTGGGGATAACCCGAACTAAAAAACCGCCAATTTGAATTCTAGTGGTAGGGACAACCTAAACCCTCTTTAATGTGGGGAAGACCCTGGGAATCCTACCATTTAATAGTGCCAATGAAATACAATTATTTATGCCAGCATTAATTTTGACAACGTAATATAATTTGATAAACATAATTTATTTGTTTGGATTTTCATTTTATTGGTGGAATTTGGGAAGTGTTGGAAAAAGGGAGAACATTGGAGGAACACTTCCCCTCCAATGAATAACGCCTCTCTAATAGAGAACTTTCTCCAATGAAGAATGAGGAACTGACCATATTCCCGAATCGGAAGCACCTTGTGGAGGTAACGAATGCTGACATTCTTTAATGACTTCATCTTCGATCTCTCAACACCTCAAACAAAACATGTTAGGGTTTGTTTTTATTTTATACCCAATTACCATTCTAGAAATTCTTCATGATTCAATAACATATAAGCCTATTGCTGTCATTCTAACATTGACAGAGCAGGCCAAACGAACACGGACCGACCTCTCCGCAACCTTTGTGAATATTGATGGGATTGAAATTATAGCGACATCCCAGGACAAGTGCAGAAATCCTCAGAATTAAGAATGGGCCCCTGGGGTGCGCTCCGTGACCCAAGGAACATCGTCGGCAACCCGTGCTAGAGACCGGCACCAGTGGGGCTTGAGAGAGGTAGTAGGAACTCCAGACAACCGAGATGAAGTCGGCGGTGCAACCGCACCGCCGGAGAAGGGCTGCGGGCTGTTGGCTGCAGCAGAGCAAGGGTGGTGGCTGGCGGTGGCTGACCATGCGGTGGTGGCGGTGGAACGAGTCCACACCACCAGGTGTGTAGATTCCATGAAACAAGGCCACAACAGTGAGGGAAGGGCGTCTGACTTGCTGCTGGCTTCTGGAGATGGCGTGGTGTGCGACCGCGCCACGGGGAGGAGGCTAGCCGCACGACCATCCATGGACCACCACACCACGCTCACCCAGCGGCCCACCGAGAAGTTCGGGCCAGACCCAGGGCCAAACCCAAGTCAGGCTGGGTCAACCTGAACTGAGTAGGGTAGGCCCAGGCTGGGTCGGGCCATGTCGATTCGACTTAGTCGAGCTGGACACGGACCTGTTCTGACCCTTTCCACTCTTTCGGCGATATCATGAGCTACAGGCTTCCGTTTGATGAACCATCTATGGCATCAGAGACCTTGTATGGAGGCGGTCCTTTTTGGTATATCCCACTTTAGTTTTGGATAATGTTTGGATATATCATTCTTGGATCAAACATGAATCCAACTGGTCCCTCGGGACAAAAATGAAAATAACTTATAGGCTGGGCGTCCGATTGACGCACAGTCTGTTGCATTGAGCCCTCCTTTTCATAGCAGTCTGTTATGATAATTATTCGTTGGATTTTGGGGAAGTGTGAATATCGAATTTTGGCTTGAGGACTAGACCATCCTGGAATCACACGAGCTAAGTGTGGGAACCCTATAGCTAGATGAAAAATGTGAAAAGGATCCTATATGGGTCGGTGCTTTGGTATCATACATGGGTCTGTGATATAGGGTCTCAGTTGGATCCTCTCTAGTAATTTACTTGGTACTACTCTCAGATCCTACGTGGGGTTACGATACTAGGATCTTACGTGGGTCTGTTGTACGTGGCTCCTATGTGGTTCGGATGATTTAGTATCCTACGTGGGTCTGCCTCTTAACAGAGTAAGATGATTCAGTAGTTATATCTAATCATCTTTACAGCCATACCTAAGTTATACCAGGTGTGAGCTAAGTCCTTTCCTTCTCGGTCATATCTTTTTTGAATTATTATGTGTGTCATACCTTTGTGGTACTTTCCATCGTGGTGATACATTTGTTGTATTCTTATGTGGGGTGTAATCTTTGTGGTACTTACCTTTGTGGTGATGCCTTTGAGGTATTATTTTGTGTGGAATTACATTTTGGTAATTACCTTTTTAGTTTTACCATCGTTGTATTCCTTCCATTGTGGTACAGTTGAGATTTGGGCTTTTGAGTTGAGCCATGTGTTTCCACATGAATGAGAGGGGTATACTTGATAACATTGGTATATGTATGTGAACATACCAAAGAAAGGTTCTCAGTTGCTTCAATGCTTTGTGGATTATCATTTATGGCTTTTGTGATAACTTTGAGGGTCTCAGGGTCCCTATTGTGTATCTTTATACTCACCCCTACATGGCCTACACCCGCACCTTGTTGTGTTTGGTACAGACGATGGACAACATTGACAGAGGACAAGGCTACTAGGACTAGAGGTTGCTCGGAGATGGATAATAAATGAGACGTACATTATAAAAAACTATTTGATAGTTGTACATATGCTTTAGTTAGGGTCCTTGGCGGGTGTTCACAAGAGTTGTTTCAGTCTACTTTTACTTTTCGGTTTTCTTCTACTTTCTAGTTGGGATTGTATTATGGCCCATTTTTCTACAATACACGCTCTTTTACAATATAGTTTACATATGTTCATATATGTATTTGTGATTGGTTGTGTGTGTTTATAGGTTATAAAGTAAATTCCTTCGCGGTTTTAGGGATTACGCCTTTCGGTGCAAGTCTCCAACCCCTGGCCTATGGAAGGTGAGCTTGTGGTAGTCACGACATGGGCCCCGGGGGACGGGTCGTGACAAATTGGTATCATAGGTGTCATTTATTCCATAAAACATTGGAATGTGGTCTTCTTTTAATGTAAATAGTGTAATGTGTAGTGAATGTGGTTATTAGTTTAGGGAATCCAGTGTCGGTGTGGTGGCCGACATATCCATACACCAGGACCCTGACTTCTGCTTTCGGACTCAGTACATAAAAAAACTGATTCTGTTTGTGTTTTGAAATGCTTTCTTTGTTATATTTTTGAGTATGCTCACCAGGTATAACATAATGACCATGGTGTACCTGTTTTTTTAGGATGCCTCTACACAGACAGCCGCTAGGGTTCCGGGTATAGTAAGTGACGATAGCCCACCGAGCGACATGACCTCGGTGAAAGGCCCTATTTTAGTAGGGGAACCACTAGAGGCACCAATTGTACTATTTAACTTTGGGACACCAATGCCACCAGCCCCAGTATTAGAGGGTGCACGCCGTTTGAGCGCGTTTCATGAGTTCCAGTGCCAGAGGCCACCCAGGTTCAAGTGTGAGATGGACCCATAGGCGGATGAGGATTGGATGGAGGCCATGGTGAGATTCTTCCGACTGGTACAGACACCAAATGATCTCATTGTCATCCTTTCATATATTCTTCGACCAGAAGCAGAAGGAATATGGTGGAGCTTGATGCTCTAGGTTCAGGACAATTTGACACTTCTCTGGGAAGACTTTGAGAGCCCGTTTCAGGAAGAGTTTCTCCCAGCGAACCTTTGGGAAGTGCGCATACAAGAGCTTCTTCATCTACAGTAAGGCAACATGATTGTGTCTTTGAACTCAGCGAGGTTCACCGACCTCTCATGATACTCTACTGATATGGTGCGAGACACATTCATCTAGGCCTGGACTTTTGAGTAGGGACTCAGGTAGGAGATCAAGGCTTCGATGATTTCTCTCAACATCCTGACCCAGGTAGCTGTGTTAGAGAGAGCCCTCTTAGTGGAGAGTTTTCTTGCTGAGAAGTCACCAGTAGCGAGACCCACCATCGAAAATCACATAGCGGATTCTTTTGTAGCTGGTAGCAAACAGATGTAACAAAGGTCCAAGAAGACCAAACCTACTTAAGGACGACTGTAGGATTCGATGGAAGGTGTGTGGGGAACTGTGGACAGAGCCAGTCATAAGAGGATCAAGCATTGTTACGCATGCGAAGGGTAGGAGTACATGGCTCATGATTTCCCAACCTGTCATACGGATGATCAGAAGGTGGTCGAAGGACTGCACAAGCAAGGACAGTGGTTTGTCCGAGAAGGTCCATCGGGAGAAGGCAGATGAGGCAGAGGAGATGGCCATGCAGCTGGCGGTGGGTGACGATTTGATATGTTATCGCCACTACTACAAGGTGGTCCACCCTGACCACAGGGAGCAGGTGGACATGGTTGAGCTCAGCTCCAGGCGTTTAAGGCCTATGAAAAAGACACTCTAGAGATGATATGAGGTACGACCAATGTATACTCCACTTTTTATGTAGTACTTATAGACACATGTTCCGATCATTATTTTATTTCCACTACCCTCGTTCAGAGCTTGATGTTTCTGATGGAGTCATTTGCTCGATCTTTACGGCTAGATACTCATACAAAAGAGGATTCGAGGATTACACAATGGTGCTGGCAGTGTGAGCTTACTCTAGGAGGTGAGAGTTTCAGCTGGGATCTCCTAGTAGCATCATCGAGGACTTAAGACATCTTCTTATATATGGACTGGTAATCTACTGTTCATGCTCAGATTGACTGTATTTGCTGCAATGTGTGGTGCCTCTTCATTGATGGGACAATGTTTACCTTCACCTGTGGGAACGAGCCTTTGCATCACATGATAGACTTAGCCAGAGGATAGTGCAGCTGATAACTAATCAGTTGGGTAGCCTTACCCACGAATCAGTTGATGTGGAGAGTCTGAGCTATCCTATAGTGGTGGAACAGTATGCAGATGTCTTCTCTGATAATGTTTTGGGTCTACCTCTTCACAGAGAGGTGGAATTTAACATTGAATTGTACCCTAGGATGGCACCGATATCTACACTGGTGTATCGAATGGCTCCTATGGAGCTTCATGAGCTTTGGGTATAGCTGGAGGACTTACAGGGGAAAGGGTTCATCTGGACTAGTTTTTCTCCATGAACAGCCCTGATTTTGTTCGAGAAGAAGGTGGATGGGTTCTTGAGACTTTGTGTTGACTACTGGTGGCTGAACAAGGTGACCGTGAAGAACATGTACCCACTCTCGATAATTTAAGTCTTCTTTGATCAGCTGAAGGGAGCATGATGGATCACAATGATAGACTTCAGATTAGGCTATCCCCAACTCAGAGTTTGAGATGAGGATATGTAGAAGACAACTTTAAGATGTTGGTACGGCCATTAAGAGTATGTCTACTTTCCGTTTGGTGTGAACAACACTCTATTAGTGTTAATGTGACTCATGAATAGGATCTTTAAACCATACCTTCATCGCTTTGTTGTAGTCTTCGTCGACGACATTATGGTCTACTCGGCTTCGGAGGAGGGTCATGCCTATCATTTACAGATAGTTCTGCACAAACATTGAGTGCACCATATTTATGGAAAGCTCTCAAAGTTCATGTTCTAGATCTGAGAGGTTCACTTTCTCGGACATGTCATCTCATAGGCTAGAGTTTCGGTGGATCCAACAAATATTGAGGTGGAACATGCTTGGGTTCCACCCAGGAGTGTGATGGAGGTACATAGTTTCTTGGGTTTGGCCAGATAATACTGGAGGTTTGTGCTAGATTTTTTCAGAGTTTCAGCACCTTTATCAACATTGACGAAGCAAGGGAAACCCGTCGTGTGTTCGGAGAGATGCCAACGGATTTTTCAAGAGCTGAGGAAGAAGCTGACTAGTGTCTCCATCTTACGGATTACGGAGGAGGGCTTTGGGTACGTAGTCTACTACGACGCATCAGGCACTAGAATATGATGTTTCATGATGCAGGAGTGAGTAGTTATTGCATATAGTTCACGACAGCTGAGACAACATGAGAAAAACTACACTTCCCATGAATTGGATTTAGCAGCTGTGGTACTCACCTTGAAGATGTGGTGATATTACATGATGGGAGAGCATTTTATATTTTACTCTAATCATAAGAGTCTCAGTTATATCATCACTCAGAAGGACCAGAGCATGAGACAATGAAGTTGGTTTGAGTTCATCCAAGACTATGACTTCGAGTTAGTATATAATCCTAGGAAGGGGATCATTGTAGAATATTTTCACAGTAAGATATCTTATATATAGCTGCCGGGGGAAGCGACGTAACAGCTAGCTACTTTACGGATATCATTTATGTAATGAGATGGAGCATCTTTTCTTCAGACTCTTACATTAAATCCTCTACTTCATCCGCAAGTCAGGGAGGTGCAGTGTGGGGACACTAACTCTAAGGCTCAATGTGCTCAGATATCCATAGGGCAGGAACCTAATGGATTTTCTGAAGAAGGGCATCAAATGATCTTCTTCAGAAGATATACCATGATACCAGTGTCGCTTCAGGAGGAAGTGTTGAGGGAGTTACACACATCCCCTCTAGACGTACATCCAGGAGAGGCAATGATGTACCAGGATCTCTGACGACATCACTGGTGGCTGGGAATGAAAAAAGTAGTAGCATTGTTTTTCTCTCCGTGCCTCACTTGTCAACAAGTTAAGGCAGAGCATCAGGTACCAGTAGTCTTAGTTCAGCCTTTGGAGGTCCCAGAGTGAAAGTGGGATGTAATATTCATAGACTTTGTGACAGTAATTACACATACATTCAGGTATCATGATTCTATCTTGGTGATCGTCGACCGACTTACCAAGTCATCCCACTACCTACCGATCCGAGAGTAGGGATCTGTAGATAGACTGGGATGCCTCTATGTGCAGGAGATTGTGCTGCTACGTGCAATACCCTTAACTATTTTCTCCGATCGTGATGCATGTTTCACATCCCAACTTTGGAAGGGGTTGTAGGAGTCTTTTTGGACCCAGATTCGTTTGAGCACTACCTTCCATCCTCAGACGGATGGCCATACTGAGCGGACCATTCAGACCCTCAAGGACATGCTGCATGCTTTTGTCCTCAACTTTAGTCAATTCTAGGATGATCACTTTCCCTTGGTAGAGTTTGCATACAAAAATCGCTATCAATCCACCATTAGGATGGCACCATTAAAGGCTTTGTACGAATGATCATGCAGATCACCTTCGTGCAAGATTGACCTAGGGGATTCAGCACACATGGGACAAGATATGGTACGGTCTACCATGGAGAAGATGTTGATCATCCAATAGCTGATGAAGATTGAACAGAGCAGGCCGATGTCTTATGTCGACAGGAGATGGAGACCTCTGGAGTTTGAGGATAGTGACCATTTATTTATACGGGTCTCACCCTGATGAGGTTTGCAGAGATATGGCCAGGAAAACAAGTTATATCTGAGATTCATCGGACCCTTTCAGGTCCTCAGCAGAGTTGGCGAGGTGGCTTACCGCTTATATCTTCCACCTCAGTTGCATCAGGTGCATGTTGTCTTCCATGTATCATAGATAAGGAGATACGTGCATGACCCATATCGCATCATCGACCATGGTGTGTTAGAAATCAACAATTGGGTGACGTTTATGGAGGTTCTCGAAGAGATAGTGAATAGATAAGAGAGTGACCTTTGAGGTGGCCAATACCATTAGTGTGTGTACGTTGAACGTAGGAGAACCTCCAGGAGAACACATGAGAGTGGGTGGTTCAGATTCGTGCTCAGTACCCCCACTTTTTTTCCTAGTTTTTGTGATGTGTCTTTCGGGGATTCAATTCCTTGAGGTAGGGATTAGGCAAAGACCTGGATTTTCTAGGTAAATATTTTTTATTTTTATTTATATGGGAATGTTAAGTGTCCGTGAAAATTGATTGTGCATGATTCCTATGCCAAGTGTTCCTGAAGTCATTTTCTAATCATTTATTAGCTAAGTTGAGTAAATTTCTGAGCATGTTTTTGTAACATTCAAACCAGTCCTCAGAATTGAAATCTGATGACACCAATGAACTTGCAACGCCTGTATTCTCTTAAGGAGACAATCACCTCGACCATAGTAGGTTGAGGGTGAATATAAGTTTTCATGTTTTTCGGTGAAATAAAAATATAATAAAGAACATGTTTTATTTTATTTTTAATGATACCTATCTATATGTGTTATGGAGGTGGAGACCACCGAATCTAGAAAACCCTCAATTAGAATTGTAGTGGTCGGGACCACCCGAACCCTCTTTAATGTGAGGAATACCCTTGGAATCCTCCCATTCAATTGGGTCAATGCAATATAATTAATTATTCCAACCATAATTATGCCAACATAATTTGTTATGATAATATTAATTTAATATGATGGATTTTCATTTTTTGGTAGAATTTGGAATGTGTTGGAAAAAGGGAGAACTTTGGAGGAACTCTTCCTCTCCAACGAAGAAAGACTCTCCATTGAAGATCTTGCTTCAAAGAAGAACGAAGAACTGAACCCGACCCTGGATTGGAAGTACCTTGAGGAGGAAACGAACTTCGACGTTCATCAATGTCTTTATCTTCTATTTCTTGACACCTCTAATGAATGACGTGTTAGGGTTTGTTGATGTTTTATACCACTTTCCCGTACTTGACGTTCTTCATGATTCAAGAACAAAGAAGATGATTGCTATCATTATAACATGGAGTGAGCCGGAAAAAGGAACATAGCCTAACCTCTTTGCAAACTTTTGAAATTTTTATGGGCTTGAAATGATGGATACGTCCCGAGATAAGTGAAAAAATCCTTGAAATGAATAACGGGCCAACGGGGCGCGCCTAGTGACCCGAGGAACATCACTGGTGACCCGTGCTGGTGACCAGCACCGGTGGGGCTCGAGAGCAATGCTCGGCACTCTGGCTGGCCTTGATGAAGGCACCGACATGGCAGTGCCCCTGAAGAAGGGTTGCGGCTGGTAGCGTTCGGCCGCACGATTAAGGAGGCAGCGCGCGTTTGCACTGCGGGGTGTGCGGAAGCCGCAACACAATGCCACAGTGGCGAGGTGAGGGAATCCGGATGGCTGTCGGTTGCTGAAGATTGCGCAACACGCGACCACGCCACGCAGAGAAGACTGGCCACTCAGCCTTCCACGGGCCGCCCTGTGGGCCGGGTTGAACTGAGGGCCGGACCCGAGTTGGGTAGTCCTAGGACGGGGTGGGCTGGGTCGGTCCAACTGGGTTAGACCAGACCCTAACCAGTTTCGAACCTTTCTACTCTTTCGACCATATCATGAGCAATGGGCGTCCTTTTGATCAACCTTATACAGCGCCAGAAACATTGGATCGAGATGGTCCTTTTGGTATAACCCGCATGAGTTTTAGATAAATTTTTGGTATGTCTGGTTTGGATCGAACACGAATCCAACCAGGCCCTACGGACTAGAAGGCCAAGAACATACAGACCGGTCGAATGATTGGCGCACTATCTGTTACGTTGAGAAACCTTTTTAATAGCGGTCCTTTGGGATACATCATCGTGGGACTTCATGGTAGTTGAAGTATCGACCTATTTCATGAGGAGAGGACCCTCCCAAAATCAAGCTAGCTAAGTGTGGGAACCCTGTAGTTTGTTGTAACATGAGAAAAGGATCCTATGTGGGTCTGTGCTTTGAAATCATATGTGGGACTATGTTCAAGGGTCCCACTTGCATCTGCTCTAGGAATTCATGTGGAACTACTCTAGGATCCTACATGGGTCTGCTATACTAGGATCCTACGTGGGTCTGCAGTACTAAGATCCTACATGAGTATGATGATTTATAATCCTACGTCGGTCTGCCTCATAACAGAGTAAGATGATTTAGTAGTTACATATAATAATCCGTAATACCATACCGATGTTATACCTGGTGTGATCTATGTCTTTACCTTCATGGTGATACATTTTTGGAATTCTTCTGTGTGTCGTACCTTTGTGGAACATACCTTTGTGGTGATACCTTTTTGTTATTCTTTTGTATGAAATTATGTTTGTGGTACATACCCTCGTGGTGATACCTTTGTGGTATTATTCTGTGTGGCTTTACCTTTGTGGTACATACCTTTGTTGTGTTACCATCTTGGTATTCCTTCTTTTTTGGAATAGTTGAGATTTGGGCTTTTGAGTTCAGCCTTTTGTTTCCTCATGAATGAGATGGGTATACTTTATAACTTAGGTATATGTGTGGGAATATATCTAAGTAAAGTTTTTAGTTGTTTCCATGCATTTTGGTTCATCCTTTGTAGATTTTTGTGAGACCGTTGATGGTGTCGGGGTCCCTATAGAATATTGTTATACTCATCCTGGCACGGTCTATGCCCACACCTTGTTGTGTTTGTTGTAGAAGACATACATCACTGACGGGGGATGAGGGTACAAGGACTAGAGGTATCGTGGAGGTGGACATTAGACGAGGTGTACCCCAGAGAGGACCATTGGAGACTTGTACATACCCTTCAAGTAGGTTCCTTGGTGGGTGTTCACATGAGCTGGTTTAGTTTACTTGTACTTTTCAGTTTTTTTGTACCTTCAAGTAGGGATTGTATTCTAGCCCATTTTTTTTAGATACACACTTTTAATATACAATTTACATGTGTTCCTATCTTGCAGTGTGCTTGGTTGTGTGTGTTAGCTGGTTATAAATGCAATGTCGTCCCAGTTTTCAGGAATACTCCTTTTGATGATAGTCTTCAGCCCCTGGCCTATAGAAGGCGGGCTTGGGGTAGTCACGGCACGTGCCCCGGGGGACTGGTCGTGACAAAATTATATGGGAAGCATAATTTATTTCAATGTTATATATAGGACATGGTGTGATTAGTATAACCTATAGTCCCATTGAATTTATTATCAATAAGAGGGAGATGAGTGTCAATTGAAAATATATAAGATTATTGAGTTATTTATCCAAAAATAAAATGTAGGAGATTGAATTTTCCAAATAATGAGTTTATATTTTTTATTCCGAAAGTGCGAAATAAAGTCAATTATTTTTGAGATAATAAAGGAGCATTAATGATAAATGGAAACATATATTTTAATCTATATCCTAAAGGTTGTATCAGAAAATAAAATAAAAATCTTTTTTAATCACATTCTATATTATTATAACAATACATGATAATTTATAACAGTTTGTCAAACTGTTATAATATGACTTTAATGGTACACAGTTCTTTTTTACTGGCATGTGGATATTATTGGTTTGTATGGTCTTAGATAAATATAGATTATTATACTTATACTGTTTCTCAATTGGAGAGGTGATCCTTAAAAATCTAATATTTACATTGTGTGTGTGCTTGTATGGGTTGACAATAATAAATTTTAACATATTAACAGGTGGTGTATATTTCTTCTATAAAAAAATAAGGATGAATTTATAATCAATGATTCACCCCTAAATGATTTCACTAATATTGGTGGTGATTTTATATTATAATAGAGATACATTTACCTTCACTTGTGATATTGAATTTTAATTTTTAATAATTGGGTATTATCACAAGATGAAGTTCAAATAATATAATTTCTATTATTAATAATGGGAAACCATAATTCAGTGAACAACATGGGTATTACTATATTTTATGGAAAATTATATTTCATCTAGGTGAAAAATATGATTCCTTATCATTTATTAATATGTTTGGATGCTCTTGAGGCTACAACTAGTTGGTTTCTACTATATTCTATGAATACTATGAAATAAACAGCTGATATGAACCATCTTGAGAATCATGGTCATGATATAATTTTCATTTTTATCCTAATAAAAGAAATGAATTTTAAAAAGTAAATTCATCATGATAGATGAAGGATTATGAAATAAATTAAAGAAAATTTATGATGGAAATGCATGGTGATTTAAGAAAACAATTGATCTGGATGGTATATCATTAATTCCTTAGACTGATAGAATATGAAAATGTATATGTCTTATTCAAATGACTAAATTATATATATATCATATTCAAGGGTTGTGGATACAAATTTGATGATAAAATAGTAGCTGAAAAATATACTTCTTATTCTACTGGATAGTGTTAATGCATATGTATTAGATCTTAATGAGTGGGTTCCAAGAATAAAAATATTTGATGATGTGAGAAACACTACTATTTTATATTCGATGAAAAATGAAATGTTTTATATAATACTATGTTATGGATGGAAAATAGATTTATTAAATCCTTAATGAAATGGATGAAAAATATATATGTTTATTGAGATTAAGTTGTATATTTCCATACTAATGAAGATATTAGTGAAATTATTTTTAATATTTCATCTCTTATCTATAGAAGTGTGATTAGAGGATACATAAATTAAAAGAGGATACTTATACTAAAATACTTCTTGTGTGAACTCATTGGACACATTACTAAAAAATGAATAATGAATAATGAATATATAGTCATATAATATGATGATGAAATATAAAAAATATTTTCTAAGAAAGAACACAAATTCGATAAATAAATTATTTTATGAATGGAATGTGAAGGAAATTCCTAAAAAAAACAAATAATCGTCTTATTTAGGTGTGAATGAATTTATGGTAGTGAAGATGAAGAAGATTTTGAGAAATTAGGCGATGAATTTGATGATAAGACAATCATTACTAAGGAGAATGATGATAATTTCTCTAGTTATGAATGGATCATTTTATAAATTGAAGAAATCTAAATTTAGATATATTTATTTTGAATATGGTGTTGTTATGCGTATCGAAATTTTATTAATGTTTTAAAATGAGAAAAAGAATTTAAATATTGAAAATAATTTAACTTGTAGTACAGAGTCTTTTTTGGGTAGATTAAAAATCAAAATTACTGAATAAAACATAGGATTTGAACTTATTTTTGGGTGATGATAATACCTCAAAAATCATTCATGTTCAAAGAGTGAATTTTTTATTTAATAATATTTATTTTTTCTAAAAAAATGTATTGAAAAAAGAAAGGGTATTTTTTTATATTTACCATTAAAAAAATCATATTATTATTTGGATAAGTATATAATAAAAATTTTGTTAAAAAAGTTTTTATGAGTGATGAGAAACATGTTTATTGATAAATATCATATTAAAATGTTGTATATGTTTGTAAAATACTTGTTTGGAGTTTATAAAGAATAATTAAGAGAAAAAGACCAATTTTTATGAAATATCACGTGATTTGAGAATATATAGAAATTATATGAACATTAACGTGAATTCAAAAACCACTATGACTATTTAATCAAAAGGGGAACAAGAAAATTATAAAATTAAGAATATGTTTTTTGAAGTCTACAATATTTTTTCATTACCAGAATAAACCATGACTGATAATCCCATTAAAGAAGAATGGATGGATTCAATTAATGGAATAAAATTTAATTTCAATGAGAAGTATACATTATTTGTTTATTGTTACCAATGTAGAGGCATCAAGAATTTTGAATTAATTTTTGTCGATCAATTATAAAATCTTCTATATGAATTTGAGGTTGAGAGATGGATATTGAGGTTATGTCAATCCACTCAATTGGAAAAAAATCAGAAGAAAAATAAATTCATTATATGGGAATCACATAACACATCTGAACTAATTGAGGAAGAATGTGTATTTTTTATGATTATAAGACCTAAAAAATCAAGCATGTTGAAAGATTAAATTTAATACATAAAAAGATTGATTTTTTATAAAATAAATTTTATGGTAAAAAGGAAGTGAAATGGATAATTTCTAATAGAAAAATAATTACATACCTATAAAGGCTCTTCCCAATTAGAATGAAATAATTTTTGTGGGTATATTTTATTATGATTTATACTAAAACCCATTATGATCATTATTAGTATATCCTTATAAAATAAATTAATGATATTCCAAATAAATTTCCCATTTTAACTATTAATTAGAGAATTGGATGATATAGTTTATATTTAACAAAAATATTGATTCAGTATGGGTGAATAATAAATTTATTTTTTTATGATAATGAAGAATTTATTTTAGCTGAAATAATACCCAAGTGTTTGGTATTCCATGATAGAAGTCTACAAGATTAAATTTATGTTTAATAGGTGAAGAGTGGACAATAATCTCTTCATTAAAGATGAAAACGATGTATCAGTCATTGATATTATTTATATCGATGTTATTATAATTTTTGGAAGTGAATAAATTTTTTGAGGTAAATTTTAATTAGAAATTATGATGTTACTTGATATTTCCATAATGGGGATGAGGACATATTTTCTAGGTTTTTAAAATTTTCAATAGAAAATCACCTTTTTAATTCTAAGTGATAAATATGTTCCAGATATTATAATTAATTGTTCCATGCAGGATTAAAATTTAGTTTCCACTTCCATTTAATTGGGAAATATGTTTTCCAATTATAGATAATGGAGTGTATCATAGTGTATTCTAGAAGCATTTAGAATTTCTTTATTGATATTTTTATGGTAAGATATTAAATATTCTATATTAATTTATTCTAGGAATCAATTTGATATGAATGGGTGACATTTTAACTATATAAATAGTATTCTCAATTATATTAAAGATATATAAGATATCATGTAAAGATATTATAGAAAATTATATCCTGAAATGTTTGGTTATATAAATACAGACTAGGAAGGATATGTTGATGATAAAATGTATAAAAATGGTTATGTATACTTACGAGGAAAAGGGAGTGGATGTTGACACACCATGGAGTAATGTTTTGTAACCTTGATAAATTATTAAATAGTGAGTGCAGATCAAACTCAAGGCCCTACCCTATTATTGTTGATTAATAATCATTTTAAAGATCTCATCTTAAAAGTGAAGTTACCACATCATTTTTCTTGTGATAATCAGAGTGTTATAAATGAGTAAACAAATCTCATTCAATATAAAAAATCAATATAAATTTATATTTAAAATAACATTGTCAATTATATTATAAAAAAGAAAATTATAAACCTAAAATTTATTGTTACAATGGAAAAAGTGACTGAAATTTTCACTAATTATTTATTGAGGGATGTTTTCCCATTTTTTGGGTTCATGGTGATAGTTAAAACTCATTTTTATAATGAGTATAGAATACTGATTTATTACCATATCACATCTTATTATTTGGCATTTATTAACAATTTTGAAAAAAATGATAACAAAGATATCTTATTGTGTATTCCTTTATGAATTTAAAAAATTCAATTTTAATGAGGGGGAAAATATTTTCAAAATATCCAGTGATATTAGTTTTACCTGATGGGTGATTCATTACTTATTTAGTGAAATCAAATTTTAATATTGTTCTTTTAAAAGTTCATAATTGTGAGGGAAAACATGTATGCATCCTTCTAAACTATTAAAATATTTATGTAGAGTATTAATACGTGAATATAATTATATTCAAGTTTTAAATACATCTTTTTAAAAAGGACTAATTTGTTAATTTGAATACATGTTGATTCTCAAGTGATATCTCAAAAAATATTTTTAGTGTATTGAAAGATATTAAAAAAGTATTATGTTTTTAAATGTGTTTCAGTCATATCATAGTGTATGTAGATATGAATGAAATTCACTATTTTATATATAACATGAAATTATTATTCGTTTATTGTTTTTCCTATACTATGATAACTCAATTAGGCTTGAAAATATTGAATAATTATTTATTTCAAAGTGGATTGAGTTTCAAAATGATTTATATTTCATGGTTTAAAAATTTCAATAGGAGGATATGTTTATACAAAGAACTATTTGGAAGTCATTCAGTATATTTGGATTTATTTAGAAAATAATTTTTCTTTATCATTTTGTTTTATTTATAGAGAATAATAATTGGATGTGTTAAAGTGAATACGTATATTTATATTGATTGTTGTTTTCAATAGATAATAAATATTTCCCAATAAATAAAAAGAAATATTGATATGTGAGGGGAAGGTTTTAAAATGTTTACAGATATATTATTGAGGTTTAAATTTCATTTTAGATGATTGAGAAGTATTTATTATAGATTGAATGAGCTCTAGTTTAAATTATGTGAGGGTGGAAATTTTGAGGTTAATTAAAATCCTTTTCTGTTCTAGTTAGTACATAATTCATTCTCCAACACTGTACAAGACATTTAAGATGTAATGAATCTATGTATGAGTAATCACCATGTTATTTGTACTCTTAATTAATACACATGATGTATGGTTGACATAAATATATCTAATTCTAAACTATATACAACTCGTATGGGTAAACATGTGAGTCATTGGACTCGTTATACAAGGAATTAATCTCTTTTGTATGCATTGTTGGAAAACTATATGTGCTATTTTTTGAGGAAATAAAACTAAGAACAACTCATTCAATAACATGTTCAATTCATTTTACTAATATATGATTCGTTCAACACTATGTAAGAGTCAATTAATCAAATGTATGAGTCGTTTAACATTATTTAGGATTCAATTGGTGAAATATTTGAGTCATTATATATGTTGTATGAATCAGTATGAATTCCATATGAGTTCAATACTTAGTGAAAATATTGGAATTCTATAGATTTAAAATTTAGGTATAAAAAATTAATATTTTTTATAAAATATTACTTAAATTAGTTCAAGATATTTTTATACATTGTTTATGTATCACAAAATATTATTTTTGTTTCAGTAAATTTTATAATAAGGTTAAAAACTTGAATAAGTGAGTGTTGGTTATGTATACAGGGGAATTTATTATGTAATAGCTTATTCATACAATAGTGAGTACTGCTCCCTGACAGGTAAACTGGTACATAATAATCAATAAATAGAAAAATAAATAATAAGAAGAATTATTAATGAAGTATGAAAGAATTTGTTTTTTTGAATTTGATCATAAAATAAAAATTTGAACATGATGTCACGACCCGCCCTCGGGGTCCGTGCCGTGACTACCCCAAGCCCGCCTTCCATAGGCCAGGGGCTAGCGACTAGCACAAAGGTGTAATTCCCAGTAAAAAGGGAAGGCGTTGCCTTTGTAAAGTAAACAAACACCATAGAGTAAGCAAGCAGAAAGTAAACACTAAGTAAAAACAGAGTACAACTGAAAGTGCGGAAAAGTAAATGGGCCAGTATACAAACCCAAACTGAAAGTAAAGTACAACTCGAAAGGGAAAACAACAACTGTAAGTAAAAGCTACTACACTGAGCTGTCCACTGGAGATCCCACCTGAAGGGTGGGTACAGATAGCCCCACTGCTCCACGGGTCCCGACGTCTACTCCGAACACGTCCTGCCCAGTGGTCCACCACCAGGTACCGTCCTGCTCTGCAAGCCTCAGCCAAGATCAACGATGTCCGTCGTCTGCAACCAACACAACGTAGTGCAGGCATAGCCCGTGCAGGGGTGAGTATAAGCTACTCAGTAGGGACCCCGAGACCCCTGAAGGTCTCCCAAAATCCACAAAGGATAAACCACATTGGAAGATACAAACACGAAGTAACAACCGACACTGCTTAGGTATATGCCCATACATATACCTAAGTCATCAATTCCAATATGCTCCAACCTCCGAGCCCAAGTACAACTCAGTCCACACAGGAAAGTAAACGTATTCCACACAGGAAAGCAAAACGAAATCCACACAGGATAGCACAACTCAATCCACACAGGAAAGTAACAGGATTCAGCTCACACAGGTATACTTCTTCAAAGGACGACAAATATGATCTCTGATCCATCTAAGTCATCGGACCCACGAAGGATCGATAGGTAACTAACCCCCGCAAAAGACCCACACAGGATTGGGCCCACACATGACCGTTAGGCGCCGGTTCACACAGGACCGCTGAGCGCAAGGACCCACACAGGATCGGACCCACACAGGATCAGGCCCACACAAGACCTGTAGCACTGATCCACGTAGGATCGCTGAGTGCTGTAGTCGTCGTCGAATCCACACAGGATCTCAGTACTGTCGTCGTCGCAGTCACAGTAGCAGTAGCAGTAGTAGTCACAGTAACAGTCGCAGTCGCAACCAGCACTAGGGTTCCCGCACACAGCAAGCTCGTTCAGGAGGGTCCGCTCCATGAGCCGAGAGGCTGATACATAAACTGTCACAAGGTCCAGAGTTGATGTATCCAAAAGTTCCGTATCGTCAACAGGAACTCAACGCAACAGACGGCGCGTCGATCGGACGCCCGGTCTTAGAGTTATTGGCTTTTTCGTCCCAGGGGCCTGGTTGGTTTTTAAGGCAAAACCAACCCAACCGTACTCCACCTGCATCAAAACCTCTGGCGGAGTATGCCAAAAGAACCGTCTCACTAAGAGGAACACAACAAAGCTGACGTCACGTCAATCAGATGTCCGTAGCTCAAGATATGAGTGTTTCCGCTCCGAAGGCCCGGTTGGTTTCGTGAACGAACCAACCTGGCTGAACTCAAAGTATTCCGAAACTTTGAGTGCAATATACCAAATCGACCGTCTCGATCCAAGGATCGTATTTCCGCTGACGGTTCGTCAATCGAAGGTCCGTGGCTCAAGTTATGGCCAAAAGACCGAAATTGTCTCGAAAACGGGGGGTCCGGGTCCGGGCCGACCCGGCCCGACCCCCCCTAGGTCGGCCCAAACCGAGTTGACCTGACCCGGCCCGGCCGGCGGCGGTGCGGCCTGGCGCCGCACGGGTGCAGCGCGCGGGGGGCAAGGCCCCCGCTTTTGGTTAGCTGGCAGCGCGGCTTAATCCGCGCCTTTGGAGAACCCCCCCCCCCTCGTGGGGGCCTGCTTTGAGGAAAAACAGGGGGCCTCCTGCCCCCCGTAATGAAACCGGCCCCCCCTCATAATGCGGGGGAAAATAACCTGGCCGGGGGAATTTAATTCCCCCGGTCTTTGACCATCCGACCGGCCCATCTGGCCGGCCAGTTTTTCTTCAACGGGACCGGGAAACCGGTCCCCTTTCCGGCTTCCGACGTCGGCGGCCCGGCGAGCCGCCGGTCCTCTCGTCCCGCCGCGGCCCGGAACCGGCCGCGGTGTTCGTCGTTCGGCGTGGTGCGACGGCACCGCACCCCTCCGCCGAGGCCCCGCTCCGGCCGCGGCGCCTTCGTTTTCTTCGACGCGGCGCGACGACGCCGCGTTCATGATGATCCTTCCATGGCGCGGCGTGACGGCGACGCTCAATACAACCGTGCGAAAATCCCGCGTGGTGCGACGGCACCACGCCATCTCGTCATCCATAAGAAAATAGTAATCATCACGAACAAAGGAGGGGGAATTCAGCCATGTTTGTGCGGTCCGACCCCCCTCTCGTTAGATGATAACTCTTAAATAAATATACACAAGACTATCATGTTAGAACGAAGAATGAGAAAGAAAATAACCAACAACAACCCCTACCTTGGTTCAAGATCGATGATCGTCAACGACCCACGGAAGACAACGTCGCGGAGGTCGGTTGTCGCGGTAATCGTTCGTCAAATCCGTTGACGAAGAGGTAAGTCCGAAGAGGTACGTCGTTGGCGAATCTTCGTAATCCGAAGAAGGAAGTCCGAGGAGGAAGCGGTGTTCCCTTTCATTGACATGGAAGACGTCATTGATCTTCGGAGACAACCGGCTACGAAGAAGAGAGGAGTGGTGTTATTCATCGGAGCTCGAAGGTTCTTCGCGTTCTTCGTCAAGGTTGAAGAAGAAGAAGAAGAACCCAAAATCCTCTCAAGAAGGCTAGAGAAATCTAACCAAATAAAATAAGTTAGAGTCTTATATTATTCACACACTTAACAAATTGAATTTCAAAGGTTCGAAATTCAAATAAAATAACTCCAAAATAAATAACAAGTTGTCATGTCATTTAAAGAGGGGTTAAAGGGAGTTTTGAGAGAAGATGAAAATTTAGGGTTCGTGTGGGCCCCACCACACTTAATCCTCTCAAAGGAGGTAAAGTGGGTGTGGGTCCCACCACTAACTTACTTTGAGAGAAGTTAACCAACAAAAAAATAAAAAAAAAGTGTTTCCACATTTTTTTTATTTAACTTCTTATAATTTCTCCCAAAACTAACTTTCGTCTCGCATAAATCACAACCTCGGAAAAGGTACCCTTAAGTGAATAACGGCGCTGTGAGTTCATCGGTGCCCTTGGATTTCAATTCCGAGCACCGGATCAAAAGTTAGAAAATCCCGCTCGTTCGTTCACTGAACGTACCCGAGCCAAACTTCAGAAATTGATTCCGGGCACTCCGGGCCTCGGAATCAGGTGCCGTCAGAAACTGCGTTTTTGTAAAATTCCAAAGAAAATTAAGAAAAAATTTCCCTTGAATTTTACAGGTCTTTACATTACTCCCACCTCCGGGCTTTACGTCCCCGTAAAGATACATAAAAAACTAGGGAAAACAAATGAGGGTACTGAGCACGCATCTGAGCCTCCCGCTCCCAAGTGATCTCCTGGAGGTTCCCGTGCTGCCATCTGATGCGCACAAGAAGAATCGATCGCCCACGTAGGACCCGCTCCTATCGATCCTCTATCTCCACCAGGACCTCCGTAAAAGTCGCTCCATCGTCGATGTCATGCTCCCCATGGTCAATGATGTGCGTTGGGTCGTGCACGTACCTCCTCAGCTGAGATACGTGGAAGACGTCGTGGACCCGGTGTAACTGAGGTGGTAGAGCCAAGCGATAAGCCACCTCGCCAAACCTTCTGAGAACCTGGAAGGGTCCGATGAAGCGCGGAGATAACTTGCCTCCATGGCCAAATCTCCGTATACCACGTCGAGGTGAGACCCGCAAGAAGACGTGGTCTCCATCCTCGAACTCTAGTGGCCTCCGCCTCCTATAAGCGTATGACTTCTGCCGGCTCTAAGTTGTCCTCATCCACTCCTGGATGACCTGGACCTTCTCTGTCGTGGCTTGGACCATCTCCGGTCCCACAAGTGCTGACTCCCCTGGGTCTGTCCAGCACAAAGGAGATCTACAAGGTCGGCCGTACAACGCCTCATACGGTGCCATCCCGATGGTGGAGTGGTAGCTGTTGTTGTACGCAAACTCCACCAAGGGTAGGTGGTCCTCCCAGCTACGACCAAAGTCGAGGACACATGCGCGGAGCATGTCCTCGAGAGTCTGAATAGTCCTCTCTGTCTGACCATCCGTCTGAGGGTGAAAGGCTGAGCTCAGACGTAGATGTGTCCCGGACGCCTCCTGTAACCCCTTCCAAAGCTGGGAAGTAAAGCGAGCATCTCGATCGGCGACGATAGATGATGGCACGCTGTGGAGTCGCACAATCTCCTGAACGTAGAGACGTCCCAAGCACTCCACTGAGCCCTGCTCTCTGATGGGTAAGAAGTGTGCCGACTTTGTGAGTCGGTCAACAATCACCCAGATGGAGTCGTGACCTCTAGAAGTGCGTGGAAGTCCAGTCACGAAGTCCATAGATATGCTGTCCCACTTCCACTCCGGAACCTCCAAGGGTTGTACCAAGCCTGCTGGTACCTGATGCTTTGCCTTCACCTGCTGGCAGGTGAGGCATCGAGAAACGAACTCTGCTACAGCCTTCTTCATGCCCGACCACCAGTTCTGTCGTCTGAGGTCCTGGTACATCTTCTCCACTCCAGGATGTACCACCAAAGGAGAAGTGTGAAACTCTCTCAGCACTTAATCTCGCAAGGCGACTGGTACCATGGTATGTCCTCTGAAAAGGATATCGTGCTCTGCTCCAAGGGAGAAACCATCAGGTGCCTGTCCCGAGGATATCTGTGTATGTCGTGTCTCACAGTCAGAGTCCTCACGCTGTGCCCCTCTGACCCACTGCAGTAGTGGAGGGGTGACTGTGAGAGACTGAAGGAAGGCTACTCCATCTCTATCCACGAAGGATATCTGTAAAGAGGCTAGCTGCTCCATTGCCTCCTCAAGTAGTTGAATTCCCGTCCTCCTGCTGAGGGCATCGGCTACCACGTTCCCCTTCCCAGGAGTATAGACTATCTCAAAGTCATAGTCCTGGAGGAACTCGAGCCATCGCCGCTGTCTCAAGTTCAGGTCCTTCTGCGAGAAGATATACTTGAGACTCTAATGATCAGAAAAGACTATAAAGCGCTCTCCCATCAGATAGTGTCGCCATGTCTTCAGAGCGAAGACCACTACTGCTAAATCCAGGTCATGGGTAGCGTAGTTCTACTCATGAGGCCTCAACTGACGTGATCCATAGGCGATCACTGCCCGCTCCTGCATCAATACACATCTGAGTCCGGTCCCTGATGCATCACAGTAGACTACGTACCCTACTCCCTCCTCAGGCAACCTCAAGATAGGTGCGCTGTTCAATCTCTGTCTCAGCTCCTAGAAGCTCTGCTGACATCTGTCTGACCACACGAAGGGTTTCCCCTTCTTCGTCAAAGCTGTGAGTGGTGCCGCAACTCTAGAGAAGTCTGGCACGAATCTCCGATAGTATCCAGCTAGTCCCAAGAAAATCCAAACCTCAGTCACGCTCCTGGGTGGCTCCCATGCTAACACAGCCTTGATCTTCGCAGGATCCACTACAACTCCCGCCTCAGAGATAACGTGTCCCAAGAAGTGAACCTCTCGTATCCAGAACTGGCACTTCGAGAGCTTACCATAAAGCTGGTTCTCTCAGAGTGTGTCTAGTACAACTCACAAGTGGTATGCGTGCTCCTCCTCAGTCGAAGAGTAAATCAGAATGTCGTTAATGAAGACTACGACGAATCGATCAAGGTATGGCTGAAATATCCTGTTCATGAGAGCCATGAACACTGCTGGAGCATTGGTTACATTGAAAGGGATAACCAAAAACTCATGGTGGCCATACCGACATCTGAAGGCCGTCTTCTGCACGTCCTCGTCTCTGACTCTGAGCTGATGATAGCCTGACCTGAGGTCTATCTTTGAGAACCACCGTGCTCCCTTGAGCTGATCAAAGAGGTCATCAATCCTCGGTAGCGGATACTTGTTCCTCACCGTCACCTGGTTCAGGTGACGATAGTCAACACAAAGTCGCAAGCTCCCGCCCGCCTTCTTGGCGAACAATATCGGGGAAGCACAGGGTGAAACACTGGGTCGGATGAACCCCTTGCCCTGCAAGTCCTCTAACTGTACCCGTAGCTCTCGAAGCTCGGCGGGGGCCATCCGATATGCTGGAGTCGATATCGGGGCTGCCTCGGGGTACAAGTCAATATAAAAGTGTACCTCTCTGCGAGGAGGTAGCCCTGGAACGTCGTCGGGAAAAACGTCCGCAAACTGATCCACCACTGCCGGAAAACCAGGACTCCGCACATCAACTTCTCCAAGGATGAGGCTAGCCAACTGATGAGTAATGGGCTGTCCTCTCCTCCGCGGAAGTCCATCCTGTGCTGCAAAGGCTCCCTTCTCGCCGGTGAAGGTGAACCTTCTCCCGTCGGTGTGTACACATCGCACCTTGCACCTAAAACAGTCAATCTGTGCATGGACCATAGATAGCCAATCCATGCCCAAGATGACGTCGTAAGGCCTCGACGCTGCTATAAGAAGATCCCAGCCGAAGCTCTCGCCTCCTAGAGTAAGTTCACACTGCTGGAACTAGTGCGTAATCGTCGAGTCTGCTCCCGTAGGAGTCTCTAGCCGTAAGGATCGAGCCAACGGCTCTGTCGGAATCTCCGAGCTCCGAACGAGGGCAGCGGCTATGAAAGAGTGACTCGCTCATGTGTCTATAAGAACTGCAGCAAGGGTGGAATAGACACAGATAGTTCCTAGAATCATCTCGGGTGCGTCGTGGTCGTAGGCCTCTACTACCTGGAGCTGTGCCTGTCTCTGCCCGCCAGCTCCCTGTGGTCGGGGTGGACCTCCTGGTGGTGGTGGTGGCAGAGTCTCAAAGCGTCGCCCACCACCTGCTGCTCGGTCAGCTCCTCTGCCTCATCCGCCTCCTCCCTGTGGACCGCCACGGTTGACCCTCTGCCTCTACCTCGGTGGTCCCTCAACCGTCTGCTGCTCCTCGGCACGGCTGGTCAGGAAGTCGCAATCCATGTGGCCATGCCCGCCGCATGAGTTGGCCTGTGGGAAAATCATTAGTCAGATAACCAGTTCGGGCACATGGGTAGACCCTAGGGTGGCCCCCATGTGTCTGCGGGGCAACCGGGGGTACCTGGTGGGCAAGGACCCGACTGCCATGTTCAGGCGGGGTGGTTGTGCTGTCACCGGGGCCCGGTTGTCACACATGATAATTTGGATTTAATATTATATAATAAAAATATAATTCCATAAAAATATAAACATGTTGATCTATATAGGTGTATTGTGCATAAAAAATAAAAATAATAATTTATGAAGTAAATTATTTAGAATATAATAAGAAATTAATTTTTATAGTTCATGAAAAGAATAAGGAAGATAAAATTGAAAATGTCAAAGTTGTATCATATGTTTCAATAAAATTATATTATCATCAATAATTTTATTCAACAATAATTTTTCAGGGAAATTTATCATAGTAGAATGGATAAATATACCATGAATAAAAGGATATTCCCCAATCTTTATACCTATATAATGATTCTCATGGTTTATATGGTATAATTCAAATCTAGACCATTCGTGGATTATAATTCTTGGTTTTGATATGTGAACCATATAAATCTATAATATATTTTTTATGACCTAATATGTGTTGAAAATAATCAAAATTAATATCATAACTAGAGGAAAAAGTTATTTAAATAATATTGATAAAATTTAATTTTAAAATCATTAATTTATTCCTCAGTGGTTCCACTATTATTGATGGTATATTCAATAGTGGAACTTTTCATATTTCCTTATAACCACAAAATTAGACTATAATCCCTCGTGGGAAAAATCATGTAAAAACAAATAGAAAATAAATAAACTTAAATTGATTGGATTGAATATTACAGATATGGAGGATGTCAAAAACAATATATGAGAGATTATGGAGGAGGTATATGGTGTAGAAAGTTGATTGGTGGCTGAGTGGATCATCGAATGAGATTTTATGGTTTAGTTCAATAGAGAAATCTGACAGAGTTCAAGGAAATAAAATAAAATAAATTATTCAGGACCACATTTCAAAGTTTATTTATGGTGAGGTTGTCCTATTTTTTTCAAAACACTAGTCCTTTAACAAATGTTTTAGTGAAATCCGTTCATTTACCCTTCTCATCAACTATATTAGTTAGGGACTAGAAATAACCCTATATTTGTATTTATTTCAAATCACTTATAGTGTTGGGTTATTTTTTATTAACCATATAATATATTTTGATATATTCAGATTAACCATAGTTATTATTATCTTTCTCACCCATAGATGTTAAATTAAGGTGGAGGAATATGTTTTGACTAATGAATCCTTCGCCTATTATTATTTATTTAGGGATGATCACATCTTATGTGGGATATTAGAATATATTTTTATTCCCCTGGTAATAATGTTACAAGATCCTTGAAGATGTGTGTTCCATTTGTATCTTCAGATTGTGCATCTCGGGTGAATCATTTGTTGGGAAACACTTTGATATTCCATTTGGGAATATTATATTTTATGATGATATTGATATTTTATGACTACCCTCACCATGTATGTTGAATGAGATCCAATATTTTGAAATCAGTGGAAAAAGGTGGATTATGTTATATTTAGGTTATATGTGATGAATAAATGGATAATTTATTTATCAATAGTACCCCAATGTCATTATATTATACTTTAGACTATCAGGGCCCTTTTAATACTCTAATACATGTGTGGAAAAATTATATTTATTTTAAAAAACAATTTATCATGTGTGATGTAAGAGATTTATAGTGACCTTGATTTGTCTTACATATCTTATTTCATCATTTTAAAGATAAAAAAATAAAATCATAAAAAACCCAGGATCCCAAGGATTGATGTCATGGGGAAATTAATACCCTACATAACATTTACAAAAGACAATATAAACATTTATTTAATTTGTTATTCTCTAGGTTTTAGAGATTTTCTCATTCAACACTATACTTCTAATGATCTAAATATATACATGAAAAATCAGTGAGCTAAAATCCTTGTGAGGGGACAGATAAGAACATGAAACTATATAACATAGGTTGATCATAATTATTATCATCATAACATAGGCATTAGATAATTATCATGAGAGGACTTATTAAAAAAAGTAATGGAATACGGAAATCCATAAAAATGAAACATCATGTATTAGTGTTCAAATAACACACATTGTTGTTAACAAATATAATATCATATTCAATCATATTTCTCTTTTCCCATGTGATGCATCACATTACCCAATTCATGAGAGCAATATATAATCAGGGGTGAAACCGTCACATCATAACATTTACATTATCATGCATACCACGTATAACGTAAATTAATATTGGACCTAAAATATTCCTTGGAAAGAATGAGTTTAATCTCAAAAAGAATACATCCACAAATTGGGATCCCAAATGAAAGGGGGAATACCATTCTTTATATAAGAATCATAATCAATGAGTAATAGATAAACAATCATGAGGAGTAAAAGGTGTGTTTTTTTAGAAAGAAGAGTTCTTTGAGAAATCGTTGTCTTTGTCAAAAACTAATGTATAAAACATTTGTATCCTTTAAAGGGTTAGATAATGATGAATTAATATTCTAATGAATAACCATACTGAAAATGGTGTAAAAGGGGGAAACGCTAATGAAAAAGAGTTGGGTTCGAGAATTCCACCTACCTTGTGTCTGAATGCTTTCATCACCATCCTGTCTAAAATAATATCATTATATTCATTATGTAAAAACTAAAAAAAAAAATTATACCTTAATCATATTAATTATTATTTTATTAAGTTAATTTATGGTAATTTAAATGAGTTATATATTTTAATTTCATCTTTTGGGAGCATTAGTTTTCTACCTTTTCACGACTGGTTCACTTGTATTCATGAATAGAAGTTCATGTAAACTTAGGATAAATATAATTAATTTTTATTATATTTTATTAATTTTATTCCATAAGTTTATATTATTTTAATAATATGTTTTATATATAATGAAGATCAATCCTCATATAAAATTTAATGATGATAATTTATGATAATTTTGGTGTTTTTTCAATCCCAACTTCTAGTTTTGTTTTATCATTTAATATTATGTATAACTGTTAGTTCAATAACATAAAATTGTTTGTGAAATAAAAATTATAATCCTTCTTAAACAGTTTAATGGTTTTATTAACTTCCATGAATGTGTTTAAGTAAAATTAAAGTGCATCAGCTGCGATGTCGGTAAATGGACACTTCAAGGGCGACGATTTTATTTTGATAATAAAAGAGTGAGAGGGAGGATTTTAATGATGGATATTACATTAAAAAGAATTAATTGTAGATTATTTATGGTATTAAAGTTATCATTCCATTTTGATGAAGGTATATTAGGGGATAATAAGAAATAAAATTTAATTATATGGAAATTAAAAGAGAAATATGGAGGAATTACCTCTTGAATTCGCCTCTTGAGATCCTCCTCTAGGAACCTAGGCTTGGACTTTTGGTGATATCAAGATTTCTCGGAAGTGGGGGAGGTTAATGAGAATACTTTTGAAATTATTTGGGAATGGGATAATGTTGAAGATGTATGAGGAGAAGAGGGTGTGAGGGGTGGTATTTATAGGGGAGGATAGTGATGTTTTCTTAATATTATATTCATTAGTTCATTATTTTTGTCTCAAGTATATAAATAGTTTTATAATTATCTATAAATATTTTAAAATAATGAATTATTATTCTATATTAAGTGGATTACATCATCTTTATATCAACAATTACTCAAAAATTCTTGTATGTAGTATTTATCGAAAATTATCATATTTTACTATCCATAAAAAAATTGAAGTGATTCAAAAAAATACAAATAATTCCACGAAACATTTTTTCCACATGTATAAATGGAAAAAATAACTCCAGTTTATAAAAATAATTTTATAAACATGATTAATTTAATTTTTAATTAAAATCATCATTTACATGGAAATTATATATTTTTTAATTTAAAATTTCTTTTATAACACTTTGAAAAATAACGTAAGGTCACATAAAATTTTCATACAATCATATGACATAAAATGATATTAATTTATGAATACATTTTATGAAATGAAATATTCTTTTAAATTATAAAATTAATTTTTATTTGTAATTAAATATTTATGACTTAATAAAATTCGAAGACTTAATTAATAATTTTTAAAACTTTTCATTAAATATTCTATGATATAACTATACCATTATTTTATTTATACGATGCATAAATTTTATTTAAAATTTCACGGGTGGGTTTACTATTCATTTGGCCGATTTACAATTCATAAGGGGCGTATTACTATTACTATGTCCATGTTTCTATTTCATTGATATAGGTTCCTTAACTTCTAGAAATACTTCTTATTTCTATAATTGTTCATTTATATTGTTTTTATTATTTCCTCAAGTGAATATTATGTGTTGCATACTAAATGAAATTACTATAAGAAGGGATAAATTCAATTGATAATTTTTTGGGTCATTACATTCTTCCCCCTTTAGAAATTTTCCATAAAAATTTCATTTTAATTAAATAGGTTAGGGTATATATCCTTTATTACCTCCTTCAGTTCCCATGTTGCATCTTCACACTTATAGTTCATCCACAAAACATTGAAAAGGTTGGTGGTCATGTTGATAGAACCTTATCACTCCAGTCTGTGAAATTTCCTTGGATGCTCAAATAAGAGAGATCGTCTTCCTGTTGTAACTATTCCGAATTCAGTACATGTGAGAGATCTAGTGTTTACATCCTTAGGATTGATATGTTGAACACATCATAAAATGGATCCATATTTTTTGGAAGTTCAAGGTGATATTCCATGGATGATAAGAGATTGAGGATCTCAAATGGTCTAATGTACCTTGGGCTTATATTCTCTTTTATTCCAAAATAGCATGAATCTCATACTTGTTGATATTAGAAAGAAGACATTAACTCAAACATTGAAATCCAAATTCCTTTGATGGTTGTAATGATAGAACTTCTGTTGACTCTGATCAGATTTGATATGTTTCTAGATGGCTTGAACCTTCTCTAACATATCTTGCTCAATATCCTTTCAATGTAGTTTCTTTTACCAATATCATCCAAATAGGTTAATGTTCTCCATCACTTTCTAGGAAGAGTTTCATATGGAGCCATTTAAATACTTGACCAGAATCTATTTTTGTGTGATAACTCAACCAACATAATATGTGAATCTCATCCAGCTATGAATTCTAATGTTTAGGCTCTTAGAATAATTTCTTTCATCAGAATAGTACTTTCATACTATCCATCAATTTGGGGGTGATAGGTTGTACTAAAATTTAATTCAGTACTCAAAGAAAGTTGATAAATCCTCTATAATTTTGATGTGATGATGGGATCATTAACAAAGACAATTGATAGTGCAACTCTATTCAGAGTCACCAAATCCTTCACATATATATTTTCATGTTGTTTAAGAAATATATCTTCGTAAATATCTATGAATTTGTCATCCTTGATGAGTCGGTCCACCCCAACCCATAACTAATTATTTTAGTTGGATGTATTTGGGAGACCTGTGACAATGCCCATAGTGGAATTATCCCATTTCCACATCGATATAGGGAATGGTTGAATCATTGCGTTGGATTTCTACCTCCCATCATTAACTTGCTGACATATCAAGCATCTTGAGAGATACTCTATAATATCTTTCATCTCCTTGTCCAATCAGAATTTTTCTCGGAGATCATGGTACATTTTCATACACTAGGTATGGATAGAATAATGTTGAGCTATGTGCATTATCCAATAGATCCTTCTTTATTATAGGCAATAAAGGCACCCAAAACCTCATTACAAATTTAATCACACCCTAATAATTGATATGTAACTCTTGCAAATTCCTTTCCTTTACAGTTATAATCTAATTTTGTAACTCCAAATCATCCCTTAGTTCCTTTGTAATAATCTATTTTAAAGATATATGGGAAATAATTTGTCCAAGGAACGATTTATTCAACTTCATTATGATTTCCAAATCTATCCTTTTCATATCAATGAATATAGGGTCTTTTACAAACTGCAACATAGATTGAGTATCAAGTTATTTTATTCTAAGAGAAGCTGCTACATTTTTTTTTCCTTTCCAGGTTGATGGGGAAAAGATAAATTATAAACTTTGATTATCTCTAACCATCTCATTTTACAAAATTTTATCTTTTCTTCCATGAATATATATTTTTGGATCTTATGATCATAAAATATATCACACTTCTCACCATAGTATTAGTATTTCGATATTTTCAAGGAAAGAATAGTAGTTTCTAGCTATAGATCCTGAATTAGGATGTTCTTTTCACTGATCATAATATATCATGACGCCTAGTCAATCCCAGCACCATTTTTCATGTGTACCTAACCAATTCTTTTTTGGGAGTATCACTATATATCTTAATGCATTCTCTATGTTTTAATTATGTGAGTACAAGTTTATTGATCAACCTCTTATTTATCTCATTGAAGCATTCCTCACATTCTATCGTCGATTCATACATTACGCCTTTTCTAGTTAACATAGTTAGAGGGATTGACAATCATGAAAACTATCTCTTAAAAAATCAACACTAACCAGAAAATTAAAGAGAACATAGATTTCTATGACACTTGAGGTTCTGGTCCATTCCCAAATTGACTTTGTTTTTTGAATGTTCCACAAATATTTCCTCACTTATGATCCATGTGTCCCAATAATGTGATTTCTTGCATCCAAAATTCATACTTGTCTAATTTGGCATAAAAATTCTCAATTTATAATGTCCTTAAAATAATCCTTAGATGTTATTCATGTTCTTCAATTATCTAAGATTATAATAGAATTTATTCTATAAACATGGACATAAATTTATCATGGTATTGTCTAAAGACAATATTCATCAAATCCATGAATATTTCAGGGTCATCAATAAGTCTGAAGGGAATCACCATAAATTCATAATGCCCATACATTATACTGTAGGCAGTCTTCTGAATATATTCCTTCTTCACCTTTAGATGATGATATACAAAATGAAGATCCACCAATGAAAAGTACATAGCTCTTCATAACTGATCAAAAAAAGGAATCAATCCTTGGAAGAGGATACTTGTTCTTTATGCTGATCTTATAAAGTTTCTGATAATTGATACATAGATATATTGATCCATCATTCATCATAATTAAGATCACTGACACACCCTGGGGTGATACACTAGGGGCCATAAACCCTTTTTTAAAATTATTATACAACTGCTTATTTTACTCTTATGGTTTTTTAGGAGCCATCGTATTTGGACACTATGATATATGAGTAGGTCTGGGTATGAGTTATATTGAGAACTCTACCTCACGATCTGGGGGGAGTCCAGGTTACTATTCAAAACACAAAACACTATATTACCTCACAATTGGGCATTTCCCATGGGTTGATAAATTCCTCTAAATCAACCATTTGAGCGAGTTATGCTTCTTGATAGGGAATCAACACCCACACCATTGAAGGATTTTCAAAATGAGATTCATGATATTCTTTTCATTTTTAGAGTAGCATAAGATGGTTTAAAATATGAAAATATATTTTGTTTTCTTGACAGTTGATATGTTCTCTATATAAAGAGATCGAATCCATTCCCATTATGGCATCAAATTCCATCGAGGGAAGTATTAAGTGATTCACTGAATGTATCCACCCACATAAGCCAATAATATAAGTTTCCAATACATGGGTTGAAATGATTACAAAACTATGTTTTTAGAAAAATTTATATACCTTATGGTTTTGGGGATTCATTTTAATATTTCTAGAAAATTTTCATGATACAAAGGAATGTGTAGAACAAGAATAAAATAAAACTTCTATGATTATTGAGTGAATTATTAGTGTACCTTATCTGAATTAACTATCATTCTCCACTTATTTGGTAGTGATGGAATAATCCTTTCCTTGATCATTTGTATTTGGTGGTCCCTGATGCTAATTACCCTCAAGGACCCGAGGTTTAGTGGACTGGAATTCATAGTTCCATTTCTCCCTAAAGTTGAAGCATTGGACCATAGGTAGTGTTCTCCTTTCCTCCGTCACATTTTCCAGCTTTCTCATGTCTTTTGAACATTAATGGTATTAGTGGCCATATCTTCCTCACTTGAATCATTTCCACACCCCTTTAAGACAATTACCATGATACTTATTTACAAATTGTTGACATGTGGATGGTTATGGTTTCCTTCCACCATTTTCATGAGATCCTCTATCTTGATGGTCCATCTTTATTTTCTTATCACAATATCCATTGGTACCTTATCTAAACTATATATCCACATTCATATCACATCAAACAACTTTTTCATAACTCCAAATGTCTTGAATTTATGGATCCTTTAAAATGTGTGGTTTTAAACCAATAAAAAATATATCCAATTTTCTACTATTGTTGATAACAAAACCCGAAGCATACCTTAAAAGCCTTCTGATATTTTCATTATAGGTCATGATAGATTCACCTTCCTTTTTATTTAGATCTATAAATTCCTATTCAATCATTTTATGAAGAGTTCAAGGGAAACACTTCTTAAGAAACATTATCATAAAGTATTCCCACTAGATCACTTCTATTTCATCCCCTATATTGGTGTTCTAATTCAAATCCCACCATTGACTGACCTATCCATCTATATAAAAAAAAGTGAGATTCAGCTTCTCCATCTCAGAATGATGAAGAATTGAAAATATATTCCCAATTACATTAAACCAATGTTCTGTAACTATTGGATCTAAATATCCACTAAACATCAGTGGTCATTGCATCATAAAACACTCAATATCCAATTTCTCTATTTTAGGTGAAGGAAGATGTTCCTCATTTTTCAGATTACGATTCATAACCTGTGACCAAAAGGTACGGATCACTATGAAATTTTTAACACCACCTACCAAATCATTTGGAATTCCGTCTAGGCCATCACATCATTGTACCTCACACAGGTTGTGTCCCTGAATTCTCTAGGTTTCACAATTTTCAAAAATAGAAAATGTTGGAACAAAACATAATCAAACCAATCATCCATATATTATACCTTTGTAAAATTAAATCTTAAGACATATCCGATCATATCCATATGGTTTTGATTTTCTAAAATGACATCTTATGTTCATACTTATACATTTTCCCATAGTAAGGGTTTTAAATAAGGTTCTCTAATTCTAATTCCAAAATTTACTAAACTGTGCTCTGATACTGACTATAATGACAACATGTTTTCTTAAATATCATATTACACTATTTTAATGAAAAAAACATAATAGAATTACACAACCAGGATCCAAATGTTTAATGTCCTTTTCAAATTAGTTTCACTCTTAAAATTTTCAAAATAGTATAAAAACATTTATTTAATTCATTATTCTCTAGAATCTTACAGCTCATTGCATTCTCCAAAGTGAAACTAATCACTTGAGGATATATATAGAAAAGGGTTGAGATAAAATCCACGTAAGAGGATAGATAACAACATAATACAACATAACACAGGACAAGAATAATAATTATCATCATAACATAGGCATAGGATTATAATCATGATAAAAATAATTTTGAAAAGGTTTAGAATGTAGAAACACATGAGAATGGAACATCATGTTGTAGTGGTCTACTACAACACATAGGTTTGAACAAATATAGCATAATGTTCACTCATATTTCATTATTACCTTGAGATACATCACATTTCCCAATGCATTTGAGTACTATATAAATACATCCTCCTATATCACTTCATAACATTTATATTATCATACATGCCACATAGAACGTATATCAATCATTGACATATAATAAAAAACGTAAATGAATGGTTTTTATTTCATTAATAATACATTCTTAACACTGGTTCCCAAATGAAAGAGGGGATACCACACTTGATATAAGAATCATCATCCATGAGTGAAGAGTAAACAATCATGAGGTGTAAAAGATGATGTTTTTAGAAAGAAGAGTTCTTTTGGAAAACATTATTTCTTTTATAAAAGAAAGTATAAAACATGATTAAATGATTTATAATGAATAACCATACTGAAATTATTGTGAATGAAAGAATACCCAAAGAAACAGAGTTGAGTTCGATAATTCCTTTAACCATGGGTCCTAATGATTTATTTATATTAATGTCATGTATAATCACATTAGATTATTTATTTGAAATTTAAATAAAATTTTATATATCAATAATATTCATTATGGTTTTAATAATTTTATTTTTTGGCCTTTTTATAAGTAATAGTTTCTAATTTCTTCAATCTGGAGCATTTGTTTTCAAAGTTTTCACGATTGGTTCACTTGTATTCATGAATGGAAGTTTGTGTAAAATAAAGATAGATAAACAGAATTGATATTATATTTTATTATTTATATTCCATAATTTTAAAATATACTATAATTATTTTGGTTATATATAATGAGGATGAATAAGTGGATAAATTTTATTGATGATTGTTCTTGGTTAAATTTGGCGGGTTCTCAATCACAACAAACTCGTTTTGTTTTATCATTTAGTATTATTTATAAATATTAGTTTTAAAACATAAATAAGGTTTTAAAATACACATTATAATCTATTTTAAAATAGTTAAATGTTTTATTGACATCTTTGAATTCATTTATGGAAAATAAATGTGCATAGCCCACGATGTCGGTAATTGGACACATCACATGCAACAATTTCATTTTTTATAATAAAAAAGAGAGAGGTTGGAGTTTAGTTATAGATATTCCTTTAACATTATATCATTATAGTATTAGTATAATAAATGATTAATAATGAAATTTTTATGATGTGAGGTGGGGGTATAATAATAAAATAAAAGAAATTTAATGGAAATTAAAATGAAAGGATAGAGGATTTAGATCTAAAATTCTCCTCTTGAGATCCTTCTCAAGGCAACTAGGCTTGGTCTTATAATGATACCAATAGCTCATGGACGTGGGGGAGGGCCTAAGTAAGTGGTTTTTGAAGAATTTTTGTATGTCACAATGCTTGAGATGTGTGAGGTTAAGAGGGTGTGAGAGGTGGTATTTATAGTTGTGGAGAGGGGTGTTTTGTCAATATTATATTCATTACTTTACTATTTTGACTCAAGACTATGAATAGTTTGAGAAATATATCTAAACATATTAAATAAAAAATTTATGTTTAGAGATGAAGGTTCTTACTTCAGCCTTACATCATCAATGGATTAGAAATTCTTGTATTTATTATTTATTAACAATTATTATATTTTATTAATAATATAAAATACAAGTATTTCAGAAAAATAATAAACATTTACCCGAAATTTGTTTAACGTGTAATATTAAAAATGAACACTATTTTATGATTTTTTCTCAATATATGATTAATTTAAGTTTTATTTTAAATATCTTTAACTTAGAAACTACATATTTTTAAAACAATAAAATATTTTATAACACTTTGAAAAAATTCATAAATTCCTATAAAATTATCATAAAATCATTAGTAAAAAAGATATTAATTTATGGTTACATTTTATAAAAATACATATTCTTTTATAATTTTAAATTATTAATAAAATTGTAATTAAATATCAATGGCATTCAAAAATTCCAACACCTAATTAATGATTTATAAAAAATTTAATTACTTAGTCTATGATATAATTATACCATAATTTCATTTATAAGATACTTAAATATTATTTTTAATTTCATGGGCGGGGATACTATTCATATGGTTGTTTTACTATTCTTAAGGGTCATATTATTTTTCCTACGGACAATTTTTTATTTTATTGTTATAGGTTCTTTAACATCTATAAATACTTATTATTTCACGAATTATTCAGTTATAATGTGTTTATTATGGAATCTAAGTGATTTAATGTGATTTATACTATACTAAATTACTATAAGAATAGTGAAATTCCATTGATAAATTTTTGGGTCGTTACATGATGTATGTGTAAACAGAAATATATTGATAATCAATGACATCATGATTGGTGTTGATGTGTTGGGGTGTTCTATTGATCTATAATATTTTTTATGATGATATACATAGGCACTAGTTTATTATGTGGTTGTATTAATATATTGTATGACCTTATTGGGTATTATTTCTCACTCATTATTTTACACTATTTCATTGTTCATCATTGTGTCTATATGGGTTATAAGATACAGAAGGTCGATTATATTATATTATAGATATGGATTCTTTATATAGTAGATAACGGTGAGGTGTCTTCATTACAACACATAACATAATGTATTTCGTTCTTAGGTATAAAATTGTTCAAAATATTTCAATTACATCCACGTATTTATTTGATTTTTTCTGTAACCACAACTTTTAGTGTTTTATTTTTTATCAATTCAAAGATTTCTAAATACAATATTTATAGATGCTCATATATGTGTTTTCGAATTATAGATATATTTTCAATGTAGGTTAGTTATTAATTTTTATTGGTATATTTTTATAGGTGAAATATATTAAAAACATGATTTGAATTATAAAATCTCATAAGGGAACGCAATGTGGTATTTACTAGTCATCCCTAGATTCTGTAAGAGTCATTACATTGATCCATGTAAAAATGTAAAATTCAACCAAATATTTTTGTAATAATTGTTACTTCTAGGAGAACAAAAATGACTATATCATGAACTCATAAGATTTATGAGGTATATTTCATAATGTTCATCTGATTTCTTACAATTCATTAGTCTACATCATATGATTTAATTTGGTGGTTCATAATATTAACATTGAATTGTGCTGTAAAAATGAAAAATTCTATTAAACATGGGTTCAATAAGGTTTTTTATATATGATTCTTAAAAGTAATTGTAGAAATTAATATGATTCAAATGGAAGTACTTTGGAGTAATAATAAAGGGATATTAAATAATAGTCATTTTTATATTTTTTGACATTATTTTTTCTGAAAATGGATTTTATAAGGATCAATGGAAAATTTCATAAGAGGATACTTCATAACAGAAATAAAATAACAATATTAATTCACATAGATATTTTTTGGTGATGATTAGCCTAAAAGAAGCGGTTATTAATTTATTTTGTTAATAAAATATTATAATAATGAGATCAACCAACAGTGAATAGAAAATATTATACTAATATTTTTTTAAATATACCATAATATTTTAAGTGATTAAAAAATAATTTCTAATTTCATCATTGGACATGGAATATAATTCACGTTAACAATCAGAATATATGATATTTAACTACATAAAAAATGCTTAAAAACTATAGATTTAGTGAGAGAATGAAGAATATTATTTTTAAAGGAGATCACGAGGATTATGAATAACTAAACAATTAGGGATTTTTAACATATCACATTTTATTGTTTCCATTTCAAAACATTGATAATATCTCAATCCAAAGGAAGGGGGAATGATATGGATATAACTACAATGATTATTGAAGAAAAAAGTGGAGGAACTATAAAACTATAATGAATTAATATATTTACTAAATATCTTGAACCTATGGAGGATATGTAGCCATGAAAACAAAGAAATTCCTTTTTTATCATTTATTCTAATTCTTGAATAACATTGTTAGATAAAATCATGTCTCATTCCACTTTTAATACCTTAATTCAAATTAGGCCCCATGTAGTCAATATGAGTATGTTCTCCATAGATCAACTATGTGTTTATTATAAACTATTTAAAATAAATATTGTGGATTGTGTCAATACTTGGTATGTTGGAAACCTATCGACGATGCACCTTGGATCCTCCCATAGTAGTGAACCTTGAAAAACCAATCTATCATTTCTTTTTCCTATATTTTGATATCAATATTATGAATATATGGTCCTAGGTTATTTCGGCTCGTTCTAACCTAAGAAGGCTTGATGGTTTGTAAGAGTAACATGGAATAATGCTTTGAAAATGGAAAAATATAGAAAACACATGTTTTGTCAAGTCATATAATGATCATTTATATGAGTTTTTTGGGAAAACAATTGAGCGTCATCTCACATAGAGTATGAATAATGGACAAGGAATGCATCATGAGATTCATTTTCTTATTTTATAATAGAAAGTTTTTTAAATGAGACTCCATAAGGGTATTTAGAATATTTTATATGATTTAACATCATCAAACTGAGAAAATAATAATGGGTATTAACTTATCTATTTTTCAATGAAATTGTATCCAATAGCTCCAGTTTCCAATTTTTTTATTAATAAAATAATATTTATCCCTTAACCATTTATTAATTTATATGATTATTATGGGTTTAATGTATAATATAAATCAATATTTTTAATTACTTAAATTGTTAGGAAGATTTTAATAAGACATGTAGAGTATAGTACATCAAATAAATTAAAATATATGACTGAATATTCAGTAAAAATGATTAAGGAAAAATGTATATTTTTATAAGAGGTTGAAGATCATAGTTATTTAAGGTGATTAAAAAGATTACGAAAAATTAAAAATTTCCAGATTTTTTCTGGAAAAAACTATAGTGTTCCCATTTCAAAATTATAGAAAATATATTCCAAATCAAAATGAAAAAACCCAATATATGGATAGGACTATGATTATCATCAAATAAAAAAAAGGTAACTATAGTTATATAGTGACGAAATATATTACCTTAAGATATAGAATCAATAGTGGATAAGAAGAAAATTGAAGACAACCTCACTGTTTTAGTGTTCTTATTCTGATTCATAAAACTTATTTTCAACAACCTATATGGTGTATACATTTTGTGATCCCCTAACTCAATATTGTGTGAAATTATGCACGAACGCACATTTATCCTAGGAACGATAGTGTGTTCTTCAAAAACTCATGTACCATCCACATTAAATAGTGTCACCCCTGGTACATCGAAAAATTATCTGTATAATCTACTTGTATTAGCCTGTTATGAAGAACTAAGTAAAAAAGAAGTGTCTCAATATTTATTTTTTCTAATTTAGATATAATTTTCCTTATTATATGAAATCAAATTCATCCATCACTTAATTACTCACGATATGGAATCCATCAGTGAAAATAAATACACAACCGTATTCAGCCCCACCTTTATGGGAGTATTGGGATATTGTTGAAATAGATTATGTTTCATTATATTTTATCAATTTCGTTTTATACATGCATGTTTTAAAAACATGATTTTTTATTCATTTATCATAATTGATGATGTTTCATGATATGAAGTTCCATGTTATATCCAGTTGTAATTCTTTCTATCAATACACTAGATACCACAAACGGGTTCGACATCTCTATCTAATTAGAGATGGTGGAGATGGGTTAAATCTACTAATATTTTATGATATGGAAGATTTTTATGGGAATTATAGGTTATGTATGAATTAAGAAATATGTTATTATTCTTTTTGATTGTTTAGAGTATATTTACTTAGGAACACATATCTATGTTTTCATAATATCATAATTTACAAATGTTTTATTTGGTCATTGAATTCCTCTATGTTACGCCTAATGATAACTCATTATCAAATCCTCGGTAATAGGAAATTAAATTGTGGTAAATTAATCTAGAGAATTATTCATTAATTATTTTACTAAATAATTTATATAAATAATATTTTTATGATCAAATTCATCTAGAATGATATAATATCTATATATAACATCATCATGTGTTAATAAATTTCGGTAATTTTTTTTCCATTTTAATAAAACAATATTTTCCATTATTTTAGTGTTCTTATATTCATCAATGTTATAATGTTTAGTTTATATTGGGATTGTCAATAATATTAGTGTTATAACTCTTGAAAAATAACTCATAGATAATTGATAAGACTTTGATATCATTTTTTATGTTATGGTATCAATTTAAAATTGAAATATAGATGAAGTAATCAGTGAATGACACGTTGAAATTTTTTATAATTTGATTTAATTTTAAATTTCAACTCTTTATAATATGATAATTGTATTTTCTAGTCAAATATTTGAGTTTGAAAGTTTATAATATGAAATTTTCAATGATTTGATTTCCACTAGTGATTCATTATTAAAGGATGTATCTTTTTTCATTAGAGAGGTATACAAGATTCAAGGATGATTTCTATATGTGTATATGATAATAAATTAATATGTTTTTAAACTCAAAATTACATATACCTTTTTTAGAAATTAGTGTCATTGTGTATTTAAATGTGGTTAATAGATATTCAAAAAGAGCATAAGGGGAAGTAATAAGTGAATTTATTCTCTGTTTCTATATGAGGGGACTCCATATAAGATTTTCATTAATGATTATTATACAATATATGAATATCTATTTATATAAATTATACATATATTAATGATTCACTATAAATATTATTCTGAGTATTATAAGAATATAGGATTTGGGTCTTTTAATCCTAATTTTGGTGTTACTCATCTCATGTAAGGTATTATTCTAGTGTTTTATTAGACCTATTGGGTTCATTTTTCTTTGGATATGACTGTCCACTTTTCATGTGGTGATATAGTTCTTGATAATCTATCAATAATTTTATATGACTACTAAATAATTTACGGTTCATCATTTAGACCCCCTTGATAGTGGATTTTATATCAGATCGATGATGAACAATAAAAAAAATTATAGCATCTTGGGAAGTACTAATAAACCAAATATTGTGATAATTAATTTTGGAAAATAGTGAGATAAAATAATTTTTAGATAATATCATTGGTTATTTATTTTTTAGTGTATATGGTTGATAAAAGATTTAGTTGGTGTTCTTCAATAGTGGTATTTCATAGTTATAAGTACAATTTTATTTACCTGTGTGTTCATGGTAGTGGAAAGCTAAAAGAGATATTTTCAATTAATATGTAATGAATGTACTATCAAAATATGGAGTTATTCTTTAATGATAGAAATAATTTTGAAGGGGGTGTAGTATATATATTATGAGTTTCCCCATATGTAGATTATGGATTACTCGAGGTCAAAATATATAATTGGGTTAATGGAATTTATTTTCTGATTAATTATTCCATCAATATGCAATCCTTTATAAAAACATATTTATTGATGGAACAGTCAAAGTGAAAATCTATGAATATTAGTAAAATAATCAATATCATCAATTTAATTATAAAATATTTCTTAAATATTATGTTGGTAAAATGGAAATTAATAACCATCCGGTTATTAAACGTTTTTTATTTATTTACATGCAATGGTATGAAATTTCATTTGTTCTCTATATGAATATAACGTTCAATGATATTATTCAAAATCTGATGACTTTTTTATGTGGGGATTTAATAGTTTAAAGGAGAAAGTGATAACTTATTATTGAGGTATTTTTTAAATTTCAACTAGATGTCCTACTAACAAAAAGAAAAGATTGATTTTGATGTGAAATTTTTAGGTTGACATGGATAGTTTTTGTTTAGTTGATATAGTGAAGTTGTACATAGTTTGACTTCATTGATTATTTATGTGTATGATATGTATAATAAATTTTGAAATTATTGTCAATGATATAGGTCATTATCCAATATATTTATAATGAAACTATGAACATCTCTTTAATGTAACAATATTAACTATGGTAACCCACAACCAGTGTTAATTTATTATATATGTAATGAATAAATGAAATAAAATAACACAAGGTCCATCTATTAAGTAGTTTTTATACAAGATTTTTTGTGTTAAAATAAGTTCCACCTGAATATTTGATGAATTTGCATCTGATTTGGATAAAATCTGAGCCAAGACAGACCAAAACCCCTCTTAAGGGCTTGCTTCAAGACTCTATGCCTCTTATATGAATGACCAAATGTCATATAGCTCCAGGATGATAAATCCCATTTGAAAACATGTGAATATATGAAAGTGATCCTCAATGAGTCCAACATTGCTTTGTGACCTACAAAGTATTCATGGTGTTCCATTTTGAGTCGAGCGATGATTGTGACTGCATAATGGTTTAACGGTTTCATTCAAGATTCTTATAGTGCCACGACTATTTGTGAATCCCAAAATTCCTTTATAGACTACTTCACTATTTCAAAGAATCCCATTTCTATAAATACTCCCTCATTCAATCCTTTGTTCGATGGTTACGTCAGACTTTAATCTTCTGAATTTCTCCCAATTTGCGAACCTTGTGAGAATCGCCAGCCAGAGAAAAAATCAATCATAAAAGGTACATGGGCTTTGAAAGAAATCAATTTTCTATGTTCTTAAAACCCTCCAGCCTAATTGGAGATACATTTCGAGGAGGCATATTCCCTTCATGAAGGATGAAGGCCCTACAAGGAACTTTATGCTTTGTGAATCATTAATACATCCCAATGCACTCATTTCTATATCCAGGACATCATCCAGAGGCAGGGTCACCATGTTTCATGAAATCGCATCCTTTATGAATCCACTCCCTACATTGAAGCACCAGAACATCATTAATCTTATCTCGGGGATTCCCAAAGATTATTTTATCTTCTCATGGTCCTCTCCATGATGCATCCATTCTATACACACATCTTCATGAAGGTTGAGTGACCAGATCCCCCACATCCATCTAGGATCAATACATTTTGACCTTAATTACCTATGTGACTTATAACACTCATTCTTAGGTCCCAATCTACCTCATGTGTGGAATGAGACACCTACCTACGGTTTTATTCTTATCATTGGTATGCTAAATCTTGCTTCTTCATAATATATGAAAGATAACATGGATTTATTGATTAACCAATAATCTTCGTCATTATATGATGGTATATCCAAATCCATTCCCCTCATAGAGGTTCATGAGCTATGATCATGCAATCCCAATGGGTAAGGATTGAGTCCCCCACATCCATGATGGATGTTGTAAAACCACCAAGGCCCAATATCCATTACACAAGACATTATATTATGTTCATAAAATGAGAAATAAATACAATATTCTTCATTTGTTGGTGGAATGGTATAGAATACAAACTGCCTAACCACACCAGAAATGAGCTCCTCTAAAGATGGAATGATATCCTCCTAACATGGAATTAAATTATCTATAGGAATATTCCAGATATGTAATCCCCATATAATCTCTTGTTTACAATTCTTTCCCAACATGGGCATTATATCTTCAATTTCATCTTGTTCTTTCGAATCAAGAATGAATCACATGGGATTAGAGGTTAGTGATGATATTTACATCCTAAAAATCATTACATAGTACCATAATTGGATATATTCCTCAACATCCAATAAAATGAGAATTATAATGAGTGTAATCCCCCAAAACTATAATCATCCTCCTTAGGATGCTTTTATGTGTAATCCCAAACCTCAAGCTCTTTTGGGACTCCTACAACCCCATCCCATTCTGAAATATTGGGGTTTTTATTTCCAACTAATTGGGATACATATTTATCCTCAATATATTCTAAAACCAATATCCATATCTATCATGATTTACTTTGGGCCATATCTTGGGTAAGATCACACCCCTACCCCAAGTGCACTCATCCCCCCAGGCCCTTCTAATTTCTCAATGCGTAAGACCCACCCCAACTCCAACCAAGAGAAATCCTATTTCGAATGGAATATTCCATGCATAATCCCCAAACCATCACTCTCAGATGATCCCTTTGTAATGTGAGAATCCATACCACATGATGTTAAACATCATGTACTGGTCCTATAACATGACAGTAAACTACATCCTTGAACTATATGTGTCTTGATCCATGTCTTCTGAACATGGTATTTTGGGAAACTCTTTATTGTTTAATATCAAATAATGGTGAACCAAGGTGCTCCTCCTAGGAATATACATTTCCAATCCACCTCATGGAGTTCTCTGATCAACCTTCACATTGTGAAATATTCCCATTATGGGATACCCCCTTGAATATGACTCCTTGTATAAATAGGATCCAACCAATGTTAAAACATTTAAATAATCTCTCTTAGAGATGTACCCCCAATATCCACCTCTAGGGGTGTTCCAATCAGTCATAAAAGTGTTACATCGTCCTTTTACAGAACATTCCTCTGGAATCCACCACCATGAGCATTATGATCTATCTGTCGACAAACATATCGGTGTGACATTATTCAAATTAGTGATGCATATTTTTTATCAACCTTTATGGGTCATCTTGATCAATCAATTTAATATCCATATAATTTTAAACAAGTTCCCCAATCTATCTTCAGATGACATTAAACATGCGACCTAATATACACACCTCATGAAAAATAGGGGATCGCTGAGGTGAAATAGTTGTATGATATAATCCTTTGGATTTGGATACCTCATGATCAACATGTTATGAATTTTTTACCATGACTAAGATGATAAATGAGATTCCCCCATATGGGGAATAAAACAAGAGAGAAATGTTCCTAGTTTCAGACATGCCACTGATTCCAAACATGAAATCTCTCATGACTAAAGGTTTCTTCCCTATCAAGACCCAAATTAATGTCCATATAATAAGTATCATAATTAAAAATAATTTAAAAATATATGGAACCATTAATGAATTCATAGAACATTACTTAACTCTATGGTGGAGACCAATACAAGGCATTGAGTTCCAAGGAGGAATTCATGTAATGAGATTCTAACATCCAAGTATCCCATTTTGATCAAGGAGTAGTCCTCATTGATGAATGGTGTGAAATCCTATCTACATTGGAAATAGGGAGTGTGGTGTAACAAGCATTCTAGTGCACACTAACACAGTGAAGTTTCCCATAATGAAAGAATCAAAAACAAAAAAAGTAAACCTAATATGAAACCCTACTACAAGACATGTTGACTAGTATTGTTAAACACATCATAAGATGATAATTTTACCAGATCCAACCATCTGGTGCCTGGACCCACAAAGAAAACAGTGATCTCAGCATGGAACTCACAATAAATTGGAGCTGTTAAACATTTGGAATTTTAGATCGTGACATTGTCATCATGGATCTCTATATCCATACAAGGAAGATTGGAGGATGTTGGAGTATTAGGAATTCCATTCCTTGTATCCATATTTACCCCTGAATTTTCCTTTATTGAAGGACCCTAGTTGGAGGAAACCAGAAACTCAACAGCCACATACATAGGGGCAGGTGAAACATAAATTTGGTAATCCCACACAACTCCACCCCAACCATTAATTTCAGTGGACTATAACTTGTAGGATTTAATGCCTCACATCACCTTCAAATATCATCCATATGAATGTGATATACACCCTTGTACATCAGTACAAGTCAAATAGCTTCATTCCAATAAGGGATATGGACCTATAGTACTTAGAGGCTTCACCGTATCACTGACACCATCACCCCCAAGGGGCACAGAGGGAGAAACCACTCCTCGTTCCCATATCGAATCACTTTATGTGACTCTCCCTGAAGTGATCCTATGAACCTACACCCTACATGAAGGAGGAGGGGTATGATTGAGCCACCATGGATAATACTACCACCTATGATATACAAATAAAGGATACAACTTGTACCTATTATCATTGAAAAAGTCCATTTCTTCATTCCAAATATTAATTGTATTATACACTTGCTCTGTTGTCCCAAGTCTAGACCACCCAATGCCAAAATCTAGTGAAATCATCAGATAATTCTCATAATATGGATTCATATTCTATTGATTCAATTTCCCCTTTCACCTGTACTTATTATTCTAGATTACTATGATAAAAAATCATCAATCCATCAATGAACAATTGGTATTGAGGCCTCATCCTCCCCATAGGATGTCTAGGTGGACTCGGTCAATCACTGGTACCACCAACATCTGTTACAAGCCAACCCGTATTGATGAGTTTTAGTACAGAGGTCTTCCCCACACCATCACCAGACCAAGTGTATTTACACCCACTCTCATAAGTGTGGAGGTCCTCCCCAAATTGACAACCAAAAAAGGTCCTCCCTATGCTATCACCATCAGCCAATATAGAGGTCCTCTTTTTTCCATAAGCAATCAGTGTGAAGTACCTCCTCATATTGTGCCTAGTTGATGTAGAGTTCATAACATCTCTATCAATGATAAAATGTAAGGAAATACATGATTTATAAAAAACCAATATTAAGTTCCTCCCCATTCCATAACTGTCATCAATCATTGAGGTCCTCCGTGTTCCACATCCAATCATCTTGAAGGTACTCCTCACATCATCCATAGATTAAGTGGTGGTCCCCCTCCTTTAGGATAAATCAAATAAAATTTCCTCCACACTTAATTAACAATCAGAACAAAGGTCCTCCATATTCTATTAATCTCATCCATCGTGGTGGTCCTCCAAGTTCTACAACCAATCAGAGTGGAGGTCCTCCCCAATACCACAATAGTAAACATGGAGGCCCTCCCCAAGTTCTCGCAAATCAAAGCAGAGGTCCTCCTGATGATTGCAGCTACCAAAATGTAGGAAATATTTTTATTCTATCTCCATAATATAGAGGTCATACCCATGTACATTTTGATCTATGTGAAGATCCTCCTAGTGAATTGAGTCAAGGGCCTCTAATGACACTACCACTAGATTGCATAGTGCACCTACCCATTTCCCTATCGACTATGGAAAATACCCTCCCTAATTCATCAACAACCAGAGTGGAGGTCCTACCCACTCATAAAACATTAAATGTAGATGAAATCCCTCCATTAATAAAAAACAATATTAAAGTCCTCCCCATATTCCAACAAATCATAGTGGAGTTCCTCCCTGTGATATCACCCACCATCATAGAGGTCATCCCCTTGCTGAATAATTTATCTACCTAGAAGAACAATCTCAGGGTAGAAGGAAGATTTTCAACCATCGAATGAATACTCATGAGAAGAGAGAATTCATCATCAATCCTATCCACATACATGATTCTAAGGGTGAATATTATTTTGTGAACTAACCATCACTCCAGTCATCAGCATTAGATTATGATATAGGTGCCCAGCAAGTGATGTTTATCATTCTCGACGTTGAGATTCACATGATCCCCAAATCCCACCACAATTACATGTAGGTGGAGGATGTTTTGGTTCCCTTCTAGGGTCTCCTGGTGAAACAATATCTATCATCACCACTCTCCCTCTTAATCAGTACCCAATATCGTGGAGAGATATTCTAGTGTCAGTTAACTCCTTATAATGGTGAGTCACCTAAAGACCCACCAATGATTTCCACCAAACCATTAAATGAGGAAGTATCGAACCCTCAGTTCTATAAGGATGTGATGAAAGGTTTGGTACCACTATCATAAGATGTACCAGTGTGTAGAAAATAGTTGGATCACAAAGAAACTCTTCCACTATCCAAACAGTTTCAGCAATGATCCTCATCCGTTCCACCACTAATCTATCATCAAGGACCAACTAAAGTCTGGGATGATCAAGAGTTGGGGACAAATTCTTCTAGGGAAATACAATGGGAGTCTATGGATTCCAATAAGTTGTCATTCAGGTTCTTTCCAAATGAGGCTTTGAGCATTGACATTTGAAGTCCTTCATCGAGGGACAATACATGTATTTTCGACAGAATATATGGGAAAATCTATGTCTCCTATGTAACCATTAATTGGTCTATCCATGAAACAATTATTACTTTGATATAATTGACCAATAGTTTTGAATGGATGAGTTAACATCACTTTCAACAGGTTAGCATCCTGAATTTCCCATCTACCGTAATAAAAACAATCCTAGACGCATGAAGATCCACATAGTGCTCCATAAAATCATTGAAAAGAAATCTCTGCACATGAAGATCTGGGGATAGGGGTAGTATTCTTCCTTGTACTTCAACTATATACTGTGATAGTATCACCTACCCATTGATATTGACGATTTTCCTCTCGGTATCATTACAATATATATGATTGTTCAAGAATTTTTATGGAAAGGGGCATTGATTCATGTCTTGACAGAGAAACCCCACCCCTTGGGGTAGCTTAGTATAAGTTAGTCCCTCATACATGCATTCATACCTACCTCCAAAAGATGAAACTCATCCCTAGAGATCCCCCCATGTCATTTATCATCATTCAGAATACCAAAATGGGTAACAAACATATCAAGAAGTCCAATATGTCTTATATTTCAAAGAAGATATATTTTAATTCCACAATTTCTTCATTTCTAGAGAAGGTCAAGGATGAGAAAAAAATCATCGATGATCTTCTCACTAAGCGGTGCTCAGACTATGGAACTTCTTGATATGATCATGTTCCTCCTCCACTAGGGTAGCATGGGAATCCAAAATTCATTCTTGTACAGTATCTCCCACTTGTTCTATTGATCCTGTACATTCATATAGATTAAAGGTGGGGATTATGAAATGTTATCGAGATATGAGTTAGGGAATCCACCTATGAAATGTGATAATCTTCCTTGGTACCCATATAAAGCTTCTCCATAAGCAGTTGTTCTTTATTACCGAGTTAATGAGCTAGTAAATGCATTTGTGGTTAGGAATCATCATCATGATAGAGACCCTCACCAAGATGATTTGAAATCTTCTCTCATCACTCTCCATGAGGCCCTCGAGATGTGACTGGTGTAAATCCCACTAGATTTAATGGTGTACTTGGCATGAGTGGATGATATGAAAGAGAACCTAGATTTTGGGAACTCTATATTTATTCCTTTCAACGGGGTGGGTGACACACGGTAGTTTTTGGACCACATCACCGCAAGGTACATACCCATGTTTGGAAGCCTAATGCTTCGAGAGACCACCATGATGTTTTTCTTAATACATACATTAAAAGGACATCTGTTCATCTAGTATATCCATTTTCCCATTGGGTCCATCACTGAATGAGATGATCTTTAAATGAATTTCCACTACTATTTTAGATCAAACTCATGCATGAATTTAATTGAAAACCTCTTTAATAGAAAGAAAAACCCTAATGATAACATCGTATATTTTTTCATAGTGGAGAGGCCTCCCATACTAGCATGATATGACAGTGACTCATGAAAAGTTGATAAAAATCTATGTGGGTAGTGTCAAGGCTTATTTGGTCCCTACCATCATCACTCAAAACATCCTAGGTGGGTTTCGGGTTTTCTCAAGAAAGTAAAAACACTTAAAGTAATCCTTACATAAGGATAATCACGGAAATCCATTGACTCTTCCATCTATTATAAAAACAGTGTCCATAGAATAAACTAAAATTTTCAAATAGGGAGAGGCCCCAGTACCGCAAGAGTGGTTTCCCCATTTCCAGCTAAGCTTCTTCACATGAAACATCCTTATCAATATCAGCCTCACCCAATGTAGAATGGTAATGGAATCCCCTTTAAAGCAAAGCCTCCAAGGTAGGGAAATGTTGTTTCTACACCAAATTGGTCACTAAAACATCTTCTGTGATAATCTACCAAAATTATCTTCCCATATAAGAGGAAATAGAAATATTCTTTAATAGAGTAAAATATTCTTGTTTATTAGCATAATTCCTTTGATTAGGGGATTATAAAGCTACCAAATTGATTGAACACTTGTAAATACAAGCATACTGATTGGCCCAACCATTTTCCTTAAAACATGATGAATGTAAATACCATTAAACAATGATATATATTTAAGTATCATCTCTAGGACCATATGGATAATGATATTTTAAATTTGGGGAATGTTTTTGCAAAAGAGGAAAATATTTATTTGATTCCTGACTGTGAAAATAATGGTGAATAACAACAAGTTTCCAACTATGGGACTCAGATGTATAATTACTAATTAAATCACATGGTAGTTTCCCACACCCACATTTTCATCCATGCCCGCACGGGTCACCTCAAATATCTTGAAGATTGCACACATCCGGTAAATGATACTTATGAATCCACATCACAGTCTTTGAAGACAGAAAATAAAATACAATAATGGTGAAATGAAATGTATATTTCCCCACCAATGCCAAATAAATCTATTACTGGAAGAAATATCATTCCTATAGAGATAGGGATCACCCCTTGGGTCCACTGAACATTGAAAGATTCATTTAATTTTGAGGACAATGAGAACGCCTCTAGGAACACCGTTGAGTTAGTGTATTCTGTTATGGTCCCTAATGAGTATGGGCACCCAGAAAACACCTAATATGCCTCTAGATAATTCCATGAATGGAACATTCAATGACAGGAATGTAGATAAGATACATGTATGTTTCTAATGTTGAGTTATGAAGGAAATTGATACTAGAAGGTAGGTCTCACGTAGTGAACATGAGGCACAATCCTCAAAATGTGATGTGTCAGACACATTGACATAGATGGTCTTGTTAACTAAATGGGAAGGATAATTATTGTTTCATCATAATTAGCTATGTCCAGGTAATGTTGTGCCTCAGAGTGCCAACATTAAACTAATAGTGCTTTTGGGAAAGTTAGTTGATGATAATTAGAATATTTCTAGCAATACTAATAATTTAGTGGTACAACCAACTCAACATGTTATGCTTCCATCCAAATTTTTCAATGTTTAATATGAAATGTGAATCTATCATGGATGAATGAAATGATTAATCACCTCACCAATATAATTATAGGACTCTCTATTCATGAGGCCCTTCACATGTCTATATAAATTTGTGAGTCCCTCACATAATCCATCAACCCCCCACCACTATTTCAATACTGAGGTAGAGGACACAAATAACTACTATTAGGAGGGGGTTGTGAAATATGAATCCAAAACCATAATTTCAATCTAAAAACAAGATTCGAGATCCCTCATGTAGGGAAAATTTTCTACATTGTACATCATAGGCCAATTTAATTGGGTGGAAGTCCACCACTACCTAAGGGACCAAGTTTTCATGATTAATCTCATCCCAACCCATGAAATTCATATTATTGGACTCACTGAATAATATTTGAGTCTCTATAATAAGATGATCCATCGTTATGAACGGACTGTGTGGAGACAAAGTGGTAGGTTCTGGTTGAAGAACTACTTTAGAGGCTTGGTCTAAAGTGATGAATTCATGGTTTTCTCATAGGATACCACCTGCAATTCATTGATTTGTAGGACCTGGATTCATGTTTATTCAATAATCACTTTCGATTATCACCAGTGCCTCATGTACTACCTCAATGGTTAAATCTGCTTGGTTAAGGCTGACACAAATTTGTTTAAGTTAAGTGAATCATGCTACCTTGACACCATCAATTACTAAAGTGAAGGAAATAATGTTCAGACCAATACGACTGAGTACAAAACCGTTGAATCTAATCCATGGGAATATTTTGATGAATCATTCGTTATCTGAATTAACTGGTTGGAATTCACCTTTTCGGATTTGGGAAGTTTTTTTTTGTTTCTGATATTAAAGGGAACGACATCTCTAATTACATGTAATGACAAAAGAATACCTCGTATTACTATATATCCTAGGTCTGGTTGATACCAGATTTCCCTAACCCTATGAGGTATCTAGATTTTCACCACAAGTCTTCCATTGTATTTCATACCGTCATATTTTTCTATGACATGTTGAGCGAATAGAATCCAACCCACCACTATTTCATTAATATCATTCATGGATCCTATGGTCGAAGGACTAATGGGATTGACACAACATCTTCTTTCACTATAGTCTTAATAGAGCTGGAGCCCCCAATAAGGGTTTGGTATCTGCACATGTAGGCACAAACATTCCCCCAATATTAGTCATCCTGGATGATCCACCTCCTCCCATTGATTCTCATACCCTAGATGATGAAGAGGATTTGTAGAAATCTCATCCATCATTTGAGTAGAGTGCCTCCACCATTGTCTAAGAGTCAATTCAGGTGAACCATGGAACTGAGAAAAATTCAAGGCTAGCACTGATAATTGTATCCCTGAACCCATGGTAACATCAGTAGTATGATAATTTCCTAAAGCAACATTGTTATGTATTTTCCTAGAGTTATAATGAGATACTGGGACTAGACCATCATGTCCCCATCCGCCATCAATGAATCCTGATGAGTATTTATGGGTTCTAGACACCTCCTTAGAAAATGTACTCCCCTCTCTGTTCTATGGTTGATGATTAAGTGGAAAAGGACATCAAATACGACATCATCATATAATTTATTACCCCAGGTGTCTTTCCAACATCATCCATATTATGAATAAGAATGTGGAAATCATATTCTATATCAACATCCATAATCATATGAGCTAATGTTTGAAGGATGATTTTACCCTTACATTTATATTGTTGTTGATTGATCACATAACAGGATTCCATACTCTCTTATCCTTTGATGGGTATTCCAAGAAAAATCAGATTTGTATCACCCTGACAACGAGGATTATACCACCTTCAATGTCCTACATGGTAAATTTTTCTATAATGTGATTATGTTTTCTATGATTAATTATAGAGCGACTTATCTGCTAACTACACACCACATCTTCATGAAGATCCTTAGGATTATAGTGTACTTCTATGTAGAAGATGGTGTAGTCAAATCCCACAAGAGTATGGACCATTTTAGATATTTTGAAAAAGTTTTTGAATTTATCCAATCTAGGAATTTGATGATAAAACTTTTGATGTGTGCATTTGAGGTTTTCTTTTTTAAGATTCGTTGTTTCATCATCAAATACCAAGGTATCAAGATCGACCTAAATAATTTCATGGCCATTATCTATAATTCATCTATGAGAAAACTTTAAGAGCTCTAAGGTCTCCAACACCACATACCCTATATATGCTGATTTACCAAAAATCTAGATTTTAATTTTAATCATTTTCATGGATCATGAAGAAAGGTATAATATACTAGTGGTATGGGTAGTGAAATGCCTCATTCAATGAAATCATGTAGTATCTTTTATAGCCCCTGGATTTGATGCCACCCATCTATGAGAATCCTTTGGTCCTCTATATTACCACCATAGAATTTCCCCTCGGTCAAATTCTTGTTCAAAAAAATTAATGAAGAAAGAACCATTTATGTTATTGTAGTCTGATGATCTTCGACAAGGAGACCACATCCCCTCCTATTAATAAGAACTTCCTTGCATTGGTTTTTGAAATGAAGAAATTTTTGAAATATGTGAAACATAATGAGATATTTCTAGTTTCTCGAGTAGACCCACTAATGTATATCTTGAATCACCCCATGTTGACATGTTGGCATGAAAGCTAGGACATTATCCTTTACTAGTTCAACCTCATGTTCATCTCGCAAGAATCCAAAAAATTCCATACCTTGTCAAGATTTGTTTCCCAAATGAATCCTATATAATTTCCCCTAGATATTGATTTCTCAGATGAGTATATCCAGTAAGTTGATCCTTCAATTCTGTGTTGGAATATTCATTTTGAGGGGGCCTCACATAGCCCAACTGATAAGAGGCTCAATGATCCCATCCTCAACAGAGTAGACCTAGGGATCATCTTCATCACACCTGCATATGTTTTACTTCCCTAATAATTCCTTTTATTATATGGTTTCACCAATAACGAGGAGGAGTATTTGGATATCATTACTAGTCTCATGATGGACCTCAAGATCAGTGTATCTCACTTTCACATGAATGGAGCCATTGAGTTATTCATTAAAAATATAAATGGTGACTATATTATTAGGAATCCAAAGCTCATTCCCTTACTGGATCACACTCTCTAGATGACGGACTAGTAACCTTCTTATCTAGAGTTGACTCATTTTCCCCAGTAGTATAATGGTATAAATGATTCTTTATCTAGTCTAGCTGCCTCTCTTATAGAGCCTCGTCTGTTGGATATATTTATTCACATAGCTCATCAAAGATTCAATTCTCTCATCATTTCATATGATGATGATATACATTAGGTGAACCATCCAGAAGCTAGTTCTTACATATTTGGACCATGTTTCCCACATAGAAGATGAAACTAATCATTAGACAATCCCTTTCATCGAGTATCTCCTGAATGGTGCTCTCCATACAAATCAACATGAACATTATCAAATCCATCGGTGTGTAGTGTACATCACCCCCCAGATTTGGCCTTACCTCAGGAAAACTCTCATTAGATGTGGTTCAGATGGAATTATCCTCATATGAGTACTAGTAGATGAATTTACTTAGGTTATTAATGGAGTTCATGTCAGATATTGTGGTGATCATCAGTATGTTTGTAGTTGTACCACCAGATTCATAGGCTATGTAGCTTATAGACCACCATGGTCCATGATTACATTGATTATTCCCAATGGTGTCATGCATGTATGATCCATTCAATATTGGTGTATTGAACACCACATACCCTTCACACTACTATATATTGTTTCCTTTTTAATGTATCGAGGAATCGATGTTGTGGGACCCTATCTGCAAGAAATATCTCACCAATTATGATTCATTTTAAGAAGGACATATTTCTTCTCCAAGTGGAGAGAAGTGGCTCCTTTTAAGGAAGTCAACACCTGGCCAGTGATACAATTCATGGTCTCCCAGATCATCCACTAATTTTGAGTTCATGACACCATTCATGCTGAAAACAAAAAAAATTCTATGCTTCTGAGAAGAATAATTTCTATTTCAAGTGTAATATCTGGTCTAACCATGCTTCCTGCTACCATTAAAAAAATGGATAGATTGAGTCATTAAATAAGAATATCTCTAACATTATTCAGCATATTTTATACCAGAAAAACAAAATTTTTCTGTATAATCTTCTCAATTCCCTCTAAACCTATTAGAAGACAATTCACAATTCCCCCCAATTGACTCTATATTCCCTATTGTATGAAATAGATGTAGTCCTTCCCATTGAGATTCAATATCAATTTATCCAAATAAAAATATATGACAAGAATACATTTGAAAAAATGGCAGAAGACCATATTTCTATACTGAAGTTCCTCATTGAAAACATGATCTTGGACATTTATAATCTTGAGAGGCATCAGAATGAGATAGCAATATCATTCAAGATGAATGTTCTACTCTACTATTTTATCTACGGTGATATGTTACTAGACATTAGAACATCAATGATAGCTAGAAAAAATTAACTATAGTTGTAAGCCAAGTGCAATGGACCATACATCATTAATAATATCTATACTAATGGTGTGTGTACTTTGATCACTATTGATGAAGAGAACAATACTCCTCTTAACAACGCCAAGTTCCGCAAATAATAATACACATAATGAAACCAAGAGTTCTATCTTCATGACATTAAATTATGTAGAAACTCTCTTCCTCACAGTATGATGTTAAACTATGTTTCATCATCCTAGCTACATGAAGATAAACTACAGAGTGCCAAAATCCTAGTTTCATGACATTAAAATATGTAACTGCTATTTTACTCACTATTTGATGATAAACTATGTGTCAGCATACCAACCACACCATGGTAAACTATATTTGTCTAGAATCTTTGTTTCATGACTTTAAACTATGTAACCACTATTATCCACATCGTATGATGATAAAATTTATTCAAACATACCAGATGAACAATGATAAAATACATAGTGCAAATTTTCTTTTTTCATGATACTAAAATGAGTAAACATGTTCCCCCAACCATATGATTCTATGATGAATGTCAGAATCCTAGCCACACAACTATAAACTGTATAGTGACAGCATCTAAGTTGGATGAAATTAGATTGTGTAACAACTATCTTCCCATACTTATGATGTTAAACTCTTTGTCAGTTACCCATCTGAATGACTATAAACTACATAGATCCAACAATCTTGATACCTGAAATTAAACTGTGTAAAAATTATTATCCACACTGTATGACACTAAATTGTGTGTTAGAATCATAGAAACATGATGATAAACTACATTGAACCAATTTTCTATTTTCATGTAATTGAACTGTGTAAAATTATTTTCCACACCATATGACGTTAAAATATGTCTCAATGTCTGAGTCACATGATGATAAATAACATAAAATCATCATCCATGTTTCATGGCATTAAACTGTATAACAATATCTTCCTCACCATAAGATATTAAACTGAATTTCTATATTTCATACACATAATGATAAACTATATGGAACCTGTATCCTTGAGGCCTAAAATTAAACTATGTAATGACTATCATCCTCATCATATGTCTTTAAAAATCTTTTCATCCTCCCAAATTCATGAAAATAAACTAAATAGAAACATTTTAATAACCCATGTATTCATATAAGGTACACATTCTTTTATTTTATGTTTCAATACCATGTTAAGGCATTATGTGAATTTTTATCTTGATAATTGGTGTTTTAGATGTGTTTGGGGATTGTTCAAAGGACAAAACCATGTTTTTGGATGAAAATGACCTTGAGCACAGTTTGCATAGGATTTAGGTAAACCATGTGAGATTATGGAAAACTGTAGGTTTTGGACAGAGAGGTTCCACATGGTTATAGCATGGTTAGTAAAATAGTGAGGGGAAACTATGTGGGGTGGCCCTCTTAGGCATAGAGGTGTTCATGGGTTTCTTACGGCTTGGTAAACTATGCGGGTAAACCGTGCAACCTCTGCTATGTGTATTTTTAATTTTAAAATAAAAATAAACTTATTTTCAAACACAAATGGTATTTCTCTCTTCCATGAATAGAGGACCTCCATGGAGAACCATTTTGATGCCTATTCTAGGAATAAATCCCTACTCTATGTTCGCCTTCTGTTTTGATTGTCGATCATCTCCAAGGATCCGAAATAGTAAGGCGGAAATTACTTTTTAATTGTTCTGGATTCATAGGAACAACGAATCCACTATTTGGATTTAGGCTCATGTGGCATAATAATCCATTCTTTGTAAGTTCATATGCTTTCATTCAAATAGAGATGAATCAGAACATGTTACAGGGTGGGCTTTCTACTACTGAGTAAAGGTTGGGGTTCTATACATTCTTTTATAATTTCTTAGTGTTTTTAGGCTTTCATCCAAAATTCCTTTTTTTGGACCAGCCGTCATGGTCTCGTTTTTGTGCAAGTAGATTTTAGTAGCATTAGTTAGACCTAGTGAGGTTGACCATGTGTTCTATTTCTTTACATTGGAACCAGTTCCTCATTTAGAGGTCACCCGAGGGGTGCACCTTAAGGGAATATCTTATTTATGAATCTTTAATTCACCCAAGGGGTGTGTGATTCTGCTTCCCTATTTAGAGGAAACCCATAGATTCCTTTAAAACTTGTGTAGATTACATAGGAGATGTACTTCTTCCTTGTATTTTGAATATCATGTTATGCCTTGTATTTTTTTATAGCTTCGATTAAGCGGAATGTGTTTATATGGGTAGGTATACCTATATGTAAATGTCTAGTGGCATGTTAAATGGTTTATATGAGAGAGTAGGACATTATTCTTATTTCGAAAAATGGTTTTCATGAGTGGGTATACTCATGGATTGTGTAGGTGGATGTGAGTGGGTATAATCACATTGAATGAATGTGTAATTGGAATGTTTGAATGTTTGAATGCTTGTTTGAAGGGTTTGATAGATGCCTTGGACTACTCTCCTTGGATTTATAACGTGGTAGTTGATGCCTATGGTTGACTCATCCCCTTGGGTCATGATTTCATGGGATCCCTTGGGACTTACTACCCTCTAGTATCCAACTTTCATGGGATCTTGTAGGAATTTATATTTACTTTCTTCTAGGACACCAACCAGTGCCCAACCAGATTTCCACCAGGGATACCAATGGGACCAGATGGGATTCCATGGATATACTCCTTGGATCTGGCACTCTGTGGTCTATATATTATTACATGGATGACTTGGTCTTCTAACACCTTGGATCCAGCCATTGAGTTCTGGTACTTCACTATATGACGTGGTCGTGGGATGGTACATTTTTTATACGGCGTGGTCGTGGAATACTAACTGAACTACATAGCATGGTTATGGATTTCATGATACTAATAGAAGTATGGTATGTCCATGTGACTTGCTTGTTTACTTATTAATAGCTATCTTGTTAGGAGATGAATCTCTTTTGCAGGTAACCATGAGGGTTGTTCAGTTTTACTTTATAGTAGACTTATTCCATGGGAATATGCACATACATACTATTTTTTACACTTGCTAGATCATTTATAAAATTGATTTGAGAAATCTGTATACCTTGGAGGTTTCCTACTAGTATGTTTATCTCAAGACCTATTTGGGCCTCCTTGTTGACCCAAATAGATTATATGGTTTTAGGTTATGATCGAGGCAAGTGCTATATAATAGGTTGTTAATTGTGGTTTCAGAGTAGGGGAGCATAATACCATGCATGGGCTTGCAATGCTAGGATACCTTTTTGGTATTTTGTTCTTTTTGGGACACTTTTATTGTATTTCCTTATACTATTAGGGATATTTTATAGACACATTTATCATATGCATCATTTTTTTTAATATGAGACATTTTTTGTTATTATTACGTATTCATGTATTCTAATATTACTTTTAGTTGTCTGTTGTTTATTTAGATTCCTATATTGTATATATTTTACTTCCTTAGTGATAAATTGGTAATGAGGTCATGGTCTCCCCCATTAAATCACCTAGCCCCTCGCTTCTAGCCAGTAGCCTTTGGAATTTGGGGAGATGCGCTTGAGCCCTTGTGACCTACCAGACTCGGAGCACCATTTTGGGTGGTATCCGAGTTTGGGATATTAAAAGTGGTATCAAAGGTGTTTTTTCATTGATTTTATAGTTTGAAATTAAATTTGGATATATTAGACATGGATATAAAGGAAATGGAATTTGGTAAAAAATTGTGTCCGGGAGTGGCTTCCCCTCGTATAGGGAAAAGCCAAATTGCCCCGAATTAAGTTCACATTTTCTGGATTTTTACTATTAAAGTTGATTCAATTTCACCATTGGGTGATGCACATGATTTATACTATTACCATTATTGAAATTTTTGGTTCTATTTCATTTGCAACCAGATGAGATGAGGGTGTGCTATCTCATGCATCATATAGACACTCGTTATAATCACATGCCATTCATTATGGCATACCATCTAGGATTTGTTAGAATTTTCAAATTTTTGTGATAATTGATGTGATAGATGTGCCTCCTATTGTTTTAGTTGGGTGTAGTTGATAAAAATTTGACGTTATCTTTCAATCCATTAAGAGTATGTGCCCTTATTAATTTGGAAATGATGCACCCACGATATGTAAATGATAAATGAACTTGATCTGATTGGTTTGAACAAGATCCAAGTTTCAGGTTCATGGGGTGTTATTGGACAACATGGATTCGGAAATTGGTAAAACCTAGGTAAAATTTCTGGAGTAACTAAATGTGAAATGGGAATGTAACTTGAAAAGTTAAATAGAGACTTGATGTAGACCCAAATTTTGAGTGGGCTAATGGAATATTTTCTAGTAGATCGATGGATGTTGTTTATAAAACCCTAGTATTTGGAGTAGGGTGTAGATTTGACTTAGTTTCTAGGAGGTTTTTGACCTATCCTATGCTTGTGAGATTTATGCCGTGATGTTGTTCTTTCCTAAGGTGTGTGTTTGGCACTATAAAGATATTCCACCACAACGACCTCCAACGGTATGCCATGATGGAAGTAATGACCATAATTCAGTGAAGTTGGGCCATGGGCTTCCACATGATCCTATTATAGTGCCAACGGAGGCGCCTGATGTTGTTCCAACACATGTTTTGATGCATAGTTTTGCGAGGGATTCTTTCGTTATATGCACTCTTTCCAGGGATCACTACAGCTAGCCTTGACAATGGCTGAGCTGACATGGGTGTTCTAGTAGCAACATCCTCTTATGTTTTCATGGGATGGTATAGCATTGTTTTTAGATATATGTATAGAGACCACATTAGCAATTTTCTAGCATCTAGAGATGATTCCGGAGTGGAGAGCCAAGCTCGCGACTTGCTCTCTACATGGAGCGGAAATGTGTTGGTGCGACATTTTGTTCCATGATGATAGTTTGAATAATATGAGATTCGATGAATTCCAAAACTGTTTCCATGACTATGTTTACCCCACGACTCAACGAGTGGTGAGTGATAGTGATATTATGCATCTGGAGAAGGGTGTGATGAAAGTTATGTAATTCTTGGCACCTTTTAGAGAGCTATAACGTTTTGTATTTGTGTATCATTTTGATGAGATATCGATGGTTAGGCGGTTCGTGGAAGGTCTCAAACATGCTATTACGTCCCAGGTCAACATGATATGGTTGCCTTATATCACTGAGATTGTGAGTCAGGTGCTGATTACATAGCCCAACCTGAGTGATGATGGGGTACCGAACATGGGAGTGATGTTTTTCGCCCCAGTTTATCTATGTATTCAGTTAGGACGTGATGTTTCAAGGATTCTCATGATGTGAGTTCTAGTCAGGCAATGGGAGAATGAATCTTGGGGTTTTATCCACCAGTTTGGTACATGAGTCCACATGAAATATTAGTGCATGGGTTACCCAGTTGAGTGTCAAGCATGCAACAAGATAGGGAATATGGAGCAATTTTATAGGACCCTCCCACTAGCTACAAGTGGTAGGGGTCATCTCGGATGTCATGTTTAGCATCAGGGTCTTCAGGTACATGGAAGATAAGAAGATGGAGCAGTGCATGCCAGTCAGGCCAGAGTAGTGGTGGTCGTGGCAGTGGTGGTTAGACACCAGGTTTTCAAAGGCAATAAGGCGGATTAGCTCAGGGTAACCTGGTAGGGTTACATGGTCGTGGTACTTTCTATAATTATACAGTGCAACAGACCCAACATGTGAAAATATAGGACCATCTAATGTGAGAGGTACAGTTTTAGTAGATTATACTATTTCCTCTACTATTTTCGATATAGGAACCTCTCACAGCTTTATCTCTACACGTGTGGAAAAGATCCTTGGGCTTGTTTTTCTGCCTCAGGGTGTTATGACACTAAAAACACCATTTGGATTTATAATAGGTGATATAAACTATTTTACAGAGTGTCCCCTTGAGGTTGGATGGTGTCACTTCACATTGGATCATAATGTCATTGAGATGACAGAGTTTGACATCATTTAAAAAATGGGCTAGCTCGTATCTTATCAAGTGTATGTTGGATTCTATCATTGGAGTAACAATTTCACATCACCAGAGGGTGAAATTTTTATTCACAAGGGTTAATGGGATATCCAGGCTAGTAGATCTATACCCGTGCATTTTGGGGCTAGATTTCTAGTTCATTTAAATATTAGCAGGGAGTGAGTCCTGAATTCTTTCCACCATTAGTTCATATCTTTAGGAATGTTGTTGGAATCCTCATGTTTTAATTATTTTATTAGGATCATAAATTGTTACTCATATTTAAATCTATCTTATATCACGTGTAGATATTCTTGGTTTCTTTATGATTTAAATACATTTGATAAAGATCTTGATTCCAATAAATCATAATTGATTATTGTAAACTATATTTACCATTGGACTGTAATGATTTATTTTTTGAATGATTAATTCAAATTATTTTGGTGAATATTACGGCTTATGTTTGTATACAGATATTTGCCTAAGTCTGAGAAGTTGTGAGTCTGCCAATGGTTATGGTTTTCTAACAAAGGATCCAAAAACTGTGACGTAGACACCATGACCCAGACACCATGACCGAGACACCATGACCCCGACATCGTGACCATACATTGTAATTCGTTTCAGGTCTCATTATGTCTATGACACCAATTCCTTACTAAGACATCGTTCAATGTTTGGGAAAGAACTAGACACCATGATCCATACACTGCATCTATGCGACTGGTTCCTGACCTCAACACAATTATGCCACCATAAATGTCTCACCACTCAAAGGAAATAAGAAGACAGTATTTCATGGTGACATCGTTTCCATGTGACACCGTTTCTTGGAAGACAGTGACACCATTCATTAACATATTTTGTAGATTTCATGTTAATTTTTTATGGTCATATTTGAAAATATTAAAAGCACCGACATAATTTATATTTCATTGTAGACATGTAAACTGATTGAATTAAGTACGAGGTTCGGGATACATGCATCATGTTGGGTCCTACACATGCACTCAATGAATAAAAAGAAAAGGGTGTCCTTAATACAAGCGATGAAGAGTAGTAGTGTGTAGCAGAAGCATGAGCATTCTTGAAATGTGGGACGATACATGAAACAAGATACATCTGGAGAACACAAAAATAATTATCGAATAAAAAATCTAGAATATCATAGATCAGAGCCGAAAAATATTCACAATACCAAATCCATGAAGAACGCGATCTTGGTCTAACTGTAAAATAGAGAATCAGACTTGCGACACACTATTTCCCACATGAGAACATGATTCATTCATCTTATTAAAAACACACATTGTATCCTGAACTAAACTAAAGGATACAAGATATAATTCCTCTCATTTATTTTTACACTTGTTTAACCTCACAAATAAGGGTATAATGGGTCCTTATGTTACCTGGTAGATTTTATCCACGGAGAACTATGGGAGATGTCATGTGACCTTGAAAGTCCTCTGCACTATTGTTTACCCCGATCCCGGATGTTGAACATGTTTATTAATATAAACTTCTTATTGGTAGGTGATTACCATGTGAAGTGGATTAGGTCTCGGCTTTAGACTGAACCACTTGTCTTATCTACTATATTTTTTAACGTAGTCATTCTCAGTTTTACTATATAATTTAGAAGTAAATAGATTAACTTTGATAGTTAATCATGGATAGAAGTTATAATTGTTTTCCTTATTATAATAGATTCAAAAGTAATATAAATAACTCATTATGATATTTCTAATTGATAATAAATCTTCTTGACATGTTATTTAAACATCGAATCTTTTATAACCATAATACCATGATTGATTGGGATGTATTTATTTTTATTGGGGAACATTTTTAACAAAATATTTCAACCGAAATTTTTATAGATACTCAATTCACCCCCTCTTGATTACTCTACTCTGACCAACAATTAGGTATCAGAGAAGATAATTAAGAATCCACTGTTTAAACTATTCAACTATGATTTTAGTTGAACATTAATGATCTATAAATTTCCATTAATTCTAACTATTATTCACTTAAAAAGTATTTATTTTTATGGATAATAGACTGGAATTGGATACAAAAATCATTCCACCATTCTTTAATGGAACCAATTATGCCCAACAAGAGAATAAAATGAAAATTAATTTAGAAAGTATGGGCTATGAAATTTTTTCTCCATGTATAGATGAGTATAAGATTTCAACTGCTGATAGAATTACTTGGGATGAACCCATTAAGATAGTGTACAACCACAATTGAAAATCCATAAATTCTTTATTTTTCTCTTTAGGAGATGAGGAATTTAACATAATTTCTGGATATAAAACATCCCATGAAATTTGGGATACCAGGACTATTTCATATGAAGGGTATTCTAGTGTGGATGAAATGAGACTTAATACTTATACTATTAAATATGATACCATTAAAATGAAAACTGATGATATTATTTCTGACATGTATCTCAGGATCAACAAAATGTTCTACACAATGATTTCCCTTGGAAGAGAAGTTACTTCCAAAGAAAAAATCTTGAGGATTCTAAAATTCCTACCTGATATATGCAGAGGAACCTATGTATCTATTTGAGATTCACGTGACATCAACAAATAACATGTTAAATAACTCATTGGGAAATTTTTGATGTATGAATATGAGATGATTTTCAATTAAAAAGATGAAGATGAACCAAAAATAAAATCCGTTGCATTCAAGACAAAAGGATCTAAACATAATGAAAATCGGAAAATGAAATTATCTGTAGAATTTTCCAGTAGTAAAAAAGAAACACTTGACAGTGACAAGTTGGTGGCTTAATTATCCATATGGTTTAATAAATATTATAAAAAGAATAAATTTTTTGGAAAGCCCAACTTCAAAGGAATATATGATCAAAAGGGAAGCTGCAAGAAATGTTGGAAAAGAAGTGACAAGTACGATGAGATAGTATGCTGTGAATGTAAGAAAAAGGGACATATAAAGGCTGACTATCCCATTATCAAGTATAATAGGAAATATTAGAGAAAAATGGAGAATGGATAAATAGGCAATGAATGCAATGTGGAGTGATTCTGTGGATAGTTCAACTGACTCAGAGTCTTTACATGATGAACATAGTAACAAAGGAAATATGTGTTTCATGAAAAGCACGTCTGAGGAAACCCTAACATCTCCTATACCAAATTTCAATTATTATGGAGGTGAAAGTGTTTCTAAAAATATGTCTAATGAATTAATGTTTGAGTATTGAAATATTATTGACAAGACATGTAATGAACAAAAAATATAAATACATGTCTTTTAAGAAACATCATGCTCTTACCTCAACTGTTAAATCTGAACTTACTCTATAAAGAGAGAAAAATGTTCAATTACTCAAAGAAAAAATTGAACTAGAGCTATGTAATGATCAATTGAAAAGGGACCCTGAAATGTTTACTAAAGGTAAAGATACACTGGTTAAAATTCAAGGTAAATAGATTGTTCCTAAATATACTACCTGTATTGGATATCAACATAACAAAAGAAATTTTGGAATAAACAATTTTGTTTCTAAATCTAGAACATACTTCATTACTTCCAGTTTAGGAAAACATTATGCTTGAACAAATGATGATACACTCTCCACTGTTACAATCTTTCATAGACTTAATAGAGTTTATTTTTCATGTACATTACATAATTCTTATAGGAAACCTATGAGGAAGACGTGGGTTTCTAAAGAACTAGTCCTTAATATTACTGGACCCAAACAAATTTGGGTACCAATGCCTGTTTTTATTTGATGATTTTTTAGAAAATTTGTATAATGAGTTCCTGGAAATGATTATTGTATATGGAGATTGGGTGTTAAAGACACATGACATGAGACTATTCATGCTTCAAGAACATAATAATAATTGATGGTGGACATGTCACTATTAGTGAAAATTCCAAAAAAATCATTGTACTTTTCCAAATCAGTAATTCTTACTTAGTTTTAATTTCCAAATTACTTTTTCTTAATGGATTGAAATATAGTCTTCTTATTATTTCATGACTACATTATGATGTATTTCTTGTTAAAATTAAAAATTATTCTTTCAATGTTTTTATTTCTAAAAATAATTAGTATTTCAAGCATTGATAAATGTAAATGTATATTGTATTTACATATATTTATTAGTTTCTAAAAATTGTTTATGTTTAAGTGTATTTCACAAAGAGTATTGGATTTGGTATAGGAGACTAGAAAATTATAATATTCACTACCATATAATGCTAACATGAAAAGGCTTAGTCAAAGACCTACCTAAACATGAGTTTCCAAATGATAAAGTTTGTAATCCTTGTCCAAAGGGAAATCAATATAAAATTTACTTCAAACCACTGAAAAAGTTTCAACTTCTCAACCTATCGAACTAGTTCACGTGGATTTTTTTGGACCATGTAGAGTTTTTAGTTAAAATGGGATGAACTGTGTTTATCTTCTTGTAGATGAATTTTCTTGATATACTGGGACTTTTTTCTTGGCTCACAAAAGTAAAGCCTTGTCTAATTTCAAAATTTTTTCTAATACTATAGAAAATATTGCTGAACATGGAATTAAATCATTATGAAGTTATCATGGTTGTGAGTTTGATAATTAAGAGACTGAATCCTTTTGATCACAAATGGCTATAGTCATAATTTCTCGCCCCCTAAAACACCTCAACAAAACAGAGATGTAGAATGGAGAAATAGAAGCTTGAAATAATTTTATTGGACCATGATTAGTGAATAGGACATACCAATCTATTTCTGGGATAAAGCACTAAATACAACATGCTATGTCATTAATAGAGTATTGATTATACCCATTCTTAAAAGAAAACCATATGATTCATGGAACAATAAAAAACCCAAAGTAAGCTACTTCCAAGTTTTTGGATTGAATTTTTATATCCTTAACAACAAGGAAAATCTTGACAAGTTAGCTTCCAAGAGTAATAAAGGAATATTTATAGGATATTAAAACTCTAGTAAAGCCTATAGAGTTTTTAACAAAAGAACTAAATGTGTTGAAGAATTTTTCCATCTCATTTTTGATGAGACATATCCACAAAAACCTATGATCACTCTAGATAACTTGGATAACGATATTTTAAACATGGATATTGATGAAGAATCCTCTAAACATCCTGTAATGGAATCTGTGAAAAGTTATAGTTCTGGAAATTATTCATATTCAAGTGATGATGAACCCAAATTTGTTGATCAACCTAAAATCACTAGTCCAACTTTTTCTAGAGCAGTTAAAACCCTTAAACCCATCATTTCGATGTTTCTATAGGAGAGTTAGATAAAATACTCAAACTATAGCTTCTCTTACAAATCAGGTTGAACATCATGTTTTATTGTCACATATTGAACATAAAAACAGTAATGATTCTATCAAATATAAATTTGGGGTGATGGCAATCCCAGAAGAACATAATCTGTTTGAAAGGGACAATTTTTGGAAACTTGGTGACATACCCAAAGACATATTTACCGTAGGCAATAAGTGGATTTTTATAAATAAGGTATATAGATCTTGTAACATAATTAGAATCAAGGCTTGATTATTTTCACAAGTCTATAGCCAAAAAAAGGAATTGACTTTGAGGAAACCCTTTCAATGGTATCTAGACAGAAAACCATAAAAAATTTGCTTGCTTATGCTACACATAAAAATTTCAAACAATATTAAATGGAAGTTAATAGTGTATTCCTCAATGGGTATATTGTTGATGATGTCATTTTCGAGACACCCCCTAGTTTTAAAAATCCTCATTTTTCAAATCATGATTTCAAATTATCAAAAGATTTTTATGGTTTAAAGAAAACTCCATGATCATAGTATGATAGATTAAGTACTTTTCTTATTTGAAATGGTTTTATAAAAATAATAGTTGATCATAACCATTTCATTAAATGAATATCCAATGATGTTTTAGCAGTTTAAATTTATGTAGATGATATTATTTTTAGATAATCAAAATATTCATTATGTATTGAATTTTTAAAAATGATGAAAAGTAAATTAGAAATAAGTTTAATGGGTGAACTAAAATTCTTTCATGGATTTCAAATCATTCAAAATAATGATGGTATTATTTTAAATCATTGAAAATATACTAGTCATCTTATAAATATTTTTTGGCTTGGATAAAACTAAATGTAGTGACACTTCAATGAGTACTGCATTTATGTTGGATCTTGATGAAGATTGAAAATATGTTGATCAAACCAATAACAGAGGAATGATTGGAAGCTTACTATATGTAACTTCTTGTCGACCTGATATTATGTTTAGTGTATGGATGTGTGCTAAATTTCAAGGATAACCTAAGAAATATCATTTAAATGATGTTAAAAGGATTTTCAAATACCTCAAACATACACCCAATCAAGGACTGTTCTGTCCCAGTGGACAATCAATTGAGTTATTTAGCTATTTTGATGCTTATTTTTTGGGTTGTATGTTAGATAAAAAATCACCTCTTGAACATGTCACATTTTAGTAAAGTACATTGTATCATTGTGTAATAATAAACAAAAATATGTTGCATTATCTACTAGCGATGTTGAAAACATAGCTGCTGGTAGATGTTGTGCACATGTTTTGTGGATGAAACACACATTACTAGATTATGGATCTCAATTAAGGAATGTACATAAAAATTGTGACAATACAAGAGCAATTAACATCTTTAAAATCTTTTTTCACACTCTAGGGCATATCATACTTATGTAAGACATCACTTTTTTAGATACCTTTATCAAAACGGTGATATCACTTTGGAATTCATTAGAACTTAATATTAGCTTGCTGATATAATTACCAATCCATTAAATTTTGAATGAAATGATTCTATCATACATGAATTAGGAACGATAAATCTTATGTTGAAAATGTGATGAATTCAAAACATATTGTCTCATAGATTACTATTTCACAGTTTACTGTTTCATGAGTCACTATCTTAGAAGTATTATCTCACTCTCATAGTTTTTCAAGTTGTTGCCTTAATGCTACTATCTCATGTTAATGTCTCGCCATTAAAGTATGTTCGGGTCTCACCGTAATAACACTTTTTTGTTCTATTTATATATTATTACCCGTATTTTTATAATTTATTATTTTATTCTTTTTATTTCATGAACTTTTAAATTTATGACGCTTGATTTCCATAAATGATAAAAAAATATATGTTTCATTATTTTCTTCACCCGAGCTCTCTACTCTCTAACCATATATCCTCCTTAAACACTTTAGTTCTCCCTTTCTCCCTAGAACATTCATTGAAATCCAATAATAAAATTATTGTCTTCATTAAATCCTGAGAAAGGCAGATCAAAGAAGAAAATGAAAAGAGCACTGAAGATAGCGCCCGAAGGCCCTTTGAATCTGAATATTTTTGACAGAATTGTGGTACCAAAAAAGGAGAACTTCCCTACATGGTTGTTGTCTTGTATGTCTTTAGTGTTGAAAGAACTGAAAGAGTAGGGATGGATGGACTGGTTCAAAAAAGAGAAAATGTCGATTTACCCAAAGATAATTGCTCAGTTCTATCAGTTTGTTTGATTCTCTTTCAATCTAGAAGATGATTTTTTTTAATATGCTAGATCAATGGCCAAAGATAATCTTTTTCATCTATGTTTTGGGATTCCTGCCTAGGGATACCTCATAAAGGTATTTTTTAGGACTACCAGAGAGGTCATCCTCTTCCATGTGATATCTTTGTTTTAGAGGAATCCTTGGGAAGCATGACTGTCAATAAAACATAGAGAAGAGCTATTTCTACTTATCTTGATGGTGAAATAATATTGTCGTTTAAGTTTATTTATAATCTGATTAGTCCAAAAAAAGAATATTTTTCTACCCTGAAATATCAATATATATTTTTGGTATATCTTATGAAGAATGGAGATAAGATTAACTAATTAAAGTATGTTATACTTTATATGTGTGAGTTTATTAACGTAAACGAAAAGTCCACAACCTTGTTCTACTCAAGGATAATATATACTGTATTGTTTGATAAAGGAATGGTTGGACCGAATGAATAAGTTATAAAGGACTTTGAAGTCTACATATCAAAGGATACATTTAAAAGAATGAAAAATAATTGGAATACGTGGAAAAATGCTTGGGTGGAGGATAATGAAAGGTTTCCTGAACTGTTTAATATAGTTGAGCATTCCTTAAGACCTAATGAAATATCTAATCCTAGTTTGGAATCAGATTAAATTGTTGACTATCCTGTTGAAGAAGAAGAAGACGGGGAGTTTGTTGCACCTACAGGGGAAGCTATCGTAGACAGGAAAGGCATTGGACTGGTTGTTCAAGACATAGTTGAGAATGAATGTACATGTTCATGATGAAACTGTTGATTTGAATGAATAACCTGATTCTAGAGAAGAATATGTATTTAATGTAAGGGAAAAGTCTATTATGGAAAAGAATTTTGAAGAAGAACTTTTTCTTGAGAAAGAAACTTCTTTTGAAGAACACATAGAGGAACAATCTAATCCCGAGATTATCATATATGATTATAAAAAAATGGAGTAGGGATTTTAGTTGGATTGAAAATAAATGGGTCAGCCTATTAGAGAAGAAAATTTTTAAATAGATCAAAGAACTGAATCTCTTAGTCCTATGAGATATGCACTTGTTAAGGGGGAGCATCACCCCAGTCAAGAAAGTGTTATAATTCCTAACCATTTTGATAAAAGAACTTCATATACCTGGTATATGTTCCCTATCTACATTGATGTGAATGGTACAAAGGAATCATCAGTTAAAGGCATAGACTTTCCAAATGTGTTTCAATTGAAACTGGTCTCTGCTCTTAAAGTAATCTATACAAATGAACCTGATCCTATCTCAACTCTGGTTCCCGAACCTTCACAAGAACCTCCATCCTATTTGAGTCATAATGATCTAAATGCATTTGGATATACTATACTTACTAGATTTGAAAATATCATGAAAACCCAACCTGCCCCTATAATAAACATGATTGAAATAGATTATTCCCTACGGTTAGAAAATATAATATGGAAAATTCATCAAAAAACTCTTCATGAAATTCAATAGGAAAAAATAGAGAAAAAACAGCTAAGTGATGAAGTGAAGTCTCTCATATCTATAGTAGAAGATATGAATAAAACTTTGAAATCAATACCAGATCATGTTTTCAATCCTATTGGGAATGTTAGTGGTCATATTCTAGAGGAGGTTGCCTCTCAAGTTCAACCTAACCTAACTTCCTTAGCTGATAAGGTGGATATGAGAATGCATCATATAGATCAATAAATGTGTGAGCATGTTATTGGACTAAAAAAATTGACTGATGAGTATAATGGATGTCTAAAGAATGTTTTGAATCAACTAAATTCCCTCACATTAGCTGTTACAACCTCTAGTGCCTCTGGACAGTCGTCGCAACTCTCCTTTGATAGTGAGCTACTCAAAACTGTTGTCAAATAAGAACTTCAATCAGTGTTATGGGGATGTGAAAAAGATACTCTATCTACAGTTGTCATAAATAGTGACAGGGTAATTGATTTATTAAGGATTTATTAAAATAATGCAAATGATGACCATGAAACAATTACTAAGAAGGTGGATTTATATATCAATAATATTTTCTTTAATAATGATATGTCAAACCATTTCAAATACATTGTAGAAAATTTGAAAATTCCTCATTTCACTCAACATTTCAAAGCTCATGTTCAAAATTTTAAGGATTTCATTCCTTTACTGGACATGTTAATGGGAAAAAAATTGATTTTTGAGAAAGTGATTTAGTATGGTGCTGAGATTATTACTGACTTCATCAAGTTATTGAGGCCTTATCTTCATGTGTAAATCACTACTATTGTGGCTCCTATAGCTGAACCCTTGAGGCCTGGTTTCCCTCCTTCCTCATCCACAACCTTTTCCTCTCCCTATATATTTATCTCTCAGGCTCTGGGTTAGATCGTACCTGTTATCCTTGACCCAAAATTACCTCAATCTTCTACAAAACATACCATAACTCCCAATTATTTTTGAAGGACTCACTCATATTTCTATAATGGTTGGATTAATTCCTTCATCCACTTATACGTATTCTCTAGTGGCCTCTCTTTATGATTCTACCAGGGTAAAACATAATACATCGAGTGCTGAAAAAATGTGAATACTATCTTTTTATAGGAATATTTTATTTTTTTGTTACCTACTACTTGTCATGAGACATCATTCCCCATCTAATGCCCTAGGAAATTTTATTTTACACTCTCTTATTTATTTTTGTACTATTTCTAATAATCCCAAAAGAGAGAAATAAATGTACACTGAGGGAGATACATCACAATAAATATATATATCTCACTCATATGATTTTTGGTCATCAAAAAGTGGATGTTTTTTGTACTCATCATGTTTTAATCAAGTTTTAATGATAAAAAATTTGGACTCTTGTTTAAATATATCGCATATCACGTGTAGAAATGATTGGTTTCTTTATTATTCAAATAAATTTTATCAACATCTTTATTCCTATGAATAATAACTTATTATTGTAAACTATATTTAACTTTCGTCAATAATGATTTCTTCTATGAATGATTAACTCTAATTCATTTAATGAAAATTACTACTTACATTTATATACAGATTTTTGTCATCGTCTGAGCAACCGTGAGTCTGCCACCGATTTTGGTTTTCTAGAAAAGGAATGAGACACTGTGACCCAGTCCATGTGACCTCAACACCGTGACCTAGACACAGTGACACAAACATCATGACCAGACACTATAATCTGTTTCAGATCTCATAATCTCTGTGACACTACTTCCTTGCTAAGACATCGTTCGATGTTTGGAAAAGGAAAAGACAATATTATCATAACACCACATCTATGCTACTCATTCCTAACATCAATAAAATTATTCCATCATGATTTTATCACCGTTCAAAGGAAAATGAGATGAAACCATTTTGTGGTGACACCATTTTCTATGAGACAACGTTTCTATACAGACTTTGACATCGTTCTTTACATTGTTTTGTCGTTTTCAATTTAATTTCCAATGGCTATATTTGATTCTTTTAAATGAACTGACAGAATTAATTTTATTTTATAGACATGTCACCAAATAGTAAGAGGTACGAGGTACGTGATACATGCATCATGTCGGCTTCGACACAAGTACTCTAAGAATAAAAAGGAAAATGTGGCCCTGAAACAAGTAATTAAGAGTAGTAGTGTGTAGAAGAATCACGAGCATTATTGAAATGTGGAACAATACATGAAAAAAGATACATATAAAGAATGCATAAATCATCCTCGAATAAAAAATCTGAAATACCACATATTAGAGCAAAAAAATCGTAGCAATACCAACTCCTTGAATAAAACAATCTAGATATAACTGGAAACCAGAGCAACAGACTTGTGACACTCTATTTCTCACAATAGGACTTAATACTATAATTTTCTTCAACCTAAAAGTCCATAGCATCATATAATAACACTTAGATCACTTTTAACATTTTTTAATCATCTTTTATCTATTTTTTACTGTTTTAGTCTTCAAGTAGTTTTTTTGTATTTGTATTAAAAACCCACATTGTCTCCTACACTACACTGAAGGATAAAATATATCCTCCATATCATATCTTTTTACACTTTCTTACTCCCACAGATAATGGTGGAAGAGTTACTTGTTTGACCTGACTATTTTTACCCACAATGAACTGTGAATGAGGTCGTGTGACCTGGATGGTCTTGTACACTGTTGTTTACCCCAATCCATAGTATGGATCAAGTTTACTAATATAAACTTATTTGCGGAAGGTGATTGTCAAGTGGAGTGGATTTGGTCTCGACCTGAGACTGAACCACTTGTTTCGTCAATTGTGTTTTTTAATTCAGTATTTCTCTTTTTTACTATATAATTCAGAAATCACTAGATTTACTTTAAAAGTTACTCTTGGATAGAAGTTATAGTTGTTTTTCCTTTTTATAATAGCTTCAAAAGTAATATCAATAACTCATTTTGATATTTCTGATAATTAATCTTACTTTTAAGAGGTTATTTGAGAGATCAAACTTTTATAAACGTATTACTTCGATTTAATGGGATAAATTTATTTTTAATGGAGAACCTTTTTAATAAAACATTTCAATAGGAATTTTTATAGAAACTCAATTCACCCCCTAATTGAGTAATCTACTCCCACCATCCAATCTCTTTCCTGATGATATTTCTGGTTTACCTCCTTATATAGAGGAGGGATTCTCCATCAAGCTAGTTCTAGGAGGTGTGATGGTATACATGCCTCCTCACAGGATGGATATGATGGCGTTACAGGAGCTCAATAGGTAGAAAGAGGTTTTGGAGGCAAAGGGGTTTATCAGACCCTATACTTATATGTGGGGTTCGCTGATCCTTTTGCAGAAAAGGTTGACGAATCTCTTAGAATATGTGGGGGTTATCAGAAACTGAACCAGTTTATGGATAAAAACTAATATCCTTTTCCACTAATATATGAACTATTTGATCATCTTCAAAGGGCTCGACTATTCTCGAAGTTCGACTTGAGTTCTAGAATATCACAAGGTGTAGGTTCCACTTGCATGCATACATTGTACAACATTTCATAGCAGGTATGGGTTATACGAGTATTTGGTTATGTCGTTTTGTCTCATGAATACATCAACAGTTTTAATGTTGCTGATGAACCGAGTGTTCCATCCCTACCTAGATTATTTTTTGGTGGTTTTCATGTATGATATCATGGTGTATTCTAACAGTTGACCAGATAATGAAAACCATATTGATATCATTTTTGAATACTCTGAGAGGGAATCCGTTATTTTCTAAGATCACAATTTTCCACTTTGGGATGGATCATATTCACTTCCTGGGTCACATTATCTTAGAGAAAGGAATGTCAGTGGACCCAGAGAAGAGAGGTATATAGTTTCCTAGGAAATTCCCAATAATTGTTTTTATACAGGACCTCTCACACCAAGATGTTCTGTTGTTAGGCTTGACTAAGAAGGGTGTGATGTTTGTGTGGTTAAAATCTTGTGAGACCACCTTTCGTGAGGTTAAATGGAGGCTGAAATCAACACCATTCTTCATATTTCCATAGTAGGGAATGAACTACACAATGTACTACGATTCTTCTAGTATTGGGATGGGGGTTGTATAGAAGCATGGATATTGAGTAGCGTCATATGGGTCTTAGAAGTTGAGGCATCACAATAAGAATTACCATACTCACAATCTCATGTTAGCTGTAGTTGTTCATGTGTTGTGATGTTGGAGATACTATTTATTGGGAAAACCTTTTTTGGTGTTCACATAACCGAAAAGTGTCAAGTATATCTCTACGCAGAGTGATCTGAATTTGAGGAAACAAAAGTTGGTGGAGTACCTACAGTCTTTTGACATTGATATTGATTACACACCTAGTAAGGTAAATGTTGTAGTAGATGTGTTCAGAATAGGGACTGAGATACAGGAATTGCATCATGCATGTAGCGAGTGGTATCTTATGGAGTTGTTTTCTGAAATGCATCTAGGGTCCATGACAGATAGTGGAATACATTTTTTCATCCTTATCTAATATGTATGAAAGACATTTGATGAGGAAACTATCGGATACAAAAGACCATTTTCTACGGGAAGGTGTGGCAGGTGAGGACCCTCCTCCTGGTTGGACAGTAGACGATGATGAGATCTTGTGTATCCATCGACATGTATCTATTCTAGTGGATATAAGTGAGGAGTTGATGTGGAATTTTATGCTTTAGATTAGGCAGTCCATCATGAGGTTTCCATGATGTACCGTGACTTGCGACGTCGGTACTAGTGGCCATAAATAATGAAAGAGGTAGTTGGTTTTTTTATGAGGTGTTCCACCACTCAGCATGTGAAGAAGGAACATAAGTGACCAAATAGGAATTTACATAAGTTACCACTCCCATAGAGGAAATGGTATGACGTCATGATGAATTTCATGAAATGTTTTCCAATGTATCCGCGAGTTAATGATGTTGTGTGGGTTGTCACTGATAGGCTTAAGAAGGTCGCACACTTCATACTGATAAAGGAAACCATTAGTATTGATGATCAAGGAATGTTGAATATATAAGATGTGGTAATACATGATGGGGTCCTGGGTACTATAATTTTAGATAGGAACTGTTATTTTACATCTTGTTTTTAGAGGAGTTTTTAGAGGGTGGTGGGTACACAGGATCTTATGAGCACAACATACTACCCTCAGATGGATGGCCTGTTAGAGCATACGATACATGTCCTTGAGGACACGCTGCGAGCATGCATCCTAGATTTTAGGGTCTAACGAGAGAGGAACATTCCCTTGGTTTATTTTTCATAAAATAACAGTTATCAAGAAATAATATAGATGGAATCATATGAGGCTTTATACAGTTTTTCGTACCATTCTCCCATGTGCCGGTTAAAGGCCAATGAGGCGAATTTACTGGGACAATGTCTTGTGCAGGAGACTTCTGAGTAGGTCCTGTTGATTCAAAACTGTATGGCTATTGCACAGTCTCTTCAGAAATAATACCCTGATCACTGTAGACATCATTTAAATTTTGATTTTGGGGATCATATTTTCTTTCGTGTTTCACTGAGGTGAGGACACATGCGGATCATGAGACACTGTGAACATTCACCGAGATATTTTGGGCCATTTGATGTTCTAAATAGATTCATTTCAGTTTCCTGTCAGTTGTAGTTACCTCAGAGGTACCGAGCCATGCATGACGTCATCCATGTATCTTAGCTGCATAGTTATCACTCTGACCCATCTAATATTATTCAGCCAGAGTAGGTTGAGCTTCAGATTTATGATTCCTTTAAGGAGCACCTGATTTGTATCTTGACGAGAGCACGAAGGTTCTAGAAGGCCGGTCAGTTCCTCTTGTACGGGACCTATGGATGCATTACTGTTTACCTGATGAATCGTGGGAGATGGAGGCTGACATATGTGCTTAGTGGCTATAGTTGTTTTTAGATGAATTATGACCACCCTTCATAGAAAAATTAGGGGATGAATTGTTATAAGGGGGAAGATTGTAAGAACCTAGGTTTTTTTATGAGGTACATAATATTTTCATTTTTGTTTAAATACCATTTCATTTCCTTATGAAAATTATTATCTTTATAATGTGTGTTTTGGAGGTGTGAGGGTCTTACTCGGTGGATAGAACCATGGTTTGGGCTTCAAATGACCTGGTGCATGGTATGCACACAGTTTAGGTAAACCGTGTGATAGGTATGGGAAAGTACAAGTTTCAGACAGAGTGGTTCCACATGGTTACCACACGGTTTGTCAAACATTGCGGGGTAACCATATTGGGTGGTTGTCTTAAGTAGAGAGGTGTTAACGGTTTTCGTACGGTTTGCGAAACCATGCGATTAAACCTTGTGACCCTTGGTTTGTGTTTTCTAAATTAATTTAAAACTAAATTTTGTTTTAAACCCAGCTGGGTTTTATGTATTCCACGCATAGATCACCTCCATGAATCTCTCGTTTGGCACCTAATCTAGAAATCGACCCATTCTCCTCTTTCAACATCTATTTTGATAGTCTATCGTCTCTACAGATTCGAAACTGTAAGGAATACATTTCTTTTTATTGAATATTTATTCTTTATAACAATAACTACACCTTTTATTTAGGCTCATATGCCCTAATATTTTGTTTTTAATACATTTTTATGATTTATTCCAAAACGGGATGAATCAGAACACGATACTGGACAAGATGTCTATGACTGAGGCGATGTAGTTGTTCTAAACTTTATATTAGCTTTTTTAGTGTTTTTTGGGCATTCGTTCGAAATTCCTTTTGTTATAATTTCTGTTGGGGTCTCATTTTTTGAGCAAGTATTATTTAGTACCTGAAGATAGACCTAGTGAGGATGACCATGGGTTTCGATTTGGTGCGTTGGAACCCATTGCTCGTTTCGAGGTCACCCGAGTGGTGCTACTTAGGGTAATATCTAGTTTATGCATATTTAAATAACCCAAGGTGTGTGTTCTTATGCTTACCTAGTTAGTGGAATCCTTTATATTCCATTTCACCTTGAGTATCATGCTTAGGAGAAGTACTGCCTCAATTCATTTTGAATATCATGTTATGCCTTGTCTATTTTGATAACTTGGCTTAAGTGGAATGTTTTTATATTGGTGGGTATGCCTATATGTAAATGACTAATGGCAAGTTAAATGGTTTATATGGGAGGGTAGGCCCATATTCTTGTTTTGATAAAAGGATTTCATGAGTGGGTATACTGATGAATTGTTTAGGTGGATGTGAGTGGGTATACTCACATGGAATGAATCGGTAATTGGAATTTTCGAATTCTTGAATGCTTATTTTAATGGTTTAATATATGCCTTAAACTTCTCTCCTTGGATCTGGAACACAGTAGTGGATACCTTGGGTTGAATCTATCCCATGGGTCTTGATTCTGTGGGATGATTCCGACCTTGCTACCACATAGGATCCGACTATCTTGGGGTTATGTTGGACTGTCTATTGACATTCTCATAGGACCCCAACCAATCCCTTACCATGTTTCCATGATTGATTCTAATGGGACTCAACAGAATTCCATGGAGACTCTCTTTGTTTGTATCCCTCTATGGTCTAGATATTACATGGATTTTTTGGTCTTCTGACACCTTGGTTACTACTTTAGAGGTATGATACTTCACTATATGGCATGGGCGTGGGATGCTACATTCATTATACACTGTGGTTGTGGATTACTGACTGCACTATACAATGTGGCTTTGGATTCCATGATATATATCGATGTAAGGGGTGGACGTGTGACCTATGTGTATCATTTGTTATAGCTTTCTTGTTAATAGTTGTCTCTCATTTGAAGGTAGCCTTGAGGGATATTCAATTTTACTTTATAGTAGACTTATTCCATGGGAATATGCACTTACTTACCATTGATTACATTTTCAATAACATTCATAGAACTATTGATAAATCTATATAGACCATGGTGGATTCCTACTGGGATGACAATCCCACACCATGCTTGGGCCCCCTTGGGTGCCCAAATTGATTATATGGTTTCAGGTGAAGATCAGGTCAAGTTCCCTAGTACAGGTTGTTAGTTGTGGATTTTGAGAAGGGGAGCATAGGACCATGATAAGGCTTTCAATTATGGGATAAATTTTTGCTCTTTTCTTCTTATTAGGGTACTTTTATTTTATTTCCATGTATTATTTTTTCTGTTTTCTATACACTTATACCATCTATATCATTTTATTATATAAGAAAAGTTTGATTTTTATTATGAATTCATGTATTCTTGTGTTACATTAAGTTGTATGGTGTTTATTTGTATTCATATATTGTATATATTTGAATTTTGATGTGAAATTATGGTAATGAGGTCATATTTTCCCCCACTCACTCAACTATTCTATTACTACTAGTGATATTCCTCTTGCATTTGGTGACATACGCTTGAGGCATTGTGACCAACTGGGCTTGATTGTTTTTTAAAAAGATCCTATTTATATTCTCTTAATGTAGGGAACATAGTCCAGTCACATCGACATTAAAATATATGATGGCTTTTGTTTGGAAGTTTTATGTGGTGGTGGGACTTTGAAGTAGTCATTCACATCGAGTTTGTCGCTAACCCACCCTACATGAATTCTTATGAAGCAAGTCCACTCATTGGTTCAAACACCTGACCATAAAATAATTTCCAATATTCCATTATTGATTAATATAAAATATAATAACGTCCTATTAGGAATAACTAGTGTGGAGCTGACCCACCATAGACCTCATTAATTAGGAGATTTTGACTCTGCCATACTACACATACCCATTTCAGAACACCCCCATCTTAGTTCATAATTTCATAACCATAAACTGTGAGCCTATGGTTGAAGAAACATAAACTAGAACAATTTCTATATGTATAAGAATTATGACCTAAAACTATTTTATTCTTCTATATTTTTATTACCGTGTCTTAAAACTTAAAATAATAATTTTCTCATTCCTTGTGGTTAAACAGTTATTATAACCCTATTTTAATTGGGAGGCCTAGGTTCCCTCGTCAAAGAGGAGTATCATCACATTCATTGGTCTTCTATTGTGATGTGTTCTATAGCTATGACTTGATTTATTATCACCGCTATAGAATATGTAGCGATGAAAAAAATTATTTCATTCTATCCCAGATGCAAATCCAATAAATCATTTTTCATTTGTCCCCATTATAGTCAGAGTTCTATTTCACTAAACTGAGAGTCAATTTCCCAACCCCATAACATTAAACTATTCTCAACACTTCCATTAGATTTTGTAGGGTTATGTGCGCCACTATTGTATTTATTTGCATATGTTTATATCTATAACGCCATTCACATCTCTTTTTAAATACTTTTACCACATGGTCCTCATTATATGAAATTAATCTAATTACTTACCCTGGAAAAGTTCAAGATTCCACTCATGTAAGAGATGTTATTTACCCAACTGTAAACTTGGATTCCACATACAATATGCAGGAACACATCCTAAAAATGACATATCCCATGTTAACTATGGGACTCCTTAGATTCCCTTTCAAAATATGATCTTCCTTAGAGGTGTTTGTCTCTTACCATTCAGTGTGTTCAAAAACTATGTCCAGCTAGATTCCTATCCTTATGGGTTACATAGATACGCCTGAATTTCATACCTTTGAACCCAAATGAATATCCATAAATCCCTATACACTTTGGCCACATTATATTCCATTTTATACCACCTTATACTGTTTTAAATACCTTTTTTGGAACACTGCTTCTTGATACACCAATATTGGCGTACTCAGATTCATTATATTGTCGAACTTAGAGTGTTGAATCCTATATAGAAGTTCTGGAAATCTATATCTGCACATCAAGTCATTCCTGTTTTCAATTTTTTCATTCATTCAAATCCATAAATACCCCCTAATGGTGATGTTTTATATCAATGTATCACATCCTATAATGTGCCATTTCCCTGAAATTCTTTGGAAGCAAATACTAGATCTTCTATTTCAAATATTTTCATCATTTGATCTAGTATTTTATCACCCAATTCATGACTGATGTGGTTGAGGTCCTTTTATTGAAAATTTTCAACAATAAAAATATTTTCATTAGTTTCCATTATTCATATCATGTAATTCTTGTCCTTCAACATATTCTTCTTCCTAGTGTCTTCGTGGAATTCCACACCCTTTGTGTCACCCCTCCATGAATTTTTGCGCATCGAGTAGGTTTTTCAACATCTTCTGGATGTTTTTAACTCTGTATCCCATTGACCTTAATGATTTCATTCATATGTTAGGGACACCCCCTTAATGTTCCTTATTTCCCACACGAAGACAAAATCAAGTTGGATTAGGGGTACAGTTGTGGTGTGTACCGATGAATTCGAGTTGCAAAATGGTGCTTTTGTTCCAAACCCAACGACTTTAAACTATGTTAACCATATACAATACTAAAAACATTAAACAATTTTTGACTACAACCAGGAATGAATGGTGTGGTGCTAGGCCTCCAAGGGCCTAATTGTAATTAGGTTTATTGATCGGTCATACTATTCATGTCCCCTTTTGGTATACATCCCATGGTACAAGCATTATTTCAATAAACAATTTTCACAGGGTCCAAACTCTATGATCTTAAAATAAGAGTCCAGAGTCTAAGCTTTATGTCTGTAAAATATGTGCAACTCTTATAGTCCATGAATCATGCCTCTAAACTATTTTCCATGGTCCATGATATGTGACGATATATTATGCACCATTTTGTTCACAATACTTATGTGGTATGAAAGACACTTTTCCTCTTTCATGATGAGTTTATTTCATTCGTGTTGTAAAATTACACTTGAAAAGAAAATTAATCGTTCAATGACATATTTCAATAAAATATGTGCACAAAACTATTTATATGACATTTAACTATGGGATACATCCTAATTACATGAAATTAGTATGTGCAACACATCATTCTCACCCTATGAAATCAAGTTTTTTCCCTAATTCCCATATCATAAGACATTAAACTATGTGTCTAGAATCCTTAATTTTATGATGTAAAACTAAAGAACATCATTTTCCCTCTATTGAGAGGTCCACTCATCCAGTTCTAGTCATCTACTACATTGTTCATAGATTCAACTATCGTTCAGCCTTGGAGATGAAAATTTTCATTCAAAATGAATTTGACTTTTTTCTCAACCTGATACACCCAAGATAACATGATATAATCCATGGTGGAATGATTGTATGAGGGATAGAATCCATTCAAACATTACATAATATCATTTCCATGTGTTCTGTGAATATTTTATAGATCCTCATCCTCATCTATATCAGAAGGGACCCCCTAATATAATTGCCTAATTCCATGTGGTCTCAACATCCAGAAATACTTTAGATAACATTTTGAGACATGTTATGTGTTTCTGACATGGGTGACAGTCAACCCTTATTTGTTTATCCATATTCTAGACGAACAATAATGGTGTTGGGTTTCAAAATATGTCATTAGGTGTCCTATATTATCATTACAGTCTCCTTTGGTTCCATAATTTTTACATTGTGATTCACAATCCCCATCCCCCTTGGTTCAGGTCAAATTCAAATCCACTCTCATAATCCCATTCATGCACTATGGCATGTTGGAAAAACATTTTCGATGTTCTGAGATCCTCGTTCTCAAGTCACAATCACTCTAAGATCAAATACTCTAAGTGGTTGGATAATGATAAATGACATCAAGTGCTCAATTATGCTATAACATTCTAAAATGAATTGAAATATCATGACTATAACTTATTTCTCAATACATGGATGAAAAACGTGTGCTTAAGGATCATTTCATGGTCCTATTAAAAATATTAATGGAGTAACATAAAAATAAAAATGTTCATATATAAAAATTAAGAAAACCATAGTTTTTGGGGGTCATCCACATATCGGAGCCACCCTCACTCACAAAATGTGCCTCTACTGATCAACTTCAGTGATCAAGTGGTGGAACATGGAAAGCCTTTAATAAGTGGTCTAGAATACCAATTTTCATGATTCTAGGTTTTATTCCTCTTAATTATACTTGTTGAGAACATCTTTGGACCCCATCCCACTTCCAGTCATACTCTTCCTATAACATTGAATCTTCTTTCTTCATCTCATTCTCCCTGGACTTGGATTCTACCGGTTGAGACCTCAAATTACTAGTGATATTAACCTCAAAACAGTTTCCATCGCATGCTCTTGTTCCTAACTCTATATATGGTAAATTTCTTCTTTATCATTCGGTTGAAACTATGAAAACTCATCCTTTTGTATCCTCCCATACACACCAATCTACATACTTTCGACACATTTCAGCTCGGTGAAGACGTATCGGTTCTATCGATAAAGACTTCTATAATTTACCACATTGATCCCCATGATCAATAACCATTAGTGGATAGATCAAATACATTGAGGTAATTTTTCTGTCTAGAAACTAGTAATGAGGTTATGCATGATCTGGTGATCCTTGTAATGGAACGACTATTTATCTTCAGGGACCTATGGGATAGAATCCTAAAAAATATCATGTTTTGTAGGCTCGTGTTGAGGAAATGTCACTAATATATTTTATACTAAATTTTCTAGGTGCTGGTAATAAAATGTAAGGGGTTGAAGAATTGTTCCATATTTATATCCAAGTGGCTAGATGAATATCCCATATAGTAGTTCCTCATCATATTCTACACCTAGTTCATAAGTGTTTTCTTGTCCTAGAGGCTTCACATAGGTATAAGTCCTCATCCGAACTGCCTTGGCTACCCCAGATGTGGGTTCAATTTCATCCTCATCTCCCATAACCACCACCAATGAAAATTCAGTTATAGACACATAAACTATAGCCTTCCCATAGACCTTTCCTTCCATTGTAGTCACTGCCTATTACACCGCAAATTTGGCCCCATCAGCCACTTTATATGGTGCCACTACCACATTTTCTATCACCACAACTCCTATATCTAGCCTTGTAGTTGGCCTTGCCTTGTCCCCCACCATTGAAATTGTAGTCTCAACACTCCCCTCCCGTGGTGACTCTTTGGTTTACTTGACCACTATTTCCTCTATAAGCATTTCCACCAGCAGAGCGGCATCCACTATCACCACCTAAACCTTTATTGTTTCTACCATAGTGGAAGGTACCAATAGTTTGTCTCCCAAAACCAAAATGACCAGGTGAGTCCCCACACACAACCCTTTATGGGTTTAGATTCCCTCTCTCATCATATGAGGTTTATCGTGGAATTCACCATATTTTGTTCTCACTAAATAGTGTGTAAGTAAAGATATGACGAGGAAATGAGCTCAAAAATTAAGTGGTGCTCGAAACCACAGAATGATCAGTTAGTTTACTGATTTTATAGTTGTATTCATATCCCTTTCAAGAATCTATTAGGCATCACTCCCATATGATTCTTCATATTCATCATCATTGTCCACGTTGTTAGTCACATGGATATCAAGGGTGTATAGAGGGGAAGACATTCCCAATAATATCCTCACCCTATTGGTCAAAGGGTTCATAGTACCTCTGGTGTGAATTATGTCCCACATGCCTATCATTTATTTCATTACATTAGTGTGGGGAGCATAGAATCTTACAGTTCCATGGCCCAAACTAATGATGAATATTCAATCGATAGTGACATACAGCCACACCCCCACGGAGTGGTCATCTAATTTAGAAGTCCTCATGCCTCCTAACAATTAGGATACTCAAAGTCAATGTGGTTATTTAGGATACCAATTAGTTTCCATGTCCCTAAAACATGAACCATCGAGGTCTCCCAATAGGGTTCTCCTTCATTATGTAACCACTATCCTAAGAGTGTCAAGCATAGTATTTTTTCTCTCACTAAAGATCCAACCAATTATGACCCATGGACTGCTGGACCCCCTACTATTGTCTTATATACTAGACCAACTCTTCCCCCATGATTCATTCTATCCATTGTTCATACCTAGACCCATGTTGAATTGAACACCCCTTAATTTTCTTTGGTGGAACGCTTCCTTAATATGACCCTTTAATAGGTTCTTTCCTAGAGCTATGCATAGTCATCAAATAAACCTACATGTAGAAGTCATTGGTGGTATCTTGTTCTCCATCATTCCATATTTGTGCATGAACATGTACCATAGATTCACCATCACTAAAGGATTGAACTCATGATTCCCCATTATGTACAACTTTTGGGTACACCTCTGCAGACACTAGAACTGAATTTCAAACCGATGTAGTTATTATGGATTGTAAATCAGCTCCCAATAAACTATTTGTACCAGTACCCACCATGGAATGGTAGAAGGTATGATCTATGCTTCTCATTCCCTACATCATCATAATGCATCACCCTTTTTGAAATGGAGAAATAGTGATAATCAATGTTTTTTATCAACCCATCATTCTCCAATACCTCCCCTCTACCCAACATGAAAGGATGACTTCCTAAAATATTGAAGATTTTCATATGGTAGAATTTTTTTGGAGGGTAAATGGGGTTTGGGTACTCATAACCACCCATGTTTGTGTTCACCCAACTATACAGGATGTGAAAAATCCCACAAACACATGGTGTAATATTCCCTTTACTGATGTACCAAAGTACCTTGTATAACCTCACTTGTATTTGGAAAAAAATTTGATGTGCTTCCTCATCGTTAGCATCACCACCATTAGGAACATACTTTCCACACCCCCATGTGTGTATCACTGAATTGGAGAATCTAAATATAATTGAGTGTCGTGCTAAATCCTTCTAACATAACTATTAGATAAGAATCATTCTTCATACTATATACCCATATCTATCACAAGCTCACTTACAAAATCCTCTTGTAGGATCCCTACTTTCTCCATTAGTATCACCTGGGACATGTAAGTGGCCTTATTAAAGTCTTTTTTTGGATCCTCCCCATCATAAGGCTCCTCTTCTGTTCTATTCAATGTGTATCTAATCTGCTGCTTAAATTGGATGTCCCTCATCCTTAGTCCCTCTTCATTGATACCAAACACCTAGATCCAGGTGATCTTTTTCTAAGGTAAACAACTGCTCTTATTCCCCCATACATTCTCCATGGAGATAAATTTTTCATTCATCACCCCCATAATAAGGATTCATGGGATTTCATAAAGGACCCATAAAATTCTACCAAAATCCCCATGATAAAATGAAATATATTGGTCCCTTTCTTCCATCTTATTAGTATCTCAGTCATGATCCCCTTTGGCTGGTAAACATGGGATTACAAATCCCATTTTGTTTCATTAATTCATTACCAATATATCTATACCACAAAATACTAACCATGATGCACTTTCCCAATATTCCCAATCACACTCGTCTATGAATTTTCCAACCTTGTAAAAATCACATCTATCACTTCATCCCTTATACGGATCCCCCAAACCTAGATATTGGATATTATGATACTGTGGAAGGGATGACTCATCCTCTAAATTCTCCCCATTAATGTTTTTTCATATGGTTATAGAGGAATTTTTATATGATGGTTGTGTGGTATTTCGTGATGTGACATGAAATATCCATTTGACACTGCTATTTCCCAAGTATACATCTGAACTAGTTGGATGGTTCATATCTACCTTCCTCTATGAGAGAAAAAACAATCCCCCAAACCAAATAAAAAATTTGAAATATTATTTCTTGATGGAAATTCATTTTGGTCCTCCAAAAATAGAGCCAAATGTGTTTCTTTGTCCTAGTCACTTCGAACACACTCCTAGATAATGATTTTTCCCTTTATCTAATCCTTATGTACCAAATTTGGGTTAACTTCACAGAGATACTTTGGATTAATTAATTATGTGGTTTCAATTTCTAATTCACCATGATAGTTCAAGAATCCTATTCTTGGGGTTGTTTTACAGAGCACAAGGCTATATGACTCACTTTTTGGAGACGTGGTTTGCAGTGTCTGGTTTTCTCAGAACCTTTCACCATGAAAGGTCCATAAGAATGGTTCTCTAAAGAAGCATTTTTGGATCTTTTTTTGCATAGAAAAAGATATGTTTGAAATGAGAAAAAAAAATTTCATAAAGGGTCAATGCATTTTATAGATCCTATATCTACAATTTATAGTCATATGACTAGTGTAGGCTTTACATTGACCATCACACCAGTATCTATCGTGATTGAGCATTATGAATAAGCATCCTAAAGGGAGTTTCTTTCCAAATGGTTAGTGATCTTCTTTTAGAATCTAACCCACATTCTTACCGAATTATCTCCCACCATTATGGGGGTGTACTTATTTGTGTTAAATATGTTCCATGGGAATATTTAAGGAAGAATAATTCAATTCAGAGAAAATATATGCATATAAACTGAAAAATTCTATAAGTTTTCGCTTTGAAAAGCCTTAGCTCTTCATTAATGGCCAATGATCAAAGATATCCTTGCTGATAATTTCCCTTCATGAATTTTTGAATTCGTGACTATGATCCTACATGATTCCGACAAAGTATTGCGATAGCATGAAGGAATGGCATTGTTCCGCCATGAGTATGACGGTGCTTCGTCAACATGCATTGTTTTATAGTTTTATTTAATGATTTAGATGGACTTTATAACATTCATGAATGTCATAATTACATCATGGGTCACATTCCATATTCTCCAAACCCCATTCATGTAAATAAACCATCATTCTATCCATTGGATGATGTGTACCATGACCTTCTTGTTTCTAAATCTCTCCTAATTCATCAACTTTCAGAGCATCACAAACATAACAAAAAATATATCTTCCATGGTCTCTATGCTCCAAGAAAGCCCATTTTTTATATCATGGATAGCCACCAACATGGTTTTATAGTCTTTTCATAGTTTCCCACTCCATTATCATCGAATGAAGGTCTAATAAATAACTTGAGGCTTTGCGAAGCGTTAATACTTCACAAAACACTCATTTTTTGAGCTAGGACTTCATCCTAAAGCTAGGTCACCCAGTTTTATGAATTATACTAATTGTAAAAGCCCGTGACCTCTAAAAATAACATGATGTTCATAAATAATATCTATCCGGGAACCAAAGATTCGTGAAAATTCTCTCATAGGCCTCACTATGTCGCCTTCATTACATTGACACATCATCATAATGGTTTAGTTCCTATATCCCCCACACCAATCAGGGATTAGTACATATACTCCTTTAGTTACTTTGTAATATTTTCCTACCATTCCAGTGGATTTATCCACCCCATGATCAGCCTAAGACCCCCACCTACATTTTCCTTCCCATTATTGGTATGCTAACACCTGTCACATCTCTGCATATGCATGCTAATGGGGATCCTGTGATTGAACACACCTCTCTAGCGATAATACGTAGAATTTATATAACATGAATCACCTATAGTTGCATGACTACTAGTCATTTAATACCATGGGTTGAGGTGTGAGTCCACCACATATGAGATTCATGACTTAAAACAACATAGTCTCAACTTTCTCAACACATGACATCATATTGTGACCATAACCTATGAAATTTTCATTGAATGGTTCATGAGTGTGTGGAATGGGATGGTATCCTCACAACTTACTCTAAAAGTGAATGAGATCCTCATCAAATAGATTGAGATCATTCTCACACATAATGACATCCTTTTCTCTATGCTTTAACATGGGTAATCCTCGTGCCATCTCTCATTCACAATTCCTTTGTGATACAAGAATCATGATCACTTCATCCTCTTGTTTATGACACACATAATAAACCATGTGGGATTTGATGTTAGTGGTGATAATAAAATCTCCCAATATTCATAGTATTCATTAAATATATATAAGCCCGAAACACCAATTAAATCAGAATCCATCTGAGTGTATGCACCAACAACTGTACTCCTCCCCCTTAGGCTTCATTTACACATAATCCCCAACCACATTCTCCATTTGGCCTCCTCTTTAGGTATAATCCACTTACCATCCATTACAACATGGAATTTTATTCCCAACTAACTAGGATACATAGAAGTCCTCAATGAGGTCTAAACCCCACATCCTTATCCATACTGATTTTCTTTGAGCCTTATCCCTAGTAAGTTCAGTCCCCTCACCTGAGAGACCGCATCCCCTCTTTCTCCCTTCGGTATCTCAATGCATAATTTTGACACCAACTCCATCCAAGAGAAATACTATTGTTTAGGGAATATTACATGAATAATCCCCACACCATCCCATGTCAATGCTCTATTCATGATGTGAGCCTCCTTAATGCGTGATATTAAAATAAACGAACCAGTCCTATCAAATGAAGTTAATATACACCATCAAACCACGAGTATTTTTATCCTCTTTTTCCATATAGGGTATGTTGGAGGCCACTCTATGGATCATTCTTGAACAATGGTAAACCAAGATGCAACCTCCAGGGGTTATATCACTGTGATCCACCTGTAGGGTTTCTCTAATAATCCGTGATGCTGTGACATATTCCCTTTATATGACACAACTCTAAGAATCTCCTCCACGAGGTGTTCTACTCCATCAATTTGAAGAAAATTCAGGTCCTCCCTCTTAAGGATGTACCTCATTGATCCACATTCTAGGGTATTATAATAATCATTTATAGTGTTACATATTCCCTTTATGGGAAATGGATGTTGGATCCACCCTAATGGGGGTTCTTATCCATCCATTATTAAACTTCTAAGTGTGGAATCTTCCATCGCTGGGATGAACCACCTTGATTCGCCCCCATGGGGAATCTTGATCATTCAACTCTATCTCCAAAAGATGTTAAAATCATTCCATGATCCATATCTATAAGATATTAAACTTCTGACCCCATATAAATATATCTAAGGAAAAACATGTGATAACTGGGGTGGAACCCATGGAATATATGCCCATATAGAGTTAGCAACCCCTTTAAAAACATGGGATTCTAAATATAATGACCTAGTGTATTTAGTAAAAGTTATTATTGTATTAATGTGTGTTTAGTTATATTATACTAGTAAAAAATATAGCAACATGAATAAATAATTTTTTCATTCCTAAAAAATATTACATTAATCCTCAATGAAACTATATAAAATTATATACAAAAAAACTAGAAAAAACTATAAAATAGAAAAGCTAAAACAAAAAAATATAGATCTCCCCAATATATTACAATCATTGAATCCACTAAAAACATTTTATAAAAGAACCATAATATTTATAGAAAAAGAATCATTATGGACATATAAATCCTTGAGAGGAATCATGTTCAATAGTGAGTGAAATAATATAGTATATTAGTATTAATGTGACATTTGTGAATAGTAACCTAACCGCTAGGAATAATTACCTAGATGTTGGAATATAAATTCTATATCAAATAATAATTTCAGATAAAAATAATATTTATCTTCCCTACATTATGTAAAAAACATGTTTATAATTCCAATAATATAAATATCATGATTATGAAACTCATATAAAATATAAGAACATTTTTAATAAACATTAAGTTAATGTATTTTTAAAAATCTGTAATTTTATATTAAAATTTAAAATTACTTATTACATATTTGTTTTGATAAAATGAATATAATTTTTTAATTCAACACATTGAAATTCTCTAAGGGTAATTTTTTTGGAAATTTTCTAAAATATTTTAGTTTTCATTTTTATTCTAAAAATATTATTTTCACATAACCTATCTAACGTAAATTACATCATTCCATATATAATGGTGAAAAAATATTTTATATAACATTACGTTCATCCATGGAATTTTTAATATCATAAATGGTTTATCAAAATAAAATAAACCAAATTTTAAAACCTAAAAATAACTTTCCAAAACCTACAGTCATATGTGATTCAAAAAATATCAATTTTGTTTCTTTCTACATTTAATTTTATTAACCTTGCTGGAAGGGAATCGTGTATATCCATTGTATATAAATTCTAAGCACGCACTAAACACCCTAGATGATTTATTTTATGTGAATTATTGATAAATAATGCTATTGAAAATTCTCGGCCCCAACCATCATATAATATGTCAAATGCATCTATCATATGAAATGAATGGAAACCATTCAAATAAACAACATGCCCTAGGATACCCTAAACATGATAATAGATAATTTTAAATGATGAGACCATAAATGGGGGTCAATTTATATCAACCCCAATCCTTCCTCCATAAGCCCGATACTTGTGAAAAACACTAAAAAGAATATCTTCAATGGGAGGCTTTCACCTAATGTACCAGTTCGCACACACCATATCATTATAATAATTTAGTTAATATGAATAATAATAAATCTTTTCAACGTATATAATATAAAAAAAGCATCAAAATCCTACATGGTGTACAAGCGTACGACGGTGAAAACTAAAAAGTGAATGGAAAATATACATGTACATGTAGAATGATGTCCCAACCAAAAAAACAGAATTAAAAGTAATGAGGGAGATTGTATCCGGATTTATAGTATCCTACCATCATTCTCAGTCCAATTCACTATGTTTCCCTAGGCTCATCTAAAGTCCCAACCGACATATCTATCATCTATATAAAACATGACATGTGTGGGAAAAGTCCGTCTAAGGGTGAGTATATACCTACCAAGTTGGATTCTCTGAATGCTGGAAGGGGGATTAGAAAGAGACATGATATGAATATATAGAAAGTAAACAGATCAACCCAAGAAAAAATAGTAAACCGGAACATATATATATATATATATATTCTCAATCCAATGACACCTGAATAAGAGATATGGGGATCTCAATCTAATATTCCAACCTGGGAGAAGTGTTACTATAAGTTACAAATGTCGATCAATGACTCCCAACATCTCACACGTCTTACGAGAAGAAAAAAAAACAAGTGTAACCACACCTATCTACAATTCATCATAGTTAAGGGGACACAATCTCTAGATAGAGGATCCATGACTGCATACAATGGGAGGGTGTCACACTAATGTTTGAGAACCCATGCCCAACCCAACTGGAGGGTTCCACTCAATGAGTCTAGTGAGGATGTATTTAGAGACTAGTAAGGTGTCTCAACTATAATAGTTGAGGACCCATGCCCAGTCTCTATGGGAAGGTGCAACTCTAGTGATCAAGGACCCATACCAACCCAAGTCAGAGTGAGTCACTCAATATCTCTAGAGGACCCATGCAAGGGCCAGTTGAATGGTTCCAATAAAATAGTCAAGGCCCCATGCCCTTTCTCCTTAAAAGGGTACCTCAAAAAGTTTTCAATGACTTGAGACCTATCTCCAAATGGGGTTCCACTTATAATTATTGGTAGAGGACCCATTACAAGCCCAGCTATATGGTATCAATCTATAGCCTATGGTGATCATATCATTTCACTATTATCACTGAGATTCATATAAATAATTTCCATGCTTAGAAAAACAAAAAAAAATTCACAAAATCCACTTTGGAGGACCCTATCTTATTATAAAAGAAAAATCACTCAGGATGAACTACTCAAAGGCCAAAATAGGATTCCAAATGAAGGAGATATGAGAGGCATCATTATCCTAAAAAGGAACCAAGGGGTCCATGATGTGTTAGGGGACCAAAATTCATTTGTTCCTTTTCCCTCTCATGTTTGTATTCCTAGAGGTATTTTATTTTCTTCCCATGTAACAATACGTAGTGTGTAGTGGGACTACATGACATGTTTGGTCCACCTGGGGTCCTTACCATGCTCTCTGGAAATGTTCATGTATCTAAGACAAGTTTTTGTACCTTGTTACGTGCCTTGTCCACCCATACAGGTTCATACAATGTAATTGGTTGTGTCTTTGTGTCTTAGCACAGGGTGAATTTCTGGAAATTCCCAAGCATGTGTACACCCGGAGTACATACTGGGATTCAATTAGAAGGTCGCATGTTGTTTGGGAGTACCACATGTCATGTGAGATATATATTTCACTAAAACCATTTCCACCACATCTAGTGCCCGACACACTGTGAGTTTATAAATGTTCATAGTGTGTAGTTGGATTTTTTAGATATTCATATTATATATTACACATAAATATCTAGCTTCTCCACAAATAATGTAGCCTTGTCTCTACTCAAAAATAGATGATTATTTCATTTTTCTACATTTCTGAACATTTAGGGTAATAAATTCCAATATTTTTCTGTTTTTCACTTTCCACGTGTTTCGTAGACCTTGGGAATATTAGGATCTTCCAACCTTGATAATTTTGATTCCAATAATCCAAAGGAATGTATTAATCTTGCTCAATAATTTTATAAAATGCTATGAAAATCAAAAAATCAATTGTTTTCTGAGGTTATTAGATCATTTTTCATTGAATAAATTTCTCACCAATGATTGATATGGGCCATTATGTTCAATGTGTTTTGATATTCTTTGATTCATAGATTTGTTTTCATTTTATTAGATTCTCAAATAGAAGGATGGAGAATATATTTCAATCAAACAATATTTTTTGGCTTTCCCTGGAGTATTTTCCATATAAATGTACTTATAGATGATTTTCAAGTTGGTTCATTTAACTAAATAAATAAAACTATTTATTTATTTTGATACATGCACCAACCCTCGATTGGATTTAACTAAACTCCTCAGACTGACATATTTTAGGTCACAACTAGGGTACAAATTACATTTTAGACTCAATCATAGTCTAATTTCAGATCCAAGATTCTATTTTAGATGTATACCATTTTTTTAAAAAAATGTGCCCATTGTATAAAATATTTTTAATATTTTTATACATTTAATTATCTGAAAAACGAGCCTTGGAATCACATTTCATCTTAGTGATTTGACCTAAAAAGTAATTTAGAAATATTTTAATTTTTTATATATAAAAAATAGGTGTCTACATCATTCCCTCCATCAAGAAATTAATCATAGAAAAGAAAAACTAATCAAAAGATCCGGTTACTGATCCTGTATATGGATCTCTAGCTCATTGAAACTCTCTGACACGATCATGTGCCTCCACAACACACGAACAGAGTGTATGGACCATCCATGAATGGTCCTCTCCTATTAATACTTGATAACCATTTAGGTTTATGTAAAATAACATCCTTCCATGATGTCCATTTCATCACATTCTATGACATTCATGTTGTGGCACATGTATTTGCATAGCTGTGACGAGTAGAAGATGTTATGCACCTGCTCTGACTGTGGGGGTAGGATGAGGCAGTGAGAAACCTTGCCAACCATCTTCAAGTTCTCAAACAGCCCAATTTACTAGAGGGATAACGTCCATCAATGAATTAACATCTATAATACTCATCATGGGGATTCAATCAAAAAACATTGTCCCCCTATCTGAGCACCAAGGGCCTATGGTAACGATCTACATTATATTTCTACTTTCTATGGGCTATCCTCATCCAGTCATTTATGGAATAGAACATCTATATCATTTCCTCCACCAAATCTATCCCAACAAGGGATCCCTCGACAATCTCTATCTAGCACAATATAACCTTCATGTTCTTCTATTCACGGCCTTGAAAGGTTCCATGTTGATAGTACAGTGGTAACAACTATTGTAAAGAAACTCTACTAATATCATGTGATCCTACTACATATATCGAAAGTCTAACAAGAAATATATCAGTATATCCTTCAAAACATGGTTAGTGAGACTGGTCTACCCATTTTTATTTCATTGAAAGGATATACCCATCCTCATGTAGGTCCTAAATTCCTCCTTTAGGACATGCTAAAATAGTGAACTGAACCACACATCATAGTCAGGGAAAATAGTTTATGTAACCTCATGACGGTGAATAATATCTCATAGGTACATCTTCCCCAAACTATACACCAAAATCTTTCCCTAGTATTAAGGAAGTGTATCAACTTCATGTACTAGTAAACAAATCACCTAGATTTAATCATGTATCTTCACTTCCAGTGGAAGCCCTATCACAATGTCAATGTATATATCGTCCCATTTATACATTGGGATCTCAAGGTGCTATAACAAAACTACCAAAACCTGGTGCTCAACCATCACCAACTGATAGGTTAGACACAAATATATGAACCCATCCATGATCCATCTCATTTTATACAACCAAAACATCCAAAAGGTCGATGTACATATTCCACCGACTTGGATATATAGAAAAATGATATGTGCGGAACTATCACATCACCTCCTCTGGCATCATGATTAGGAACATCATTCATCCTTAGTAATTAATAAAGTTATTCCCTCATTATGAATATACATCATGTGAATCTATTAGGGATATCAAGTCAAAAAAGACCACATATTCAATGTCTCACAATAATGAATTTCTTAAATTGATGATAAATATTGAAATCAACATGGTCTACAAAAGAAAATTTTCACCATCCTACTCAACCAAGATCTATGTAATAGATGAAAATAGCTAATAAGCATTATAAAAAATATGATAATGGGAATTATTACTAAGGGAGTATGAGAAAACATTTCCCTTTTGCTGGAGTGTAGACTATCTTAATGTCATGGTCCTACATGAACTCCAACCAACATCGATGTCTCAAGTTCAAGCCTCTCTGCATGAAGACATACATAGGACTATGAGATATGAGTAAACCATGAATCACTCTCCCAAAAGATATGGCTTCCACATCCTCATGGAAAATACTATCTCTACCATATCTAGTTCATGCATCATGTTGGTATACTAATGTGGTCTCATCTACCATGACCGACAAATGATAAATGCATTGTGCTGAATCAACACACATCTAAACCAAAATCATGAGGCATCATTGTAAAATACATAATCCACGACCTCTTCTAGTAGTATAGACACTATATAACTCATTAATCAACTTCTTAAACACATTAAAGGAAAAATAGTTCTGCTATTTCTAGGTAAAAGGATTCCCTTTCCATACTAGGGTGGTCGAAGGGGCTACAACCCCAGAGAGGTATTCCATAAACCCCATGCAGTACACTTACAGGACATGGAAAATACACACCTAGAACACTATCATTGTTGGATTCTAATAAATTACTTCATAAATTTCCACTAATTCCAAAAATAAAACATTATAAAAAATTACATTCCCATAAAGTGAACCTCATGAATAACAAACTATCATTTTGACAGAATTCAACAATGGTGGTGCACCTGAATAAAATCTAAGACCATCCTTATGTGATCTGCATGTATCGCTTATTAAGTTGAGTGTATGATCATGTATTCAATGACTAAAACAAAAAATTGGTCCACATATGTCTAAAACACATAATACATTAATTAAATAAAAATGGAAGTAGAATTTTTCATAGAAAAGGGCATTACAAGGAACTCATAGTGTTCATAGAGACATCATAATTCCAGTTTCATAATCTTAGTGTTGTGAAATCTAAAATGCTAATAGTCAGATCAGATATCAATGTTTTAGAACAATATCTCCCCTCACACTTGGTCTAAGGGGTCATCAATCCTTAAAGAGGTGTATTTATTCTATATCATGGCATGGTTTAGGTGATGATAATCCACGAAAATCTAAAATATTATTTTTATCTTTTTCAAGAACAACACTAGAGATTCCAATGGGGACACACTCTGGCTATTGAACCCCATATCTTGAAGGTCCTCTAATTAAAACCATAAGTCTAGGATCTTAGTAGGGTCCATTTAATATGAGTTGAAGATATTGGAGAAGTCACAATATGCAAGTAGATACAAAAAGCTATCTCTATCCTTGGAGGAAGTCTTAGAACGTCCTAATGAAATATACCATATAATCCACCACCACAGAAGGAATCCAAATTCTTGAAGAGTATGATATTGAAATGGATACACTCACCAATTTATGGTTGATTGTGGATAGTGTCTAGGTTGCAACACACACTCATCCTACCATGATATTTCAATTACCCGTAATGGAGAATCACATCCCATTAGTGTGAATGTATCTGACTCATCTATGGTGATAATCAGTTGGGGCCCATTCCATGGAAAAATAATCCACACTGACAATGAAATAATATGGTTCTTTCATGATGACGAGAATTTCTCATGTTAACCTCTCTCCAACAAGAGATATCTTGCACTATAGGTAGATAAAATATTTTGAATAATTGTTCTCTATAAGAACATTAAGATGAAGATTCGAGGTTAAAACATAAAATGGGAACTCCAACTCTTACTTCATATGTGTAGAGATGATGTAATGAATCACATACATGTATAATAATACTAAAAAAAGTATATAATAAAAAAGTATCATACCTCTAGTCATGTTTTGTTTCACTGGGTCATATGTGTCCATAGCCTGCAGTTGTCCATAGACCGTGCCACTTGCCCCATAAGCCAAACATGGGCCACCTAGTGATTGTGGTGGAAGGATATCATATCAGCATCCCCCAACCATACAAACTCCTCTTAGAGATGCACTAGATCCCCTACTAGTTCTTCCACCCTAGGGTCGTCCGAGTCCCTTCATGGGAGATCCCTAGTCACAGAACTACCTTTATCGTAGTCTTCCATCTTCTTTATTTTTGGATACTCAGCACAACATGTCAGGAAATCATGTTACATCTATCCTTGTCTGTCACAAGAATAGCACCACCCCTCTCTGGTTCACCATATTATTTGATATTATCCCTAACCTTGTGCTCGAGTATGATCATGGGAAGATATCCTAGGCTAAGATCCTATCGACTAACATCTTTTTTCTACAACAGACATATCTATAATGCCCAATGATAGATCATGCTACCTGTCCAAACATTGATAGGAAAATCCCAATGAAAACGCCCACTCCAACAATAAAGCATTGGAGTGAACACAGATTGGCACCACACTGTCACAAATCTCCTTTTGGATCCTTACTAAAACTCCCATGCTATGATGTATCAATCAAGGACCTTGTTAAGGGAGCATTGTCTAATGTCTGTGAACCTCACTACATACTCATCAACTTTTATCCATCACTAAAGCAGTTTCAAAAGAACCTTAATCCAATCATATCACAAAAAGGATGGGTAGCACTTAAAATTTAATATCTTTTACATTTTGGGAAACGAGAGTGTTAACTCATCGTATATAGGCCCTCAAATCTATCCAATACTCCACTACATAGGGATTTGGATCAATGTGGAACCACTACAGCCTTTGGTGCTACAACTAATGGAGTTCAAAAATCATGCACACATCCTCATCCTTCTGAGTTAATATGGTCTATTTCTCAATTTGTGGGGGGTGATTCTACCTGTACACCAAGATGATGAATGTCATGCGATTGACTATAAACTATGTCCTCATCACTCACTTGATCATCAACGTGATCTGGAACTAGAAACATAGCTATTTTTCGTTATATAGGAATCATGTAAATGTAATTGAAACATACAATTGTTAGATAAGAATATATATATTAATAAAATGGGGATATGAATTGAGATGGATGATAAATGAAATTTTCATATATGATGAATGTAACATATATCCTTGCAAACAATGTCTCAATATTCCAAGTCAAAAAGAAGGTTTTCAAAGATGGTGAATGGATACCATATTTACTCATACCATAATTGGGTTACCTAACATGACAGCTGCACATGAGGCCCTTTGATGGTGTTTCTGTAAATTCTAATGAAAAACTAATAAGGTTATTACAAAAAAACATCACATATATTAAAACACCTATTATAACAATATTTAATTACCCAACCCTAACCAAGTATCGAGCCTCAATTACCCCAATCTAGCCTCCATAGACCAATGGAATGAGACTAGCACTTATATTCATATCTAAAATGGGAGGTTGTTTCCTAATGTATCTATATGAACAGAACTTTCCATATCTATGAAAAAGAGTAGAGAAATATTAATAAAGGGATTCAATATATACAATAGATCCAAGAAATAAAAACCTCTAGGGTGTAAAAGAATACGAATTTGTAAAGATAAAAGAAAAGTGAAAAAATACACAACCTACCAAAACGATGTCGCAACCTAAAAAATAGAATGTGAAAGTGTTAAGAGATCTCAAATCCAAATGTAATAGATTCGACCATTATCAGTGGTCCAAATTCATCAATTTTCGCAAAGCACCTCTAAAGTCATCGTTGACATGTTCATAATCATCATAAGAAAACACAGTTACAGGAAAATACAATATAAGGGTGAGTATATACATACCTAATAAGACGAGTCGAAAGCTGCATGGGGGGGGGATAAAGAGGAAATATAAAAATATATAAATTATAAATAGCTCAAATAAATAAAAGAGAATAAATATATAATTATATATATTCTAAATCCAAATGAAACCATATAAGAGACAAAGGGGATATCCGTATCATAGCCCATATAATGAATATAGTCACCATCAGTTCCAAAAGTTCATCAAAGATGCTAGGAATCTAGTGCATATTACCAGTAGAAAGAATCTTAGTCAAATCACACCATTTCACTATTCCTCACATATGATGGACCAAAATCCCAATGTACATGTCCATGCCACGGTTTAATAGGAGGGTTCCACTCTAATTGTTGATGACCCATGACCTGCCGAATTGGAGGGTTCCATTGAAGAGTATGTAGAGGAACCATGCCCAGCTCAATGGGAGGGTGTTAGTATAGTAGTTAAGGACCTAAGCCATGTTTCCATAGGAGGGTGTCACTCTTTTCATCAAGTAACCATGTCTATCCCTGCTAGAGGATCCCACTCGTGATATATTGAGGACCCATCCCAGTCCACCTGTAGGGTACCACTCTAATAGTATAGGACCCAATCCCTATCTCTGTTGAAGGGTACAAATCCAGGTCTACAAGGACCAATTCCATGTCCCTATATTAGTTTCACACTCAAAATGATATGTAGAGGATCCATGTCTGGTAGAACGTGAGGGTTCCACTATAAATCTAATGGTGATCCTGTTGATCACTACAATATTCGATCGTCTTCTAAATAAGATCCACACCTAGAAGATATTGTATCATATATCCCAATCCACTACGGACTAAACAATACAATTCTATGAATTAAAACAACAAAGTTTATGCTACTCATTGTAAAAAAGTAAAGTCCAAATGAAGGTGATAAGATAGGTTGATGTTTATTCAGAAGGAACCAAGGGTTACACGATGTGTGACCAACCCACGTGATGGGTGGTTCCCCTCCATCACTTTGTTGTGTCCCTAAACTTACATGGATCTCTACGCAAGTAAATATAAATTGTGTGTAGTGGGTCTTCACAGCATTTCTAAGCCACCCAGAGTCATATCCATGATCTATGGCATTTGAATCTATCCAAGTGATGTAGGTGTACTTTGTTTCATGGTGTGTCTATCAACATGGGGTTTTACCCATATCGCTGGTCTTGTCTGTGTAACTCGGCACATGGATTGTGTGTATCCTTCCCCATTCTTGTGTTATCCCATAGTACATTTTTGGACTCTAGTACAAGGTCACATGGTGTGGAGTGATCCTACACAACACAAGATTAATTTTATTTTCTAATCCCCTAGCTGACACAGCCAAGGCCTGACACGTCATGTGATCTTAGAACTATATAGCGTGTGGTCAGGATGTTTCAAAAATCCATATCTGAGCCAACACGTTCATATGTGGATTTACCGTATTGAATATGGAATATTATCCTCTTGATAATAATGTATATTTTCAGTTTTCATCATTTCCAGCCATCTGGTGGCTAAAAATAAAATCCGCATTAGTTCATTTCTTGCCTAATGTATCGTGCACCTCAGTTGTATCAGGTTCTTCGTCCCATGATAATTTTGATTCTGATCATTAAAAATTATATCAAAAAATATGTAATGTAATCAAAACCATATCTGATTTGGTTATTAATCACTCTCACAAGAATCATTCATTGATCTAGGGGTTTGATCATGCTTGCACCCACTAGCAATGTCAAACAGATAACTCAGAGGCCGATCAAAGACGAACAAAAAAAATTAGTGGAAAAAGGAATAACAAAAAAGTTTAAACAATTTTTGGAAATGAATTATTTTCCAATAAATACAGTTAAGAAATCTAGTGTCAAGATTTAATTGAATAATCAATTTAATTTCAAAATCCGGCTACATGAAATTTTCCACAATTGGTGCAGATCAATGGAAGGGACTGATAACGATCAACCATTTAATCAACTGAGATGAAAACCAAAAGTGAAGAGACCTACCTGGTTATTGGATCATTTGATATTAAATAATGTTATCTTTGATGAATAATATGTTTTTTTCATTCAATACATTTCAATATGTTTCGATCCATGTATTCTTTTTCATATTATTCAATTGGAAAATGGAAAGAGAAAGAACGTATCTCAAACCCCCAAAGGATTAGGTGGCTAACCATGTAGTATTTTCCATATCAATATAATTATTTATGATTTATGAATTAGGTAATTTAAATAATAACTAACACTCTTTATATATTTTATTAAACACACCATCCCACTGTCTCTTTAAAAATATCACCCCATGCCAATCAATTTTAGGTCATGCTTATGGTAAACATCACGTTATGGAATCCACCATGGTATCAGATTTATGAAGATATATTCCATTAAGGGTTTATACCATCTTCCCAAAAAAATACATTCGTAATATAAAATATATTTAATATTTTAATAAAATTATTTCAAGGAACAACGGGCCTTGGAATCTCACACCATCATAACACCTAGATTCGAATATATATATATAAATATTTTCAATTTATAAAAAGAAAAATGTTTATTTATATAAGTAGTCAATAGTTATTACAATTAGATGGATGAATATATATATATATATATATATTCAATATTTCTTTATCCAATGGAATAATATGGATATCAAGGTTAATTTCAATCCTTCAAATAATGAACTATAGGATACTCATAATATTATCTAAAAAATACTTATCAAGGGGATGATAATGGAGTAGTTGGGATGGATAAATTCATTAAATGAGAATATCAACACAAAAATATATTTTAAAAAAATATTTTTCAATGTAAGGATGGTAATTAAACAGTGAAAACCTTTTCTAAAAATTTGGATTAAATGACACATAAATTTTAAACAGACAGCGGATAAAAAAATTATTTAATGAGAAACATACATGTTTTTATGATTCAATGTGAAAGATGAAATTATTCTATAAATATTTTCAATAATGATAGGTCTTAATATAATTATACACAAATTACAATTATAATATACTCTGTTATATGATGTCCCTCTCTTTTGAAATATTGTTTCCATACTACAGTATACACATGGCATGTGTATGGATTTGGATAATGGTGTATATGGATACGTAGATATTTTAGCATTATAAAAACAAAATAAGGATTTATAGTTAGAGTGAATAGTGATTTATCTTTCATATTTGTATAGGTTATATAAATAAAAATTGTAAATAATTTTTTTTATTGAAATAGAAATGAATTATAATGTACTACACAAATTAAATGATGTAAATATAATACAAACTCATATTATGGCATATTAATTGACTCAGAAGAGGTGATAATTTCTATTTAATAATAAATAAAAAAGGATAATAATAACATAAAATTATAATAATAACACTATATGAAGTGGAATTTAATATGAGATTATGAAATAATTTAAATTGAAAAGAATGAATGATTATTAAGAACCCATATATTACTAAATAAATTCATAAAAATTCATAAAAATATATTTACAACCTTACAAGATCTTTAATGGGGATATTGAGATGGAAGGAGAGTCATAAAGTTTTATTACTATTAATATAGTGATTAATAATCATTATATTGATGAATATTTATTGTAAATGTAGATAATTATTTAATAATTTTGTAAATTATGCCTCAAAAATATAGGTTGTGAATATTATAGAACCATAAACTTTCCCATGGTTTTAATTCATTATATTTGAAATTTAAGGAATGAATTATTACATTTAGTCATTAATATATATTATTGAATTATTTTCAATTTTAATTCAACAATGTAATTTTTATTTTTACATAAATATTTGTTTTTATATAATTAATTTCAATTTTTGGAATTTCAAAAGTAAATTATTATTTGGGAAATTGATTTTATAATTTTAATATATATTATATTAAAATAATTAATAGTTATTATCTATTTAATTCATTAATATTAATTATATAATATATTTTTTATGTCAAAATCATTTCATAAAACAATTAACATTTTATGGTATAAATAAAAAATAAATTATTTATTAAAGTATCAAACACTCATCTTTTACAAATTTCAATTTTTTAATTCACAATTCAATGTTTTTTGTGAAACTAATACTCTAAAATTCATAGATTCTATTATTAAATAAAAAAACATAGTGTATCTAAAAAAATTTAGCTAATACAAACAAAAAATCAGTTTTTAGAAAAATGTAATTCACAGTCTGAAATATTTTTTTGTAATAAAACTTATATTCATGAATCAATATAATTTTTTTTCATAGAAATTTATGATTTGAATTTTATTGTTTAAAACTCATTAATGAAAATTTCTTTTAATTTATCACTTTGGTCTCACATAACTCGATGATGATGGCAGCCGTCGTCGTCCCTCTCTATCTAGAGAGTAGGAGGGGTACCTCTGGTCCTTGGTGCTTATGTCTCCTAATATCCAAATCCTCTCATATTCTTTACCTAGAATTAATTTTAGTATAATGGTACCATGCATAAATCTTGTTTTTACCTCACACTCACTCTCCCTCTATAAGTTCATAGAGGCTTTGACATATTTCATCTTCACCTAAGATGACTGATTTGGTCGAAATCATCATTTACTTTTCAATTTCGACTAGTTCTTCTTAGATTCATGAGATTAGAAATATAAAATGATCATCAGACATCAATATACTATAAATATTCTCATATCGTTCTCAAGAACATAATATATGATCCTTTTTTTCTTTTAAAATCATTCCATCAACATCGTCTGGTTTTCACTCTTATAGTTCTCCTACAATTTTCACTGGAACTGAGAACCTCTGACAACTCTTCTTTGAGTAATTTTTCCAGGGATTCCATTTTCAATTAAAACCCATTATATACAATTTATAATAAGAAATTTGGTATCCATATTTTTTTGGATGATATATCTTTATCCCTCTTTCATCTGATTACTACCAACAATTTTATTTAATTTTTTTTTCAACACCACCTATAAGTTTTATATGGATTAAGGTTGAACGTGAGTTTGTGCTCAATAATATGGAGGTGTTCAAACATTATGTGTATTTTTTCTCCATCTAAAATATACTTTTTTATTTTCAACATTAATATAGACATCAACTATTGGGTTAGAGATCTAGACCATGGTTCCCGACCCGCGTATATGGTATTTGACGCATGGATATTTCGGAAAAAGATAGATCTCATGCAATTTAACATAACATGGTTGAATCCGTTTCTAGGAAAAGGGGAGATATGGGAAGATCCATAACACAAAGGTTTATGGAAACCAACAATATTCATAATATTGGGCATTTTCTAGGCCTCTCTCTTTAATGGAATATATTCTTTGTGAAATTTAGGGCTTCCACCTCAGGAAATCCAGATTACTGTATCATCAGTGCGGTTCAAAATCATGACTTAGTTTTGAAAAATCAGGGAGCTATTTCAATCTCTCAAAATAATGATTAGGATACCAGGTATGAGTTAGGTTATCCAAAATTGTTTTTCTCTACCCAGCTTCCAGTAACCAATTTACCTGGAAATGGTGAATGCTCTATTAAGATCAAGGGACTCTCCTCCCCTACAAACTCTGGGAACTCTGAGGGAGTTCACCTTTAAAATATATTCCCAAATTTATTCCATGTACATTCGAATGAATATGATTTAGGGAGTAGTAAAGTATCTTTTATCCCAACTAGGTTAAATAAAATGTGGGGGGGAATCAGGGTATGAAAGATTTTAAAAAATCATAATTGGATCATGTTTCATTATTAAACTAAACACTCTCTTATACATTTCCCATTGCAATGCATGAATTGAAATGAATGTATACATAGGAAATAATAATATTACATGGTTCCACCACACTCAGATATATCCAAAGAGTATATAAAGGCAATATGACTATTTACCAAATCTAATAAAATGAATTATCATTATGAATTGTAATTTGGACTTCCTCTACATCTTTATTTACATCCTATCAAAAATTGAATTCTCACATCTCTATCAACTGATTTCTGCTCACATATACTTCAAAATATTCTATTATTTATCGCATGAAACATTATATTTTTCACCTCATTTATTGAATCAATAAGATCCAATCTCATACACTTCATGAACACTAATTTACGAAATAATTTCTAGGCATTACCTTTTAGTTCATGTAAGATTAACTTTCATGAAACCCTTTTTCCAATGTTAGCATCAAAACAAAATTCTTCACAAAGCATTCATCATTCATGATACCGACAACATTAAAAAAAGCTCACTAAATTCATGGTACTCAAAATTTACATGAATATTAATTAGCATTTGTGAAACATCATTTCATTTTGAAACTTATGATCTTTTAAAAACCATCAACTAAAGAAAAACATTGTGAAACCCATTAAATAATTTATTAAATATGTATTGTTGTTAAGTCTTAATATATGATGAGAAGCTTGTAGACAAATATTTTTTTATTCTTTATTCACTTCATGAAACACCCATGATCACCAGCCCATTTTTAAAGACAATGCATTCTTGTTCACAAAACACCACATCATTGAGAATCTTTATGGAAATTTTCCATTTGTGAACCATTTCAGAATTGCATAACATACAGTCTTCCATTCATGACTTATCGTCTTTTTTGAAACATTATTTTGTGATAGTTTACACCATCTTATTTCACATAACATATTCGATGTACTAAACGTTCATAAAATCCATTAATTTTACTTATGTTTTTGACATGATTCTTGAAATACAACATTCCCAAAACATGAGCCATCCTTAACATTTTGGACACCAAAAATGTTTCTAACCCTAAGAAATTAATCCACCTTTCACACATAATTATTTATACCACTTCATGAGCTTCTATTCATCTATCTTCGATCCTCCTTAACATACATTATGAAAAATCACATTGGAACATGAAAACTAACATTTTCACCCTTCTTTGTTAATAAAAAACTCATCCCAAAATAACTCTCAAGTTACATTGATGGATATTTTCACAATAATATCTCCATTTGGGTGTGTTGTTAACTCTACACCCTATGATTAAAATTTCAATATTCATCCCTTTTTAAAACAAACATAACTCTTGTGATTCCTAATATTAATAAAAAATTATTAAACACACCCTCTAAACCAACATGATCCATTTTTGACATGAAAATTTTGAGTAGAATGAAAATTTCACCAATAAATAACTTCAATCCCAAAATAGTAAACAAATATAATAAAATACCCCATTTGTTGTGATATATAACTCTTCATAAATCATCTCTAGAATCATAATATATAAATCACTCCTTACTTATCTACTCCATATATCAGTGTCTCGCCCCTACTGATCAATATATCTTCTCCCTTTTTTTCAATGAACCCAATGGAATCTCCTTTTTGGATAAAACATGGTAATTATAATATATCAACACAAAGGGAAAACACACCATACATTGGTGAAATGGGTTCCAACATCCACACTTTTTCATGTTTGGGGATTTGGCTAAATTCCCAGAACAAGTTAGTGTTTCTCAAATTCCTCTTTGATGAAGGCCATCATTATAACTTATGAATCCTTTAATTCTATTAGCACATACACCATCATCACAATATCATGATCAATACTCATATTGCTAAATTATTCTTAATTTCAATGTTCACCATCTTTAAATGATGGATATGATTTATTATTTGATTTATAGAAATTTCATAATATTATTGTATTCTAATTATAAACTACTATTAGACTATCATATTATCAATATATTGATTCAGCTAAAAAAAATGAATTCAAAATTATGTTGCCACAATATTTTTCATATTATTTTTTTCATGGAAATTAAGTCTTATTTATTTATTAGATAAAAAATACACAATCTGATAATATAAAATATACCACATGATGTTTATTTTATATCATGTGTTAAACATGGTCAATATGTATCAGTTTATCCCCATAATTCATGAAGGGATTTTTCATTGCATAGAAAACCGAAATCCACCATGATCAGGATATAAAAAATATTCGTTTTTTACTTAAATAATGTGGATTTCATTGGGATTTCATTGATACTATGCTGTTTGGCATGTGGAAAAAACAATATCAGGTCATGTCACTATTAAGTATAATGAACTACATAAGATCTATCTGTATTCTAAGAAATTACCTATTTTTATTTCATCAACTTATGACACTTTAATCCTAGAATCCATTACAGTCATCATCACCTTTGAATTATCCATTAAAATTTTCTTAAAAACTCATTTTCATATTTGGACTAAGGAATGAATGTCCCATTCCTTCCTTTTTTTCACTAATAAACCAAATAAAAATTTTATTTCACTAATCATTCAAATTTAGGACTCATTATTCTTGAATTCTGGGAATTATTTTTATAACACTTCATCTGATCCATCAAATTATATGTCATAAACATACACTAGAACCATAATCCTTTGATTTGATAAATTATAAAAATAAATATTCTAATCAAGTAGAAATGATGAAAACAAAACATCTTCAAAAATGATCATGCCTTGAGTACCATGATAATAGTGATTTTTTCAACCCTTATAGCACCTTCTTTATCAACCAAACTCTATACTAATCTTCATGAATGTGAAAACCATATGGATGATCAATGTAATTTTTTTTCAAGAACCCCATTCAAAAATTCCAACATAAAATCTATCTTGAAATCATTGAACATTCATTAAATTATAAGGGAATAGAATGACTTAATACTTTCAAACCATGAAATATGTTCAAATGCCTCATCAACATCGATCCAAATGACCATGGAGTATCTCATAAACCCCTCCCATTAATTGTTTAGAATTAATAATCTAATGTCATTTAGTTTATTTCATAAGTCCCATTTGGTCACAATGAAATTAGTATCTTCTGTTCTAAAAAACTCCCATTTTGACTCTTGTCAAATTGGTAGAGCTAGTAATTTATTTATTAAATCCATATGTTATATCCAGCTTATTATTCAAAAACAATTAGTCTCTACCCAATATGTGAATCATTCCTAATATAATGTGTTCATTCTCTAGGTTTTAACTAGTGCTTCTTAATCCTCAATGATGATTTATATATTAAATTCAATATCACTGTTGTTCTGAGCTAGAATTTGACAGTTCTTCTCACTCTTTTTTTACATTCTCATCATTATCATCATGAAACTTCTCACTATGTTGTTGAAGAATTCAGTAATTCTATAATATAGTGGTATAATTTCATTAAAATAATTTTATCAAAAACTTATTGATGACTTTGTATGAATTTATGTTCCATAAATAACCATGGAATATCCCTTAATATCCAATAGATTCATGATTCATGTGTTTCTTCTTATTGAGAAGAAAACAATTACTTCCAAAAATTCAAATGTATATAAATGTTGGATTTTTTCAATACCACAGTTAATATAGAGTATTTTCTTCTTCCTTATTATACAAATACCTATTATATATATAGATCTATGTCAAGTACATATCCTTATTTAATTTCCCTAATAGGTCATTTAAATTCATAACTTTTTTGTCCTTGTTGTTTATGATTTGGTTTCCCCTCTCCACCATTCCATTTGGATAGGGAGTTCTAACTGGCAAAACATGATGCATTGTCTTATATTTTTTAGGACAATTCTACATCGGGAAGTGCTTACATTTCATACCATTATCTTTTCTAAACAACAAAATATTTTATCGAAGTATCCTTCTAGCTTCCCTATGATATTGATTTATGCAAATGAACACATTATACTAGTGGGAAATGAAAATTATCCTTTCCATCTTATAGAAATCATTCATGAAATGAAAATAATACCCCTTCTTACCAATGGATCTTCGTGAGATATGTCCACACACATCAAAAGAAATACAATTTATGAATTATGGTCATCTTTTGATCTATTTACTTATACATTTTTTTTGATAAAAAGCCTTGTAAACAATCATCAGACTAGTGAGTATGATTATTTGATATCTTATGGAGATCTAGAGAAGCATCACATTTCGCTAGATCATCCAGGGATGCCTGGAATAGATAATCAAGAAATTTTTGAGAAAAACTATTTTCATTAACTCTAGATTGAAAGAAAAGTTCTTCTTCTCCCAAAATAAGGTGGAGATACTCCTTCATATTCTCTCGCTATAAAATAATTGTACTTTATTTTCCCTTGATGATGCACAACATTTTGTTAAATATTAGAGCATAACTATTTGTCAAACAACTGACTAAAAAATAGATGTTGTGACTAATACATTGAAAATACCAGCGATCAACATATCACATATTTTTCACCAAATATATGATTTTATCATGAGAATAATTATAAGGCCTACATCATTTCCAAACATGACAATTCCTTTTTTCATATTTTTTCCTTATAACAAGATTCTTATTCCATGTCATATGAGATGTGCATCAACTATCATGTGTCCATACACTAACATAATCTTATTATTTATGGGAAATATCTACAACCAATGTCTTCTCTCACAATTTATTTTTGTTCGATATCATTGTATTCATACCTGTTATGTAATACCGTGATGTTTTTTTAAAATATTTTCCTTAAATGCTTTTAACTATTCAATGTCTTACATTGCATTAAATCATGTGCTTATATATAATTCAAGATTAAATTACTATAAAATTACCATTATAACCTTTCTATTAAGTAATCATGAATAAATATAACTATCATATAAAAATGTATGGTGAATTTATTGGCTACAAATTATCTATGAGAAATATTAACTATTTAAATTTAAAGAAAGATTTAAATTAATAAATTAAGTAAATGAAAAATAGTAAATTAAATCACTAAAATTTATATGTTATATATTTAATAAAAAAAATTATATTCATCCAATATATATTTTAGTCATTGTATATGAATAAACCTTATTTTATGTATAAATCCTTATTTTTTCTAAATGGGTAATTTGACAACGTTTTATGATTGAACCCATATCAAATTAAAATATTGAAAAATTAATAATTTTTATTTGACCAATTAAAATTATTAATTTTATTAGGGATATAAAATGTTACTTTGGGTGAATTATAGATATTTGTCGGATAAATTTCGTGGTTTGATGAATAATAAAAATAAAATTAATTTTAATTAAAAATGTCTTCTATCGTTGAAATAATTTATATGTTTAAATTATTTTATTTAATGGGTTTATAATATAGATTGATTAAATTCTTATCATTTAATTTATTTTACGTCATTGACATTAATTTTACATTAAATTTAGATGTAAAAACAATTCAACAATTTACAATGTTTTAACTTTTAAAACTCATTTTCTCTTTCAGAAAACATTATTAATTTAAAATTAATTAATAAACCTTTTGTGTTTTTATTTTCAAAAAATAAATACTTTATTTAGAATCAGTATTTCCAAATTATATAAATAGTTCTCTTTTGATTATGGGAATTATGAATAGTAACATTGGTAATTATTACTAATATAGTAAATTGGTAAATTCGGTAAATAAGGATGAAATTAATTTTATACAAATACCCTAACACTTCTCCTAATAACATTTAATGAGTGTTATTTGACCTAAGTCATCCAGGGGTTTAATTTTAATCCTTTGGAATCCACATGTGTGGGATTAGGGCATTTAATTTATTTTACTTATTGAAAAAAAATGTCTTATTCAAATTTTAATAAATATATAATTTTTAATATATTGTTATACAAAGGATAAATTAACCTATAAATAAAAATTTTAAAGATAAAATGTTTCTAGTTATCATTGTAATTTATTTATATTTTTTTGGAAATAAATTATTATTTTAAATTCTTATACAATGATGATGGAAATGTTATTTAATTGATGAAAAATTAGTAAAATAATTTTAATTAAAATATAAATGAGTGTTAAAAGACCAAAAAACTAGAAAACATATTATTTATAGACTAAATATAGACCATAATCATCCATGGGTTGAGTTATTCACCATGTGAAGCCATATATAAAAGATTATGACATTTATAATATTATATTTAAAGTGATGTTAATGTTGTCACATTCATGCTTTAATAAATATAACATTTTTAATGTTGGGTTTTATATACAATAAATTATACTATAAGTATTATTATAAACTCTAGAGGATTAATCTTCATTGGAGTCTATTATTTTTAATATTTTTACAACTAATTTTCATTTTAAAAAGTTATACAAATTTGATGTAGTAATTACATTATTAATAGAGATACTAAATAAATATTATTAAATATTTTAAAATAAATATAGTTTTGGATAATAAATATATCCAATTAATTTTATAGATTACCATGACCTATAAAATATATAATAAAATATTTTTTTCTAATTTAACTTTATATATTTATATTTTGAAAAATCAATGAACTGAATAGTGTCAAAATTGAAACTATTAATTGTTTATCAAAATAATGTATTATTAAAATATTAACAAATAAAAAAAACATTTTTAAAAAAATATAATAATTATTATATAGTAATAAATGTTCTAAATATTTCATTTATGGTCTATTTGACATCAAATAAGTAAATATTTCACCATTTTAATGTTTAAATTTTTGAGACATATGTTAAAATTAAATAGAATAACTAAGTGTTAATTTAAATGATAAGGTTTAAATTTATAGATAAACATGTTGACAATTTATTTTTTGATGATATTAAATCCTTTTAGCATATTAGGTAGAAAATATTTAATTTTTTTTGTATTTGGTTTTATTTTATTATAAATTATTTTTTTTTGAGATTCCAAAATTTCCCCTTATATCAATTATAAAAGCCCCCCCCCCCACATCTTAACATCACATTAATCCTTAATTATTAGCTATCACTATCTAGTTTTCATTATAAACCTCTCTAGTCACTTTAATGAGGTTCTGTTATTCTCCAAGGACCAACTATAGTGCTTTTAGAGGATATCTAGAAAGAGCATATCGAAGAACATGAAATCTTCTCTAATGATTCTTTCAAACTTATTTATAACTATGATTATTATACATGATTTTATTGCATTATAAAATACTAAATAATCTATCACTTATATTATGGGAAGTTATTATTTTTTTGGAACAACCATATTCCCCCTTTTATCCACCATACGGAAAAAGAAATCACAGTGCGTCTGTACGTACGTCTTAATGTCATCACATTGTGGTGTGATCCCTTTTTCAGTGCTAGATTAATTGGAACCCTATTATAATGGATATAATAACTATATATGATAATTAGAACATGATATAGATTCTATAAAAAAATTTATACCATCCACTTCCATACCATTTCACTATTATAGAAGGACATCATCACTCCAGAGTAAGTATGTTCTACCATCTCCATGATTCAATGTGATTCATTCTACATGATATAAATTACAGAATGATTATTTAAATGATAAATATGGATAAATATGATATTAATTTTGTTAATATTGATTTGGAAAAAATATTATAATAACCTAAGAGGGTAACCATAACTTATTTTACAAAACATGAATAAACAATAAAATAGTTAATACCCAAACAATTTGTAATAATTTAATTTTACTAAAATATGGTGTATAATATAGTGAAATATGATATTATAAAACATAATATAAATCTTTAATAAGTAAATAAAATTATTTAAATCATTATACAACATGTTATAATTCATACAATGGATATCTAACCTAATGTAATGGATAATTTCACAATCTCATTATTATCCAGGATTTTTTATACATAAGTATTTACTGAGGTATATTTGTCTTCCATGTCCAGGATTCCTAAATATTTATTCCAAAATATTAATTATATTCATATAAAATTGTTTAAATTAAATTTTACCAATTTATTAATTGTTATTAAATTTTATGAAAAAAATCTTTTGTCGTTTTTTATATGAGTTACAATTTTACTTATATGAGAAAAGAATAAAAAGAATGGTTTACTTCAACTCATAATACATGAGAGGATTTTTACATTATCTTAACTCCTTATTTAAAAGAATCTTCTTTATAATATTTGAAGGATATTTTCAAGGAAATTATTTACATTTAAAATTGTGTGGAATTTTGAAAAATGTAAACGTTTTTGACAAAGAATAGATATTCTTCTCCAGAATTATTATCATGTTTTCAATAAAAAATATTTTCCATTTATGATGGAATTATCTAAGAGGGCAGTGATTTAATTATATTTTCCCAATTATTATTATGGATTTATTATGTTGTTTATAAAAATCTATTTATAAAATTATTTTTTTTACATGGATTCTATTTTGATAGAATGGTGTTTAAGAAACCCATTTTATTTCCTAGGTTATGCTATAATGAATGATTTTTGTATTTATATAAGACATGATAATTATATCATTATGAAATGGATTTAACCTATATATCTCTCAAATGATTTGGGTGAATATTTAAATTTTATTAGATGGATAGAGATGGAATAATAATTGATATCAATTCCGTAATATCGGGAAGGAATAAGAATTAAAATCAGTTCAATATTTGACTATGTCTACTATAATTGTCTTATAAATGAGCCTTGACTAATATGAATTGATTTTATTTGTTTATTTGTATGCCAAAAATTTCATGTCTAAAGTTATGAATTTTGGAAATATGTTCATTTATTCTCTATGAACGTTTCTGATTTGTCCCATGAAATTATATCATGATCTTTCATATGTAGGATTAGACAAAAAATTGTTATGTTCTTAACTCTTTATGAATATGAAATTATTGGTATCTCTCTTGATTACCCTTATGAACGAATTAGTGCTAACCCTTTATTATTTAACTTTTTCCCTAGGTTGTGAAGAAAGATATTTGTAGGATATGTCAAGATGTATTCTACTTACGAAAGAATAAAAAGGATAGAATGTATATATCATATGAACTAGTTTTTTTGTTTCCTAATTTACAAACACCATAAAATTATATGGTCCTAGTATAGTTTTTTATGGTTTTTACTGAATATTCTCTTATATTGAAATAATATCTACGCATTTAATGTATCGTTCATTATTTTTGGTATCAACGTATTTGTTTATTTAACCAATAGAAACTGCGATAAGTAAACTATAATAAAAATCTTGTGGATATATTATATAATCCTAGTGTTTTAGAAATGATCATGAATAACCAATAATAAAACCTAAAGTGTCTTAAATTTAAATATTATTATTGATTATGTGGTTTTTCCATTATGAGTAGTGTTTCTCACACTACGATTATAGGTTTTAGTCAATGGATGGAACCTAAAGAAACTAGGGTAATGCTGAATGTGATGGGAAATGAAATGATTTTCCTCCTAAGAAATGTAATGTTATGGGTTATGGAATAAAAAATATTGCAGTTATTCTCACAAATAATTCTCAAGCTATGAATCATGAAGGACTTACAAACAAGTAAATTAGGGAACAAAATTTAGGTGAATCCTTTTTGAGCTAGTGACCACCATCTTTCAGTGGGTCTTTTGATTCACTAGTGGCTAAAAAATATATCAGTACCACTATAAAGATATTTTTAGTTCTACATTTTTTATAACATGATACAATCATATTGGAAGCCTATAATTTTTATTGTGATGATGATCAATTGTGTAATTATATTATTAATACAAGGCAATGAGAAGAAAATGACTCTATGTAATGGGATGAGTTCAGGTAATTATTTTTCATAAGAAATTACCACATATTCTTCGAATAAATATAGATAAGTAGATATTTGATATAGTGAAAATGAATGATTACTATATTGGAACCTATGAAGAAAATTTTAAAAGTCTCTTAAGGTACTCTTCTGGAAATATTAGTCAACCTGAAAGTAAAATTGATCTATTATTTATTGGATTTAAACCAAGTCTCTAATGGAAATTAGCCATATGAGACATATATTTATATGAGGAAATCAATTTATTTGATTTCAATGTTTACATTTAGGTTAGAGAAACCCACCATTCATATGGGTTTTTTAAGAAGAGAAAAATTGAATTCTTTAAAAAAATTAAATACTGCACTGAAAAGAAGATTACTTTTCGCTTATTCTAAAAGTGTGGAATGAAAATTTGTGGAAATTGGATAAAAGGGACTAATAAATGTATTAATTATATGAGAAAATGCCATTAGGGATATGAATTCTAAAGTTATAAGAAATATATTTCTAATGAAGAGAATAGATAAAAGGGTACATAGATTGAACCTCCCACACATAAATTCCACAAGTTCAATGAAATGGGTTATTTTGCTAATAAATAACCTAATTCAAGTGTTACCGATGAGGATCTATACCAGCAAACTCATATAGTTAATGAAAACGTCAAGTCACATGAGATCACTACCAGTGATGTAGAGTACGATGATGAAGGGGTGAAATGTACACTTACCATCCACTCTAAATAAGTAACTATTTTATTAGATTATATATCCACCATCCTTTTATTTATAAAGAATATTCTATGGTTATCATATTATTAACTCAAAAATTAGGTTTTTACTATTTTGTGACAACTCCAAATGGTATAATGATCACATCAAAAATTTATAATTCATCTCCAATTAAAGTTTGTGGAAAATTGAATACTAAAAATCTGTTGACCTTCCATTATTGGATTTTTATGTGATTCAGGTCCTGGATTGGATTTCTCTCTATGGAGCTCATATAAATTTCCCTGTAAGGTATGTCACATTTCATAATATGGATCAATATATGATCATATATCGATGAAAAAATGAATATGACCTTATTGTGGAAATTTCATCCCTCTTATAAATCATGATTCTTATAAATGATGTTTATCTATCTCAAATGGTTGGGGAGAAACTCATCATTATGAATAAACCAATTGTAAGAGTTTTTTATTGTATTTATAGAATAATTGTTTGGTCTTCCACTAAATCATGATGTTGAGTTTCTAGTAGAACTCATACCATGTGCTATTCCTATTCCAATGACACCGTATAGAATATACCCAATTGAGTTGCAGGAATTGAAGAAGAAACTAAAAGATAATCTTGAATAGGGATTCATATGCCTTACTACGCCACAATAGGGTTCACCTCATATGTTTTTTAATAGTAAATATGTATCAATGACACTATTTATTAACTATCTATAACATAACAGGATCAATTTCATGAAAAAATATCTTCTTCCCCATATTGATGATTTATTCAACCAACTATTTTAAGCTCTATACTTTTCCAAGATTGAGATTCAGTCCGGATATCATCATTTATGGTTTACGAATGAGGATATAGTAAAGCTGTAATTCCATAGAGGGTATCGAATCTACGAATTTATAGTTATTCATTTTAGTCTTATTAATTTCATTACTATAATTAGGGATCTAATTAATATTGTCCTTAAAGAATATATTGATCTATATTTGTGGTTTTTATTGATGATATTCATGTATATTAGTAAATAATGTAAGAACATAAATATCAATTGGTAATTTTACTAAATACCTTCAAAAAAAGGAATCCTTATGAAAAACATATCAATTGTGATTATTTTATTCAGAAAGATTCATTTTTGGGTCACATAATCTCATGATATGGGATATATTTGGATCCTAAAAAAAACTTCTTGAATGTTGTCCTAGACCAATAACTATAACTAAGATCCAATGTTTTCTTGGTTTGGTGGGTTTTATATTATTTTTTTGAAAAACAAAATCATGACTATCTAATCCACTCACATTGTTGACTCAGAAAGTATTGATGTTCTTGTTGTTGGTGAAATGTGAAGTGAATTTCAAATATATAAAATCAATCATAGCAAGGTCACATATTCTCATACTTTCTTATAGTGAAGAAAGGTTTTTTATTTATACTGATTCATCCAAGAAGGTCCAGGGTTGTGATCTCATGAAAAATGATATAGTGAGAGCTTATGTCTTACGATAATTGAAAATCCATCAGAAATTTTACCCAGCTTATGATTTGGAATTAACTACAATAATCTTTACATTAAAGATATAGAGGAATTATCTTTATGGTGAAATGCGTGATATTTATACTGATCATAAGAGTTCAAATTATATTTTCACACAATAATAGCTGAATGTGTGAAAAATAAAATGGTTGGAGTTGAATAAATATTATGACTGGTCGATACAATACCACCCCCGGAAAGTGAACAAGGTGGAAGAGGCTTTGAGGGGAAAGGACCATGCTTTCCTATTCATGATGAGGATAAAAAAAGATCTAATATTAATGGATTTTTGAAGAATGGATCTTGAAATTTTAATAGAAGGGTATAAATATTATCATTCACCAATAAATTTTCAATCATATATACAATTGAAGATTAAGGAGGCACAAAAATAAGATGTATATCTACAAAAGATTGTGAGAAATATTCTTGAATTCAACATTTATTGTAATTAAATAATAAGGTTCAATTACTGTGTTTGTTTTCATCCCTCAATTGAATTATAGAAGCATCTGTTGGATGAGGTCCATAGTTCTTCAATTTATATTCATATTGTAAACACAATGGTGTAAAGGGATCTTATAGAGTATTTTTGGTAGGATATCATGAAAAGTGATGTTGTTGAATATGTCTCCTTATGATTGGTTTGTCAGCAAGTCAAGGCTGAGAGACAGAATTCAAAGGGGGTGTTACAATCATTACCCATACCAGAATGAAAATAGGAAAACATTAGTATGTACATTGTTTTTAAACATCCTGAAATATCTAATGGCCATAATTCTTTATGGGTTGTAGTTCATCATCTTAAGAAGTTGTCAAACTTCATTGCTGTTAGAGATGATTTATCTCTTTATCAGAATGACATGATATATGTAAAGGAGGTGGTATGATTTTATGAAGTTCCAATTTCCATTATATCTAATTGGGATCCAATGATTTTATATAAGTTCTTGGAAATCCTTCAGTATGCTCCAAATATATAGATATGATTTAGTAATGTTTATCATAATCAGATAGAAGGTCAGTCTAATATAAAAATTCAAACTCTATAACACATGTTAAGAACTTTCCTTATTGATTTAAAAGGTGGTTGGGATCAAAACATACTTTTGGTTGAATTTTCATTCAAAAATAACTTTCAGTCCAGTATTCTGATGTCTATTTATTATTGCCTAGATGAAATTAAGTGAAAAACTACAAATTTCTGGGATAAAGTTCGGAAAATAAATCAATTAGAACAGATCTTGTAGATGAAACAATAGAGAAGGTTGGATATATTCATCAAAACATAAGAGTGGCTCAGTTTTGAAAAAATTTTATGCAAAAAACTGGTGAAATGACCTATATATTTAACTTGGTGATAAGGTATTTCTATGAATATCTTCCTGTAATAGAGAAATTATATTTGGAAACAATGGAAAGTCAAGCGCTAGGTATATGGATCTTTTTAAAATTATTGATTGTGTTGGGAAGGTAGCTTATAGATTGGTGCTTGCACAAAATCTCTCTTAAGTTCATGATGTGTTCCAAAAATATCTCCTATGAAAGTACATATTTGTTCCATCGCATATACTAAACTTATATGTCATATTATTATAACAAGATTTTTTATAGAGAGAAATCGATAGAGATTAAGCATCATAGTGAAAAAAGTTCTACGAAGCAAGAAAACTCTTCAAGTAAATTTTTTATGGAGAAACCACCAATTTGAGGAAGATATGTGGAAACTTGAGGATGTCATGAGGAAAGTTATCCTCATCTTTTTGTATCCAACGAACAAATTTTGTGAGAAAAATTCAACTTAATGGGGGGTTAGAATGTAACACCTGGCTGTTTTTATGAAATTCTTTTTATCAATAATTTTAATTCTTTAATAGCAGTCATTACATGAAATCATGAGTATAAATGAACCATGAGATGTCATTATTATAAAATGACCATTATAACCCAGCTATAAATTTTGCAGGAATAAATATAACAAACTTATAAAAATGTATGCTGAATTCATTGGCTACATAATTTTTTATGAAAAATAGTAACCATTAAAATATAAATGAAATATCTTAATTAATAATTTATGTTAAAAATTTAATTAAATAAAATTAACTAAATATAGATGTTATATACTAAATAAAAGTATTTTTGATATTCATCCAATATATATTTTAGTCATAGGATATGAATTGAACTCCTTTTATGTATAAAAACCTATATTTTTCAATTGGGTAATTTTACTACCTTTTAATGGAAACCCCGTTTTAAATGAAACTTTTAATGAATTAATAATATTAATATGAAAACATAAACTTCTTATTTGGAATAGGGATATAAACATTTACTTTTGATTATGTTTTTTTATAATTTTCTAATAACTTTAACATTTAGATGAATATAAAAAATATGATAAATTTTAATTGAATATAACATTTATAATTGAAATAATAAATATGGTTAAATTATATTATTTAATAGTTATAAATTATAGATAGATTATAATTATATCATTTAAAATAATTTAGTTCATTGGAATTAATTTTTCGATGAATTTATATTTAAAACATTTCAATCTTTTGTAATGTTTTATCTTTTAAAACATGTTTTCTAATCCCAGCAACAAAATAAATTTTAAATTAATTACTAAAACATTTACGTTTTGAAATTAAAAAATGGATTCTATTTTAGAATCAGTATTTTTAAATTAACTATATATCTTTTTTATTTGTGGGAATTATGAATAGTGACATTGGTACATTTTAATAATAATGTAAAGGGTAAATCACGTAATTAAGGGTAAAAATTAGATTGTCAAATTACATTAACACTTGTCCTAATACCATTGGATGAGTGTGTTTTGTACTAAACCATCCTTGAGTCGAAATTGTATAATTTGGAAGCCACAAAGATGCTATTATTTCATTTAATTTATTTTATTTAATGAAAAGTTAAATATGCCTTACTCAAATTCTAATAACAATGTTATTTTTAAATTATGTTTATACTGAGGATAAATTTTACTATAAATATAAATTTTAAAAAAAATGTATTTTTATGTTGATTTATTTTTAATTTTTCAGAAATACATAATTTCCTTTATATCTTATGCAATGAAAACATAAAAAATATTTATTTGATAAAAATCAATTAAATAATTTTAGTTTTAATGATAATGACAATTTAAAGTACCAAATATGTGAAAAAACTTATCGGTGAAGTATATCTCGACCATAATCATATGAGTTTCATGTAATTGACTATTTGAAGCCATATGGTAACGAATATGACACATATAATAATTTTATTTAAAGTTATGTTAAGGTTTTCACATTCTTGTTTTAATAAATATAACATGTTTAATGTTTGATTTTATAGAATATATATTTGACTATAAGTATTATTATTAAATATAGTGGATTTATCTTCATCAATGAAATTTATTTTTAATTTATATTCAAAAATAATAATATTAAATAATTACACAATACTGATCTGTTAATTCTTCCTATAGATCAACCGTTAGAACAAAAATTCATTAATACTTATCACATTTTTCCCTTTCTGAGAAGATACCTACAAAATATTCCATATAATTTTATCAATGATTATTGTTTTTCTCCAAATCATCAAAATCTGATTCTATTGAACTATTATTTTCTTATGAAGGAAAATATTCTCTTAGAATAATTTTCTCATAAAAATTTTCTTACCTTTCACATAGGATAATGACATTATCATAAAAATTTTAAATTTGTCTTCTTCACTTTCTAGAAAACAAATTTGGCACCTTGATGTGATATTTCCAACCTTTCCACATTTAAATAATATGAGTGGAAGTTTCCCATAGAATTTTCACTTTTCATATATATAGATTTGAGGGAAGTAATGACATAACATCGTCCATATATAATTATTACAGTCTATCATCAATATTAATTTTATTCATAGACTTGAATTACATATCTTTGGACATTCATTTTCCGTAGATTCATTATCATCAATTGTCATCTCATATTACATAATATTATTGTAAATACAATCCAAGGTTAGCTCCTTTAGAGCATTCTGCACATAATTTTGGATTGTAACAAGGCAGTTTTCATTAACAGAATTTACATGAAGATCTTTCTAACATAAAGGATTTCTCTGTGACCATGTATATTTGTAATGAGTACATTCAACTTATCAATGAATAATTGATACACTCATTAGGTTGAATTATCTTATCCTCAATCATGATCTATAAAAACAACAAATTCATGATGAATTTTGATTCCCTATCATAAATATTTAGAAAATATTCCCAAAAATATTATGTTTTATTATATGAAATCGCCTTTTTGAAAAAACATTGTAGAATTATCACACTAATGTATTGATTCCTCTAGCATCAATATTCAATTACATTCGATGAGATAAAGATAAATACCCATTGTCTACATTGGATAAAATTACATGCGGTTCTACTACAAATAAACCCATATATAGAGATCATATGTAGTGATGCATATGATTCTTCTATAGATGAAAATCGTTTCAATCAATGACCATAATTCCTTTATGATTGAAAGCATCCATTGAATCCCATGAGACAGAAAAAATTATATTAACCTTGTTCAATGAAACCTATTGTTAACCTAACAAATACCTTGAGGGATTGGGGTGAATCAGTGTTTGATAATTGAAAACAACCACATCTTCATATATTGTTTCATTGTTATACAAATTACTATTCTGTCTGTTTTCTGTTGAAATATATAAACAGAAATAAAATCATTTACAAGGAAAAAAAATTTTATGGTTCACCAGCACATGGATATATTAAATGATAATACCTAGAAAATTATCCTATGTACTAAATATACAAAACTAAATTTTTTATAATGTTTACAGTGTAATAACTATTTTATATAGTTTAGATCCAATAAAATTTTCAATGCTCATTTTTTTATCAATTTATGTGTTCCTAATGCTCCTTTAAAATATTATTTTGTTGGTCACTTAAACCAAATATTTTTTCTCGTAATTTGGTTCACCAATATGTTACACATTCATACACTTGATGAATTTTGTTTTTATAAAAGAATTATTATGTGGCCCCTTTTTCTTGGAATATGATTCACTTTCACAAAAATAATTTATGAGCATTCTTGGGAAATATCTATTATTTAAAAAAATTATTATCATGTTACCCAAATTTTCATGAAACTCACTAATTTTATGATACAAAAACATTTCACGAGCCTTACATATATTTTATGAAACATCCTTTCTTCATGAACCAGATAATCTATTCAAAACCGTTCCAAAATAATAAAACTTCACAAAAAACATTTTCAAATTCAGAGCCTGTGGGTTTTTGTTAAGTTTAACTATATAAAAAAAGAGGGGGTAGCAACAAAGTTAATATAATTGAATAAAACTTTGGCTCTAAAAGACTAATTGTTCTTCTGAAACCTATGCTAAATTGATCCGTAGGTAAGGTTATTTTTGTAAAAATCATTGTCTATATTACCAGAATAGTTCTTGCAAACCATATAGAATTTGATCACATTATCTCATATTAATAAATTCACCTGCCTTAGGAGGAGTCCTTGAAAATATCTCCTATATAATAATATAATGATTTGAACCATAAAATATCTTTAAAAGATAAATATAAAAAATTTGGTATTCTAAAGAGGGGATGGTAATTTTTCCTATAGGAATCTACTTCAGCTCTAAAAAATCATATTATGATCCAAACTATTCCCTAGAAGGAAAAACATGTGGAATCATATTTTACTATCAATGAAACCCAGGAAAGGTAAAAGTGGATACAATAAAGTTTTGTGAAATTCGTCACTAAGAGTAAAATGAAATTGATTAATAATCTCAGACACATTTTATATTAATAATTAAATTAAAGGAAGATATGTGTGAAGGATTTCATTAAGAGTTATGATATGATGGATTCCACACATGGGAATCTTAAATATGAGGATCATATATGCAATTGATCACCTATCATCTGGGGTTATCTCAGATAGAAAGATTCAAACATCATAAGTCAACACTAGTATTGGAATGCATTCCCTTTTTTAGGTTACTAAAATTCTGTAACGGTATGTTTATTCATTTTATTTGGATGTGTTTTCATTCCCAACGTGTAATTATATAGTTTTGATGGATTTTTAGTGGCTTAGTGTTGCTATAGGGGTGAATATGATGGGATTGATGTCTTCTGGGTATTAGTTCTAATTGTAATTAGGGAGTTAATGAGTATTTGTACTATCAGATGTCTCTGGTGGCGGTGATTCAACACATAGTGACTTTTAGTGATCTTTTGTAGTAAATTTTTTCCTTTCATTTGGTATAGGTCTCTAAAAGTGGATATTTTTAGGTTCTCACTTATCCATTAAAATTTAGTTTATGAAAATGAAAAAAAGAAATGGATTATTTTTTTGGATCATTTCATGATACAAATATTGGTATCATTAAAATTATGACGGTTATCTTACTATTCCAGTGTCATATTTCCCAATTTTCCTATCCCCATAGTCATATTCTTATTCATATGAATTAAAATCATTATTTCCTATCAATAATTCACATTTATTTCATGATTTTTTTAATTTTCCATTTATGTCTTTATTTTATTCCACATTAAATCAATGTATCTTTTTTCCATACATTTTTTTTGAATAATATGATCTTTTAGAGGTCCAGATTATTGTTATGTCCCTTAATATTTTTTGTTATATTTAACTAGTTATATCTGATATATTTTAAATTTTATTATGAATATTTAATGTATAATAATTATGAAATATAATATTATTTATTTCTTATTGGATGTTCTAATGATATTTTAGTTTTACATATTGTAATCTCAAGTATTAAATTCCCCCCTTATCAAATTTCATCCTTGATGTTTCTAATATGCATAAAAACATGAAAAAATGTAGGTAATTATATATCTTATATTCTTTATTATTGGATTTTTCTTCCTCCAACCTATGAATAATCCATATTTCCTTTTCGGGCTGAGTTGTCTAATTCGGTAAAACATGCACATTTTATCAATAATTTGGATTGGTTCTTCATTATTTGAAAAGTAACATATTGTTTCTATTTATTTGGTCTTGATAACATGGGTTGGTTGTAGCCAATAATCCCTTAAAAAATAAATAGGATATATTTTTTCACTGTTAAGTGGTTGGGTCGAAAATCCAAATAATAAACTACGGTTCCAATTCAGTCCAAAATCTCAAAAAATAAACTTAAACATGGATTTTGAATTCCCATATTTGGAATTTATATATTTTAATTTCATGTATATATGTTCAAGAAGACATGATCTAATACTATAAATTCCAAGACCATACATTTATTATTATTTTAAAAATTCAATGTAAATTGAGCCTTATTGGTATGATTATGTGTATCATGAACATTCTCTGTTGTCTCCTCACCATGTTTTGCACCAACAATCATCCATTCCAAAACATCACCCATAATTTTTTATGTATGAAATATTTTTCAATATAAATAATCATAAGATATTTATATACTCAAATTAAAGTAATTTTTTTTATAAATTATAACATAGATAGGCCCTAGTCCCAATATCCCTAGAAGTAATGTTAGAATGACCTCATAGAGTCTTATAAAGATAAAATAGAGTTTTCAAACTACTCGTCCATTTATGGATGATAGGTGATTCTCTAATATAGCATAGTTATTACATACTTCTAATGAATCCAAAAAATTTTGAATGTGAAGTAGAATTCACGATAAAATACAATTGATAGAGGAGCACCATGAAGCATAATAATTTCATTAATATAAATTCATGAAATTTAATGGTGGTTCAGATATTCCATTATTTATATGAAAATCAAATACATTATATGGTGACACATAATTAATTATATTATATAATTTCTCTATGATATATTGGGATGCATCTTTAACTAGTCTGTAGTGATATTGTTCCGCATTCACCTTGATGTACAAAGTGGTTTCATGACACCTTTTGGATGTTTTCTCACTCACTTATCTTTTTTTAATAAAAGAATATTCAAATGTAGAAAACAAATTCCAATACCATGTTATTCCAAAATAAAGTTTCTCTTAAATCACTATAATTTTTGTTTCTACCATAGTGTATTGGGAAATTTGTGCCAGTATATTGATTTATAAATACTCCCCTTCACTCATGTATCGATTTTCAAAATAGTGTTCTTACAAAATTCAAAACACCCACATTAGAGATGAAGTTGATCAATGCCCCATATTTCATTTCATTAATCTCCTAATATAGACTATCATTATCTTTTTGGTACTTTATTATCTTTCATAGTAAATATTTTTGGAGAATTACTTTGAAAAATAATAATTTTTCTCATTCCAATTAATGTTTACGCCTTACTTTATTAAATCCTTAAACATTGGATCCTTGTAAATTCTTAACAGTAATGGAACTCCAGGACCATTCTTACAAAATGAATCAACTACCTCTTTTCCTATCCAATTTGTTTGGGTATTAAACAATCATATGACTTGATTAGTTTAACCATATCCTTTTTCCAATGTTATGTTCATTTTCAGTGAATATATACATCAACCTCTCATGATTTTTTTTTATTTTTTATATAATGGACTAGGATTAAAGTACATATATATTACATAATTTATTCATAATACATAATACATTACATAAAAATATGCCCAAAGACCATATTGTTTTAGTGCCTTTAGAAAAATGGAAATATTAGCAATAGTGCATAAGTGACCTACATTCTATCCCACTGGGTTCTTCATGAATAGAGTCCTTATTTGATACATCATACTTAAAACAAATCTTAATAAACAGTGGAAATTAAATATAATAAAGGGAAAGTTTATATGCTTAGAAATGGTAATAAAAAATATACATATACATAATCATGGACATTAGGGTATTAGAACTCGATCACAACATTAGAAGATCATACCCTGCATATACAATATCACATACATGAGTTCTGGTATGAATATTAGAAATTAATAAATTATGTATCATGGTGGAATCAAGAGAATAATCCATGAAATAATTACATTGTAATAAGGAATCAAATTTTTTAATACACTTAATCATGTAACATCATTCCATATAATTCAAGGTGCATTTCAAAAATATAACAGGTTACTTCATGGGGACTAAAGCTACTTCGAAGGACACACCACCATTTCAATCCATAATAAATTATATTTAGGTGATTGTTTTTCCTCACAATCCCATAGTGGATTGGTTTTCCCATAAACCCATAGTGGACCATGTTTCCCTAACTTCTCATAGTGGATCAGGTTTCCCCATCTTCCCATAGTGGATCAGGTTTCCCCATCTTCCAATAGTGGATCATGTTTCCCAATATTCCCATACTTGATCATGTTTGTTGACATTATCTCTATAATTATCTCATGATACATAAATATTTACCCAATTCATTGAAATTAGATATATTTCCCACCCATCACAAAAAAATCCCACATACATGTGCCACAAGATAACAAAATTTACATTATATCAAGACCCTCAAAAAGAGATGGGTTTCACTAACATCATATCATAACCCTAGAAATTAAATCAGTATCATAAACACTAAATAATATAATAATCTATGAAAATTATGTAGGATTCATAATCAATTTATACTATAATAACCCATGATGAGAAGCGAGTTTCATAAGAATTTATAACAATATAAACCACTAAAGAGACACATGTTTCTTAAGAATATATCATGGAATAACCTGTTAAAGTGAATATGAATTCATAAATAAATTCATCAAAACATAGATAATTTTAAATAAATAAAATGAATTTTATCCTTGGTTTGAATCCTAGGAAAAGCATAAACATTATCCAAAGTCATCTTCTTAGAAAGAGAATGATTTAAAAGTTCACATGGGGCATAACATCCAAAACATATTTACTTTTACAAACATATTAAAATTTCAAAATAATTATCTTTGAAACCTATTTTAAAACATATAAATGAATAATGAAAAAATATTTTAAAAAACTTATATCGGATACAATCCTTTAGGATTTGAAAAAAAATTTATTTTTAAAAATAAATCATTTTGAAGACCAGTCACCTTTAATGTAACAGTTAAAACATATAAAGATCCTCTAAAAAATTTAGAAATCATTTTTCATTGAAAATTAATTAAAAAAATTAGAATAATTTTTAAATAATTTAAGTCATTTTCTATGAATACATCCTTTTGAAAATATATAATAAAATATTTGAAAATGATTTATTATTTTTTAAATAAAAATAAATTGAAACCCAATTTTGTTTGAAACACATTTTAAAATCAAAATCAAATTATAGAATATTAAGAAACAAAATTAATTTAATTATATAACAATTTAATCATATAGATAAGGCTTCATTGAAAAGACGTTCATGATGGTAGGTAACTTTGTACATGCTAAACAATCCTTTCAAACATTAAATGTTTAGAAACAAATCCTGATTGGAAAATGTGATGAATATTACTTTAAAACCATTATCATGAAAAGGTAATACATAATTAAATAAATAATTTGAAAATCATTTTATAACTGTAAATATTTTTTTATAATTGTTTTAGAGAAATTATTTAGAAAGAACGTTGATTTCTCACCACTGGGAGAAATTATGTTGGATTTTTTTAAAAAAAATTCATCAATTATATTCAGTGCCAAAGGGTTGAAAAATGGAACCATTACATGGATATGACAATGAATTAATATAGTTTAATAATATTCAAGATATTTCTTAATATATGGATCATATATTTCATCAATGGATGTAAAATCATAAATAATCTTGATCAATGATGAGATTGTGGAAATAAACCATTACAACATTTGTAACATGAATCTTAAAAAACAGAAAGAATAAAACTAAATGAAGATTAAATTATCATGTGAATAATTATATTCAAGATATATCCTTTCTATGTTATTATATACCCCTCATATAAAAATATAGGTGCATAAAAGAACAAGTTTCTCAAATTAATAAAATTGAGATATATTTATTTTACCGATGTGTTAACTTTTAAAATATATTACGCATGAATGAAAGGTCATAAAATGGATATGTCAATACAAATAAATTTATTTATAAGAATCATATAATTTATCCATGTTCAGTATTTAAAACTCACAAAATAATTGAGTGGTTAATATGTTATGTATCTTAGAGATATAAGATGTGGTATGAGAAACCCCTTACCTTAAGTCTTGAATTTCATTATACATGTTAAAAAATCCTATTTAATAAATATAATTTTATTATAAATATACCATATAACCATATTATTATATTTAATATCATATGTTATTAGTTTATGACTGTATTTTTCCCTATTTATTAACATCTCCATGATAATGTTTCATTTCAGGTAATATGTTCTTTGTTTTTTGTTTATGTTTCGGCCTGTTCTTCCTAATACTCTTACTTAGATAATGATTTAATTATTTAAATAATATAAATCATGATATAAATATCATATATATTTAGTATATTTTTACATAAAATTATCACTATAATATATAAATATGAAATGGAATACACAGTTAATGGAGATAGAAGGTCATATATACACATGAATGATGTTCATGTTTTATTATCTTATTGAAAGAAATAATGTAATTTACATATATATATATATATAATTATATTATTATTATTATTTCCAATATATTACATATGTTAACTAAACTCCTCCTTAATACATTTCATGTATAGTGTGAATGAATCACATCACTTTGAGGAGGTGGTAGTCTACACATTCTCAAACAAAATAATCACATTTATAGAAAATGTAAAGCATGAAGGTTGATTTTATATAATAATTAAATTTAAGAAATATTATGTAAATATGATATATATCAAATAATAATAAATATTTCAACATAATTTCAGTCTATTAGATGTGGTAAAAGAAAAATGGACAACATTCTTACGCGAGGTCATAGTTTTCTGTACAAAAGAATGGTAAGGTCATTACCCATTAGATAGAAGTGTGAGTAATTTTAGGTCAAAAAATTAGAATGAAATCATCTCAGTATATTTATTATAGTTATATTATTATATTATATTTTAATAAGGATATTTAAGATGGTGGATAATGAAAATAAAATAATAGATCTTGAAGACTGATATCACCTCTTCTTTCGGTACCTTCCTCTTGGTTTCCTCCAAAGGGATTCCTTGGTTTGATTTATTCCCAAAGTTAGGAATCTATGATGAAAGGAGAGATGTTTGTAACTTATTTGAGCAGAGTTTTTATGATCCAATGGTTTTAGATATTTGAAAAATAGGTGGGGTGAGTGCCTTTTTATAGTGGATAATGAGTTGTATTCTTGTAAATTTTTTGAAAAGAGAAAACCACTAACATATTTCAAAAAACAAGTGGATCCAATAATTAAAAAAATTAGAACCAATATAGTATAGTGTCGAAATATTTCCATAAAATGTCATTCTAATAATATTATAAGTCATTTTTTATTTTATGTTTAATATTTAGTAAATTGTTATGAAAAGTTTCATTATCATCGCGTAATAAATTTTATTTACTTCAACTAATTTAATTTAGAAAAAATGTAAGTTTAAATTTTATGAAATTATAAATAAATTGGTTTAATAATTTTTTATTCAATTTTCAAAATTTTATTCACACAAGAGGAATAAATTTATTTGAATTTAACCTTAGAGATGGGTCGCAACAGCAGGTTTTTAATGAAAAATTTTAAATGATTAGAATGTCTTGAAATTCAATTTCAAGGTGAAACTGGTTCCAATAACCTAAATTGGGTAAATTTATGTATAATTTATCTACTAAAACTTTTAAATTAATTTATAATATAATTTAACTATATAAATAAATTAAATGGAAAAGTAGTTTTTAATTGAAATTAAGTATTATTGACTTTTCATCAAAAAATGAAACCTCAGAAAAATACCCAAAATACACTTTTATGTAATTTTTATGTTCAAAATTCTAATATAAATTTTATTTTATCTATGAAAAATTATTAATGTGTAAAAAATAATAATTAAAATAGGTTCTAAATAAAAGGTGTAAAAATTACTTGTTTAGAAGAATACATCTTTTTATTCATATAACTGGATTTATTCTCATATTATACCTATAAAAAAATTGGATGAGTATAAAAAATGTTAACCAATTATATAATATAAAAATATTACTAAAAACAATAATAAAAAGATGTTTGTTTCCTTCACGTAGATAAAATTGTTTTTGAACATATAAAAGTATTTTTTCTAGAAAATTAATTTATTTGTTTTTGAATAGTTCTAACATTAACATTATGTAATTAATAACTAAATGATTCATTTTTAGTACATATATAGACCACATTTTAATGATTTAGTTAATATTATTTATAACTTTAATTCCAAAGGATATGTGGTTTCTATAATAATATTTTTATAATAATAATAATTGTATATTGTATTTCAAAATAAACATTCCCTTTCATTTAATGCAATCTTTTAAAGAGAATCTGTATTGTGTGTAATACATGAAAGACATATTGTTGCCTGTTTCAAGAGATTATATATGTGTTTCATGTATGGAATGATTGTGTTCGGTTTGCGTATAACACAAGACAAAAGTAGTGTTATAATATAAGAAAAGTTTTATTTAGTGTTATATGGATTGAAAAATATCAAAATGATTAAATTATTTCAAAAAAAATTCCCAAAATCACATAGTGGAACATTATACCTCCTTAAAATTAACTTCTCCCAAAACAAATTGGCTTATTAATAGTTTAATACTTGAAATTTCCTTTCATATAAATCCTCGTCTTATATATAAATACAAAAACCTAATTTAAAAAGGGAATCATAGAAACATGATCATTACCCAAAGTGTCTCATAACAGGTTTTCAACATGGGATAATGATAATGGAAAGTGGAAAAATAGACGTATAAGTGAAATCACCCATCATGTTCTAATGGAGAGTGATAGATAACATGTTCAGAAGAAATATAAAAATCACAAAGCCATAAATCAGTGATGATAGAATTAGATATTTGATGCATTTGAAAGAAGGCAGTAGTTTAACAATTTCTATTTCCAGATCCATTCCCTATATTTGAGGAATATTCATGGGAAGATATATTTACATTATTCAGTATAACCTTACATTTTTTTCCTTGTTCAATTTCCACAACCCCTCTTTCTCCAAAAGGGAAGTTGAATTTTTATTTATTGGAGTGCTAACATATCATTATATACAAGATAATCCATTCTGTTTTTCATCTATTACCATCAACAAAAATCATTCAGAACAATTTATCCAATTTTAATATATCCACATGTGATGATATAATACTTAAATATCACACAAATCATTCTAATTTTAAATCCAAATTTAAATATAGGGTTAATTTTATAACCCTTCGGAATGATGATGTTGAAAAACATTAGAAAGAATGCCAAAACATCAGCATAACATTGAACCCCATATAAAACAAAGTACCTATTGGTTCACATAATTCAAACGTTTTAATACCCTCATCATATATTCTGTTGAAGGAAATGGAGGTGGACATGGGGAATCTGCGGATTTATTTCGGGATGAACCTTGCAGTGATGCTTCCTCCTCAGGTCCGTATCAGATCTCCTAAGGTGTTTATGTGGTGGAAACGACTGGTGTTTCAAGCTCCACCCAAGTTCTATACCACTTGCATGTTTCAAGGCCATGAATTATAGTTTTCTAGGAAATTGAGGGGAAGTGGTTGTGGATGGAGGACCGCAACCATGAAATGTTTAATTCATTCATATTTAGCATCCGAGTCAGTGGTAGAATCTAATGAAAAGGTAGGGTACCAAGGACACGTTGGTGTGGTGGTGATGTCGTGGGAATGACCATAGTCATCTTCTTCGATGGGGGAAAAGTCAACTGACTGAAATGATTGGGTGAGATTTCAAATGTTTTTAGAACCAAGTCTGAAAGTGGATCTCCTTTTCTGAAGGGGAATTGGGTATCAACCCTTTGTAAGAGGTTATAAAATACCTAAAAATATTAACATTGGTTTCTAGAAAATCCATAACATAGGAGATAGAAGGAGGATATTCCTTGGTTTTTACGAATTCGGTGTCTCTTTTTCATTTCATAGGATAGGAAAAAGCTGTTTCCACCTTTTTGTCTTGCATCACTGTAGGGTCCTAAAAATTTCTCAAGGGGGAGATCCAATTACCCCAATACTTCGGAAAGGAACAAATGGTTCCGTGTACCTGGTCCCAGCAATAGTATGTGGCTGGTTCGGTGAACCGCAATCCCACGCTTCGCTCGCGAAACAGAGGTGGAAGCTGTATGTGGCTACGAACCTCATCGCTCGCAAAACGGAGGTGGAATCCGTATGTGGCTGTGAACCTCATCATTTGCGGAACAGAAGAGTAGAGGTATTCCATCACGGAGAAATCCCGTGAATCTCGGTTACAAAAATCCCTAGTTGACTGAGTTGTTCGTGGGTGGGGATTCCTTCATGGGCTTCCGCAAATAGTGTTGTGTGCCTGTCAATACAGCCTCTTCGTGACTCTATAAATAGTCACCAAGGGGTACCAAAAATGCAGAGAGGAAAGAACGAGAGAAAACCTATGGGGAGATGCTGGATAAATCGCTCCCATTGGTAAATTTCCGAGACCATATGCGTACCCCATATCATCCGCGGAAGAAATCTTCCGCATAGAGGAGAAACCAAACTGAGAAACACATGCTGCCAGCTTCTCTACGGCCAGCCCTTACTGGCCATTTCCTTCGCAGACATCCTAGGTGTCCAGCTTCTACGTGGCCCACCTCCTCTGCGGCAATCTCATCTGTGGACACCCTTCGTGTACAACCTCTCTGCGGATGATCCTATGTGGCCAGCTCCTCCATGGATACCCTCGACATCCATCTCCTATACGGCCATCTCCTATGCGGTTCGCTCCTCTTTGGGTCGGGTCAACATTATTTTCTACTTCACCCGTATACCGCTCCAACAGCTGTCCTATAATTTCAATGAATCTAGCTACTCCTCATGATTCTCCTCAAACCCCATTACCTGTATCCTTTTTCTACGTTCATCCAGAATGGGCCGCCCTTGCGTAAGTCCCACACCAATGATTTCTAGGTATCTCATACCTAGTCGTCCAGACCACATGACGTTAAACTTTATGGCTCTAGTCCTATCCATATGATGTTAAACTATATAGAAATAGTCCTCTCTACATGACTATAAACTATAGAACACCCTATGTGATAAACATATGATACATCTTTCCCCAAACAAGATATTGATTATTCTCCTAGCATAAGATTCTAACAGTCCTATCTACATGACTATAACTATAGTATTCCCTATGTTCCAAAAATAGGATGCCCCTTTCTCTATATGAGAGATTACTTATGATCCAAGAATGAGAAGCCAACAATCCTATCTACGTGACTATAAACTATAGTACTCCTTATATAAAAAATAATAGGATGCCTCTTGCTCAAAACAAGAGATGCCTTATGCTCCAAGCATAAGATGTGTAATGACTTGATTGTAGTGGAATAATTTCAAGAGTGTTGGAATCCATTCAAACATTAAATCACTCCACCTCATGCTTTTCATGTCATTCATTAAGATTCTCATCCACTTCAATGTCTAAAAGGACCCCCTAACAGCCTATTCCCGTGCTGCATCGGCTTGCCTACCGTCCTGGGGAAACACCCCGGATGACTTTGGACAACACTTAGAGTCAGGTCCTGGGTTTCGAACATGGTCAACAGTCGACCCTCATTTGTTTTTCACCATTTCAGGCTAACGTGATATGGATGTTGTGTTTCGAAAACAATCAATAGGTATCCTCAATCACCACACCATCCTCACTGCGTTCCGAATGTCGGGCATGTGATTCGTGATTTTCATCTCCCATTGTTCGGACTTATTCCAACATCGTTGGTGTTATTCCACTTGTGCACTAGTGCATAGGTAAATGCCTCAACCCACCAGTTATTTGGGATGCCCTTATAACCACACATGAGGAAGAAACTTGGCCAGCTTCCTTGCGTAAGCCCCATCAATCGTTTCCACTCTTTAGTGGCACCCGGGCATCTTCTTTGCATAACCCCTATCCACTGTTGCCACTCCATAGCAGCACCTTGGAAGCTTCCATGCATAAGCCCCATTAACCATTGCCACTCCACAGCAGCACCTAGGCATCCCTTCTGGAGTAAGCCCTACACCATCCTCGCCGGATGCCAATGACCCATCCCCTCTAATCATAAAAGGTTCATTTATCGACTGCGCGACTCCTACCTTCCTCCAAGATTAGGGAGAAGGAGAGTCCAGTAGTCCGGGCCTCCTCCTCCACTCGTCATCTTCCTCCACATCCCTCGGTAGGAAGAATGTGTGAAGCTTGCCAAGTATGTCTCATTCTCTTTCTTATCACACCAAGGATGACTCAATTGGTCTTAGAGATTTGTGACGGTCACGACATTAGCATGATGGCAGCGGCTCAACGAAATACGTGGGTTTTTATCCATTTCTCCTAAGCTGGGTACGTAGGACGCCTCCTCAAGCTGAAATCCCAATAACATGAAAATATCACGTGTAAGCCCTAATCTTCCAAGAACTACGTGGACTTTGATTACTGACCAACCAGGATACGTAGGAAACCTCCCCGAGGTGAAATCCTGATATCAATATTTGATACAGTTCTGTCCCTAATAGACCATGTCCTTATACTTCAGTTGGACCATCTTCAGGCCTAGGAAATAACTTTCATTGGGTCTTCCGGGCCTCTTCGGCATAAGTACCACACCATCTTTGATCGGGCATCTCTCGCCCGTGTGTCCTTTCCACAAGACGTTAAACTGTACGGTTGGGTCCTTGTCGCACGACCTTAAAAGGTGATGTGTCCCATAAAGTGGCACCGAACTACATGGATTCTAATTCCTCTCATGAGGATACGTAGGAGGTCCATATAATAGGTTCGATCCAAATTCTCAAGTCATTATATTTCCCCCTGGATAAAAATAAACTCCAGAGCACCTGGTTATGAGGCTTCAAACCAGTGTCGTCTCAGTGAGTCCAAACTCCTCGAAGTCATTAATCCAATGAGGGGTGGTAAACCTTAGGCCTAAATTAATATGATTCCCTACGTTCAGCTGAACATTACATATTATATCTCATGTTTTTGAAATTATTTTTGAAAAATGGAGTCTGTTTTTTGATGTCTAAAAATTGGTTCGTGTAAATTTTTGGTATTTTTCCTAAATAGTTGAATTTTTTAATAGGAAAATATATTATTTAAAATTTGATCAAAATACATGAATTATTTAGTCATCGTGATGTGTGGATGATGTAATGATCCATTAGTTTAAACTCACATGTAATACTTGTTGTATTTAGACAAAATAATCATCACAATTCATCATCATGGTCCAAAATAATAAACAAATGAATTAAATAATCAAAAAACATTCATCTCCTCCACTATAAATTAGACATTTCCCCACACCTTCTCCTCACACCTAAAAATCCTTTAATAATGATTAAATTCTTCCCATTTCTTCTAAAAAACATATACCCATGTTTTGGTTCTACTCGTGTCACCAGAACACCATTTTCAAGTCTTTTAAGGGGGATCATAATAAGCTGACACTCAGTAGGTAAAACCATCTCTCTCTCTTTCAATTCCTTTTTTTTTCTTATCCTTTCCTCAAATACCCTTCCAAAAGTAACATGTTATCTCGAGAATATTTTATACACTATAATGTTATTTTGTAATTGTTATATTAAATTTCAATTCTCTTCACTTCTTCTTTTTATTATAAAAATGAAAACATCATCAGTGAGGTGTTGATTTACCCCCTTCTTGGACGATGAGTTTTCATTTTTCAATTGCACCATCATGGCCAGTATCAAAACCATTATTATAGTTAAAAAACGTTTATATATGTAATAAAACTGATTTAATGTTCTATAACTAGTATATATACATATTATTAATTCATAAGACAAAACTAGTTATTGTGATCGAAAAAAACACCCAAAATAATATAAATGGTTCTCTTTCACGATATTTCTACTAAATCATACACAGATTTGGAAAAAAATGATAGATAAGACTATTAAAAAATCATAATTTCATTAATAAAATATAATTTCAATTATGGATAACAATTACTCTTTTACATGATTTTTCATATATGTATACAAGTGATCCAACCATGAGAAACAAGAAAATAGGCACCCCTGAATGATGAGATTGAATCGTGGAACTAATAAAAAAGGGGATAATATAACATAATAAAATTATAATAAATAAAAAAAATTTAAAAGTTTATAAATTAAAGTATTAATGAATATAGTTTTATTGTATAGGACATTATGTTCAAATGTATAACACATTCGACCATATGTTCAGGGTTTACTAATCTCATCGTTATTTTTCTGAGTTATGCCTCACTCGGCACTATTACTTGTTCATGGTTTATTTATCCTACTATTTAATTTATCATATAATTTATCTATTTATATTCATGGTATTTATAAAATTTTGTTCGTTTTATCAATTATTATAAAACCCCATTTTGATCATGTTTTGGATCAGATCTATATGGGTTTGTTTCGGTAAAATTTTTAAAAGGATTGAAAATTTTTTAGCTAGTGCACGGTTGTCACATGATTTTACCAAAACATGTACCCTCTTAGGGAAAGCTATGAAAACACTGAAAATGTGGTTTTGTACTAATAGTTCAATGTTTTAACAATAGTTCCCCCTCATTGGAGATACTGTGTGGACCATATATAATAGGTACACGACTAGGGTGCACAGTTTAGACAAGCTGTGCGGTAGTTATTGGCTAACCATGCCAAGAGAATTTTTAATTTAAATATTTAATTTCAAAATACCTGAAACCCACATTTTTGGAATCAGACAGACTTTAATAATCCAAACTCATATTATTCTTCCCCAAGTGATCCCAATAATATTTTTTGGTCCCTCAGAACCCTCTAGGAGGAGGATTGAATAATGGAGAATAATGGTTGATCCTCTCACGACTATTTTCTTCTACCCGTTCTCTACCCCTTCTCTCTATATTCTTCTCCAAAGGGTTTTGTGGATATATGTTTTGGATGGGGGGATACAGTGTCCTATATTTTGGTATCTTAAACTTTGGTTTGATTTCAATATTACTTTATCATCATTCTCCATAGGAAAATACTGATTAGGGTTTTGAGCTATGAGATCTAGCTGTCCCGAGGTAGTTGGTTCCAGTTTGATGCCCAAATTTTATTAAAACTAAATATATTTATTTATATTAATTTTTTGAATTAAATTCAATTTATTAATTTTAATTAAATTTATTTTATTTTTTTTGGTAATAACCCAATTACATTATATTAGGATTTCGAAATTTGTTTTGAATAAAATTGAAAAACACCCAATTCTACAAAATTGAATTGTTTTTATGGAAATTGGTTCAATTTAAATTATGGGAATGATTTGTTTGTAAAAATAGGGAAAACATCCATATTCAATTGAATTGGGGGATTATTATGAAATTGATGGGAATTTATTTAAGTTGTATATTTTAATTTCACTTTGAAATTGAATTGTGAAATTTAATTTTGAATTGATTTCAAAATATTGAATGAGAAAAATGGATGAATGTTTTTCATTTACACCCATTGTATTTATTTTGGAAATGGACTATTTTTATTAACAATATATTTTTTAAATTAATTGGAAATCAACATGTTTGAAATGGTAGAGTGGTATTAATTGAATTTTAAACTATTTTTTAAATAATTTTTCCATCATTATTTTGTATAGAATACTTATAATCCTTGATAATTATTGGGTTATTAGGGAAAAAATTATTGTATGGAAAAATAGTATAACTGTATTGACTCTTTACAACTCTAACATGAACATTATTTAGCATATCCAATTCCTCAATAGGATGTCGGTGAGTCCACTCTTCCATGTATCAAGGGACGTGTGTACCCGTTACAGTTATTATCAAATAAATGTGTGAGGTTCCCATAACCATGATCTATCAAACCTATTGGAATATGAGGATGTTTATCTCTGATTTATATTTTATATATAAATGTATACCAAGGTTTTTTAACTTATTAACTTGACTTATGAGTTTATATAAACTATTTTAAATAAAGAAATTATTTATTCAACTTTTTTTGAAATATTTTCTCAATTAAAATGTGGATATTGGGTTTGAATGTATTTCTATATTTTGAAATGTAAAGAATTGTTTCTTTAAATATTATATAAAAATTTGAAACATATTTATTTAAAATTTAAATCTCTTTATTTGTTTATTTAAAAATTTCATCTTTTTATTGAATCTGTGGTGAGACCCTAGTGTGATTTTAGCTCACAGAATACATGTTCTTTCAGGTGTGTATAGATTATCACCTTACAGGTTTGAACAAGGGTAATGCACTAATTGAAGGTAGTTCTAGTTATTGATTTATGGAGTTGGAGTGTTTTATTAGGAATCGGGGGGGTTCTCCTATATTTTGGAACCTTTTGGTCGTACTTCTAATTTTTATTCCTATTTGACGTATGGTACACTCATATGTATGGAGTTTCATTTATATTCTTATTAACATCTCTTTCAATACTTCTATAATTCTTTTTGAATAATCGGTCACACGTTCATTTTGTATGATGCCAGGTGCTAGTCACCCACTCTTTGGGATCAAGAACATATTTTAGGTCATGATAGTGCCAGCTCAGTTATCTGGTTACTAGTGTATCCAGGTGGGTTCCAGACAATGTGGTATTAGAGATAGGTTTTTGCTACGTTCCTATGAAGGGTGATCATTTCATTGCCTATGGATCTCGTCAGCTAAGGCAACATCTTAATAATTATCTGACCCAAGACCCTGAACATGAACTTGTGATCCTTGGGCTTAAAATTTTGATGCAAAACATTTATAGAGAATAGTTTACATGTTTTCAACCCACAATAGGACTTTGTATAGGAGATTTTTTAGAATCTAGTGTCTCATTTCCTTTCTCTAATGAATTATATTGAGTTTGAATAGGTGGATCCCTTAATACAATACCATTTTTCTTTCCAAACAATTTTATAAAGATTGTCAATATCTATAGCATGGGACGTTCTATTCTTCATTCTATTCTTCCATTATTATTATTTTAAATATTATTTGGATATTATATTCAGATACAGGCTTCGGTTGGATCCAATCCAAACTGAGGGTCCCCTTCATTCCTTTATTCCGTCTTTTCCCTCCACTTTATAGAAACCTCATTGAATACAATATTTTGTTTCTTTGAATTTTCGGTGTTTGTAGTATAAACTACCTTTCTTTTTTTAAGAGTAATTCGATGAAATAGAAGGTTTTTCACTACCTTTAGCAACATCCTTTCCTCTATCAGCTTTCATATCATTCTCAAAATTATTCGATTTAGGATTGAATCATAACATAAGTTTCCTTATTGTATACTTACATATTAGAGGCTCTTTGAAATATGTCAGATCTGACATGATTACAGCATTGCACAAACATAGTAATTAATTAAAAAAAATGGTGGAATACATGATTAGATGTGATTTTATGGAACCAGATTTGAGCATATTAATAATCAAGAAAATGAATCTCATTAGATTGAAATTCATCATGTTCACCAAATAATCAAGGACATAAACATCTAAAAATTTCAATGTTTCCTTATCACCCTTTCATGGAACATGAAACAATTTAATCCCGAGGTCTATATTTTATTACTTCGATGTAAATGAATTACCATTCTCCTATCCTCATGAATCTCAAATAGAGATTCTTCAGCATTGATCTTATCAGAATGCACACCCAATTCTGGTAATTTATTGGAAGAACAAAGGGAATACCCCTCACATGGAACTCATATGTAGGTGGATACTTGTTTGAATGATGTTGTATAATTATTATTACACGGAATAATATAAATATTGAGAGCATTGTCTATCTCCATTGTATTTTAGAGTTGAAAACATCCTCGTATTATAAAAAATCTTGATCGGAATCCGGTACTTCAACAAAAATAGATTCCTACCCTTTGAAAAATAATATTTTTATTTTCATAGATGAATAAAATGTCTAATTAAAGTCTCAAGAGACTAACCATTCACTTTAGAAGGTCGTAGAAGTGAAATATTTTGGAGACATTTTTTTGGAGAAGAGGTAGTAGAATAAAACACAAAATACTATCTCTATCCCTGATGTTTATCATGGTTACGAAAACTAAGGAGATATATGATTATGAAAACTTAGGTAAAATTGATTATGAACAACACTATATATAGAACATCAGGACATTAGAAAAAATTAGAGGAATTAGATGCGTGTTATATTGGGAGGGGTTCTTTAAAAAATTATTTGATGACTATGATTAGATCCAGAAGATATAATAGATGAGAATGACTTCGAACCCTTGAGGTTTTCTTTAAAATAAAATCATATTCATAATAAATTCAATTTTAAATAGATAGAATTAATTGAAATAAAACTATTTTAACAACAAAAACATGGTTTTAGATATTGTACATTTCTGAGTATCAAGATAGATGTATTGGTTTCAGTATATTGTTCTTATAATAATCCAAAAAAACCGAAAATCATATGAGACTGATTAGAATTAGAAGATCAATAAAATACAATTAATCTAGTAATAATAAAATATTATAATACTGATAATTTATTTCAGATAATATATTACCGATACAATAATTAAATATTGATAAATTTAACTGAATAAAATTTAAACCGATTAAAATGTAAAACCAATAAAAAGTAAAACAATAAATAGTAAATTGATAAAATTGAAGATGATAAAAGTGCAATAGATTAAAGTGGAACAAATTATAGTGAAACAGATAAACATGTAAAATAGATAAAAGTGAGAATAATTAATGTAAAACTGATTAAAGTGAAATTGATAAACTTGTAAAACTGATAAATGAAAAACTGAGAAATGAAAAAATGATAAATGTAAAACTAATAAGTGAAACTAATAAAATGTAAAACTAATATGTTAAATTGATAAAATGTAGAATAAATAAGTGAAACCGATAAAATCATATATACTCCCCCTTTTAAAAGGAGTCATTTAATGTAATGAGATAGTTAAAACAAAAAATATATTTGAATGATTTATTTACAATGATCATTATTAGTTTCTATTTAATGTATTCAGATCTTTCTAAAGATAGTGGTTTTTGGAAAATATCAGGAGGTAGTTCTTATGTGTCGTTGAATTATAAAATAATTTTTTTTCTTTTTTGTTTGTGAACTCTAAGAAAGTGATTCCTTATATATATTTTTTGAATGTGATTGATGTGAAAGGATTTTAATAAGTCCAATGGCACAAGTATTATAACATAGTATTTGTGTTTTATAAAAACTCATGCCATAGTCAGTGAGTGTTTTTTCATCCACAACACATGAGCACAACAACTTCAAACTACTACATATGCAACATCGGCAGTGGAATGTCCAAATGAATTTTTTTTGAATGACCAATAAAATATTGAATATATTATGAAATTAGCTGTTCTGGATGTAATTTTTTTATCCATTATACAACCAAAAAATTCAGCATCTAAAAAAAATTAGAACAAAATCATTTCCTGAAGAATTAAATAATCTGAAATCCATAATTCCAATTATGTAGTGAAAAATTCTTTTCAGTGATTTTAAATGAGATTGTTTTGGATTATATTGATATCTTGTACATAAGCATAATGAGATTGTTTTGGATTGTTTTGGATTATATAGGTTACTTCTAGTTTTTTAGAGATTTCCAAAACTAAAAAAAATGTTAACTCACCCATCATACTCATTTCAAACTTAGATTTCAATGTATTCGAAAAATAATCAGTTAGGGATTACTGAGTTGATTTGAATATAATGTCATCAACATAGATTGGAAAAATCAAAAAAAAATCCATTTATTTAAAAAGTGTTAGATCTTCAGTACATTTTTCATAATTTTTTTAAAATAAATCATATAAGTGAATCATAACAAAGCTCTAGGGTCTTGTTTAAGGCCATATAAAGCTTTGATATGTTTAAAAACTTGATCATGATATTTTGTGTCTATAAAACTAGGGGTTGTTGTAACACCCCAAAATTTCATACTGTGTTATTTCTTCAAAATAATATGATAACTTGCACTACACGCAACACCTAGTTCAAGCACACCACGACTTACCAAAAAAACCCTTCAAAAGAGGTTATGAATAGTATTAACTAAATTTTAAACATTATATAATCCTTATAATTTTTGAATCCATATTATGAGTTTCTTAAAAATAATGTGAGAACAAATTCATTTTCAGTATTTCACTTTTATCATTTTTTTTTTGATTTTCAAATGGTTGGTTTGAGGGTAGCTGGTTCCCTTGCAGCCCGGTTTGAGGAAAACCGAAAACCTCACAACATTCCAGATTCAAACTAGCGGAAAACACAACCAGAGAAACAAATTCAAAAACAAACACAAATAAAACCACGCGCCTCCTCGAGCCGCACGCCACCTCGAGCCGCATGCCATCTCGAGCCGCACGCCATCTCGAGAAACCCGTCGACAAAAATCCATCCGTCTCCATACATGTCGCCGGAGAATATTCTGACCATCAGCCTCCATCGACGTCGTCGAAAATGACGGATCAACACCATCCGGCAGCTACATCATCACCAGCGACCAATGTGAATGTCACCGGCGAGAGAACACGGCCATCAACAACCATCGGCGTCGTCGGAAAACAACAAATCAACACTTTACACCAATCGTCCCAACACCAGGACGCCAGTGAACTTCACAGACGTCCATCATCACACACTCTTCCGCGTCGGCGACGAGAAGCAGCGAGTCACCACCGGTGAGACTCATCACGGAAAACAACGAGGTAGAAACTCTCGTCAATGAACCAGCGAGGAAGAAACCCTCGGCAAAGAAACAGCAGACCCAACCACCAAAACGTAAAACAGAAAAATCAAAAAGAAAACAGCAACAGAGCCTGTCGCCACCTTCAACCCCGCTGGAGAAGACCCCGAAAACCCCCAAATCACACACATCCACCCCAGATCGAAGCAGCAAACCCGAAATCTCGACCTAGGACCGGCTCTGCAACGCGAGGACCACGAACCCACAAACCCGCTCATGGCGTATGCCGGAAATTCTAGCAACCTCGTCGCAACCCGGTCTTAAGCTCATGGGTCCAGATCCGATAGCGTCGCGGAGTCACGAGACCTAGAGGAGGAGCCCAAGCCTGACCAAGCCGCGGAGGAGCCAAAAAGGGGAAGCGAAGCCGTCTCTCCACGGGGAGAGGAAGGCGACGACGGGAGGATGGTGACAAAAAACATTTACATTAAACTTTTATATATTCAATTTGACTAAATAAATTTACATTTTAGAATGGGGACATAAAAAATTTACAATTAAACTTCCCAAGCTTCCACGGTACGCTTTCCTTTGAATAATACAGTAGTGTGCGTTGTACGCAACTTCGAGTTCTAACACACACCACAACCAATCAAACTAGACGTTATGAATAGTAATACCTACTTTTTGAAATTTTATAAATTTTATCTCTCAAAATGGAATTTATTTTTGTATTTGGAGTATCGAATTTATCCTAAGGTGAAATTTTGGAACTTTTCGGATAACATTTATATTTTGATGAATAGTGAAAATTACTAAATTTTAATTAAATTTTTTTTAATCGAAATAATTTATATTGATAAATTATTAATTTGAGTGATTTTAAAGTATATTGAGAATATATTTTTACCATTTAATACAATGTTGGTCATTGTACATAATTTCACAATTAAACCAAACAAAAACAAGTGTCAATCTTTTGATAGTTATTATATCTTAAAAACGCTATTTTTTTGACAACAAGAATTGATTTTTAAATTCATTAATGCAACTGATATGTTTGGAATTTGGTAAAATAGGCATAATTTTGGAATTCATAATATCAAATGTAGGTTAGGCCTATTTTTTGGTATTTTTCTAGAAACATTCATTTTTTGATAAATAGTGAAACCACTAAGTGGTAGTTAAAAAACTGAATTTTTCATAAAACATAATTTTACCACTTCTGTGAGTGTAATTTCGAAAATCCGAGTTACACGGTTAATATCAAGGAGTAAATTGTGGTTCAATGAGATGAAAATAATTTTTGGTGAATAGTAACTTTTTACTTTTATTTACCATGGTTAAAAGTGAATAGGGTAATTAAGGGTAAAAATGATATTAATATTATCCTAACACATGTACTAATTCTATTAGACAAGTGTATCTCGACCAAAAAGAACCTTAAAAGTAAAATATTATCATTTATGTCCACTTGGATTAGATTAGGACATTTTTTATTATTTCATTCAAAGAAGAGTTAAAAGTGTTAAAATCAATGTATATTTAATAAACCATGTTTAATATAGGGTTATACATAAGAAAAATTCGATTGTTAATATTCATTAGAAATATAAAACTATTTCCTACATAATGGTTTTTTATTTATATTTTTTAGATATTAAATAATTTAATTTAGTTATGACACAATGGTGATGCAATAATTAACTAATTAATGAAAAATTAGAATAATTGATATTATAAATACCCAATTAAATGTAGTTTGATACATTTTATAAATACCAATAATTTTTTAGGTTAATATGATATGTTAGGACATATTTAATTAACCTTTTTCTAAGTAAAGATAATTTTATGATTTTTAAAAAAATCAATTATTGAATAGTGTCAAAATTGACATAAAAGACTTTTTAAAACAAATATTATATTATTAATTGATATTAAATTCTTAATAATCAAAGGGTCATCCAGGTGACTTATATCACGATAGGTGTATCATTAATGGACCATTTGGGGGTCTCTTGGATGTATATAGTATGTTTATTAACAATATAATATAAAAAAACAAAGAGACATTGTAAAAGTGAAAGTAATTAACAAAGAGTTAATACTCGAAGATAAGGTTAATATAATGACCCAAACCTTTCTAAATTCTATTTTTTGAGTGGTGTTCGACCCATCCCCACCTTAAGCATTAATTAATCCACTTTTGGGCCATTAGAAACCTAATATTAATTTATTATAAAATAATATTTTTATCTTTTCGAAAGGTGCCCCTCACCCCTCTTATAAAAGGGCACTCCCCCTTATCATTAATTCACACCATCAAAGACTTTTGTTTCGGCCAACACCTTTCCAAGTACTCTCTAAACTTACCTCAATACAACCTAGAGTCCTTAGTTTGATCAGAAACCCAACCTATGTAGCCCTTTTGATCAAATAAAAAGGAAGAACTCGAAGAAGAGGTAATGTTTTCACCACCCTTTTTCAAATTCATTTCTTCTTCAACTTCTTCTTTCATTGTTATCATCATTATAAAATAATGAGTCCATTATATCCTATATACTGTAATATTATTATAAATATGGTACAACCATATTCAATATTCTATCCATCCTTTGAATGACATGTCACCATATGTGCGTACGTACGACTTACCGTTTCCACGTCGTGGTGTAATTGTTATTCAATATATTATTATTTGGATGGATATAATAATGATGTATAATTCATGTAAATAATAAATATAACATTATAATGATTCTGTATATAAGATATACCATCCAATTAAATATTATTTTAAGATCAAAATAATGATATTGTCGCTCATGCGTACGTACGGACTACCGTCTCCACGAATGCAATAAGATTCATTCTCCATCGTATCTATTCAATTATAATTATCATTTGATGATTTAAAAATAAATTTTAAGGACTTGATATCTTTCTGGATATGAATAGGATACAACCTATCCATGAAAAACATGGATTACGTAACAAAACATATAAAATAAAATGAGTTAGTTAACACCCAAAACGACGATAATACTAAGTTATTATTAACAAAGCAATGATAAAAGATCATATATGATAACATAATAATGTATATGATTATTGTATAATTTAATAAAAATTATTTCACCATTATACAGGAGGTTAACCTACCCCCAATCAAGGAAAAGTACAAGGTAAGGGTTTATTTCGCAATCTCTTCATTATCCGAGATTGTTTATACGTAATAATCTAATGTGATCTCTTTATCAGCCACATCCATGTTTCTTAAAAATGTATTTCAAAACATTTTTACTATTTACAAGAATATGGGTTAAATTAATTTATAACCTTGTTTGAAATTTTATAAGAGGTTTATAAAGGAATCTTTCCATCGTTTTCCAAACAAGGTGCTTTTTAACCTTTTCGACAGAATTGAGGTAAGAATGTGTTTTTTAACTTATGCGGTGGGTGCGGCTATTTTCTGCCGTTATAAAATTGTCAAATCTTCCCTTACAAGTTTATAATAATATTTTCAAAGAAAATGTTTTATTTTATAAATATATTACTCTTGAATTATTTCAAAATAGAAAGAGATATTTCTATAAAAAGAGTTTTGATTTCATCTATGTCAACATCCTTTTATGGATTTTACACTTATTTGATGTTGATTTATTATGATACAAAACTTATATATTGTATTGAAGGTTTTGTGATATGTTTGATTGTGGATGTGTTGTTTTTATACCATTTATAGTTTATGGAGGAATTATTGACATTTCGTATGCTAGTTTAAATACGAATGTTTATGTTGTGTTTAAACCTGTTCATATGAGGGATAAATTGGACTTAATATGTGACGGGTGGAGCCTGATATAGCTCCTCGATGCATCGGTAGGTCTCATGAGACAAACTAGTGTCTTTGGCACAAGTCCTTGGAAAAATCTTATTTGTAGTCTTGGCACGAGGCCTTGGCTATGTGGTTATGATAGTCTGGCATTATGCATTCCATCATTATGAAGGTGGTTATTGATATTGCATGTTATTATTCGATTAGTAGAATATCCATGTGAATAAGTAAATGTAATTATTTCATTTTCTTTTTTCCATACTATGTTGAAGTTCAAGTTTAAATGGCTTTTTTTAGTTATGCATTGACTTAAATGTTTATTCTTATTTATGAAAGTTTTCGCTATATTGTTATCCTTACTGGGCATTTGAGCTCACCCCTTTTTCTATGTTTTATTTTTCCCAGGATGTGAAGAAGTATATTATGAATGACCTGTAGGGATAGTATGAAGGGATATGAATACAATATATTGTTACAGTTTTTCACTTATTGATGTAATGTAAACTTTATGAATATATCTAGTGTTTCCAAGGATACTAAACTAATCGGTCTTTCGAGATGTGATCTTTTGTGATCATGCCAATGTTATGTAATAATGCACTGTCTCTGGATAACTGGGGTCGGGGAATTACATTGTTCTACAAAAACATATTCCTGTACAAAACCATTTAGAAAAGAACATTTAACATCCATTTGAAAATGAATGAAATTAAATAATGCGGCAATGGTTAATAGAATATAAATAGATTCATGTTGATAAAACATAGCATGGGTTTCATTATATTATATTCTCTCTTGTTGATTATAGCCTTTAGAAACATGTATTTTATTTGTGAATTTACCCAGGTTTCTAAATTTTCAATTTCCTAACTTTCTATGTCGTAATCAAGATCGGTCGTCTATTGCACTTAAGCAATGTATGTCTTGGATCCTAAGGTCTTCTATGATATGTGTGTAAAAATTATCATGAATATTGGACGAAATAAAGAAGTCAACCTTAGAATTATGAACTAAATATTTATCATTCCTTAAATTTAAAAGGTAACCTTCATCACACAATTGACTTATGCTTATAAGTTTGTGTTTAATAACATTAACAAACAAAACATTTGAAATTAAAATTTTTCCTAAAAGAACAATAATACGTATACCAATGATATTTCCCTAAGAATTATCATTATAGGTCAGTCTTCCACATTTCATTTTGATAATATTTTCCTAGAAATATTTTTTCCAATCATATGTCTAGAATAAACACCATTCATGTACCAAATATTCTTGGTGTTGGTACACATTTTCTTTTTCATAAAATGAAACAATTATTTTTTCTGAACCCAATATTTTTTGGATCAAGAAATTTTAGATAAATGTACTTTAGGAATCACATTTTTTTTATAATGAGATTTATTAAATCCTATAAATTGTGTTTTTTAAGAGATCAATTTCATTCTGATTTTCCACCATAGTGACACTTGGTGCAGAATAGAGCCTATTTTGGGACAAAGTTTTTATGACCAAAATCATTTTTGAATGATTATACCCAATTCCAGAACTATTCTTTAGAAGAAGAATTTGAGAATATATTTTTTCAAATTTTTTCATTCCAATAGTGAAATATGATAAATGATTCTTAAGAGAAAAATTTCAAATTTTTGTCTAATGAATAAATTTTCATTCTCATAAAAAAAATTCTAGATATTTTCTTGTTTCAAAAACATTTTTCTAAAAAAATAAAAGTCCGTAGAATGTTTATACTTTTTAGAATTTACATCCATATGGTTTTTTGAAATCTTTTCAAAATATAGTGTTTCGTGATCATGATATTCTGAATTATCTAATAATAATTTATGATAATAGTTATTCTTGACTTTTCTTTATCATGGCTTTTCTTGAGTTTGGATTTTTCATTATCATGTAGTTTGGAAAATATGGATACTACTTCAAAAGACGGTAAATTGTTCCTTTCTAGGGAATATTCATAATCCAAAGAGTAAGAATATTTCTCATTAGGGTAATTTTATTTTTAAATAAATATTTTTAAGGGTTTATGCATAGTGTACCATAGCCACGATTTTTTCACTCCATGTGTCATTTTATTTCCAGATATTTTCACTCCATGCGTCATTTTATTTCAAGATTTTTTTGTATTTGACTTGAAATACTTTTTATTGTTTCTTTTAGAATGTTTCTCCTTCATATCATTACTTTTACGTAACAGAAAATCTGTTCTGATATGACCAGATCTTTTGCATTCATAATCAGTTACTTGTGATTATTTATTGTCCTGTCTATATTTAATTTTGAATATATACTTAAAGTCTTTCATTCCCACAATATGTTTCATTATTTGATCATGATTGGCTAAATCATTCTATTAATTTTCACTTTCACTACATTTTTATATAACAATAGAATTAATATATTTGGATTTTGTAACCCTTTCTGGAGTCTTGGAATTTTATGTAGTAGTACAAGATACACTTCCATTACTATTCTTCTTCTTATTAAAATATTCATCTTTTTTCATTGTTTTTTCGTGATATATAAAAGTACCAAATAATTCCTCAAGATTGATTTGAGTAACTTTCTTGTTCTCATCAATAGATTTTTTTTTATTCCCACTATTTTGGAATTATATCGATTATCGTGTCCACTATCACTTCATCATAAAGACCCTTTTCACCCATGGATTGAAGACTAATGACTATTTTCATGAATCATTATTTTGTCTTGCATACCAGCTCTCCATAGGGAAAAACCAAACCATGATATTCAACTCAATGCATGGATCTTCCTGTTTCTTTTACTTTGGATGTAAGAAAATGTGTGACCTCTAATTTATTACAAATAAAATTGTCTAATTTTCATGAAGATATCTTACTATATATATTCCTGGTCATAGAATAAAGAAACTTATTGTGTACCTAGTAATTAATTTTATATTCTATTTTCACTTGGTTGGTGAATAATTCCATGTCTGGTATGTTGTAATCTCTATTGGGAATCACAAAATTCTCTACACCACTATTAGTAACACAAGTCTTCATTATAGGTCTCATTTACTCATAATAATTTCTATAAAAAATAGGTGGTCTATATGAATTCATATTGTCAATTGATCCAATATTCATTCCTTCTATCTTTTAAAACAATTATATTCCACTCAAAAAGTTATTATAGTTTGTAATTAAAAATAAAGGATTAACAATATAATACCATTGTCTTATTGAAAGAAATAAATAATGTAAAACAAATCAGTGGAAACCACCTATGATACAAATTTTTGGATAATAATATAGATGTAAATGTATAATATAAGGCACAATACAAGAGGGGTGAAATGTAGGTTTAAAAAATTTGTATTTAAATTCTTATGAATGAACATAGTTTAAGAGGTCTTAAACTAATACAATTCACAATCAATAAAAATGAACTTACAGGTCCTGGATTTGATGGATATGATATAATGTGATACTATAGGTAATAAAAAAATTGTATTTGAATTGAATAAAATGATCAGAGTAATCAAAAGTTAAAAGATTCAATTATACAAAATATAGAATCCATTAATACAATATGTAATGAAATAATCGTAATTGAAACAATTTCAATAGAAAGGAACATGAATAAAAAGAAGAAACAAAATGATTCCCTTTTTATTAAGAATTCAGCATAAAGGTAAAGGTATTAAAATTATTTTATCATAAAGATTAGGGTATCATTTCACCTAGGAAAAAAGTTGTATCTTACCACCACCCTACTAATCCCTCAATGCTCTGACTGGCATGACTGTCTTCATAACCCGCAAATCCCATAATTAATAATGTAATTTGAACCTCTATCTTAAAAACACTTGAAATCCCTATATACAATGATAAGAAGCACATCCTCTTATCCCTGAAATAACTTGATCGTTATCAATATTATCATTCCCACAAAGAAAAACAAAGCACATATATATAAATATATCTACTTGGAACAATTTTTTCATGTCTTTTATCTTCGAGGATTTCGCAAGAAGCAAGAGCGATGTCACACAGTCTCTCTCTATAACATTAATGACAACAAAGTTGACTGATCTGGTTCAAATAACCCCCTATTTATTGGCCTTAGGATTCAATAATCGTATTTCCTCCAATGGTCATATTTCTCCAGAAACATTAGAAGGACATGGACTCCTGGCATTATAACAGTTAAAACAAACAAAATAAATGACATCGTTTTGACTGGAATATAACTATCTCAACAACATAATTTCCATTAGAAATCAATATGTACATAAGTATGATAAAATGATTAAGACATGAGATCAATGAATTTCATGAGTATGATTTATAATATCGTAACAATTATTATCACGATTATGATGAATAAAGTGGTTACTATTCACATTCTGTTTACGATATAATTATAATGAATAACATGGTTACGATAATTATAGTGATTATGACATATAACATTGTTATAATTATTGGTTTTGATTCATAATATGAGTACAATACATAACCTAGTTATGATGCATGTGGTTATGATGCATATCATGAATATGATACATAACATGGTTATGATGAATGTGGTTATGATGCATAACTTGTATATGATAAATAACCTAGTTATAATGAATGTGGTTACCACGGAGAAGAATAACCTGAGTGGTTAGGATGGAAAACAAAATAAGTAATTACGATTGTAAAACATCAGTATATGATTATGATATGAAAACAACATATATGATTACGATATATGTGATAATGTTTAGAAAAAAAATATAATAATCAAGAAACAATTTACGATTTCCAATAAAAAATATGTTATTACCATTGTAAAACGTCAGTATATGATTACAATAAGAAACAAACAAATATGATCATTATATATGTGAATATGAAGAGACTGGAAAATAGAGAAATAAATTTTTTTTGTGATTTAAAAAACAAAATGATCAATGGGAAATTAAAAACACGTTTTTAATCAACTATAGGTCGATGCTTGGAGAATGGTGGTCGATACTCTCCCAGTTAATTTTCTCTTCCAATTCACAATATCATGATTTCTTTCTTTCCCTCTCTAGGGTTTGGTAAATCCACACGTTGGTGGTGGATCAAAATTCCTTTTTTTATCTTAAACAATTTTTTGATTATTTGATCAATTTTTTTATTTTTCTCCACTGAAAAGTACTGATTTGTGGTTTTTGTTATGAGATCTAGTGGTCCCTAGGTAGTTGATTCCAATATGATGCCCAATTTTAATTAACCCTAAATTTCATTATTTTAATTTAATTTTTTTATTTAATGTTTTTTTTATTTAAATTAAATTTCATTCAATTTCTTTGTTAAAAAATCCAAATTCCATTGGATTTGGATTTTAAAATGTGTTTTTGAATGAAATTTGGAAAAACACCAATTCCACTTAATTGGGATGTGTTTATGGAGATTTGTAAAGTTTAAATTGTTTAATTTTAATTTTTTAAATGGTTTTGATGGAAAATTATGAATCCCCAAATTTTATTGAATTGGGGGTTTGTTGTGAGATTGATGTAAATTTAATGAAATTAAATTGTTGAATTAAATTGTAAAATTGAATTTTGAAATTTAATTGTGAATTGATTTCAAATTCTAATATGAGAAAAATGGATTAAATTATTTTCATTAAAACACATTGATTTTATTGTACAAAAAGAATTGTTTAGATTAAAACCCATTTTTCTATAATTGTTTTATACTAGGTCATAATAAAGACTAGGTAGTTTGTGATTTATTGGAAAAAACACGCTAGTATGGTAATTACCTAGAACTAGATAGATTCTTTATAACTATAACATTAACAATATTAAGCACATTGACTTCTATAATAGGTTTGTGATGAGTACTCTCTTACTAGTGATGCGGGATGCGTTTATACATTTCAATTATCATTACATGATTATTTGAGGATCCCATAACCTAGAACTATCATACCTCTTAGAAAATGTCCATGTTCATTGCCTATTTATATTTTATATATAAATGTATGGAAATGTTTGTAGATTATTTTACATTCCATGGGAAATTATATAAATTGTGTTATATAAAAAAAATTACAAAATTATTTTGGAAATATTCTATAAATTTCATTTTTAATAATTGGATAGATAGTATTTCCATAATTATAAATTTATAGCCAGATTTGTTTAAATATGATTTTGAAATCCAAAACAATTTTATTTAAAATTGAATTATCTTTATTTGGTTAAAAAAATTTCATCCTATTATGGATTCTATGGTGAGACGATATTGGAATTTTATCTCTCACCATACATGTACCTCTGTGTGTTTGTCTATTATCACCTACTAGGTTCTAGTAAGGGTGAATCACCACTAATTAGTGGTTATACGTGTTGATTTGTGGACTTGGTGAGTTACTCCTATTGGGAATTGGGAAGTTTATCACATTTTTTTGTAATTTTTTGTAGTACTTCGGGTTGTCATTCTATTTTTTATTTTTTTAAACTTCTCACTCGAATGTTTCTATTTTATTCATACTAAATGTTTTTATTTACATTGAAAATTCTTCTAGAATAATCATTCACAGATTCTTTTTGTAAAGACCTGTAAAATACAAGGGAATTTTTTTCTTAAATTTCTTTAGAATTTTACAAGAGCGCGGTTTCAGACGGCACCTGATTCCGAGGCCCGGAGTGCTCGGAATTAATTTCCGAAGTTTGGCTCGGGTACGTTCGGTGAACGAACGAGTGGGAATTCCTAACTTTTGATCCGGTGCTCGGAATTGAAATCTGAGGGCACCGATGAACTCGCAACGCCGATATTCGCTTAAAGAGACCTTTTCGGGAGTTGCGTTTGTTGCGGGTTGAAAGTTAAGTTTTGGGGTTTTCAGTTGAGTTAAATAAAATTTGTGTAAGACAAATTTTATTTTTAGTTTGTTAAAATCCTACCAAAGGGGGTTGGAAGTGGGACCCACACCCACTTAACCTCCCTTGGGAGGATTAAGTGTGGTGGGGCCCACAGGAACCCCTAGACTTTTCAAGTTCCCTTAACCCCCTCTTAATTGACTTAAGTTACTTAATTAATTTTGGGAGTTAAACCCTTTTTGAATTTCAAACTTTTGAAATTCTTTTATGTTTTGTAATAATAAAATAAGATGTTATCTTATTTTATTATGGGTTGTTTGTTTGTCCCCTTGAGAGCTTTTTGGGAGCTTCCTCTTCATCTTCAAGCTCTGACGAAGAACGAAGAACGCTCAAACTCCGACGAAGAACGACGCCTATCTTCTTCGTCCTCGGTGTCAACAAGAGGGAACGCCGCTTCCTCCTCGGAACTTCTTCGTCGGCATACGAAGATTCGCCAACGACGTATCTCTTCGGGCATATCTCTTCGTCAACGGATTTGACGAACGACGACCGCGACGCCCGACCTCCGCGACGCCGTCTTCCGCGGAACGTAGACGAATCTTCGAATCTTAAACCCGAGGTAGGGGTTGTTAATTCAATATTTATTTATTTCGTTCTTGATCGTGGATCTAGCACGTCTAACGTGAGACACTTGATTATTTTTAAAGTTGCGTTAACGTGAGGGGGGCCGGACCGCATGAACACGGCCGAACCCCCCTCCATCGTTCTTGTTTAATTTTGCGGAAGAAAGCAAGTGGCGTGGTGCCGTCGCACCACGCGGTTGATCGTGCTTATATTTTACGTGGCGCCGTCGCGCCACGACGAGGAAAAATCTTCAAGAACGCGACGCCGTCGCGCCGCGTTGAAAGAAATCATGGCACGGCGAAAGGGGCGCGGTGCCGTCGCACCGCGCCGGACGACGAACACCGCGGCCGGTTCCGGGCCGCGGCAGAATGAGGAGACCGCGGCCGGTTCCGGGCCGCGGCGGAAGAGCAGACCGGCGGCCGGGCCGCCGGCGTCGGAAGCCGAAGGGGGGACCTGAAATTCCGGTCCCGTTAGAGAAAACCGGCCGGCCAGCGGGCCGGCCGGAAGGCATTAAACCGGGGGAATTAATTCCCCTGGCCATCACCCAAAACCCCCTCTTTATGAGGGGGGCGTTTTATTTTTTTTAAAGGGAAGGGGGCAGCCGGCCTCCCCTCCCCGTTCCGTTCAAATCAGGCCCCCCCCACGTGTGGGGGGGCGTTTAAAAAAAATTCTGGGCGCGGCACAAAGGCCGCGCCGCCCCTCAAACAAACCGCGGGGGTTTGTTTCCCCGCGTGCCGCCACCTCGCGGCGCCAGCCGCCGCGACACCCCGCGCCGCCGCGCCGCCGCGCCGCCGCCGGCCGCCGCACCACCGCCGCCCGCCGCCGCCGCCGGCCACCGCGCCGCCCAGGGGGGGGTCGGGCCGGGTCGGCCCGGACCCGGACCCCCCCATTTCGAACCATAATTGGTTTTTACCCCATAACTTGAGCCTCGGACCTCCGATCGACGAACCGTCAGCGGCAACGCGATCCTTGGATCGAGACGGTCGTTTCGGTATATCGCACTCAAGGTTTCGGGTTACTTTGAGTTCGGCCGGGTTGGTTCGTTCACGAAACCAACCGGGCCCTCGGAGCGGAAACGCTCATATCTTGAGTTCCGGACGTCCGATTGACGTGCCGTCGACTTTGATGGAATCCTCTTATTGAGACGGATCTTTTGGCATACTCCGCCCGAGGTTTGGACACAGGTGGAGTACAGTCGGGTTGGTTTTGCCTTAAAAACCAACCGGGCCCCGGAGACGAAAATGCCAATAACTCTCAGACCGGGCGTCCGATCGACGCGCCGTCTGTTGCGTTGAGTTCCTATTGTCGATACGGAACTTTTGGATACATTAACTCTGGTCTTTGTGACAGTTGATGTATCAGCCTCTCGGCTCGTGGAGCGGACCCTCCGAACGAGCTTGCTGTGTGCGGGAACCCTAGTGCTGGCTGCGACTGACTGCTACTGCTACTCCTACGACAGCTACTGTGACTGCGACGACGACAGTACAGAGATCCTGTGTGGTTTCGACGACGACGACTACAGCACTCAGCGATCCTACGTGGAACAGTGCTATCGAACCTGTGTGAGCTGAACCTTCTTTTTACCTTGAGCGGTGGATCGCTTGGGAGTAGCGGCGGACCCGTGGTACTTGACAGTGGTGGTGCGCTTGGATGCAGCAGCAGACCCTTGGCGGTGGAGCGCTTGGTTGTAGCGGCGGACCCGCGATACTCTACGGAGTATGTGCGCTTGGTTGTAGCGACAGACCCGCGACGGTGGAGACGAGCGTGCGGAGTACGGAGACCGTGTAGCCGGCTGAGACCTGACGACTGCTTGACCGACTCGACTTGGAGTGAGTCGACTAGCCCAGTGGACGGAGCGCCCGGTATTTGGCGGCAGACCCACGGCGGACGGAGCGCCTGGTAGTTGGCAGCAAACCCACGGTACTCGACAGGAGGAGTACCTCAGTAGGCTATTTGGGTGAGCGCCCAGTATTTGGCAGCAGACCCTCAGCGGACGGAGCGCCCGGTAGTTGGCAGCAGACCCGCGGTACTCGACAGGAGGAGTACTTCAGCAGTCTTAGGTTAGTGAGCGGCGACCTCGGAGTCGTGACAGGACCACTGTACACTTTAGAGACGGAGCTCTTCAGCAGATACGGTTTCGATAATGAAAATCCTGGTTTGAGCTGAGTCAATGATCTTTGTGTTTCCTCATGATTGAGATGGTTCGCTTGATAACTTAGGTATATGTATGGGCATATACCTGGGTAATGGTTATCCGTTGATTTCATAAACTTGTAATAAACTGTGTAGACTTGTACTGTTAACCTGTGTGGATTTTACTGTTTACTCTTCATTGTGGATTGGATTGTTCTTGGGCTCGTGTTGGAGCCGAACGGAAATTGGTGACATAGGTATATGTATGGTCATATACCTAATCAATACTGGATGTTACTTCGTGATTGTTACTTTTCTTCGTGGTTTATCCTTTGTGGATTTGAGAGACCTTCAGGGGTCTCGGGGTCCCTACTGAGTAGCTTATACTCACCCCTGCACGGGCATTGCCCGCACTTCGTTGTGTTGGTTGCAGACGACAGACAGCGCTAACTGCGGTTGAGGCTTTCGGAGTAGGTCGGTACCCGGAGGAGGACCACTGAGCGGGACGTGCTCGGAGCGGACAGTTGGACCGAGGAGTTGTGGAGCTATCTGTACCTACCCTTCAGGTAGGATCCATGGTGGACGATCCAGGAGCTGAGCCATCTGTACCTACCCTTCAGGTAGGAATCGAGGAGGACGTCCCAGGAGCCGCTTGTACTTTCAGTTGCTGTTTTCCCTTTCGAGTTGTACTTTACTTTACAGTTGGGCTTGTATTTCCGGCCCCCTTTACTTTTCTGCACTTTGTAGTTACTTTCCGCTTGCTGACTCTGTGGTGGTTGTTTCACATAAAGGAAATGCCTTCCCTGTTTACCGGGATTTTACGCCTTGGTGCTAGTCGCCAGCCCCTGGCCTATGGAAGGCGGGCTTTGGGTAGTCACGGCACGGGCCCCGAGGGCGGGTCGTGACAAATTGGTATCAGAGGGGTCGGTTCTACCGCAGACTCTGATCTTTCTGCTATGTGAAGCAATAGTGTTTAGTGTATTGAGTGTGGTTATCAGTCCAGGGAGTCCTGTGTTGGTGCGGCGGCCGACGTATCCGTACACCAGGACCCTGACTTCTGATTTCCGACTTAATGCACGAAAACACTGATTGCGTGTGTGTTTCCCAAAAGGTTTAAGTCAGCTCAAACCAGGTCAGCTCACCAAGTATAAATCGTTGACCGTGACACATCTGTTCAGGATGTCACCATGCAGATAGTTAGCTGGAGTTCCGAGAGAGTTCTCGATGATGGCCCACCGAGCAGCGAGACTCCAGTGCAGGGCCCTTTTTCAGTGTTGTCACCTTCGGGTGGTGTACCAGCAGCACCACCACCAGTTAGGCAGCAGATGCCACTAGCTGACGATGCACGCTAGCAGAGCGCGATGCATGAGTTCCAGCAGTAGAGGCCTCTGAGGATACGAGGCGAGATAGATTTCCCAGGCAGCAGTGGACTGGATGGAGGCAATTGCTAGAGTTCTACGCCTAGCTTTGATACTAGTAGAGCGGATGATGATCTTAGCTCCTGTTGTTTCCAGTGAGTGACCATGAGGTTGGTCCTTATAGTAATGAGGCTTCGTTACGCGAACCGATACCTGGGATAGTACCTACGGGTAGTGCGCCAGCTATGTCACTACCTGTTGGTCAGCAGACACTACCGGCGGTACCAGTAGCAGAGACTCACAGGCTTAGTGCCTTACATATGTTTTAGCACCAGATATCCCTCAAGTTTCGAGGTGAGCCTGACTCGTAGGCGGCTGAGGACTGGCTTGAGTAAGTGGTTGTGAGTTTTCTGGAGCTAATACAGCTTCGACAGTACGACATGTCGGAAGCAGAGCACTCAACGTGGCTTACCAATCAATCTTGGTACTCATTGGTTGCGTTGTGATCAGTTCTTTAGACTCGAACTTCTGAGCGAAGTGTGTCTAAAGGACATCCGAACCAATTCTTTTCCTCTATGCATTCCTACCTATGTTAGGATGCTAGAGAGAACCTTTGTGGTTGTGAACGTTAGCAGTGAAAGGCAGGAAACTAGCGCCAGTCTCAGAGACTCGGGCGTGTAAAAATGTTTCAGGAGGAGGAAGTGCTAAGGACAGATGAATCTGCAGGGTAGCAGACGTGGAAGCGGAGCTTGGAGAGCAGCATGTGGTGGTGTACATTTCGACATGTTACGACCACCCGACTTAGTAGTCCCCGCCAGGCTCAGGGAGCAGGAGGGCTGGGGAGGAGAGTAGCTGCATTACGGTCAAGGAGTGTGACCCAGGAGCTCTAAAAATGATTCGGGGTACGGATTATGTCTACTACGAGCTGCCATATCTATAGACATAAGAACCAATCATTCTACCCTTCCACGAATCATGTCCCAGACCAAGAGGTTCCGGGTAAGCCGTAGACTTGACCCTCACGTCTGGAGATACCTTTGGGAGGAGACTCGATAATCACGCTTACGCCGACGGTGTGATTTGACCTCGAGGCGAGAGTTTCGGTTGGAATCTCTTGGTGGCAGCGTAGAGGCCTTACGACGTTGATCTGGCTATGGTTTTGATTCACAAATCATACCCCGGTTGACTGTTTTAGGCAAACGTCGGAATGGGTTTTCCTTGGTCGGCGAAAAGGAAACCCTGGGCAGCACATGTTAAACTCAGGCATAAGAGGATGTGGCCGATCACTTTTGAGTTGGTCAACCCTACCCTTGTGGCAGCAGGAGTTTTGAGTTTCAGTTCTAACCTAAAGAGGGAAACCTCTTGAGTTCGAGGGTGACGAAACACGTTCTTATACGGTCTCACCCCGATGAGGTTTCGGAGATGTGGCCGAGGCGGCATGTTATCTCCGAAGTTCGATGGACCCTTTTGATCTTCAGCAGGGTAGGCGAAGAGGTTTACCGCTTGACCCTACCACCTCAGTCGCACCGGGTGCATAAAATCCACCACGTGTCTCAGCTGTGGAGATACGTGTATGTTTCTTCACACGTCATCGACCCCGGGGAGTTGGACGTCGATGACAGGGCGACAAGCACAGAGGTTCTAGTAGAGATCGAGGATCGACAGGAGCAGGTTCTACGTGAACGGTTGCTTCCTTTGGGGTGCTTCTCGGGTAGCACGAGATCTTCAGGTGAGCATATGGGAGCGTAAAGCTCAGTTGCGTGCTCAGTACTACCTTGTTTCCCTTAAGTGTGAGTTGAAGCTTTACGGGGACGTAAATCCCTGAGGTGGGAGTAATGTAATGACCTGTAAAATTCAAGGGAATTTTTTTCTTAAATTTCTTTAGAATTTTACAAGAGCGCGGTTTCAGACGGCACCTGATTCCGAGGCCCGGAGTGCTCGGAATTAATTTCCGAAGTTTGGCTCGGATACGTTCAGTGAACGAACGAGCGGGAATTCCTAACTTTTGATCCGGTGCTCGGAATTGAAATCCGAGGGCACCGATGAACTCGCAACGCCGATATTCGCTTAAAGAGACCTTTTCGGGAGTTGCGTTTGTTGCGGGTTGAAAGTTAAGTTTTGGGGTTTTCAGTTGAGTTAAATAAAATGTGTGTAAGACAAATTTTATTTTTAGTTTGTTAAAATCCTACCAAAGGGGGTTGGAAGTGGGACCCACACCCACTTAACCTCCCTTGGGAGGATTAAGTGTGGTGGGGCCCACACGAACCCCTAGACTTTTCAAGTTCCCTTAACCCCCTCTTAATTGACTTAAGTTACTTAATTAATTTTGGGAGTTAAACCCTTTTTGAATTTCAAACTTTTGAAATTCTTTTATGTTTTGTAATAATAAAATAAGATGTTATCTTATTTTATTATGGGTTGTTTGTTTGTCCCCTTGAGAGCTTTTTGGGAGCTTCCTCTTCATCTTCAAGCTCTGACGAAGAACGAAGAACGCTCAAACTCCGACGAAGAACGACGCCTATCTTCTTCGTCCTCGGTGTCAACAAGAGGGAACGCCGCTTCCTCCTCGGACCTTCTTCGTCGGCATACGAAGATTCGCCAACGACGTATCTCTTCGGGCATATCTCTTCGTCAACGGATTTGATGAACGACGACCGCGACGCCCGACCTCCGCGACGCCGTCTTCCGCGGAACGTAGACGAATCTTCGAATCTTAAACCCGAGGTAGGGGTTGTTAATTCAATATTTATTTATTTCATTCTTGATCGTGGATCTAGCACGTCTAACGTGAGACACTTGATTATTTTTAAAGTTGCGTTAACGTGAGGGGGGCCGGACCGCATGAACACGGCCGAACCCCCCTCCATCGTTCTTGTTTAATTTTGCGGAAAAAAGCAAGTGGCGTGGTGTCGTCGCACCACGCGGTTGATCGTGCTTATATTTTACGTGGCGCCGTCGCGCCACGACGAGTAAAAATCTTCAAGAACGCGACGCCGTCGCGCCGCGTTGAAAGATATCATGGCACGGTGAAAGGGGCGCGGTGCCGTCGCACCGCGCCGGACGACGAACACTGCGGCCGGTTCCGGGCCGCGGCAGAACGAGGAGACCGCGGCCGGTTCCGGGCCGCGGCGGAAGAGCAGACCGGCGGCCGGGCCGCCGGCGTCGGAAGCCGAAGGGGGGACCGGAAATTCCGGTCCCGTTAGAGAAAACCGGCCGGCCAGCGGGCCGGCCGGAAGGCATTAAACCGGGGGAATTAATTCCCCCGGCCATCACCCAAAACCCCCTCTTTATGAGGGGGGCGTTTTATTTTTTTTAAAGGGAAGGGGGCAGCCGGCCTCCCCTCCCCGTTCCGTTCAAATCAGGCCCCCCCCCACGTGTGGGGGGGGGGGGGCGTTTAAAAAAAATTCTGGGCGCGGCACAAAGGTCGCGCCGCCCCTCAAACAAACCGCGGGGGTTTGTTTCCCCGCGTGCCGCCACCTCGCGGCGGCGGCCGCCGCGGCACCCCACGCCACCGCGTCGCCGCGCCGCCGCCGGCCGCCGCACCGCCGCCGCCGCCGGCCACCGCGCCGCCCAGGGGGGGGGTCGGGCCGGGTCGGCCCGGACCCGGACCCCCCCATTTCGAACCAGAATTGGTTTTTACCCCATAATTTGAGCCTCGGACCTCCGATCGACGAACCGTCAGCGGCAACACGATCCTTGGATCGAGACGGTCGTTTCGGTATATCGCACTCAAGGTTTCGAATTACTTTGAGTTCGGCCGGGTTGGTTCGTTCACGAAACCAACCGGGCCCTCGGAGCAGAAACGCTCATATCTTGAGTTCCGGACGTCCGATTGACGTGCCGTCGACTTTGATGGAATCCTCTAAGTGAGACGGATCTTTTGGCATACTCCGCTCGAGGTTTGGACGCAGGTGGAGTATGGTCGGGTTGGTTTTGCCTTAAAAACCAACCGGGCCCCGGAGACGAAAATGCCAATAACTCTCAGACCGGGCGTCCGATCGACGCGCCGTCTGTTGCGTTGAGTTCCTATTGTCGATACGGAACTTTTGGATACATTAACTCTGGTCTTTGTGACAGTTGATGTATCAGCCTCTCGGCTCGTGGAGCGGACCCTCCGAACGAGCTTGCTGTGTGCGGGAACCCTAGTGCTGGCTGCGACTGACTGCTACTGCTACTGCTACGACAGCTACTGTGACTGCGACGACGACAGCACAGAGATGCTGTGTGGTTTCGACGACGACGACTACAGCACTCAGCGATCCTACGTGGAACAGTGCTATCGAACCTGTGTGAGCTGAACCTTCTTTTTACCTTGTACGGTGGAGCGCTTGGGAGTAGCGGCGGACCTGTGGTACTTGACAGTGGTGGTGCGCTTGGATGCAGCAGCAGACCCTTGGCGGTGGAGCGCTTGGTTGTAGCGGCGGACCCGCGATACTCTACGGAGTATGTGCGCTTGGTTGTAGCGACAGACCCGTGACGGTGGAGACGAGCATGCGGAGTACGGAGACCGTGTAGCCGGCTGAGACCTGACGACTGCTTGACCGACTCGACTTGGAGTGAGTCGACTAGCCCAGTGGACGGAGCGCCCGGTATTTGGCGGCAGACCCACGGCGGACGGAGCGCCTGGTAGTTGGCAGCAAACCCGCGGTACTCGACAGGAGGAGTACCTCAGTAGGCTATTTGGGTGAGCGCCCAGTATTTGGCTGCAGACCCTCAGCGGACGGAGCGCCCGGTAGTTGGCAGCAGACCCGCGGTACTCGACAGGAGGAGTACTTCAGCAGTCTTAGGTTAGTGAGCGGCGACCTCGGAGTCGTGACAGGACCACTGTACACTTTAGAGACGGAGCTCTTCAGCAGATACGGTTTCGATAATGAAAATCCTGTTTTGAGCTGAGTCAATGATCTTTGTGTTTCCTCATGATTGAGATGGGTCGCTTGATAACTTAGGTATATGTATGGGAATATACCTGGGTAATGGTTATCCGTTGATTTCATAAACTTGTAATAAACTGTGTAGACTTGTACTGTTAACCTGTGTGGATTTTACTGTTTACTCTTCATTGTGGATTGGATTGTTCTTGGGCTCGTGTTGGAGCCGAACGGAAATTGGTGACATAGGTATATGTATGGGCATATACCTAATCAATACTGGATGTTACTTAGTGATTGTTACTTTTCTTCGTGGTTTATCCTTTGTGGATTTGAGAGACCTTCAGGGGTCTCGGGGTCCCTACTGAGTAGCTTATACTCACCCCTGCACGGGCTTTGCCCGCACTTCGTTGTGTTGGTTGCAGACGACAGACAGCGCTGACTGCGGTTGAGGCTTTCGGAGTAGGTCGGTACCCGGAGGAGGACCACTGAGCGGGACGTGCTCGGAGCGGACAGTTGGACCGAGGAGTTGTGGAGCTATCTGTACCTACCCTTCAGGTAGGATCCGTGGTGGACGATCCAGGAGCTGAGCCATCTGTACCTACCCTTCAGGTAGGAATCGAGGAGGACGTCCCAGGAGCTGCTTGTACTTTCAGTTGTTGTTTTCCCTTTCGAGTTGTACTTTACTTTACAGTTGGGCTTGTATTTCCGGCCCCCTTTACTTTTCTTCACTTTGTAGTTACTTTCCGCTTGCTGACTCTGTGGTGGTTTTTTCACATAAAGGCAATGCCTTCCCTGTTTACCGGGATTTTACGCCTTGGTGCTAGTCGCCAGCCCCTGGCCTATGGAAGGCGGGCTTGGGGTAGTCACGGCACGGGCCCCGAGGGCGGGTCGTGACACTTTTTTTATGATTCCCAGTGCTAGTCACCAACCCATGCTGATCGGGAATGCCCTTCAATCCATTTTAATGCTGGATTGGTTTTAGGGTTACCAGGGTGCCTAGGATGTTTCGTGATATAATTCAATGTCTTATTTGATGATAATTAATTTTATGGGGATTATGGTTTGACTATTTTCCATGTGCTGTGGGTTTCTTCCATTACCTCAATATTTCATTTAGGATACATTTTGTTTCTATTTACCACAATGTAATTCATATATCTTTTTATATAAATATACTAAACTATTTGTATATTTTTCAAAACAAGTATCCATATTGTTTTATATTTATTTTAAGTTAATTTATATGTTTTATAATGTCCCCTTATCAATTCATCCTAATGATCAATCCTAATTAAACAATAAATCCTAATTTCATACCCATTTTCAAGAGAAATCCATAATCAATTTTAAGACACCATTACTTTTATAAAAACACTCATTATATCATGAAAAATTAATCCATATTAATTAGTGATTTTTAACTAAAATTATTCTACTTTTTAAAGACTCATTAATATTTTCCCTTAAACAACCCTAAAGAGGATCATTTCTAATGTTTCTTAAATGCGGTTATTATATGTTTTATCATTAGTTAACAATAATTTATCACTAAAATTTAATATCATTTTCCATACCATTTCACGTATATGATATACATGATATAATCTTATATTACAAAAAATTAAAATGATTTTCTAAAAAAAATATTCTTTACAAATAAAACTGAATTTCTCTTAAGAAATCCTCAGAGATTTTATTCGGGTATTTTACACAATTTCAACACCAATAATTGAATCTTATACCTAATTGGGATTGATCATTTATAAAATCATATAAATAAATTTATTAAATTGTTTTTGATAATTTTGAATGTGGATATGCTATCTTGATAAAATTCCCACTATCACTCAGAATAGTTAGTGAGTATGTTTTATAATTGGGGAAGTTATTTACATTTCACATATATTTTTTTATGATTCTCTCCCATTCAATTTAGGAATTAATTTTAGTTATTAAGTGATGGTAGGTTCCCTTTATAACCACTCCATGCATTGGTAGGTCTAATAAAAAAAATATAGATATATACATGGCTAAGTGCTTTTCCATTTATTTTCAGAAATAGATTTGGTTGAGGCATTAACCATTTATTTTATGATTTTTTATCTGAGGCCTCAAAATTATATTTCATATGTACAGAATTACACATTCCTTAATTATGATATCAGTAAAAAATAAAAACTTTTATTATTAAACTAGAATAATATCAATGGTTAGGTTCCATGTGATAATATATATGGAATTATTTATTCAGTTTTCATTACATCCATATTATGCTCAATATTAATTTTTAATGGAATGTGATTTTGTTATTCACCTTGCATTATTGTTTATATTTGTGATACCATTAACTATATTTTCTACCCTTACTATGAATCTGAGATCACCACATTTTTATGTTTTATTTTTTCCCCAAGATGCGAGGATATCTGTTATGAATGTCTTATAGGGATAATCTAGGAGCTTAAGGATGTTCCAAATAGCATTTTTTCGTTGTTTTTCTTTTTGTGTTGTAATTTAAAACATATATTTTTATCGAGTTATCCAAATATACAAAACTATTAACTCTTATTCAATGTGAACACTTGTTTATAGTACCAATATAGTATAGTAATGCACCAGTTTTGGGATAATGGGGTTGGGTTCATAGTAGTTGGTATTAGAAAAATTTTAGTAGAAACCTTAAAAAGTAGATTTATAAAACAATAATTAGAAAACATAACCCTAAAATAGAATTTGTGGTAAAGAATATAATAACATCCTTGAATTATTGTATGATATATAATGTGTGGTTCTTCATAGAAATATATCCATGTGTAGATATAATAATTGGGTATAGTTTTAGAAAAGATATACCTAGGGGTAACAACTCTAACAAGGTGTGTCCAATCTGAATCGGCATAACCTGGTATGTGAAATTGTGCATTACTATGCACCTATTTTGACACTCTTAGTGGATATGCTTTGGAAAATTGATATTTTCTTTATAAACCATTATATAAGATTTGAAATTAAATATGTACCCAAAGAAACCATATTTATGTTTATGGGAGTGGCTTTGAATAAATTATCAAATTATAGTAAGTTTTTTCTTGTTTTAGATTATGAATTCCGATTTATATCCTAATGTAGTGTATTCCATTTTTTAGAAATGGAACCTCATAGAAGGAATGTCAACCTCACCAATGCACTTGATCAATGTGTAAAAATGATCTTATCTTTTACTATCTTTTGCCAATATTTTGAAGGGAAGAAGACTCCCAAACATTCTCATCATATGAGGATATAAAATTATGCGATTTCAAGATAGTGAAATAATTCACTCCATTTTAGGAATTAGAAATGAAGAGTGATAAGAATAGGATGGTAGATTAAATGATGGTTATTTGAATAATTGAAAAAAGTATTTCCCTACATTTGATAATTTTGGAAGGAATCACCCTAGTAATTTCTTGATCGTAATTTGAGTTTACTACATGTGCATTGAGAAAGGACATTAGGATCATGATTACAATGTAAACAAGGAATCTATCTAATACATAAATTTTAATGAGATGGGGGACTACACAAATCATTTTCTCAAGAGTCAAAATAAATACCCCAAAAGAGGATAATGGATCATGGTTGAGATTATACTACTACCACAAATGAAGAGGAATGATTATTATTCATGTTTTTTGAATCATGAATTTTGTTATTTGAGTATTTTATCAATAATTTTATGGTTATAAAAATAAATATATTAATAATTATTTAAATTCAAAACATCGTTTTTTGTAAATGGATGCATGCGGTGACTATCAGCGGTTATCAAGAAGAGTGATTTTTTTGAAATTTATTCTTCAAGAAAAAACATGAATTGAGAAATATAAAACTAAATTTTCTATTCAGGTTGAGATAATTATAAATAGATGATTATTGGATATTATTGGTTACCATAAAGGTTATTAGCGATCTGATTCTTTATTTTATAGTGGAATTATTAAATGTTTAGATTTAATGAATTTATTCTAGAACATGATATTACACTCATGAAAGCATGAATGATTAATTGAGTATTATAAGTAATTAATGCATTCATATATTTGTGATGTGATGATAGGGGCTACACTATTAGGTCAAATATTATGTTAAGATGTTTTTTGGAATTTAATGACCTTATATCTATATTCCTGGTCTTTGGATTTTGACAAACATATTTTTTCTGAGGCATTACATTAACTACATATAGAATGGGTTAAGGATTTTATTTATTTGGATTAATGTATGAATTATAATTTTGGATAAAATCTGATAATTATCCTGGTTTCAGTAAATATTTAATGGATGAAAAAATGAATTGTGGATCTTATGATTCATAAAAATCCCTGAGCCATAAAAATTTGTTTTGAGTATCCATATTCAGATTTAATAAATGAAGTGGAGATAAATAAAATAAATACCAAAGTATGAGATTATGACATTGAAATTAATCAAGAATGATTATTTTCTCAATTACTATTCGAGGATAGTAAAATACACTCTCAAATCTAGGAAAATGATTTTAAAAAATTCCATCTGTTTTCTTTTCCTTATGTGAAATGAATGGCCTTTTAACTTATCCCAAATTTATGATAATATAATGGTATACTTTATAATGACCATGTTTTATATCTATCCCCATTATAAGAAGATTAATTTTATTTATCTTCCATGTCAAACATTTCAAAAATTTTATTGTATTTTAGAATCTTAATTATATTTTGATCATCTCATTTCTATTTACCTCTTTTAAAAAGAATTTTTATAAACCTTTTTTACGTTGTGGGATTTCCACAAATTAATATTCATGTATCATCCATTAATGTTTTATGTGATATTAGAAATTGCGATGATATAATTTTGAAGGAGGCGAGAATGTAAGACCACAATATTTTATAGTATTTCTTTTTTTATAATTTAACTTATTTTATAATATACATTACATAGAACACTGAGATTAATCAGATGATTAAATATAATTATTTTAATCTATCTTCAGAATGGTTGGAATAAAGGGGATTAAGTAAATTATGAAAATATAGTTTATACAAATTTATAAAATAAATTAATTTTTTATAAATTAATTAGAAATGAAAATCAAAATGACTAGAACATAAATTTTATATTTTTATAAAAGAAAATCATATTTATTAACAAAATTTTATTTTAAAAATAAAAAATTACATTAGTCACCATTTTTTGGAATTATATTAATAGAATTTATATATTAAATATCCAATAAAAAATTTTAAATTAATTCAATAAATTTGATAGTATTAAGACAAGAATAAAACAAATTTTAAGTATAAAGGATATATATTATAAAAGAAAACATACTCACCTTTTAATAGAGCACATGTTTAAAAACTAAATTTTGAAACTTTAATAATTCAATTGATAAAATAATCTTCATTTTAAAATTAAAATTTTAAAATTATCTATGAAATAATCTTTGGTATATTACTAAAAATATTTATTTTTCACTGAATATGATAAATTGTGATTTTTATAAAACTCTCATTTTCACGTTATTAATAGTTTATTTATGATTAAAATAGTTACCTCACCTAAAAAAGTGTAAATTAATATTTTAGCCTCTTATAAATGAAAATATTGTATATTTATATCAGGTAATATGTAAATAAAATTATTTAACATGATAAATTAAGTGTTAATATTTTTTTGAAACCTAAATGTTTATTTAAAATTTTCTAATTAAAAAAATGATTTTAAAGTATATTTGGTTTCATAAAATATATTCATAAACTAATATTTTTTTTATTACGACTATATGACAATTTTATGAGACCTTATCTAATTATTAAACTTTTTATGAAATAAGTTATTATTTTAAAATCAGTATTTTTTGAATAAATGTTAGGTTTAATTAAAAATATAGTTTCTATTAATTAATAAATTTTATTAATAAAATGAAGTATATTTTCTAACTATACGAGTCATAAAATTAATTGGGATAACTTTTAGTATTTTTCAAAACTAGTTGAATTTTCAGTGAATAGTAAAATATGGTAATTTATAGTAATTATAATTTTTTGTAAAAAACAAGAATTTTTGAGTCACAGATGATGTTTGGATGAGGCAAACACCCACTAGTTCAAAATCACATACATTAGTTACTATATTTAGTCTCATGAATTATCATTATTCATAGTCTTAAGGAAAAATAATATACAAATGATTTAAATAATAAAGAAACACCCCTCTCTCCAATATTAATGCAGCCCCACACCACCCAATATAATCAAACCTCTAAAGCCTCAAATAATTCTTATAATGTATCGCACTGACCCCAATTATGCAGAATCAGTGCATTATTACATAAAATTGCCATGATACAAGGAATCATGTCCCGAATGACTGATCAACTTAGTACCCTTGGATGTACTAGATACATACATAAGTTTTACATTACATCATGAAATAAAAAAACAAAATTGTGTCCCCTTTTAACACACTTATATCCCATATCTTATTCCATCATATTAATTGTAATATATATCTTTGCATCCTGGGAAAATAAAACACAAGAAAGGGGTGAGTTCAGATGCTCTGTAAGGATAACAATATAACATAAACTGTCATAAATAAGAACAATAATTTAAGGCAATGTATAAGACTATAACACAAGACTTTTAATCAAAAACTTCAACATAATATGGAAAAGATAAATCAAATAATTCCATTTACTTATTCACATTGATATTCTACTATTCAAGTACTGAAATGTAATATCAATAGCCATTTTCATAATTATGGAATGAATAATGCCATACATCATAACCACATAGTCAAGGCCTTGTTCCAAGACTAAAAATAATATTTTTTCAATGACTTGATCCATGACACTATATTGTCTCATGAGAACTACCGATGCATCGTGGAGCTATATCGGGCTCCTCTCGTCACTTACTATGTCCAATTAATTCCTCATACGAAAATGTCAAAGCATAACATAAACATTTTTATTAATGAATCCTACGAAATGTCAATATAGTAACCACAAACCAGGAATGGTATAAAAACATCACATCCACAGTAAAACAAAACTCATTAAACACAATATAGAAGATTGTATTATAATAAATTAACCTCAATCAATAATAATGAAAGATATTGATATTGATGAAAATAATCATCAAACCTATTTGAGAGAAATATCCCCCATTTTCTTGAAATATTTTAAAAGAATCACTATATATTAAGAAGCCATTTAAAATAGATTTTTGAATCGAAGTGTCCCATACCACATTCAAATATTTATAAGTAATTTTATTTTTAAAAAATAAATTCCTATATAAATAAGTCCTTAAAAAATTTTAAAACATTGACATTAATGAGAAATATTTAGAAGAATAAAATTTTAAAACATTTAAAATGATATTTTAGTTATAGTTCCTTACCAAATGAGAGAAACTTGAATAAAAATAATTGAGGTAGAAAAAAATTAATAATATAATTTGAATAATGGTATTCATGATATATTATGTCAATGTACATTATAAACACCAAATAATAGTGAATTGGCATGTAACAAAAAAGAAGTCTCAACAGAATGTACGTTGGGATGAAATCCCTTATAAGGATTGTATCCTTATGTTAAGGATAAATAAATAACATAATTATGTGTAGAAAATATAAATACAGTAAATATGATTGGATATTCAGTGTAAAGCAATCATAAGACATTCACACATACTCGATTAACAAAAATACTAATGACTTGTATGTTTAACTGAATGATGGAAACTTGAGATAAGATTACTCTTATCAAGTTCATATCAATGACATGAGAATTTATCAATGGAGGTATTATTTTTATCAAAATAATATCCACATAATGAGAGTGGTAATTACTAACTAAAAAAATAAATAGTGATTTCACACATAATTGTCGAGTAAACTAATCAATGAAGTTTGCGTAAAACCCAATAAGTGGAAATCGAAATTTGAAATTCCATTACCGATTTGTTGACTTGTGAAACATACACCCCATGAAATAAGGATCATACAATGATGTGTTAAATACCCATAAATTAAATTATATTAAATTAGTAATACAATAATGGGAATCACATACACCACACAGAAGTAAATAGTGGCAACATAACCTGAATCTCACAGAAATAAGAAGTGAGATGAAAACCCCTTACCATGTTGTAATCAATCGAGTCATATGCAAAAAGTTAATAACCACAAAATTAATAATAGAATACAATTAATATAATGATAATCATTATAATATATATCAAATGGTAGTACACAATACACTAGATGCAATATATAAGTGGAAAACAATGGAAATCTCACAAAATTAAAAGTGAGATAAGAAACCCCTTACCATGTAATTTTCCATAGTATAGGGTTGTTTAACCTCTATTATAATGGTGAATTTATTGTTATTTAATTATACAAGAACCATATACCTAAATATGATATAATATATGATCTTCTAATACTACTTTGTTAATAATATTTCAGTAATGTCATCGATTCGGGTGTTAACTGATTCGTTTTAATTTATATGCTTGGTTACATAAGACATGTTTTTTATGGATATGAAGTATTTTTATTAGTATAAAAATTATATTATGTCCATAAAAATTATTTTTAATCATAAAATGAAAATTATTCTTGAATGATTATGATGGGGAATGAATCTCATCGTGTTAGTGGAGACGGTAATTCGTATGTACGAAGGAGCAACCATATCATTATATTCAGGGTGAAATTTTATGTAATTGGATAGTATATCATATATTAAGAATCATTATAATTTTATATTTATTAATTAATCAGTTACACTCATTATTATTCCCATCCAAATAATGAACTGTTTGAATAACAAACTACACCACGCCGTAGAGGTGGTAAGCCTTAAGTATGCATGTATGGTGACTTTGTAATTTATTGGATGGATAGAATAAATAAAATGGTTGGGCCATATTTATAATAACATTAAATTATGTAAAATTTACTAGAGTTATTATTTTTTTATGGAAACAAAATAAAGAAATAGGAAGTGAAAGAAGAAAAGAACTTGAAAGAATATGGGGAAATTATTACCTCTTCCTCGGGTGTTTCCATTTAAGTGGATAAAATGGGATATTTAGGATGGATTAATGAACAAAGTAAGTACTCTAGGTTTATGTGAGAGAAATTGGGAGGATATTTGGGTCGGTTTTTTTCATGAAAAATATATTTGTAGGTGTGAAATTAAGAGAAGGGGATGTACCTTTTCATATGAGATATGAGGGCCACTTTAGGAAAACCATGAAATATTATTTTGTAATAAAATCATTTTCGGTTTGTAATGGCGCCAAAATAATTTTATTTAGAATATATGGTGGGGTTGGGTCTAAAAACTTTCAACCAATTGGTATTAAACAAGTTTAGGTTACCATTTTAAACTTAACTTTTTTATTTAACTCGTAGTTAAATAGTTTATCTTTTACCGTTTCTTCTTGTATTCTTACACTATATAGTTAATAAACTTGCTTTAAACATCCAAGAATACCTCAAGTGCTTCATTAATGACATATATAATATTATTTAATCTATTTAGCTGAATATTATATTTTTAGGAATATTATATCAACCAAAAATTTAGAATATGTTTTAAAAACGTATTTATGTCAAATTTGACATTATCTGGTATTCAGTTTTTCTGAAAATTATAATAGGATGATTACTTCGAAAAAGAATTATTTAATCAACACTAACATGTCACGTTAACCTAATAATTTATTAGAATTCATCATATGTCAAAATTTCATTTAATTTAATATTTATAATATCAATTATTTTAATCTTTCATTAATAACGTAATAACTACATCATCATTGTGTCATAAATAAATTTAATTTTTAATGTATAAAAATTATAAATAAAATATCTTTATGTAGGAAATATTTTTATATTTTTAATTAATATTTATAGTAGAATTTATCTTATGTATAACTCAATGTAAAATATGGTTTAGTTATTATACATTGAATTTAATGCTTTGAACTCTTCTTTAAATAAAATAATAATATTTGTCCTAATCAAATCCAAGTGGACCAAAGAGGATCATATTTTATTGCTAAGGTTTTTCTTCAAGTTACACATATCTAATAGAATTAGGACATGTGTTAAGGAAATTATAATATCATTTTTACCCTTAATTTTCCTATTTACTTGTAACTGTGGTAAATAAAAGTCAAAAGTTACTATTCTACAAAAACAATATTCATATTATTTAACAAAATTTTACTTATAGATATCAACCTTGTTTCTTGGATTTTTTTAAATTGAACTCACAGAAGTGGTAAAATTATTTTTTATATAAATTTGTAAATTCTTTTAATGGTGGGTAAAAGACAGTAAAAAGTTCAACATAATTTTATACATCTAATTTTATTATAAAATGAATATTATGAATTAAATTTAATATATATAGGAATTATATATCTATTTTGACTAAAAATATAAATAAATAAAATAAATAAATATTTAAATAAAAAGGCAGTTTTAAACTATAACGTAGTGTTTTCACTATTCATCAAAAATTGAATGTTTTCAGAAATATACCAAAAATTCACCTTAAGCTAATTTTTATTTTCAGAATTCAAAAATGAATGATATTTTACTATATTCAAAACATATAAGTTTCATTAATTAAATTAAAATTAATTCCTATTTTCGAAACCTAAAAGCGGGTATTTAAAAAGTAAAAACTATCAAAATATTGACATGTGTTTATGTCAAATTTAAATGATAAATTACTTATAATAACCTACATTGTATTAAATGATAAAAATTTAATCTAATTATACTTCAAAACCATTCAAATTCATTATTTAACCCTATAAATTATTTGGATTAAAAAAGTTATTTTCAATTAAAATTTATTATTTTTCAGTATTCATCACAATATAAAATTTGTTAGAAAAGTAGCAAAAATTTATTCAAAACAATTTTTTTTGTTCCAATTATAAAGAATATTTTAATTTCATTAGTTTTAATATATAAAAGTGTCAAATATTGGTTTTTAAAAGGTTTTTCCATTAGAGGTTGATAAATTTTCATTTTTTAAAAATACTTATTTTATCTGAAAAAATGAATTTGTTCTTATATTATATCTAAGAAAAACAAAATATGGATTCTAAAATTATTTGGAGTATATAAAATGAAAAATTTAGTAAATTCTATTCATAATGGCTTTTGAATGTCTGGTGTGGTAAGCCATGGTGCGCTCGAACGTGGTGTTTCATGTAACGCAAGCTATTGTATTATTTTAAATAAAATAACTTACTATGAAATCTTGGGGTGTATCATTCTTCCCCCCTATGGAAAAATGTGTCCTCACAATTTTAAAAATGGGCTTGGGAACTTCACTGAAAGTCCCACATCATAAAAAGAGTCAATATAACTATCACTTTTAAATAAAGAAAGCGAAGTACAAAGGTCACCCGAGATAACCCATACTAGGATTCCATGTAGAAAAAATGGAAATGGAAGATAAACTAGGTGTCATGTTCTGATGGAGAGTGATATAAAAATGATCATGAGAAAACTAACAATAAGAAAACCACAATATTTTTATAGGATAAACATTTATTAGATTTCCAGTTGTAAAAGTAAATGGACAATTGTTGTTTCTATTGTAAGTTCAATTTTATAAAGTTGATAAATTTATTTAGGAGATTGACTAAGAACATAAATAGATATACTTTATTTTTTAGTAGAGTTTCATCATTTAATATATTTCTACCACTAAATCATAATTTTTTCAAATGATGGGTATTCAAGATGACGTGGTCAAGCCTGAAGTTCTAGAATCAACTTCTAGAGAGTCACATAATCCACATATTATAAACTATATATTTACTTTGTATTTAGAGATTAACCAAAACCAAGATGGTTTGTACAAGATCACATGATCCCCAAAAATGATAATCCTTTAAAGAAAGAAATACTAATCTTAATTTCCAAAATTAAACCAATAATACCAAAAGTTCAATAAATACCATTCCATAACAATTGTCCTAATTTTTGTTCAACATAATCCAAACTAATATTGATGCCCAAAACGTAGAATAATTTGACTACGTAGTCTTCCATGTTAAATTATATATCCAAATAACATCAACTACTTTTAAAGCCGCATACTTAAAGTATTTAACCTAAACACATATTCTCTATGATAGGTTAATCGTTTTCATAAATATCCCAAATCACTCTAAATCCACAATAAAAACATAGATAAAAATCCATCATTACTCCTCAAATGAAATCTCATCGTATTTTATTTTCCTTAGGCATATAGTGTTTCCAACAGAGCTAACGTCTTCCAAAATAACATTTATCACTTAATCACCAAATAATTTTCTTATACTAAATATATCCATTTCATAAGACATAAAATCCCAAATCAACTTATTATTTGTCAATATAATCATTTAACTAAAAATAATTAGTCACACTAACCAGGGACTTCACATAGTCCAGTGGTTGGCGATAAATCTCTAGCACACTCTAGTTGTGGGTTCAATTCCTATATTTTCTTCCAATGCGACAGGTTGTCACATGGTTTGTGTGTTTTAGTTTTTCAAAATCAATATTTGATAACATTAGAAAAGGAGAAATATTATTCAAAACAACCATAACATAATTCCAACACAAATTTTATCTCACTCCTCTCCTTTTCGTCCCAAATTTTAATAACATGTAATTTCGTTAAACTCAATGATCATATAAACCCAAATGGTTATTTATAACTATAATAGAAAATATAATTCTTCCTAAAATAGCATTTTCACATAAAAAACTTTAGGGTTACACATACAAGAGAAAAGTCATACAAAGTAATCCCATCAACAAAGTTCACAAATACTTTTAAAAAATTCTCCATCCATTTATTTCCACATAGGTTCTTCCATGACCCAGAGGTTATCGTAATTAATAGGGAATTTACTTGGGTAATGCCCAGGTCCCCTAAATTAATGAAAATTTTCTGTAAATGAATTCTTGAGTTCATTTTTATTTTCTTCCATAGTAGTCTTCATTTTTCCTCCGCAATTCATTACCTTATGTCATCTTTCCCACACATAAAACATTTCTTTGTTGCATTGAGACACATTCCTAGGTGTCTCCTTCCACATTTCCTGTATGATAGAAATTGAGATTTCTTTTCTCCATGGTCTCAACTGCTAGAGCTCTTATCATTCACCGCCTTTATCTTATTTTCTGAGTCTGGTAGTTGGTTAATATATATGTTGTTGATCATATTTTTAGAAAACTGATTTGGCATGAACATGATATCTTTTACACCTATAAATATCCCATTTAGTTTCTCATTTTCACCACCGTTCTCACCTTGTACGTCATATTCAATGTTACTATGAATTCTTTGGAATCCAGCCACTGACTAACACAAGAAAGCATAATATGAGTCATTAAATGATTTATATAATATCATTACACCTTATTTTAAATCTAAAACACCTTAGTATTAACCAAATTTATTTATTCTCATATTATATTAAAATCCTTCAAATCAGTTTGTAACAAAAATCTGAATTATTCTAAGCATATCCCATGGTTGTGTCCTAACTAAAAGAGAAGTAAGGAACGTTGTTGTGTACTAGGATACCCCGAATCAAGCTTGAAACTCTTTATTATAGTTATCACTTCTAGGTACATTTGTTCCAGAGCCGCCTCTACCTGCTCGTATCCATACATGGATGTATTGTTTGGGAAACCCACATAATATTTACATTAGAAAAGTTTTTGGTTGCTCTTCTATACTAATCCTCAATTCCTATCATTGGGTAGTGTTTCTTATTCAGAATTTTTTACTAAATATAGCTTTCGAGGATTGTACTAAACATCCTATGATACCAAATATAATGCCCCCAACCCAGTTACCTAGAATCGTTGAATTATTACATAACATTGGCATGATACAAGGAATCAAGTCCCGAATGACAGATCAGTTTAGTATCCTTGAATGTACTAGATACATACAATTGTTTTACATTACATCATGAAATAAAAAAATAACATTGCATCCCCTTTGAATTCTCTTATATCCCATATCATATTCGTGAATTTTAATCGTAATATACTTATTTCCATCCTGGAAAAAATAAAACATTAGAAAGGGGCGATCTCAGAAGCATCGTAATGATAAAAATATAGTAGAAACTGTCATAAATAAGAACAAACATTTAAAGAAATGTATAAGTCTAATTTAAAGCCATTCAATCTTAAACATCAATATAATATGGAAAATATAAATAAAATAATGCCATTTACTTATTCACATGGATATTATATTATTTGAATAATCACATTTAATATCAATACCCAATTTCGTAATGATGTAATGTGTAATCCCAGATGTCATAACCACATAATCAAGGCCTTGTGCCAAGACTACAAATAATATTTTGACAAGGCCTTGTGCCAAGACAGTAGTTTGTCTCATGAGACCTATCAGTGCATCGAGGAGATATAGTGGGCTCCACCCATCACCTACTAAGTCCAATGCATTCTTCATACCAAAATGTTGAAACCTAACATAAACATTCTTATTAAACTAGAATACGAAATGTCAATACCTTAACCATAAACCATGAATGGTATAAAAATAGCACATCCACAATATAACATAACTCATTCAATACAATATTGAATATTTTATTATAATAAATTAACCACAATTAAGAGTAATGAAGGATATTCACATAGTTGAAAATAATCATAAAAACTATTTGATAGAAATATACCCCTTTTTCTTGAAAACATAAAAAACTAGCACTGTAATTCAAGAAGACGTTGAAAATAGATTTTCGAATCAAACTGTACCATAGCACATTGAAACTTTTGAAAGGAATTTTAATTTTTAAATAGTAAGGTCTGTCTAAAAAATCCTAGAAACCATTTTTAAAACATGTACATTCATGAGAAATATTTTGAAGAACAAAATTTTAAAACATATAAAATGATATTTTAGTTAGATTTACTAAAAAATAATAGATGCTTGAATACAAATAATTGAGGAAATAAAAACATAATAATATCCTGAGAATAAATGGATTCATGATATATTATGTCCAAGTACTGTATATAAACAAAAAAAAGTTAATTGTCGCATAACAACAAAGAAGTATCAATGGAATGTAAGTTGAGATGTTATCCATTATAAAGACCATATACTAATGTTAAGGATAAATAAATGCAATAATTATCTATGAAAAATATAAATACACTAAATATGATTGTATATTTAGTGTAAAACAATCAGAGTAAATTCACACAAATTTTTGTAACAACAACACCAATGACTTGGATGTTTAACTCAATGAAAGAAAATTGAGTTAAGATCGCTCTTATCAAGTTCATATAGATGACATGAGAATTTATCAATGGAGTGATTATGTTTATCAAAATAATATTTACACAAGGGGTGTGTAAGTTACTACATAAATAAATAAATAGTGATTTCACACATAATCTTGTTGTAAAATAATCAATGAAGTTTGCGTAAAACCCAGTGAGTAGTAATTGAAAATAGAAATTCCCATACCGATTTGGTGGCTTACGAAAGATAAACACCATGAAAGAGGTATCATACAATATAGATTTAAATACCCATAAATTAAATTATATTAAATAAAGAATACAATCATGGGTAGTACATACACCACACTAAATAAAAATAGTGGCAATATAGCATGAAGCTCACAGAAATAAGAAGTGAGATGAGAACCCCTTACCATGTTGTAATCAATCGAGTTGTATGAACAAAAGTTAATAACCACCAAATAAGTCACATAATACCATAAATATAAATATAATCATGAAAATATATATAAAATGGAGGTACACAATACACCACATGCAATAAATAAGTGGCGAACAATGGCAATCTCACGGAATTAAAAGTGAGATAAGAAACCCCTAACATTGTACTTTTATTTAGTATAGGATAGTTTAGTAACCTGTATAATTGTGAAATAAATGTTATTAAATTATAAAATAACCAAATACATAAATATTATATCATATATGATCTTCTAATACTGCTTTGATAATAATATTTCAGCAGTGTCAGCGTTTCAGGTGTTAACTTATTCGTTTATCATTATATTATTTGTTAAGTAAGCCATGTTTGTTATGGAAATTATGAATTTGACTCTTAAACATAATGATATTATGTTCTTAATAATTATTTTTTATCATAAAATGAAAATTGTACTTCAATGATTACGATGGGGAAGGAATTTCATCCCGTTTATGGCGGCGGTAATCTATACGTACGCACTAGCGACAATATCATTATATTGATGGTGAAATCGTATGTAATTGGATGAAATATCATATATTCAGAACAATAATAATGTTATATTTATTATTTACATCAGTTATATTCATTATTATAACCATCCAAATAATGAATGGTTTGAATAACAAACTACACCACGACGTGGAGACCGTAAGTCGTACGTACGCATGTATGGTGACTTTGTCTTTTATAGGATGGATAGAATAACAAATATTGTGGTACCAAATTTATAATAACATTACAGTATGTATATATCTAATGGAGGTATTATTTTGGTATAGAAAAATAAAGATAAATAGGAAGTGGTAGAAGAAAATAACTTGAAAGTGTGTGGTGAAATTATTATCTCTTCCTCGGGTGATTCCTTCTGAGTAGTTAAAAAGGGATCCTTAGGATGGATTTCTAATCAGATTAAGGACTATAAGATGATTTGACAGAAGTTGGGAAGAAAGTTGGGTAGATTTTGGGTGATCCAAATGGCTTTGTAGGTTTGAAATTATGTGAAGGGCAAGTACCTTTTTATAAGAGAGGTGAGCGTCACTTTATGAAAACCTTGAAATGATTTTTTATAATCAAATCATTTTCTGTTTTTAATGGCTCCAAAATAATTTATTTATAAACTAAGGTAGGTATGGGTCAAGAATATTTCAACCAATAGGTTTTAGACATGTTTAGGTTATCATTTTAACCTTATATTTTATATTTATCTCATAGTTAAATAGTTTAACTTTTACTGTGTCTTCTTGTATTCTTACACTATATTGTTAATAATGTTTCTCTAAACTACCAAGAGAACCTCAAATTGTTCATTAATGACATATATAAATATTATTTAAGACTTTTGGTGGAACCTTAGATTTTTAGGAGTATTATATCAACCAATAATATTATATATGTTTTAAAAACACAATTATGATAATTTTAACATTATTTAGTATTTGGTTTTTGTGAAAATCATAAAAGCATGATTACTTAGAAAAAAATTATTTATCAACCCTAACATGTAATATTAAACTATAAAATTAGTTTAACTCATCAAAATTCTCAAATTAAATTTATTTGGATATTTATAATATCAATTATTTTAATCATTTATTAATAAGATAATTACTGCATCATTTTTGTGTCATAAATTTATTTAATTATTTAATGTCTAAAATATATAAATAATTTACCATTATGTAGGAAATACAATTATCATTTTAATGAATATTTATAGTCCAACTTATCTTTTATATAACCCTATGATAAAAATGGGTCAGTTATTAAACATTGAATTTAACTCTTTTAACTCTTATTTAAATAAAATAATTATAAATGTCCTTATCTAATAAAAGTGTACCGAAGGGGATCATATTTTATTTGTAACGTTTTTTGGGGTCAAATTACACTTATACAATAGAATTAAGACATGTGTTAGGGTAATTATAATATCATTTTTAGCTTTAATTACCCTATTTACTTTTAACCGTGGTAAATAAAAGTCAAAAGTTACAATTCACCAAAAACTATTTTAATCTTATTGAAAAAATTTTACTTATTGATTTCAACCAGGATTTTCATATTTTTAAAATTCAACTCATATAAGTAGTAAAATCAGATTTTATGCAAATTTTTTAATGCTTCTATATGGTGGGTGAAAGACGATAAAACGTTCAACATAATTTTATACATCTAATTTTAATATAAATTGACTCCAAAAATTAAATTGAACTTATAAAGGTATTATATATCTATTTTGACTAATAATAAATTTAAATAAAATAAATAGGTATTTTAATAAAATGTCAGTTTTAAACGATAACGCAATGTTTTTCACTATCCCTCTAAAATTGAATGTTATCAGAAAAATTACCAAAAAATTACCCTAAGATAATTTAGAAGTTAAGAATTAAAAAATTTATTCTATTTTAAAAAATTCAAAACATATATGTTGCATTAATAGATTTAAAATTAATTCCCGTTGTCAAAACAGAAAAGCGGGTTTTTAAAAAGTAAAAAATATCAAAAGATCAACATATATTTATGTCAAATTAAAATGTGAAGTTACTTATAACGACCTATATTGTATTAAATGATAAAAATTTAATCTAATTATACTTTAAAACCACTAAAATTCATTATTTATCCCTATAAATAATTTTGATTAAAAGATTTGTTTCCAATTTAAATTTAGTAATTTTTCGTATTCATCAAAATATGAATGTTATCAGGAAAGTACCAAACATTTAATAAAAGTAAATTTATATTCCCCAATTATAAATATGAATTTAATTTTATTAAATTTTATATATAAAACTGTCAAATATTGTTCTTCAAAAGGGTTATCCATTTGAAGGTGATAAAATTGAATATTGAAAAAAATACTTCTTTTATCGGAAAAATGTATTTGTTCTTATATTAAGTATACGAAACACACAATATGGATTATAAAATTATATGAAGTATAAAAAATTCAAAATTAAGATAATACTATTCCTAATCGCTTTTGAATGACTAGTTTGGTAGGTCGTGTTATGCTCAAACTCGGTGTTGTGTGTAGGTCAAGCTATTGAATTACTTTAAAGAAAATAACATACTATGAAATCAAGGGGTTTAACAAATATTCTACCAATTTATTATCCAGAAACCTCTAACCCATGTTATGGATTTTATAGTCTCACCAAAATACCATTATCATGTCCATTAGGTTCACAATGTGGCAATACAATAGAGGAATACCCATCTCTCTCTCTCTCTTAATTTATTTTCTATTATTATACATACCTCACCTCCTATATAAAAAGATACATGATAAATAAATTATCTTTTATATTCTAAATTTTTTATGTTAATATAATAATAAACATTAATTCTCTTAACATCTTCTTTTTATTCTAAAATTGAAATCATTGTTCGTGAGTTGCTAATTTACAGCCTTATTGCTGATGAGTTTTTAATATTATATTACTCCCTAAAATCTATTAATAAAACCCATTTTATGGTTAATAATGTCTTTAATATATTAAATAAAACATATTTCTCTTTCTATAACAAGTATATATTCATAAAATTCATTAATAAGACAAAACTAGTCTTTGATTATTGGAAATGTGCTAAATGGTTATCATCAATGATTTATCTATTTAATAATCCTAATATATGTAAAAATTGATATAAAATACCACTAAATTTTATTTACGTTCATTAATAAAATATAATATCATTTATAAATAAATATTTCTATTTTGAAAGATCTTTCGTACATGTATCCAGGTGATCCAATCCTGAAAAACAAGGAAACAAAAACACATGAATGATGAAATTGAATCATATAACTCATAAAAATGGATATAAATGAAGATAATTAAATTATAATAAATAATATTAATGGTAAATAAATTATTAATTATATTATTAATAAATTTAATTTTATTTTAATCAACATTAATTGCATGTAAAAACACATTCAGACATAAAGTAAGCGTTTTCACATCTCACTATTATTTATTAAAGATATTATTTATTCTACAATATTTCTTATTGGTTTTGTATGTGTTTATCCCATTTATATATCATATCATTAATATAATTACATTCACGGTATTAAATTTCTTACTTTATGATCATTAATTTTATGGGCCATATGGTCTGACTGTTTGTAATGTGGGAAGGGTTTCTTCCAAAACCTCTATTTTTCATTCAGGATACATTTTCTCTCTATTTACCACAATGTAATAATTTATTATTTATATATATATTTTATAAAATATATTTATTTGTTTCCAAATCATGTATCTAGATCCTTTTATCTTAATTTTATGGGTATGTACATGTTTCATAAGGTTCCCTTTTCAATTCCTCCCTATAAGCATGCCTGAATAAAGGGTATTTCCCAATTTCTTACCCATTATCATGTGTAGTCCATAATATGATCTAAGAAAACATTATTTTCATAAAATCACAAATTTTATCATGAAAAAAATAACTTTTTTTATTTCTTGTTTTATACATAATTTTGTATTTTTTTGTTTAATGTCAACTTTGTATTTTCCATTAAACCGCACAAAAGTATCTCATTTCCAAATATTCTTAAATTAACTTATTTTAGGTTTTAACTTCCTTTGGAAATAACATAACACATAAATATAATATCACTGACCCTACCAAGTAAAATATGGTATATACATGTTACAATATGATTTTTTTGACAAATCATTATGATTTTTTTGACAAATCATTATGATTTTTTTGACATATCATTATGATTTTTTAAATAAACACTTCTTTCCAAAGTAAATGTTTATTTCTCTCAAAAATTTCATGATGAATTTATTATGATATTTTAATCTCTTTAAATACTCTATATTGAATATTATGATTAATTGGGATTGATATATTTTACTATTATCTATCAAATTTTATGTATTGGTTTATAATGAATTTGACAATGGATGTTCTATCTTGAAACCATTCACCATATCACTCATAATGGTTACATATTTTTTTACTGATTCGGGAAAGTTATATACATTCATATGTCAACATTGATTACATTTTAAACCATTCAAATTAAGATTGAGTTAGACTTTGTGAAGGATTTGTGGGCCCTATTGTATCCCTTATATACATCGATGGGTCTAAATTGATGAAAATTATATGGACAAGGCCGAGACCCAACCCATTTATTTTTATATGTGGATTTCACTAGGGCCATAAATATTTATTTTTTTATATCTTATATGAGTCATCGCTGTTATGTTTTAGCTGTTCAGAATTATGATTTTTCTTATTATGAAAATAGTAAATGATAAATTGAGTGATTATTCATCTGATAGAATATCCATGTCTCTTTTTAATGTAATTATTTATATGGATATATTTATTTACCTTTTATTCCTGACATATTATTCTCAAGATTATGTTTTAATTTCATGGGTTTAGTTATTCACCATGACTTAGTGTTTGTGTTTATGATAGCTTCCCCTGTACTTTTTACCCTTACAATGAATCTGAGAACACCACTTTATTCTATTTTAATTTTTCCATAGGATCTGAAAATATTTATTATGAATGACTTTCAGGAATAATCAAGGATATTTTGGGTATTCCCATTGTAGTTTATATGTTACTTTTTCCTTTACAATTTTATAGTAAAACTTATGTATGTATCAGGATTTATAATTCTACTATACTATTTGGTCATTTGGGATGTGAGTAATTGTTCATAATACCAATGTAATAAAGTAGGGCACTAGATCCAGGATACTTGTGTCAGGGTATTTATAAAAATGAATTAAAATATTCTTTCCACCATGGTCTCCATTACCTTAAATCATAGTGAAGTCATCCCTTCTATTCCATGGTGAGTCCAATAGTTTTTTAAGGTTCATTTTGTTCATAATATTATATGAAAATTGATTAGGCAAGACGACAACATCATTCACTCCTACTATCATACCATTTGACTTCTCATTATAAAATTTTACATCATATTTAATGTTAATCTAGATCCTTATGGTTCCCACAATTTACTAAAATGAAAACTCGTACTGTGATCATTAAATATCATAATGGAAACCACAAAATCAGGAAAAAAATATGTTGGTATGTCTAAATCATGATCCATACTTCATTAATCTATTACAACTCAGTATTATCCTAGGATATTTGAATTGATATTATAATTAAATCCTTAGTGATGAATCATAAAGAGTTTGTGAATTCAAAAGGCATATCCCCTTGGAGTATCAAACCTAGTGTGTAGTAAGGTACATTGTCGTGTACCAGGTTATTCTCGAGTCAATCATGATGCAACATTTTATAGTTTTTACCCCTAGGTACATTTGTGTCCGAGCCACATCCATTTGTATTATCTATACATGGATGTAATTGTAAGAAAATAATCAATATATCCTTTACCAAAATTCGAAGACATTTTCTAATCCTTTTCCTCATCCGTAAAAATATCCTTAGATATAATAATAATCATATCCTTAAAATTATCAATATAGATCTCAATAATGTTTTCTCATCCCAAATCCCAAATGTTTAATAAATTGTTTCTCTAATAAAAACTACACTGATCCAAAATTAACATAAAGATAAATTAAATAATATTTTCTGAATACATAATACATTACAAAACTTTATTCCCAAATACTATATTATTTTAATTCCTTTTAAAAAATGGAGACCTAAAAATTAATACAAAATTGATATACGCTATCTCTCACATGGTTATTCATAATTAGAACCCTTATTAAACACATAATGTCTAAAACATATGTTTATGACATTGGGAAGGAAAATATAATAAATTGTTATCTTAGATGACCAGTAAGGGTAAACAGCGGAGATACATAACCATATTCATGATCATAATTGAATGAGAACAATAGCATAACATTAGAAGATTATAACTTCCATGTAAAAGATTGTATATATGATTCATGGAATAAATATAGGGAGTTCATAAGAAATGAATCATGGTGGTATCAGGATAATAATCCATGAATGTATGACATTGGAATAAAGCATAGAATTTTGGAAGACATATAAACACTTGACATCATTACCTATAAGTAAATGTAAATTTCCTAAACATAACTGTGAACTTTACTGGGACTACACCTACACGGCGTGACAAACCATAATTCCCAGTCATAGTCATTTCTTTTCAATGGATCTGGTTTCCCGAAATTCTCATAGTGGAACGAGATTCCCTGTATATTCATAATGCATCTAGTTTTCCCATCATCCTATAATCGATCAGGTTTACCTATCTTTCCATAGTGGTTCATGTCCATTGAATGGACATCCCTCATTATAATAAAAAATTAAGATATTTACCCAGGGTATTGGAGTGAGAAATATTTCCCACATATTATACAAAAAACTCATAAAAACATATTCCACAAGATAATAATAATTGTATCATATCATGACCTATAAAAGGTATGTTTATAATAAACATCATATCATTACAATGAAATAAATTTGGTATCATAAATATTTAATTATATCATAATCTAGGGAAAATATATAGGTTTCATAATCATTTCACCCTAGAATAACCCATTAAAGGAAACCGTTTCATAAGAATTTATCTTGTTATAATCCATTAAAGATAAATGTGTTTCAAAATCATTTAGAATTGTATAACCCACTATATTGAAGCAGGTTTCATATAAATAAATCCTTCAAAACAAGGATTATTCATTGAAATAATATGAATTGTATCATTGTATAATATCCCTATTAAATGATAAAATGTAACCTAGTATTTTCTCTTGGGTGGAGAAGGATTTTTAAATATCACATGAAACATTAATTATATTTGAAAATAACTATTTAAAATTTAAGAAAAAATTAAAAATTATTTTCATAGAAAACACTTTTAAAACATATTATTTAATTATGAAAAAATCGATTAAAACATTTAATGGAGAAAATACCCTTTACACTTTGAAAAAAATTTAAAACATAAAACATTTTGAAGACCATTTTCCTTCAAAACAAACATGAAAAATTATAACAATGCATGAAAAAATTTTAAATAAATTTTTGAAATGATTTTTAGAAAATTATAAATTTATATTCAAATCATTGAAATCCTTTTCTTTAATAAAAATATTAAAGAGTATTTGAAATTCATTGAAGGCATTTTTTAAATAGAAAACCGTTTTTGAAACCCAATATTATTAGAAATGCATTTAAAAAAATCCCATAAGATTTGTAATAACATTTGTTTTTGAAAAAAACATGTAAAAATAAAGAGGAAGAATTATATAAATTATGGTTATGATGGAGGGTATATCTGTATATGTCGAGAATTCCTTTTATACCATAAATGTTTTTAAAAGTTATTTGATCATAAAAATAAAATAGTATTTCATTTACACCTATTTTTTAAAATGGTGATACATGGGAAATAATTTCTATTAAAAATACTAGTATAATCTTAAACCATTTATTAAAACATTTTAAAAAAATTAATTTTAAAGAATATATACTTCTTGAATGAAGGAAGAAATAATTTCATATTTTTATAAAACAATTTCTTTAATTATCTTATGTACCAAAGAGTGAAAAATGTTACCATTAATTAGATATAATATGAATAACCATAAGGTACGAAAATTTATGAGATTTATTTAGATAAGGATCATAATATTTCATCAATATAAACATAATCTTAAACAATCTTGATAAATGATTAGATTGTAACAATAATCTTTTACCACTTTGTTAAGGTTGAATCATAATAAAATAGAAATAATAACAATAAAATAAGATTAAAATACCATAAAAATTATTATATTAAGGATATAACACTTCAGAGAACGTATAAACACTTTGTATAAAAATATAGGTGCATAACACAACATGTCACAAATATGGAAAATTTAGACGTAATTACTTTATTTATATGGTAATTTTTTAAACTAAATTCCCATGAATGAAAGTTCATCAAATGGATACGTCAATAAAAATAAATATAAGTATTAGAATCATATATTACATCCTTTGGAATTATATACACCACACAAATTAAATGTGTGGTGAATAAGGCATGTATCGAATGGATATAAGAAGTGTGATGAGAAAAACCATACATTAAGACTTGACATTCTTTAAACATGTTCAATAATTATATATAATTAATATATGTTTATTATAGATTTTCCATATAACTATGTTATTATATCAAATACCATATATTTTTGGTTATGACATGGTATTATCCATTTACTATCAACTTCATGTTAATGTTATGTTTCAGTAAATATCTCATGTATATTCATATATGTTTTCACTAGTTATTATTTATCCTTCTACATAGATAATGATTTAATTATTTCCAAAATGTATATAATGATAAAAATTTCATATATATTATGTATATATGTATTTATAATAATATAAATTATATATAAATATTAAATGCAATATGCCTTTCAGGGAGACATTAGGTCTTACATACACATAAATGATGCTCGAGTTGTATCTTCACATTGAAAGAAAGAATTAAAATGAGATATATGTATATATATAATATCAGTAAATAGGAAATTTTATTTCATATATATCATATAAGCTCACTAAAACCATCTTAAATTTATTCCATGTAGAGTGTGAATGAATCACATCACATTGAGGAGGCAGTAGTCCACACATCCCAAATATAATTATCACATTTATACAAAATGGAAATCAGTAAGGTGTGTATAATATAATAATTAAATAAGAATAGATATTTTATAAATATCGGATATATTATATAAAATATATTTTCAATCATAATTATAAACCCAGATATGTGGAAATGAAAGAAAACTATCAACATCCATTCATGAGGTGGTAGTCCACCGTACAAAAATGGTTAGTTTGTTACCCATTGGATTGAAGTTTGTGTAAGGGTATGTAAAAAACACCAAATAAAATAAATACCATTATATTTAGGATAATGATGTTATTATAATATAAATAATGAACAAAAATTTTGGGGTTAAAGAATGAAAATAATACTAAGGAGATTGAAAAAGATTTTTCCTCTTCCTAGGGTAACTCATCTTGGTTTGCACCAAAGTTGTTATGTCGTTGGATTTATTGTAACGACCCAATATTTTTTAGTAGTATATTAACTTACTCTTAATTATTTATTATAAATTTTAATGGTTAATGAAGAAAGAGGAGTCGATGGCTTCATCCAGTAGACTCGAACCTTATGAAGCCCACTTATCAGAGCTTGGGAAGGAGGTGGAATCTTTGGGCTTCGCTTTGGACCAAGCCCAAGCCGAACTCCAGTGTGCCAAGCTTGAATGGAGATCCCTACGGGAGAAGTTCAAGTTAGTAGAGATTACTACTAGGGAAATGTTATCTGAGCCTCCCTCGGATTCTCTCACCACAGCACAAATTACACTTAGGTCATATACCGGTGTTATAAGGGGCTATGTAATGAGACCCTAGCTTCCTTGTGTAATCCTTTGGGATTAATGAATTGAGATTTCTTCCTTTAGTGATGTTTCTGAAATGTCAAATGTCCGGATAATTTTAGGATGTATTTTATTGATGAATTTTGAAAAAAGGATATTTTAAAATATTTATGTAAACCCTAAATAATTAATGATGTGCAATGATTTTCAAAAAATGTTCTTCTTCAAAAGTGTTCAGTAAGGAATTTGGAGTCTAATAAGATCAACTTAATTTTCGATGAATAGTAAATTATGAATAGTGATTTTACGCTTAAGATTAGTAATGTGACCAAATGGATTAGTAATTTCACTCAAAGAAAGTTTTAATATAATTTAGACACCTTGATTAGGTAGTGAGATTCAATAAAATGGGTAAATAACGGTTTCATAAATTATTAATCAAGTATTAGTTTTTTCAGGTGAATAGTGTTTTTTAATAAAAAATTAATTAAAAATAATTAGAAAATTATTTTAATAAAATGGACTTTATTTTTGAACTCGGAGCATCGATATTATGTTATGGTAATTTTTGGGGATTTTTCTGAAAAATATGAATTCTCGATGAATAGTGATTTTAATTAAAAATTAAATTAAAAATATTTAGAAAATTATTTTTATAAAATTGAGTTCATATTTGTAATAAGAGCATCGATATTTGTTTAAGGTGAAATTTTGGGATTTTTCTGAGAAAGATGAATTTTTCAGTGAATAGTAAAAAATGCAGTTTTAGGGTTTCGTTATGTTTAATGACATCATAACTGTGTCATGATGATTTCATGAGATATGTTTAGTGTTAGCCAGACAAAGGTGATGAAGTATTGTATTGGGGGCCCCATGTGGCCTAACTCCATGGTAAATTCCATGGGAGAGAACATGGTTTTGAGAAAAGCACTTGTGAGGTGTCCCTTGGCCATTAATGCCTTGTCCCCACACTTTCCCTATAAATACCCACCCTTTCCTCCTTTAGTTTTCACTCGCAACTCTCCCCCAATGATGTTCAGGTCTCCTCACCTCCCAAGGATTCCTCCCAAGGTGCCCCCAAGCCCTCAAGGTCCAAAACATTTAGTTTTAAGAGTTACGTTTAAGGTAAGGGATCTGACCTTTCTCTTTCTTTCCATGTAATCTCCTTTATGTCAGTCCCTTTATGATCCATGTTCTTATGTGAAAGGATGTTCTTTTATATTCCTCTTACTTCCATTTTCATGTTTATATGATGAGATATCCCCTCTTACTCTCTTCATTTCGTTTTATGAAAGTTTAAGTGACGTCGTTAGGCTGCCGAATTTTTATGGGATTCTTTCACCCTTCTCATTTTTTCAAGTTCTATTTTCATGTCAAGTATTTCAAGTTTCTTTTTATTATGTTGGGGGTATTATATCTATATCTATCATACTGATCTCTTATGATCAAATGATGAGAGACCCTATTTGATCTTGTCAAATCATTTTTATTGATGTTTAAGTTATGCGGTTAGGCTGCCGAATTTTTGGTAAGAGAAATCTTATTTTTGTCTTACTTCCATGTTTTTCATTTCAAATGGTATGTCCTTCAAATTTCATTACCATGATTCATATCCTTTATATTATGTCCCTATACTGTTTTTATAGATCATTTATGAGTGGGTGACCCATGTCCCCTCTCTTTTCAACGTTTTCTAAAACCCTGTAACGTAGCTGTTATGCTGCATAAGTTTCGTCTCAAAATGCATCTCTCTTTTTCTCAAAATTATTTTATGTTATTAAGTGAATACTCAAAGCTCTTATTTCTACAGGGGTATTCACATATATATAAAAATTTTCTATTCTAAATTCTGGTATTTACATACATTAAACCCGCTTTCCGTTTCTGTGGGTTTAAAGTGACATAATGATCATGTCATTAAAACAGTTTTTAAAGCGTCATGATTATGAAATGAAGCCCATTTATTTTATGCTATATGGGTTGTTTATGAAATGATTGATGATGACATATTAGGCTCACATGATAATAAAGACATGTCAAGGGTGCGCCCAGATAGCGCTCCAATTCATTGGGTAAAGACTTAATCTCTAGAGATGACTTTTTAAGCTCATACCTTGGTGAATAACCTTGGTAATTTTTAATGACACCTTGGGGATGGACCATGGGGAAACGAAATGATTGTCAATATTAAATTTTTCAGCCACATCTTCATGTTATGAAAAATGTTATTTTTATTATGATATATCTCATGATTTATTTCTCATGCCTTAAAGTTCTTTTTATGACCTTATTGAAGTATCTCAAGTTCAAATGTAAAATGTTTCTCTTGTTTCCCTTACTGGGCCTTCTCCTCACCCTTTATTTTGATGTATGTCCCCAGGTTATGAGATGTAGTAATGAACCTAAGATGAACATAAGGAGAAGCCTTTCAAGTGTTTAAGAAGAAAGTTTTATGTTGTTTTCATGTATTATGTTCTTTGTTTCCAAGACACTAAACCTTAAAGATCCTTAGTTCTGTGTAATGAAATGAAAGTTTATGTTATAAAAAGACGGGATTCTATAGTTGGTATCAAAGGATGGTTTAGTTATTTGTGGAAATTAGGATATAAAAACGTTAGGAAGAACCCTATAGAAAAGATTAAATATAGGAAAACTTCCTGGTATTTTGGTAAGTATTGAGTTAGTGGTTTATCAAACAAATACATCCATGTCTGGATACAAGCAGGTAGAGGTGGCTCTGGCACAGATGTACATAGGGGTAAAACCTGAAAACACCGCTTTGAGATAGACTCGAATGGGAACTGGTGCACGATAACGGGCCTTGCTGCACTTTTGGTTACGACACTCCCGGGGGATATGTTTGGTTAATCACAAGATTTTTATGAATCATTATGAAGGAATTATAGAGAAATGTAATTGTCTAAGAATAAAGTCTTAGTTAAGAGATTCATAAATGAAATAAGTTTCCCACTAATATTTTATTCTTTTAGAAAATGGAGGGAAATAGGAGGAACCATGCAGATGGTGACCGCAATGCACCATGTGCTGACAGCCCTCCGATGGAAGCCGTAATGGAATCATTTATGCGAATGATGAACCAACTGACTCAAGTTATGAGTAATAACTTGAATCATGCTGAGAGGCCGATCTCACCACGAAGGGAACAACATTATTTTTAGTCCATCATGTGTCAACGACCACCATCATTTACTGGATCTACTGACCCTTTGGTTTCTGAACAATGGATAAGCTCCATTGAAAAGATCTTTTCTATACTCCTTTGTTCGGAACAAGAAAAATTCACCCTTGCTATTTATCGCCTAGAGGGAGAAGCTGATCAGTGGTGGTCACTGGTCAAAAACACGAAGCCTAGAGGATAGATGGAAGATATAAAGTGGGAATAATTCTGGGGAATATTCTTTAACAAGTATTTCCCTCGTTCCATGAGAATGAGAATGGAGAAAGAGTTTCTCGAGCTGAAGGAGAAGGAGAATGAATATGTCCGAAGCTATGAGATGAACTTTACCTGACATTCACGATATACCTCTAGCTTTGTAATGGATCCAAGTGGGAAGGTTGATAGATTTTTCGGTGGACTAAGACCTAATCTACGGAAGAATTTAGCCAATCGGGACTACGATAGCTATGAAGAGATCGTACGGAGTACAATGAAAGTCGAGCTAGAGTTTGGTGAGACACAGTGCTATCATAAATCAAATGACAAGAAGAGATTGTTGGAGCCCAGTATAAGGAAGACTTTTGATCAGGGAAGAGGTGGAAAGAAAATGCAACTTCCCATGTGCAATAAATGTGGGAAGAAGCATCCGGGGAACTGCTTGGTCTGAAGTGGAAAGTGCTACAAGTGTGGAAAAGGAGGCCATATTTCTTGGAATTGTCGTAGTGAGGTGAGGCCTCAACTCCCAAATACTAACGATAGAGTAAATATGGCTCTGGCCTTACCCGAAGTCCATTTCTTCAAGTGTGGACAGCTTTGGCACTATGCTAATCTATGTCCAAATCCAAGGGCAGTGGAGTGGAATCACCATCAAACTCAGCAAAGGCCAGGGGAGAAAGGTCATGCTTTTTCTATCACAACAACTGAAGTTGAAGCTCCGAATGACATGGTAGCAGGTACTCTTGGTGTCCTCTCAAAACTAGCAACTACTTTGTTTGATTTTGGTTCTACTCATTCCTTTATTTCTTTTATGTTTTCAAAGAATATAGAATCAAACCCCGAATTGCTTGAGGTAGAGTTTTCAGTCAAGACTCCAAGTGGGATTATCCATGCATCAACAGTGTTTAGAGACTCTAGTGTTTACTTTAGTGAGCACAATCTTATCGCAAATCTAGTAGTCATTCCCATGTTGGAATTCGACATTATACTAGGGATGGACTGGCTCTCAATGTATAATTCTAAGATCAAATGCAGAAGTAAGGAAATCTTAGTAGTCGTGAATAAATGACCTACAGTTATCTTCCAAGGAGAGATAACCTGAACTGATCCCTATCTAGAAGCACCTCCTATAGATTTCTTTATGGAGTTAATCGGTGATGATGAAGAAGGAAAAGGGAGCATAAAAATAGAAGATGTTCCAATTGTTCAGGAATACATGGATGTATTTCTTGAGAAGATACCTGGACCTCCCCCAGAAAGAGAGTTAGAGTTCTCAATTGAACTCGTACCTAGATCACAACCGATATCAAAGACCCCGTATAGAATGTCAAATGTGGAGCTAGAAGAGTTAATGAAACAACTCCAAGACTTGTTGAAGAAGGGGTTTATCCAACTGTGTGTGTCTCCTTGGGGGGCACCAGTTCTCTTTATGAAGAAGAAGGATGGATCAATGCGGTTATGCATTGATTATAGAGAACTGAACGGGATCACAGTGATGAATAGATATCCTCTTCCAAGAATTGATGATTTATTTGACCAACTTCATGGGGCTCAATTATTCTCGAAGATTTACCTTCGATATGGTTATCATCAACTGAGGGTGAAGAAGTAATATATTCCAAATACTGCCTTCCGATCACGATATGGGAATTATGAGTTTACTGTTATGCCCTTCATCTTGACTAATGCTCCTACTATTTTCAGGGATTTGATGAATAGAGTATGTAAGGACTACCTTGATAACTTTTTGGTAGTCTTTATTGATGATATTTTGATATATTCAAAAAGTCCTGAGGAGCATGAAGATTATTTGAGGGTTATTTTGAAAACTCTACGGAAGGGGAGGCTCTTTGTAAAGTTCAGCAAGTGTGAGTTTTGGTTACAACAAGTGGCTTTCTTGGGGAACATCATAACCAACGAAGGAATCTCGGTTGACCCTGCAAAGACAATGGTTGTGGAGGAGTGGCCTCAACCAACAACAGTAACTGAGATTCATAGTTTCCTTGGTTTAGCAGGATATTATAGGAGGTTTGTGAAAAACTTTTCATGGCTTTCTAATCCACTGACCAAGTTGACTCGAAAAGGGGCTAAGTTCATCTGGACAAAGGAATGCGAGGAATGTTTCCAAGAGCTGAAGAAGAGATTGGTTACTGCACCGGTGTTATCACTACCCTCTAATGGAGAAGGATTCGTTATTTTTAGCGATGCATCTCTGAAAGGGCTCGGGTGCGTCCTCATGAAAAATGACAAGGTAATTTCTTATGCATCTCGACAGTTGAAGATTCATGAGCAGAATTATCCTACGCATGATCTAGAGCTGGCGGCAGTTGTTTTTGATCTAAAGATATTAAGGCAGTATCTTTATGGGGAGAAATGTGATATATACACTGACCATCAAAGTCTAAAGTATATTTTCACACAGAAATAATTGAACATGAGACAAAGAAGATGGTTGGAGCTTATTAAAGACTATGATTGTTCAATTCTTTATCACCCTGGAAGAGAACATAAAGTCGTAGATGCGTTAAGCAGGAAGGACCCTATTGTTCTGGAAACAATGATGATCTTAGGAGATCCCTTGATTAAAGATCTAGTAAAAATGTACATGGGAATTATAAGGAAAGGGACATCATCAACCCTATGCCAAATTATTTCTCAACATTCATTACTAGAGAATATCAAGAAGGCTAAAAAATAAGACTGTTTGCTGTAGGAGAAGTTGGAGGCTGTAAAAGATGGAAAGTTCCCTGATTTCAATATTGATAAATAAGGTGTATTGAAATTTCGTACAACACTATGTGTTCCATCTAGTCCAGAGATAAAGAAATAACTGATGGATAAAGCTCATAGCTCAACTTTCTCTATACATCCAGGAAGCACTAAAATTTATAGAGACCTTCGTGATCATTGTTGGTGGGATAACATGAAGAGGGAGATTGCTGATTACACTACAAGGTGCCTGGTGTGTCAACAAGTAAAAGAAGAATGACAACTTCCTAAGGGGGTATTACAACCGCTACCCATACCAGTATGGAAGTGGGATAATATCACTATGGACTTTGTAACTGGTCTCCCGAAAACATCCAAAGGAAACAATGCGATATGGGTTATTGTGGACCGTCTCACCAAGACCACCCATTTTATATCTATTTGGGAATATTTCTCTCTGGATCAACATTCCATGATATACGTGAAGGAAGTGGTAAGGCTGAATGGGGTACCACTATCCATCGTGTCTGGTCGTGATCCAAGATTCACATCAAAATTTTGGAGATGTCTTCAACATGCTTTGAATACTGAATTGAATTTTAGTACGGCCTATCATCCTCAAACTGATGGCCAATCTGAAAGGACTATTCAGACACTCGAAGACATGCTGAGATTATGCTCAATGGAATTTAAAGGTGGGTGGGATAAACACCTCCCATAGGTTGAGTTCTCCTATAACAATAGCTTCCATTTGAGTATTCAGATGGCACCCAATGAAGGTTTGTATGGAAAGTGATGTAGAACTCCTACTTGTTGGGATGAAACTGGTGAGAGAAATCTTCTTGGGACTGATCTCGAGCAAGAGATGATAGAACAGGTTCATGCCATCCAACAACACATAAAGGCTGCTTAGAGTCGGCAGAAGAGCTATGCTGACAATCGTCCAAGGGACTTGGAGTTTGGTGTTCGCGACAAAGTCTTCATTCGAATTTCTCCATGGAAGAGAGTCATGCGGTTTGGGAAGAATGGGAAGCTTAGACCAATGTACATTGGCCCCTATGAAATCCTTGATCGCATAGGAGCAGTGGCCTATCATATAGCACTTCCACCGAACCTAGCTCAAGGTCACAATGTCTTCCATGTATCTCTCTTGAGGAAGTACATACCCGACCATTCGCATGTACTGAACCCAGAGGTGGTACAACTGGAACATGAACTCTCTTATGAGGAGCGTCCAGTGGGCATCTTAGACCGTAGAGACAACATTCTATGAAACAAGACTACCCACCTTGTGAATGTGTTGTGGAGGAATAATAAATATGAATAGGCGACTTGGGAGCCTAAGGAAACGATGAAGCAAAAGTACCCTCACCTTTCCGTCTAGGCCTCAAGTATAAATTTCTGGGAAAATTTTTTTTAAGAGGGGAAGAATGTAACGACCCAATATTTTTGAGTAGTATATTAACATACTTTTAATGATTTAATATGAATGTTAATGGTTAATGCAGAAAGAGGAGTCGATGGCTTCAACTAGTAGACTCAAACCGTATGAAGCCCACTTATCAGAGCTTGGGAAGGAGGTGGCATCTTTGGGCTTCGCTTTGGACCAAGCCTGAGCCGAACTCCATCGTGCCAAGCTTTAATGGAAACGCCTACGGGAGAAGTTCAAGTTTGTAGAGATTACTACTAGGGAAATGTTATCTGAGCCTCCGTCAGATTCTCTCACCATAGCACACCTTACACTTAGGTCATATGCCGGTGTTATAAGGGGCTATGTAACGAGACCCTAGCTTCCCTGTGTAATCCATTGGGATGAATGAATTGAGATTTATTCTTTTAGTGATGGTTGTGAAATTTCAAATGTCCGTATAATTTTAGGATGTATTTTATTGATGAATTTTGAAAAAAGGATATTTTCAAATATTTATGTAAACCCTAAAGAATTAGTGATGTGTAATGATTTTCAAAAAATAGTCTTCTGCAAAAGTGTTCAGTAAGGAATTTGGAGTCTAATAAGATCAACATAATTTTTGATGAATAGTAAATTATGAATAGTGATTTTACGCTTAGGATTAGTAATGTGACCAAATGGATTAGTAATTTCACTCAAAGAATGTTTTAATATAATTTAGACACCTTGATTAAGTAGTGAGATTCAATAAAATGGGTAAATAACGGTTTCATAAATTATTAATCAAGTATATGTTTTTTCGGGTGAATAGTGTTTTTTAATTATAAATTTAACTAAAAATAATTAGAAAATTATTTTTATAAAATGGACTTTATTTTTGAACTCAGAGCATCGATATTATGCTATGGTAATTTTTGGGTATTTTTCTGAAAAAAATGAATTCTCCATGAATAGTGCTCTTATTTGTAAATTAAATTAAAAATAGTTAGAAAATTATTTTTATAAAATGGAGTTCATATTTGAAATAAGAGCATTGATATTTGGTTAAGGTTAAATTTTGGGATTTTTCTGAGAAAGATGAATTTTTCAATTAATAGAAAAAATGCAGTTTTAGGGTTTCAGTATGTTTAGTGACATCATAACTGCGTCATGATGATGTCTTGAGATATTTTTAGGGTTGGCCGGCCAAAGGTAATGAAGTATTGTATTGGGGGCCCCATGTGGCCTAACTCCATGGTAAATTCCATGGGAGAGAACATGGTTTTGAGAAAAGCACTTGTGAGGTGTCCCTTGGCCATTAATGCCTTGTCCCCTCACTTCCCCTATAAATACCATCCCTTTCCTCCATTAGTTTTCACTCCCAACTCTCCCCCAACAATGTTCGGGTCTCCTCACCTCCCAAGGAGTCCTCCCAATGTGCCTCCAAGCCCTCAAGGTCCAAACCATTGAGTTTTAAGAGTTACGTTTAAGGTAAGGGATCTGACCTTTCTCTTTCTTTTCATGTAATCTTTTTTATGTCATTCCCTTTATGCTCCTTATTCTTATATGAGAGGATGTTATCTTATATTCCTTTTACTGACCCTTTCATTTTTATATTATGAGAGATGCCCTCTTACTGTCATCATTTCGTTTTATGAAAGTTTATGTGACGCCGTTAGGCTGCCGAATTTTTAAGGGATTCTTTCACCCTTCTCATTTTTTCAAGTTCTATTTTCATGTCATGTCTTTCATGTTCCTTTTTATTATGTTAGGGTATGATCTCTATATCTATCATACATATCTATTATGATCATATTATTAGATACCCTATTTTAACTTTTCAAATCATTTTATTGAAGTTTAAGTGACGTCGTTTGGCTGCCAAATTTTTGGTAAGAGAATCTTATTTTTGTCTTACTTCCATGTTTTTCATTTCAAATGGTATGTCCTTCAAATTTAATTACCATGATTCATATACTTTATATTCTGTCCCTATACTGTTTTATAGATCATTTATGAGTTGGTTACCTATGTCCCCTCTCTTTTCAATGTTTTCTAAAACCCTATAACGTAGCCGTTATGCTGCAGAATTTTAGTCTCAAAATGCCTCTCTCTTTTTCTCAAAATTATTTTATGTTATTATGTGAATACTCTATGATCTTATTTCTATAGGGGTATTCACATATATATCAAAATGTTCTATTTTAATTTCTGGAAATTACATACATGAAACCCGTTTTCCCTTTCCGTGGGTTTAAATTGACATAATGATCATGTCATTAAAGCAGTTTGTAAAACGTTATGATTATGAAATGAAACCCATTTATTTTATGATATATGGGTTGTTTATGAAATGATTGATGATGATATATGTGGCTCACGTGATAATAAATACATGTCGAGGGTGTTCCCAAATAGCGCTCCAATGCATTAGGAAAAGACTTAATCTCTAGAGATGACTTTTTAGACTGATACCTTGGTGAATAACCTTGGAAATTTTTAATGACACCTTGGGGATGGACCTTGGTGAAACGAAATGATTTTCAATATTAAATGTTTCAGCCACGTCTTCAAGTTATGAAAAAATTTATTTTTATTATGATATATCTCATGATTTATTTCTCATTCTTTAAAGTTCTTTTCATGACCTTATTGAAGTATCTCAAGTTAACGTGTAAAATGTTTCTCTTGTTTCCCTTACTGGGACTTCTTCTTACACTTTCTTTTGATGTATGTCCCCAGGTTATGAGATGCAGTAATGAACCTAGGATGAACTTAAAGATAATACTTTCAACTTTTTAAGAATAATGTTTTATGTTGTTTTCATGTATTATGTTCCTTGTTTCCAAGACACTAAACCTTAAAGATCCTCAGTTCCGGGTAATGAAATGAAAGTTTATGTTATAAAAAGACGGGATGCTATATTTATAAACAATAGGAGGATTATAGAATGAAGTGAGGGATATTTATAGATTATTGGAGAAGATTTGGGGCCATTTAATGGGCATTATTGGAGTAAATAAATTGGACGGTTGAGTACCTTTTTATAGTCGATGAGGAGTTGCGTTCTTTTAAATGATTGGAATAGGAATTCCATCAACGTGTTTCCGATGAGATGAAAAGTGCCTCCAGTAATGATAAAAGATAGATTAAACATATTATTGGGATAACATATGTTCATAAATTGATTTTTCACTTGTTTATATGTCATTTTGGGGATTATTTGTAAGGTCCAGTCTTTTGATAAGCTAATTTTCCTCTTAATCATTCTAATTAATTTTAACTACTTTCTCTAATATTTTTTGGTCAAAAATTATTTTTACCATATTATAAATTTTATATTACTATTATTAAAAATATGGAATCAATGTTTCAAATATATAATCACATAACTTGAAGAAATTCATTAAAATTTAATATTGTAGATGGGTCACAACAATGGGTTTTTAAGAAAAAATCAATAATTGTTCAGAATGTTTTGATATCCAATTTCAATGTGAAATTAGTTCCAATTACCTAATGTAGAGAAATTGATATTTTAAAAATGTAATAAAACTTTAATGAAACATTATGTTATAATTTAACTATATAAGTAAATTAGATGATAATAATGTTTCAAATTTAAACTCAATATAATTCATAATTCATCAAAAAATTAAAGTTCCCATAAAAATAAAATAATCTAACTAATATAAATTTTATGTTACACATTTAAAAATGATTATTTTTTAAAATAAAAATTATAAATGTTTCAAAAATTTGAATTAAAATGGGTTCTTCATTAAAAGGAAGTCAGATTACATTTTTAGTAGAATACATTATTTTATTTTAAAAATAGGTTTGATACTTATATTGTTATAATTAAATATATAAAATGATTATAATTAATATTTAATGAATATATAAAATGTTATTTTTATTTAAAATATTATTCAAAAGTGGTTTGATACAATTATTGATATAAAATTGTGTTTTTACAATGTAAAATTGTTTTCATAGGAATTTAATTTCATTATTTTCAAATAGTTATTACATTAAATTCTAGTAATTAATAAATAATATATTAATTTTATATAAATGTTTAAATTATATTTTCAAAATTTAGTTATAATTTTTTGTAACATCCATTCCAATAACTAGTCAGTAGCTATAATAATATTTTAATTATCATATTAATATTATATTGTAGTTTAGTAAAAACACGGCTTATGTGTAACATAAGAAATCGAAGGGACTCAATATTATTTGTAATATAAGAAAAAAATTATTTTCCATCTTTTATAATATAACAGAAGTGTTTAATTTAGTGAAATATTAACTTTTTTTTTGTTTTAAATGTAAGACACCCATATATTTTAAATATAATAAAAACAATATTCAATGTTATGTGAAATGAAAAATATTAGAATGATTAAATTAATTCAAATTTTTAACCAAATATATTGGTGTTACATGTCAAATATTTCAGAAATTAAATAGTTTTTCGATATCCTTAACAAAAATATTACATTATCCAACATTAGATCATGAGTTAGATAAGTATCATCACAGCTCCTTAATTTCTATGATTCATTAGTAAAACACTTAATTTTTTAAGGATTCACCCAAAACGTTTCATCGATATGTCACTATATTTAAAAAATCATTAATTTAATGTTCACAAATTTAATAATGTATTCTAATTTAATTCATACCCAATTTTTATGACCTTTTACCATGCGAAGTTTACCCCTTTACAAGTTAATTTGGTTAATGTGTTGTATAATCATGGATGACTTTGAATAAATCATTAAAAATAACAAGACAAACCATGTAAAACACATAATGTGATGATAGTTATTGTTGTGGTACATTATTTCAAGACCTTAATATTATAATTTTTAACAACATTATTGATAAAATCAACAATAAACAAAACATATTGAATCTAAAATTATCAATTATTGAATTTTATTCTATATTATTTTATTTTAGTGTACTAATAAAATATTTTAGATATTTTTCATTCACATTATAACATTGAGATTATATCATTATATAATCAATAAACACCATAACAAATTTATCATTATATTAATTTTATACCCTATTAATTATATACTTAAAACATGAAGTTGTATTTATTAATTCAAAAGTATATACTATAAAATGATTATTACCATACATATTATTAAATTATTTGTCTATTATATCCCCCCTATACGTTTGAAATTGATTATAACTATAATTAAGTGAAATATTTGAGAAGTATTGATCTCCTTGGATTTCCTATTTTTTTCTCTTAATTCGGTGTATATAATACTTGTTCTAAGTTGTAATGATATTATTTTAACTATAATTGACATTAACCCCCATGGATCCATACTTATTCTTTATAAAATGTTTATGTTCAACCCATGATAGGATTCTTTGGAATATGAATTCCCTATCATAATACTCTTATAGTTCCTTAATTAATTATACTTATGCCACCAAGGAATCTGCATATAAAGGTACAGATCTATTATTTTTATAAGGGATAATTTCAATTATCTTTTCTACGTCATGTTCTATGGGATATCTGTGTATTTAAATAAAAAATACCTAAATGTTTTATTGAACAATATATTAATCCATTATTCTTAGGATATCCTTCTCAATTTTTGATTATATTTTATATTATTCTATTCCATGAATTGAATTTAGATAGCGTACAAGATGTAGTTCAAGAAAAAATATGCAATAAAGTCTCTCCTAAGAAAAAAATGTATTTTATTCCACCCTATGATTTTTTGATATCCTCTTATAAATATTAAATTATTAGATTACAATTTTCTATAAAATCTATACGAATAATTATATAAAATATACTCATTATTCTAAAAACATTGATTGAAAATAAAAAAACTTCATGGATTTTTATAGTGACATCATTATAGATTTTATTTATAATAATATTTCAATTAGTTATTTTAACTAAAAATCATTCTATTATGCTCAATTTTTAGGAAAACCCTTATAATTATTTGATCATAAATATCATTATATATTAAAAATAATTCATATTAATTCATTAATAACATATATCATGTATTCTATATGTTGTAAAAATATTTCTAGAATTTCCATTGGGTTTTTTCACTAGGTTGTATTTTCTAACCATGGAATTTTAAATCTAGTTAATAAAGATTCTAATTAACATGATCTAATACCAAATATAACCACCTAATCGCTATTAATGTAATATCATCACTTATTGACATTGGTAAAAAAATAAAATAGATCAAATCACATGTGATCATTAATTTGGGTATCCTTAAGGGACTTGATAGACACGTCATCAATACATTACATGGGAAATATTATTAAAATATTTGAAAAAATAATATTCCTCCTTTGAGTTCCATAGATCATGAATAGTAAGATTTCTGGTCCCATATATAAATGTTGAAATAACATATAGTGGTGACCACAAATGCTCAGTAAGGGGAAGCATACAATGTAAGATATCAAAACATGAAATATATAATATGGTAGTAATAATAACTAAAATAATTTTATATAACTTTTTACATGAGAATAAGATATCCATGGTAGAAATAATGCTCGAAATAAATATTTAGATTTATAGAAATTTAAAATATATTAGATATTTAATTATTAATGTCAGACTTCATAACAACAATTTGAAGGCCTCGTGGGAAGTCATAATATATAAATAAGAATATATATCAAAACACTATAGATTATTTGTTTCCTATTTCCTAAAATGCATGAAATAGTTATATAAGTATTGGAATCTACAATAATTTTTTTCCCAATGAATATTTATCTAGTCAAAAACATTTTTTATGATTTTCAGGATTACAAAATTTGGTTGAGTCGGAACAAGATATAAGAAAAATCATAAAAAGGAAGCATAACCATTGGAAAAAATATTTCATAGAACCATCTGGTCTCTGTCCAAAGGGTTCTCATTGATGTTTTAATGCTATATCAGTGAAGATAAGATCATTGTCAATCAATTCATAAAAATGATGGTGGAAGGATATGTATATTAAATTTAGTCCTTATATAACCATTGTGTCTTATTTCTATACCTCTACTATATCCTTTGATGAAACCTATTAGAGGGGACATTACACATGATTTATATTCCTTGGATCTAGATCCTTAAAACCCAATTTAAAAAGTGAATAAACTGTAGAATTGATTGAAAAACACCATTTAAATTAGTCTTATAAACTATTGGGTCTAGCTGAATAAGAATTAATGTGTGAGTAGGATCATGGAATATAATATCATTTTATTGTTCCATTTAGATATTTGATATCTTAGGAGAATATTCATGTTCATTAACAAGATGATGAGTTTTAACAGTAGCATCATGTTTTACCACATGCATCAAATTTCATTTTTAGTGGATCCATAAAAAATATTGTCACTTAATATTCCCTTTTAATATCATATCGTAATCTTATTGGGAGTATAGGATTTGTGTTTTTGATGTATATCTTATTTCTAAGAGGCATCGAAAAATCCACTGAATCATAGATTCTATTCTAACCTCCACCCATTTTCATTATATGTTAATCATCAAATGCTTCAAGAATATAAATATCTTAAAATATATTGTTATAATCTCTTTACTTTTTTGAAGATTTTTAGGGAATCTATTTCAAACAATTTCACCAGGGTTTGCATTCCCCTTTTATGGATGCACTGGTTGTTTCCATGTATTCACTCTTTCTAAAGGTATGTAGCATCGGTCTCTTATTCAGGGACATTTTCTCTTTGATTGAAAAAGGGTTATGGGATGTAAGTTCCTCCTTTAATGGATTCCTCCTCAGAACTCATTTCCTAGTTCGGGTCTCCCTCATAGACATGAGTCACAGTTCGTGAATCTCATTCCCAGTGCCACATCATTGTGGACACTGGTTAAGTACCCTACTTCTGCCAGTACATTCCATGGGGTCTTGATTGGGTAGAAATATTCGGTCAAAGTAGATGGTAACATCAGGCATGTTGGGGAATATCTGGATGCATGTACATCGAGGGACCTGTATTCTTCCCCGTAAGAGGGGATCTCAAGGAGGATGAACATAAGGTGCCCCACATCGGTAGCAGGGCATCTTATTCCAGAGCAATGTCTCGGAGGTTTTCCTCAGATTCCCATGCTTATCACAAGGTATTTCATGAGTTTAACAACATGTGTATATGGTTACACCAAAGGCGGGTCTTCTGTGTTTATACTTAGGAATCTCATGATTTACACTAGGTAAGCCACACGTTTAAGGTGTTCCGATGATAGAATCAGCGTGATCAGACCATCCCATAGAGACAGATCATATTGGTACATCCATAGTAGGGAACACCAAGAAGGTGTACCAGATGGATGGATTAAAACTCCCAATGAGGACAGATCCAAGGTGGTGTGTCCCATAGAGGGAAGATATCACACCTTGAAGGCTGATCTAAACACCACATAGGGTGTATTATAAAGAGTGCACCCCATAATGGGGAACACCATATGGATAGGCCAGAATTCCCAATAAGTTTATACCTAGGGTTGTGTGTCTTATAAAGGGAAGATGTAAAACTATGATGGCTGGACTAGACACCACTTAGGGTGGATAATGGAGAGTGCACCCCAGAATGGGGGACACCAATGTTTACCATTGGCTGGGATTAGACCTCGTGGAGGATTCCTACGTACCCTGTATTGAAAACTAGGATCATAACCCATGTATATTGAAGGGGTGATAATTCGAGGGTGTGCATAAGGAAAAAAAATCACAGAAATGTTGGGGATTATGCATGTATAGCTGCCTGACACAATATGGACACTCTTTATTGGATGGTTAATGATTGTGTGGGATTTATGCATGATTAGTGTCCCAAATGGAAATCGTGTGATCGCACTGGGATTTGGAATCCCGGGTAAGAATCAGGATAGATGATGGAGTGTTGAGTGAAGTGAACGAGGAATGAGATGAGAGAAGAAAGCCTAGGGCTTGAACATTAGAATGTATTTCTATGTATCCTCGTGGTAGGTAATTAATGTCCATGCAGTTTTGGAGGTGGGGAGATGGGACACCATAGGAGGAGACAAATGAGAATGGATGGATGGTTGTCAACCATAGGAAGTAGAAATTCTAGTTTGGGTGGGACCTTCCTGAAACCCAAAGGCTCAAGGGAGATACCATAATTGTACATGAATGATGGGCTTGAACCACAGGGAGGATTCCAACGTATCACTATTGTAGGGAATCAAAGACCATTTAGTTTGGTATGGGGGCATTGAATCTGGTTGTGTGTAGAGGACAGTGACCTAACGACATGTCGGGGATTACGCTTGCTTAGTATCCTAGGTTGGTCTAACACAAATGGGATAGACCAAGCATTTGGATCCCAAAAAAGGGGCTACAAATGGCTTGCCGTAGATTTGGGACTACAATGGCTTACTGTAGATTTGGGACTATAATGGATTACCATTGGTTGAGGTTCCAACGACATATCGCTGCTTAGGGTACCGATGACTTACTGTTGGTTAGGGTTGAACCCCTTGGAAGCTTCCTACATACCCTATCTAGGATACATGGATCAAAAGAAACAATATTCAGATCGGTTTACCAATATTTTGGGTTTGACCTCAGGGGGGCTTCCAATGTACCATGTCTAAGAGACAAGGAACAAAACCCAAGTAGTTCGAATGGGTACATTTTGACGTTATGTGAGACAAACATGGGAATAAAGTTTAATATCAATGTGAACGAGGATGAAATGATGTGAATATTGTCAGGATCGATGGGTAATGGGATTGAATCTTATGGAGGCTTCCTACGTACCTTTCCTAGGAGACAAGGATCAAAGTCCACATAGTTTGGGATGAAAGATATTGTTTAACATCATGTGTAATGAAAAGGGGAATATAGTTTAAGGTCGTCTAGGATGAGGGTGGACTGACTTGGAGTGGTCGGTACCAATCGGTGTTGGGATTGAACCTCATGTAGGCATTCTATATACCATTCCTAGGATACAAGGATCAAATTACACATATTTCAAGATGGGGGATGCAATTTAACATCATGCAGGATGAAGTTGAATCGACGTGTAGGAGTTGGGAAAAGTAAGTCATGGACTAGGACCTCATAGATGATTTCTACATACCTTTCCTAGGAAGCAAGGATCAAATTACACATAGTTCGGGACAAGGCATGTCGTTTAACATCCTGGGGGGTGAAGGTGAACCAATGTGAATGAGTCGGGATAAGTAGGTGTTGGGATAGAACCTTAGGGAGGCTTCCTACTTACATTTATAGGAAAGGTTCATGGATATATTTCCATGTAGTTCAGAAGGGGGCTTGGGGATTACGTGCTATGGTAGCCTAGGTAGGATGTCATGGTCACTATTTACTCTAATCTCATGTGAGTAATGCTCGGTGTGAGAAACAAGAGGTAACAACAGACCTGATGATCATGGTGAAAAGGTGTAGCCATGAAGGGTGGTGGATGGGGATGAAGCATGGAAGCTAGCCGAGTGATTCTAAGGAGTGACAATGGTGTATTGGGCTTATGCATGGAAATTGCATGGGTCCCGATATGGATCGGGAATTGTGAATGGGGCGTATAGATGGACGCTTCCCAGTGCAGCTAATGAGTAGAAATAGTGTAAGGGGATTACTCATGGATGCTGCCCGTAATGTCTTCCTCATGTCTATCTATGAGAGAAACACAACTCACTGGTGAGTTGAGGTATATAATTGTGGTCTACACTTATGCACTAGTGAACAAGCGTAGTAACGCCAAGGGCGTTGGAATCAGACCAAACAAAGGGAGATGAAAAGTGTGAATCACATGCATGACATTCAGAACAAGGTGAGTGTGGCCTGACGATGGATGAAAAATGTTGACCATGTTCAAAACACAGTATCCATATCAAGTTATTCAGAAATAGGGACAAACTATAATATCCCAAGCTTCCATGGTACGTTTCCATCTGAATAATTCAATAACTTGCATTGTATGCAACATGGAATTTTTACACACCACAACCAATCAAACTAGCCTTTATGAATAGTAATACCCACTTTTTGAAATTTTATAAATTTTGTTTTTCAAAATGGGCTTATTTTTTGGATTTAAAATATCAAATTTATCTTAGGGTAAATTTTTTGTATTTTTCTGAAAACATTCAATTTTTTATGAACATTGAAAAACACTACTTTATTAGTTTAAAAAGACTTTTTATTAAAATAATTAGTTATTTTATTTTAATATATTTTAGGTCAAAATTGAAACATAATACTTATATATGTTAAACGTAATTTATTTGATTCATTTATAAATAGTGTAGATATATAAAATTTTATCAAACTTTTTACCGTGTTTTTGCCACCTCCTAGGAGCACTTGAAAATTTGTATAATACATATTTTTATTGCATATATGAGTGGAATTTAAAAAATATGAGAGAGACAGTTAATATAAGTAAGTAAAATGTGGTTCAATAAGATGAAAATATATTTTTGGTTAATAGTAAATTCTGACTTTTATTTACCACGGTTAAAAGTAAATAGAGTAATTAATGGTAAAAATTATATCATAATTACCCTAAAACATGTACTAATTTTATTGGATAAGTATAATTAGACCAAAGACAATCTTAGGAATAAATTATGATCCCTTTTGGTCCACAAGGAATAGATTAGGACATTTATTATTATTTTATTTAAAGAATAGTTAGAAGAATTAAAATCAATGTTTAATAACTAAATCATTTTTAATATAGGGTTATACATAAAATAAATTCGACTATACATATTCATTAGAAAGATAAAATTATTTCATATGTAATGGTACTTTATTTAAAAAAATTATACATTATATAATTAATTTTATTTAGACACAACGATGATGCAGTAATTACCTTATTAATGAACCATTAAAATTAATGATATTATAAATATTAAAATAAATCTAATTTGATACTTTTAATGAATTACACTACTTTTCTAGTTTAATATGACATTTTTTGGTTGATTAAATAAATTTTTTTGATGTAATAATTCTTGTATTAATTTAACAAAAACATAATACCAAATAGTGTCAAATTTGACTTAAATGAGTTTTTTTAAAAATATATTATATTATTAATTAATATTCTATTCATAAAAATATAAGGTTCAGAAAAAGGTATAAAATAATATTGCATTTTTCATTAATTAACCACTTGAGGTTCTCTTATAAGTTTATAGTATGTTTATTAACAATATAATAAAAAAATACAATGAGACATGGTAAATATCAAACTATTTAACTAAGAGTTAAATCTTAAAGATAAGGTTAATATATTGACCCAAAGCTATATAAAAACTATTGGTTGAGTTGTTTTAGACCCATACCAACCTTAGACTTGAAATAAATCTTTTTTGAATGATTATAAATAGAAAATTATTTGATTAAAAAAATAATATTTCAATCTTTTCCTATGATGACCATCAACCCCCTTGTAAAAGGGGACTTTTCCTTATCTCAAATTCACACATTCAAAGCCATTTTTGATGGAGAACCCCTGACCACATATCTTATATACTATCCTACCTTTATTATATATGCCATAATTTAGTCAGAAATCCAACCTAATTATCCCTTTTAATCAAATCAAAAAGAAGAACACAAGGAAGAGATAAATGTTTCATCACCTCTTTCAAGTTATTTTCTTCTTCCACATCCTCTTTCATTGTTGTTTCCATTATGAAATAATAATTCCAGAATCTTCTATAATCATTGATGTAATTATAAAAATTCTATAACCATATTCCTTATTCTATCCATCATATAAATGAAAAAGTCACCATACATGCGTATGTACGAATTACCATCTCCACAAACGCAATGAGATTCATTCCCCATCATATCCATTCAAGAATAATTTTAATTTAGTGATTAAAAATAATGTTTATAAACATTATATTATTATGAATATTAATAATATACATCCTATCCATAACAAACATTAAATACATAACAAATAATATAAAGTAAAACGAATCAGTTAGCACCTGAAACGATGAAACTACTGAAATATCAATTATTAAGAAATATTTGAAGATCATATATGGTATAATATTAATGTATATTGTTCATGTATAATGTAATAACAATTAGTTCACCATTATATAATATGTTAAACTACACTTGAAAATGGGAATGTACATTGTAATGGTTAATTTCACAATCCCTTTGTTATCCGAGGTTGTTTTTATATAAGTATCTACCAGGACCTCTTCGTCATCCACATCTATGTTTCATTAAAATACATTTAAAAAAATTAATATTTAAAATACAATTGGTTAAATTAATTTATACCATTATTTTATTTTATATGTTTTTAATTGAATCTTTCCATCATTTTCCAAACAGGTCGTGTATGTCCTTTTAAACAAAATTAATGTAAGAATGCTTTTTGAACTTATACGGCAGGTGCAGCTACATTTCACCTTTATAACATCATTGAGGGTTCCCTTACAAGATTAAAAGAATATTGTCATAATGAATGTTTTATGTTATAATTATATGACTTTTATATGATTTCAAAATATAATGAGATACTTCTCTAAAAAGTGTTTTGATTTAATCTTTGTCAACATCCTTTCATGGATGTTACGCTTATCTTTAGTTGATTATTATGATACAAAACAAACATATTGTATTGAAAGTTTTTTGATATGTTTGATTGTGGATGTGTTATTTTTACACCATTTATGGTTTGTGGATAAATTATTGACATTTCTTATGCTAGTTTTAATATGAATGTTCATGTTATGTTTAAGCCTTTTCTTATGAGGAATAAATTGGACTTATTAAGGGATGGGTGGATCCCTCTATAGCTCCTCGATACATTGGTAGCCCTCATGATACAATCCAGTGTCTTGGAATATGGCATTGAAAAAATCTTATTTGTAGTCTTGGAATAAGGCCTTGAATATGTGGTTATGATGTTTGGTATTATGCATTCCAACAGAAATAAAGTGGTTATTGATATTGCATGTGATTATTTGACTAGTAGAATATCCAAGTTAATAAGTAAATGAAATTATTTGATTTTTATCAATTCCATACTATGCTTAATTTTCTGTTTAAAATGATTTTGTTTTAGACTTATACATTTCCTTAAATGTTTATTCATATTTATGAAATTTTTCGCTATATTGTTATCCTTACTGAGCATATGAGCTCACCCCTTTCTATGTTTTACTTTTCCCATGATGCAAAAAAAGTATATTATGACTGACCTTCATGGATAGTCTATGGTATATGAGTGTGGCCTATGGAGACTATGTTCATGTAGTTTTTTATTTAATAATTTAATGTAAAACATCTGAATGTATCTAGTATTTACATGGCTACTAAACTAATCGGTCTTTCAAGACATGATATTTTGTGATCATGCCAATGTTATGTAATAATGCCTAACTCTGTGTAACTAGGGTTGGGTAATTATAGTTGGTATCCAAGGAAGTTTACTATAATCCTTGAAAAATAGATTTAGAAAAACTCTGATTATAGCACATTACCCTAAGATAGACTTTGAGGATTAGTATAGAAAAACTTCCTTGAATTTTGGTACTGTAGAGATTTTGTGAGTTTTACAAGAAATACGTCCCTATCTAAATATGAGAAGGAAGAGGCGACTCTAGCATAGATGTACTTTGGGGTAAAACCCAAAAATACCGCTTTGAGATAGACTCAAACGAGAACTGGTGCATGACAGTGGGCCTTTCTGCACTCTTGGTTACGAAACTCCCGAGGGATATCCTTTGGATAATTTTCATTTTTTTTCAAACCATTATAAAGGGTTTATGAGTATATACTTCCTCAACTAAAACATTTTTTTTATTATGGATTATATCCATAAAACTGTTTAATTTATGTTAAGTGTTTTATAGGTTTGGAATTTTGTATTTCAATTCATAATCTAATCATGTTTATACCATTGTTTAGAAATTTCACCTAGTTGAAGTAATGGAAAACATATCAACACACATAATCCATGTGTGATTTCCCTCCTAATCAAGGTAATTATAGTGGATCTGGTGAAGCAACTGGTGCTGGTCACCTTATCACAATACTGAAACAACTCACTCATGTTATGAATAATAAACTTACCCGTGTAGAGCACCCCGATCCACAACGCAGTGGATCAATGTTAGTCTTCTTTATGAGGAAGCAACCACAAAAATTCAAAGGGATTAAAAATCCCTTAGTATTTGAAGAGTAGATAAAATCTATGGAGAAACTATTCCATGCATTGGGGAGTAGAAAAAGGGATAAAGTTGTCATGGAAGTTTATCACATCACAGGAGATGCAAATCAATGGTGGTCATTGATTCAAAACACAGAGTAAAATGATTAAGTATCAAATATGGAATGGAGGGATTTTAAATATACTTTCATAGAAAAATACTTTCCTCATCACCATGAAGTGGATATGGAATGACAATTTTTGAGTTTGAGGAAAAAAGAGAATGAGAATGTCACAAAGTATGATGATAACATTACAAGTTTTTCTAGGCATGTTACAGATTATTCATGTATCCCAAGAAGTAAGGTTGGTAATTTATTTGATGGGTTAAAACCATTTTCCATTGAGCATTAGTCTAACTACTTGTCTCGTTATACGAAGATATTGTCTCATGTGCTATCAATACAGAAAAGGAATTCTCTATGTCTTACGACTTTAAAGAAAAGATAGAGAAAAAGAGATCTGTTGAACACTCTGGAAATGGAAATAAGGGGAAGAAGGGAAAATATGAATATCCATCCTATGGTAAATGTGGGATGAAACACCATGGTACTTTCTTGAAGGGAATTGGATTTTGTTACAAGTGTGGTGAAAAAAGCCAATAAGCTCATGATTGTAAGGGGAAGAAAGGGGTTGTCATTGTTGAATGCTACAATTGAAGAGAAATGTGTTAGTATGAAAATGAATGTCATATGCGCCAAGGGAACTTATCATAGAAAAGGCCAAGGGAGAAACACCAAGCTTATACGATCACTACTGCTGAGTTTGAAGCTCCAAAATATGTGGTGGCAGGTAATTTAATGGTTTCCTCATGTTTATCCAATGCATTATTTGATTCTAGGTCATCTCATTATTTCATATCATCCCCTTTTGCTAAAAAAATAAGTTATTTTAAATTTAACTTAACAAGGGAGTTTTAAGTCAAAACACCTATGGGAAGTATCATTGCAACAATGTTTTGTGGATCCTTTACCATTAAGGCATGTTAATGGTATTTATCTATTGATCTCATCATCATAACCATCATTGAATTTGATATAATCCTTGATATGGATTGGATTTCGCTCTATGATGCGAAAATTTATTGTATGAAGGAGGTTAAAATTATCGATGATGATAAGGAGTACCTTATCTTTACAGCAGAAACATCACCATCTGATTCATAATTAGACCAACCTCTAGTAGCTCAATTGAATTCAATTATTAGGGAGGAAGATAATGAAATAAATATAGTGAGGAAAGGAATATTCAAATATAGGACTGTTGACGCTCCTTTCATCACAGAATCTAAAGATCGGAAAAGGGAATATCTGAGCTCAAAGTGATTCAGCCTTTGAAGAAAACATCAAAAATCAACAAAGGAAGGAAGAAAGGATCAACAGCAACCTCACCGCGCAAGTTATCTAACTGGCGCGCAAGTGTACTTGCGCGGCGACCTTGGTCGCGCAAGTGACTTGCGCGACCTAATTGGTAACCGCCCGGTAACCACCCGGGGTATTCTTTTGCCTATAAATAGACCATGTGGGCCCCCCATTCGAGAGGATCTTTTTCCAGAAACTCGGATTGAAGCTCCCGACACCCAAGTCTCTTCTCAAAGCTTCCGGAACACTTCTAAGGTAATTTCTTACCTAGAACGGAAGATTTAAAGTGAAGAAGGAAGGCCTAAGTGTTGAAACTTATCAAACACTTGCGCGCTGACTTATTTCCTTCAATATAACTTGCGCGTCCCTTTTTTGGAAGAACCTCGAGAACATTCTAAAGGGTTTAAAAAAGAGTCGCTCAAGTATTTCAATGCTGGTTGAAAATCGCGCAAGTACACCATGTGCCGCAAAGGTATACCTGCGCGACCAATACTTACGCGCCCACGGAAGACTTGCGCGCCTTGCAAGACTTGTGCGCCCCTATCTTTTTGGGTGCCCATCTTGCCCATTTTTACCCCTCTTAAGCCATCACACCTTTTCTTTTCAAGATTCAGTCTTCAAGACACTCTTCAAAGCCATTTATGGCATGATTTCTTGATTTGACTTTCTTATCTGAAAGGAATTCTGTGGAATCTCTCTCAAAGTCTAGTGATTTAAATATCCTTATGTCACTAAAATATGGAGAGTTAATTCATTCAACCTCATCCTTTAAGATGAGAGAATCCTAACCTGGGTATCCTTTTCAGGAATAATCCCCAGTTATAAAACCTTTTAATCTGGGCATCTTCCTCAGGAGTAAGCCCCAAATTCTTAAAGTTCCCAATCTTGGGCATCCTCCTCAGGAGTAAGCCCCAATCAAGTCCTCTAATCTTGGGCATCTTTCTTAGGAATAAGCCCCAACCTCAAATATGGGCATCCTCCTCAAGAGTAAGTCCCAAAGCTTAATCCCTAACCTGGTTCTCCTTTTTCAAGAATAAGACTCAGTCATAACCTTGGGCTTCCTTTTAAAGAATAAGCCCCAAGTCCCCTAACCTGGGTCTCCTTTTCAGGAATAAGACTCAGTCATAACCTTGGGTCTCCTTTTCAGGAATAAGCCCCAAGTCCCCTTAAATTTATCTTAACCAGTCATAATTTACCTTTGATTTGGGTTTCCTTTTTAGGAGTAAAACCCAATCATAAGTCCCCTCCTAACTTGGGCATCCTCCTTAGGAGTAAGCCCCAAGATTATAGTATTCAAATATCCATGAAGCACATATAACTTTATGGATCATGTTCATGGATTTTCTCCCTAAAAGTAAATCCTAAACCTTCATCTATCTGGGCAGTCATCCATACATAAGCCCCAAACAAATTCTTATGATTGCATCTGTCATGGCACAATTGTCTAAATTTTACCAATACCTCTTGTTTCTCACATCGAGCATGACTCACGTGAGCTTAGAGTGTAAAAGTAATTATGACATTCATCTTTGATCCATCAATCATAAACATCATACTCCATTTTCTCGAACTACGTGGGTTCTGATTCTTTTTCCAAAAAAAGGATACGTAGGTAGCCCATTTATGGGTTCGATCCCAACTTTGAAATAGTGTCTGTCCTTCTGAATGACGATAAACTTAAAGTGCCCCACTGAGTGGCATTAAAATCAACCTGGTCATCATAATGACCAAGAGACTTTTATATAAATGTTTTGAAGTATACCATTGACCAAGAATCTCTAAACAGATATAGATGATTCTCTATTGATGAAGAACCTCGAATACATATAAAAGATTCTCTAAATTTCTTGCATATTTAATCATTGATTGTTAAAACTAAAGGAAATCTCATTTTATACTTGGTAATATAATATGGAATCACGAACATAACTTAAATCTATAAAGAGAGTCCCGGAGTAGACAATAATTCCCCTCAAAAAGGTGTGATGAGTCCGACCTCCCATCCTCTCGACCAATGAAAATTCCTAAGTCTCATTAGTCCACAAGCTAATGAGCGCCTGCCTTTGGAAAGTAGGTCCAAACGGATGTGGAATCATTGTATTTTTCCGGTTCTACGAACAAACCCGTTAGAAACCGATCGGAACGTTTGAATCTCCCATCCAGGAGGTCATCCCCGGATTCCGTGCGAAACAAAAAATGGTGAACCCGATGTGAATCTCTAACCAAGTTAAAGTGATGTTCTTCTTATTTGTTAGGCCCCTTGGGCCAACAAAGCAATCATTGACATGTGCTCATCCAAAAGATGCAGTGGCCGGATTCATCTTGATTATGTCTGTTACATGGAACAGGCACACTTTTCTCAAGATCTTCTGCAAAATGGATTTCTTTAAATTCACCCCTGTGAATACTGCTGCTGTGAACACCTCTACTGTGAGGTCTGCTGCTGTGAAAAACAATGCTGCCACTCCTGCTGGAACGTCATCCGCTCTGAGGATGACATCACCAACTCAGCGTCTTCAACGCTGGGTTTCTAATGCACTGGTTAAGGAGTACCGTCGCAACGGTAATATCCCAACTCTGGAGGCCGCTTGTCAAGACCTCCAAGTTAACAACTCTACCTGGTCGTCCGGACAACGGCAGCCAGCAATCAAGAAGCAGGCGGTACTGACTACCGTCTCCAATCGTTTCGGGTCGTTATCCCCGGAACGCAATTTCCATTCACTCCCTTACTCTGAGGAAGTGAATGAGAAGGTCCCTCAGGGCCTTAGTTCAAAAAGACAGGAGTCCTTCCCGAGGGCTCCCATCAACAATCGCCGCCAGACTCGTGCGGTAGTGCGCCCTCAACATGATGAGGGTACCGACTCCAGGCATTCAGCTCAGGTTCCTCGAACCCGAGCAGGCAAGATGAACCACCAGAGATGGAATCCGGTTAATAATAAGCCGGTTGTCATCCCTGTCATCTCCGGAGAAGTCCACCAACCTAACTTGGTGGAAAACAACGAGCAGGCATACACACCTGTCCGTTTTAATTCCGTTGTCCAGCAGACTCGTCTGGCAGCATCAAGCCTATCCCGCCAGGCAATTCCGGCGGAGTACCATAGGCAAGAACATACACCTGCTTATACATCACCAGTTAGTCAGCAGGCTCGTCTGACTACATATGATGGATCTCGTCAACCGCGTTTGGAAAAGTGTAATCACCAGGCACATACACCTGCTAATACTAATCAAGCCTACCAACAGTCTCACTTGGTAGCGCACGGAGAAGTCAGTCGGAAAGTCCCGACGACAAACAGGAGGCAGACTCAACTCTCTGCCTCCACACTTGAGTACTGTCAGGATTCACTAACAGGAAAAGGAGGACAGGAGCAGGCACATACACCTACTCCAAGCCCGGAATGGACGTATATCCCCGTTCCGGCGGCTGAAGTCACCAAACATATTTTGTCAATGGTGAAAGAGCAAAAGAAAATTCCTGCTCATATTCTGGATGCTTGCCAGGATATCATAACAGCTTCAGCATCATCTCAGGGACAGACACATAAATCTATCCCTAGTAATGGAGTGACACATCAACGATTCACTCCGGAACAGACACACACATCTGTTCCAGTCCAAGAGGGTTATGGGGCATACTCCCCCATATCATACGGATAACCAAGTCAGGCACATACACCTGATTTGAGTGGAGATCATCAGCCTAACCTGACCATCTTTCCTGATCAGGCACATACACCTGCTCATAGCAATCACTTTCATCATCAAGTGGTTTCTAAAGCGAGTAAGAAGGCATCTAAGAAAAAGATCCGCCCATCACAGTAAGGAGATCAAAGGCCAATCTGCAACAAGGCCTTGCTCGATGCTGGAGTTCTTGAAGCCCTCAGACATTTATCTGACGGAATTCAAGATTCTACTCCCTCAGTTCCCAATAACGGGAACATTAATTCTGAAGGTCTTCAACAGACACTTCCTCATGAAGACTTGCTTCATGAAAATTCGGTCAATCTTGAAGTTTCTTCTTCAGATGAGAGCCACAGGAACCCTCTGTGTGGTCAGAAGGCCAAGGAGCAAGAGATTTCATCTTTTGCTGTAACCCATCATGACGGTCCTCCTCATGGTGATGAACTTAGCTGCGAAAGTCCTCTCCGCAGTAGTGATTCACGTTGTCTCGAAAATTCTTCAGAAGGCAATGTAGTGACAAGAAATCCCTCCTATCTCAAGGCACTTACAAGCGTAAAACCAGTCAAGTCTGATGCTTTACTATCGGCAGGTGAAACTCTTTCTCCATTAGAAGATAGCCTGGGGTTCAGGTTATTCTCCGAACCATCCCTGGGTCATTCATCTTCTAGAATGAATAGTGATCTCTCTACCTATCTTGTTGAATCCGATGAAGCAACAAGGAAACACCAACTCTGGTCCAAACAGGTAGAAGAATCTTCATTTAATGATAAAGAGGAAATGCTGAACATGAGGAAAAAACTGGCGAAAGGTGAAGTACCAGTCAGGTTTTGGCCTTTGGCTGACTCCCAGTACGACATTCCAAAGATGTTGACGGATGATGGAATCCATGATATTCGTCTCAACATATAGAAGACTCTTTGTCAATTGAAGAAGAAAGTATTATCTTATGGTGATTATGAAAATCATATTAAGATAATAGAAGGGTTACAACGCCAGATTGATTTGGCATCTCTCTCAGTCTCTCGGTATCCAAAGGCTGAAAAGCAACAGAGAACCCTTCAACGTTCATGCCTTGGCGCACTAAGAAAATTGCGTCAGTTAATTGCCAATGCTCCATCTGATGTTCATGTCGGAGGATGGGGTGTTCACGGAGCACTACATTTCACAGTGCTTTCCAGTCAGCAAAGATCGCCGAAAATGGTCTCATGCAATGTTATTTCCCATGGCCGGCCACAGTCAATGGGCTTTGTTCATAATAAAAAGCTTTCTCAAGAACAAGCTTCAACTAGTTCCTCTCAAAATCAAGTATATAGAGAACAAGTTGTTGAATTGCTCCTACATCAAGCAGGCGAGAATATTGCACAAGCCTCTCGTCTGGAGCAAACACGTCATCAAATGATAGAAGTTTCGGAAATCATCCAACGGTCTGTTAACCAGGTGATAAAAGTGGATACAGGTTAATGCATCCAGCTAATTTCCGAACTAAGATTCGCAAGATCAAGAGAGATTTTAAGAAGATCTCAGACATAGCATGTCAAGAGACACCCCAGCTTGCCAGACTAGGGACTTCTCTAACCCAACCCTCAGAGTCAACAAATGGGATTCGAGGAGTTGAGCGGAAGCAGCAGGAACATCCCCAGTCCACCGGACTGGGGACTTTTTCAAATCCTCAATCCCTCCCTCAGAGAAAGTCAGTATTCTCTCGATTAGGGAATAAGCCTCAAGAGGAAGGAAGAGCCAAGCTGTCAGGAGATTCTCTCCAAGTGACGATTCTCCAAGAAATTCCTGAGGGATCAAGTCAACGGAATGCCATGTCTCATCATGGACATGGAAGGAGACAATATCCCAGAAATGATGATAGAAAGGATTCCATGCAATATGCATCCATTAATGTCATAAATTCCGTTGCTGCTGATTCACCAGATGAGGCTCAATCAGAGGGATCAGACGAAGAGGTTCCTGCTCAAGAAGTCGCGCACACAGACCTAAATGAAGAAGGTGTGCGCACATGTAATCAAAGGCTTACCCAAAATCTGGGTATTCCTTCAAGTAACCCACTTCCCCCTCTCCAAAAAGGATCCAATAAGGGGAAAGGAAAGAATCAGGTTACTTCTCACCCTTCCTCTGATGGAGGTCAATCACTCTCATTAGAGCAAAGGTTTGCACAACAGGAGGAAGAAATGAAAGAATTAAGAAGGTTGAATGCAGAACTACTTCAGAGTAGTCTTCTTCTTAAGAATTCTGAAGTCCGACAGCTGAAGGAATTTGTTCTAACTACTGAGATGGATCAAGAATATCCTCCTTTATCATTACACCCTCAGAGGTCTAATCCTACGGGTCAAACGCAACAACGGTTGGTAACACTACCATTAGTTGCAGCACCAACCACCACGTCTGTCCAAGCTCCATTCATTGCACCTACCCAAAACCAATTTCAACCTGATGTTTCTCAAAAGTTAATAACTACTATTGAGTCATTAACAGCTCGGTTAGAAACTATGGAAGGGAAACGGGCGCAAGTTCAACCTGAAAAGAAAGTTTACCCTGAATGGGTAGATTCAATTTCTCCTCCATCCAGTTTTGGAAACCCTGTTTTCCCTACTTTCAATGGATCAGGAGACCCTGAACAACATTTGACGCATTACGTGTCTTGTTGTGATCCTATGATGGGAACTCCAGAGCAGCAAGAAGCAGTGAAACTCAAATGCTTCGTACGAACCTTGCAAGGACCAGCTTTTGTCTGGTATACAAGCTTGCAATCCCGGCCAGTCATTGGATGGGAGGATCTTCGTCAAAAATTCCTTCTTTAGTTTAGCTCAACTTTTCCAAAAACGACAGTTTTCGATCTTACAAACAGCAAGAAAAGGGAAAATGAAAGAGTCTCTGATTTCATTGCTCGTTGGAAGGGATTAACGTATTCCTTGAGTTTAGCACTCCCTCAGGAGAATTGTTGCCAATCTGTGTGGAAAATTTGCGTGACAAATTACGCACGCCATTGATCCTTGTGAAATACACAGGTGGGTTTCAAGACCTTACTTCAATCGCTCAACAGATTGAAGATTCCCTTATACAGGCTAAGGTTAAATCTCGTGTAATTCCATCAGCTCCAGGAAGAAGAATGGGTAAAGCAGAAACTGCTACAGTTATGCTTAAACAGGCATCTGTACCTATTTCTACTTCAAAACCTTCATCTTCTCGAAAGGCTCCACCTCCTGAACGCCAACAACAAAGGATGTTTCGTCCAAATGATCAAAAAAATCAACGACGAAAACAATTTGAGGATATGAAGAGTAAAACATACTCTTTCCGAAGTGAGCAAGTTCCTGGTTACTTCATTTCAGCTTTGGAAAATAATTTGGTTCAATTACCAGTGCCCAAGAGGCCAAACAAGGAAGGAGATGAAGACTGTCCCAATTATTGTCCCTTTCATCAAATGTTGGGGCATCCCATCCAGGAGTGTTTTGTCTTTAAAGACCTCCTGCAAAAGATGGTCGACTTGGGACAAGTCAAATTGAAGGGTTCTTCAGCTCATGTAGCGTGTATTACCGCTACAGATCCAGAGGAAGGAGGCAAGTGGCAGGAAGTCAAAAGCAAAACCGCGAAAAAATATGATGATTGGATGGTCAGAAAGACAATCAATCGGACCCATTCCATTTTGCAAACACAATTGAAGAAGCCAATTGTGTCTCCTACAAAAGCTGTAGTAAAGCCTCCATCAAAAGAAAAATCCTCAAAAGGGCAGTGCAATTCAAAGAAGAAAGAGGAATCAGGAGAAGATGAGTATGTATCAAAGCCTAAATTGTCTTTGACTCTGGAAGATTTCATGCCATCTACTTCAAAGCCACGGGCACCGTCCCACCAAACGGCACAGCCTAAACAGGCTAACCAGACATAGTCTTTATCATACGAAGAGTTAATCTTTGGTTCTGTTAATATGATTCAATTAACAGATTCATATTCCAGTCTTGATGAGCCTGAATTCCCTGTATCAAATAAGGGAACCCGAGGAAGTTCTAGAGGTTCAGGATATAGGGGAAGACGTGGATCTTTCCGAAGCCACTACTCTAATTCTACCCCTGCTAGCACTGTATATGCAGCAGAAACTCGTGGTAGAGCCCTTCAGCGAGCTCAAAAAGAACAAGCAAGTTCTTCTGCCAATGGCCAACTCAGTTTCGGCACAGTTATTTTGGAAGACCGATTAAAAGTTCCATATTCTTTATCTCAGCAAGTAAATGGATCTAATCAGTCTAATCTTCCAAAACCAAGGATGTTGCCAACTTCAATACAAGATGCATCAGCTTCCAAAGCATCTGCTTCCAAGGTACCTGCTAAACCGCATATTCCTATTGGGAAACGCAGACCTTTAGATCAAAAGTATGATATATTGAAACACTTGTCCCAAGTACCATCCAAGTTATCAATTTTGGATGGTTTGAATCTATCAAAAGATCTTCTGGAAGCACTCATCGAAGCTTTGTCAAGTCCTCAGGAGTTTGAAGCTGAAATTGTTGTAGCTGAAATCTATCACATAGAGAATAATCCTGCAGAATGCCATGCAGTGATATCTTTTACTGATAAAGATGAAGATGATGTTGTGCATGGGAACATAAAACCTTTGTACTTATCTGGCAAAGTCAATGGTATAGATGTTCGAAGAGCTTTCATTGACAATGGTTCAGGAGTCAACCTCATGCCCATTCGCACACTTCGTCGATTGGGCCTCACGGAATCTGATTTATCTCCTTCTACCATGATGTTGCAAGGATATGATAAAAATGAACAAGAACAACTGGGAGAAGTTACGCTCAGAACTCAGTTTGAGATCTTGTTTCCAATTCGGATTTCATGATTGTTGATCAAGACTCAGCTTTCAATATCTTGCTTGGAAGACCCTGGCTACATCAGCATGCAGCTATTTCGTCATCATACCATCAATGTCTCAAATACTGTTTCGATGGTCAAGTTCGAACATTGTATGGTGATAAGGCCTCGTTCAAGACATGTGAGTCTCAATACATTGAGGCATAATTTTATCACATGAAGGGAAGAGAAAAATCTACAATGAAGGAAATTACCAAAGTTAATGCTCCATATGGTTTGGAAAAAATTCCAATAAATCCATTTTCACATGTGAGTACAGATTATGTGTTACCTATCAGTCAAATTGAGAAAATTGGCCCAAATCAAAATACTCTTATGGAAAGATCCATAATGTCAATTACGGCAATCGAGCCAGACAACATGGGAGAAATTGGTAACTTACCAAGCAGTGATGAAAGCATAAGTGGTGACGTTTTCATTTCGTCTGCTGAAATCCAACAAGTCTATACTTCGCTAATCAGTCCAGAAGAAGTTATAGCAACACCATAGGTGAATATTGATGTCGATTCTCAATCCATCATCTCCTCTTTATTTCCCAAAGAAGACCCTTTATCATCAATAGGGTCGGAAATGGAAGCTTCTTCTTCAAAATGTGAGAATTTTGACATCTCTTATGATCATGAGAATTTCGTTTTTTCATCTACTTTGCAAGTAGAAACGGAAGAAATAACACATGATAAAGAGGAAGAGGAAGATCTTAGAGATTCTCCTCCAGCAGTTGAAGAGGGTATCTCTACCACTGTAGATGAACTCAGAGAATTAAATCTGGGTACAGAGAAAGATCCACGCCCCACTTTAATTAGTGCGGCCATGACCCTTGAAGAGCAAGAGATGTATATTTCTTTTCTAAAGCAAAATAAAGACATTTTTGCTTGGAATTATATAGAGATTCTTGGTCTTGATCCTGATGTTTCCACCCATCATTTGGGTTTGCCAAAAGAACATCGAGGATTCAAGCAAGCCGCGAGAAGAACACACCCAACCTATGCTTCCAAAATCGATGCTGAAGTGGATAAGCTTATCAAAGCTAACTTCATCAGAGAAGTTCAATATCCCAAGTGGTTGGCTAATATTGTCCCTGTAAAGAAGAAGAACGGACAAATTAGGGTTTGCATCGATTTCAGAGATCTTAATCGGTATTGTCCTAAAGATGATTTCCCAGTTCCGATTACAGAACTCTTAATTGATGCGATGGCTGGCTATGAAGTACTTTCTTTCATGGATGGATATTCTGGATATAATCAGATCCGAATGGCCCCAGAAGATGAGGAATATACAGACTTCAGAGCTCCTCAAGGTGTGTTTTGTTACCGGGTGATGCCCTTTGGTTTAAAGAATGCAGGTGCAACATATCAACGCGCCATGCATCGTATCTTCAATCCTCTTTTAGGGAAGTTTGTTGAATTCTATGTAGATTATTTGGTGGTTAAATCCAAACAACGTTTTGATCACTTGGCTGATTTGGAAGTCATATTCCACAAGCTTCGACAACATAATTTAAAGATGAACCCCTTAAAATGTGCTTTTGGGGTAACCTCAGGAAAATTCCTCGGCTTTGTTGTACGCCATCGTGGTATTGAAGTCGATCCTGAGAAGACCAAATCAATCCTTGGTATGTCACCTCCTCGGAATTTGAAAGAATTAAGAGGACTTCGAGGACACTTAGCCTATATTCGGCGTTTCATCGACAATTTGGCAGGCAAAAGTTTACCCTTCACCAAATTATTGAAGAAAGGAGTCACTTACCAGTGGACTGAAGAATGTCAAGAAGCATTTGATGTTCTCAAGAAATAATTCTTGAGTCCACTAGTACTCATGCCACCTGTTGAGGGTAGACCTCTTATCCTCTATGTGACAGCTTTAGAGCGATCATTGGGTGCCTTTCTCGCTCAAAAGAATGATGCTGGGAATGAAAATAGTCTCTACTATCTCAGTAGAACTATGCTTGAAGTAGAAACCCGGTATTCAAGTATTGAAAAGTGCTGCCTAGCATTAATATTTGCAGTTCAAAAACTGAGACACTACCTGCAACATCACGAGGTCCAATTGGTATCTCGTAATAATCCACTCAAATTCATCCTTAGTCGTCCAATGCTTACAGGACGTCTGGCAAGGTGGGCGGTTATTCTACAGCAGTTCGACATTCAATATGTGTCTCAAAAGGCAATTAAGGGCCAAGCTATGGCTGATTTCCTGGCTGAACATCCTTCAGTAGAAGACACGTATTCAGATATCGAACTCCCTGATGAGGAAGTTTTCTCTATTCAAGAGAGTCCTCAAAAATGGGAAATGTATTTTGATGGTGCTTCTAGAAGTCCAACAAGGAAGAAAATGGAAAATCCTAAATTCAACAAAGTTGGTTTAGGAATTGTGCTCATTTCTCCAGATAAGGCAGTGTTACCTTATTCCTTTTTGTTGTGGGAAGGTGGTACCAATAATGAAGCTGAATACCAAGCTCTCATTACAGGCTTGGAGTTAGCGCTTCAAGCACAAGTGAATCACTTAAAGGTGAAAGGTGATTCAGACCTGGTAATCAAACATGTCAATGGGGATTATGCCATCAGAAAAGAAGAATTAATCCCTTTGTATGATTACGTCAGAGAGTTAATGTCGTAATTCCCTTCAGAACTGACATTTTCTTATGTCCCAAGATCACAAAATGCTCAAGCTGATGCACTGGCTAATATAGCCACAACCTTAGCAGATCCAAATCGGGATGAGACAACCATCTGTATTGCCCACCATCATGAAATTTCACCTTATGTTCAAGTCAGAACAGAGGAAATTAATGAAATTAGTCCCATTCCTGAACCATATGGTCATACTACAGGATGGATGTCACCTATCAGGGAATACCTTCAAAATGGAACACTTCCACCTGATAGAGCCGAGAAAGAACAAATTCGGCGATGTGTGGTCAATTTTACTCTTTATGATGGCCCAAACCACCTCGAGAAAATTCTCTACAAACGTGTTTTTGATGGAGTTCTCTTCAGATGTATTGATGGTGAAGAGACAATGGCTGTCATAAAAGAAGTGCATGCATGAGTCTGTGGTGCCCACCAGTCTGGACATAGACTGTCTGATCAAATTTGAAGGCTTGGATACTTCTGGCCTTCAATGATACAAGATTGTGTTAATTTCACAAAGAAGTGTCATTCATGCCAAGTATATGCCAACTTCATTCATCAACCTCCAGAGTTGCTTCATACAGCTAAATACTCATGGCCATTTTCCACATGGGGAATGGATGTGGTGGGACCTTACCCTTCAGCTACGGCCAAGCATTTTAAGTACATTCTTACTGCTACTGATTTCTTTTCCAAATGGGCAGAGGTAGTACCTCTCAAAGAAGTCAGTTCTAAATGCATTGTTAGCTTCATCAAGTCTAACATCATTACTAGATTTGGTGTCCCTCATACCATATTGACGGACAACGGCACCAACTTCTGTTCTTCTGAGGTAAATAAATTGTATCAAGAATACAACATTAAGTCCAACCATTCATCTCGATATCATGCAGCGGCTAATGGCCAGATAGAGGACTTCAACAAGACTCTTTCAAATATACTGCAAAATATGCTGGATAAAGATAAGAGGTCATGGCCTGATAAACTCTTTCATGCTTTATGGGCTTATCGGACTACCACTCGCAATGCAACGCGGTCTACTCCATATTCATTGGTATATGGAACAGAAGAAATCCTGCCAACTGAAGTTCAATTTCCCTCACTCAGAATATCCATTTGTGATCAGTTATCAACAGATTAGAAATCCCAAAAGCGGTTGAATGAATTGGAACAGTTAGATGAGAAAATATTGTGCACTTTGCACCACTTGGAAATCTATCAGAATCGGATAGCACGAGCTTTTAACAAAAAAGTTCGTCTTCGTTCATTCATTCAGGGAGAATTGGTATTGGTTCTCAGAGCACCAATGATACCAGGAAAGAAGCCTCCCAAGCTTGAACCAAAATGGGAAGGACCTTATTCAATACATAAGGTCTACTCCAATGGAGCATATTCTCTGATCTCAATGGATGGAGAACACATCACGACTCCAACTAATGCCCGATTTCTGAAGAAGTATTTTTTATAAACACAAAATATTGTTCCCAGATCCAAAAAAATCACATTAGATCCTATATTTTGTCCTACATGACATTAAAATGTTACTATGTCCTATCTACATGACATTAAACTGTACAGAAGATCCTATATTTTGTCCTACATGACATTAAAATGTTATTATGTCCTATCTACATGACATTAAACTGTACAGAAGATCCTATATTTTGTCTGAGATGACATTAAACTATATTGTGTCCTAGCAACATGACATTAAACTGTGTGGCACTTCCAACGTCCAGCATGACGATAAACTGTAAAAAGTCCCTAGAACTGATATCCTCATATTGGTTCACCTTAGTCCAAGCTACATGACTTTAAACTGTACAGAACCAGTTTGTCCTTGCTATATGACGTTAAACTATACAACAATGGTCCAATATGACTTTAAAATGCAACTTCGTCCAACACGACATTAAACTGTGAAAAAGTTCCCTAAACCGTCCAGCATGACCTTAAACTGCATCATCCCTGGTCCATGTATATGACCATAAACTATTTGCAAATCCCTTATGTCCAGCAAGACGTTAAACTGTGACGTCCTAAAATACATGACGCTAAACTGTATAAAAGTCCCTCACGTCCGAAAAGACGTTAAACTATATAATCATCAAAGGTCCAGCATGACATTAAACTGCACCATCCACGGTCCATGCATATTACCTTAAACTATTCACACTTTCGTCCGACATGACGTTAAAATGGTACACTCTTTTGTCCTTACTGCATGACATTAAACTACACAGTCCCCCTTTTGTCCAATATGACGTTAAACTATTTTATCCCCATCGTCCTAACTACATGACGCTAAACTGTACAGAAAATCCTTGATAGGTCCTACATGACATTAAACTGTATTTTGTCCCTGCTACATGACACTAAACTGTGCAGCACCAATAGTCTTAACTGCAAGACTTTAAACTGCATAGTCCCTTTTTTATGTCCTACATGACATTAAACTGTGCATCGTTAAGGTTGTTATTACCTCTTGTTTCTCACACCGAGTATGAATCACGTGAGCATAGAGCGAACATCAACCATAACATTCCCTTTGGGCCACTAACCATGTGTATGTCCCAACAATATTTTTTATTAGATCATTGTCCACAAGAACAACTTGATCATTAATTCATTCTTTAATTGAACTACACGGACTTTGATCCTCGCCCTCCAGGCTGGGTATGTAGGCAACCTCCCAGGGTTCAAGCCCAAAAACAATCTATTCACATCGGTTCACCACCACCTCATATGATGTTGATTTGTGAAACCGCCCCTGGAATCAATATCTTTACATTGATTCACTTTAGTCCTTGTTATATGACGTTAAACTATACAACACTTTTGTCCGGTACGACAATAAACTACAATATTCTTTGATTTCCTTATTTGAGAAGGAACCATTATTGACATTGATTTTTTAAATCATGTTTCATTTTCAAAATACTACGTGCATACATGGTAATGCCTACACTTTTTATCTCAGGTTAAACCATCATTGCACTAAAGTCCCCTTTCACCCTTCACATGTACGAACCAAATTTGTACAAAGGTTAGTTCTAGAACTACGTGGACTTGATTCCCATCCTTATGGGATACTTAGGATCATTCGAGTGTCCCTCGAATTCAGTCCCAATTCTTTTGGGCCTAACCCCAAATTTCACTTTCAGTCCCTTGGCTGAAAAGTCCTCATGAAAACACACACTGTGTATTCATTATTATGGTCCGAATTCTATGACCCTAAACTAAGATCACTCATACTTTTGTCCTGCACGATGTTAAACTGCATTTCAAGAACTACGTATGGCTTGATTCTCATTCTTATGAGATACGTAGTGAATTCCAAGTTTCAATTCAGGACCCAGCCACAACATGATTATGGTTTTCATTGACCTATGTATCTCTATATACATTGGACAATACCCATCTTTATGTGTTATAATCCTAACCTTAAATATTTTCACATCTTCATAACCCTTTTCATGACTTCTAGTCACAAAAATGTCAAACTTCTGAGAATTCTTTTGCCTGACTATGCAGCACATGCCCATAGGTGGCCTTGCATAAACAGTCCACATAACAGACTTGTCAGCCAAAAGATGCTATTCATTTGACCATGCAGCCAATGCCCATAGGTGGCCCTGCATATTTCAATCCCCTAACGGGTTTTGTTAAATAATAGTAACTTCATTCTTGGAAAGAATGCCTCTTTTGTCCTTATTTGTCTTAAACGACAGTATGTAGGGATCCGCAAAAAATAGCCATCCTTAACATATTTGTCCCATATCCTTTTTCATGATCTGAAAGTATTCAAGTATATGGTTTATTCTTCTTCCCTACGTTTGGGTCAGAACATCGTAGGAGTGATATTCATCCAGTTCTTCGATGTTCTTGTTCGGAAATATCTTCTCCATATTCAAGTACCTCTTTCCATACAACAAACTCTATGCTTTAGAAAATTTTAATCTCCATAAACTTTCACTGGCTTTTAGCACTAGGAAAGTAAATTTCTGGGAGTTCTTTTGCCTGACTATGCAGCACGTGCCCATAGGTGGCCTTGCATAAACAGTCCACATAACAGACTTGTCAGCCAAAAGATGCTATTTAATTGACCATTCAGCCAATGCCCATAGGTGGACCTGCATATTTCAACCCCCTAACGGGTTTTGTTAAATAATAGTAACTTCATTCTTGGAAACTACTTCTTCTAATGCCTTTTAGCACTTTTTCATAACATTCCTCAGATTCAAATATTCTTAAGCCATAGTTTACATTTTTTCCCTCATACTTGAGTATAGTAATATGTTTTCAGATAAATTGTCAAGGAATTGAATCCATTTTTAATCCATTTCGTTCAAAGCTATTTTGACCTTAAACATTAGCCCCTTTATGTCCGGCGCACATGACTTTAAACTGCCTACACAAAAGACAAAGGAACTCTGAATAAAAAGTCAAGTTCCAGCTCACTAAATATACATTTTTTGAATGATTTAGGTAATATTGAGCAGTTAAAAGGTTCAAAGTTTGTAGGATTATTTGTAATAATCCTAGTAAAAATCAAACTATGCTTACTAGGCCCATTGGCTTAAGTAAATTTGAAGCATGTAATGAAAGAATGCAGGTACAAATGATTGAAGACGAAAGTGTTTTTCATTGATACACAGGAGATAGAAAGACATCCACATACTAGAGTCTCTTCTCTTTTTCAAGAATTACAGAAGATTGTCAACATAAGTCATCATTTGATGTATAGTATCCTGAGCCTTATCAGCAGTTACTTGAAGCTCATGCACTTGACCAGCTTCACTCATTTCAGCTTGCTGAAGTGCCTTCTTAGCATCTGCGATGGCTTTCATGCCATTCATTTGAGTTTCATCCAATGATTTATTAAGCTGATCAAGTTCCCCAGTAACAGCATCTAACTGTTGCTGGAGTTGCACCTGCTGGACGACCTTTTCTTTGATTTTTTGCTTCAGATCCTTCATCTTGACAGCATAATCAGCTTCAGCCTGGGATATCGCAGCCTCAAATTCACCTATGTTGACTGACAATTTCACTCTGGTCAAATCTTCACGACTTGTCTGCACTTGCTCCCTCCTAAAAATGATCTGTTTCACCGCAGCATGGATCTTTTCATACTCAAAACCACCAAGTCCCAGTATAACAAATTGGGATGACAATCGAGAAATTTTTGATGGTAGCTCTTCTAAAGGAACCCCAGATATGATGTTCCATATGTTATTCCATGCCTTACGTCGTGAAAAGCTGAATGCTTTAAGCTTATCTGGATCTGATTCAATATCATCGTCAGAAGGGGGTATGTAATCTGGAATTAGCGCGCTTAGGGAAGTGCCTTGTCCTGCTCTTTCCCCCATGACTTGTGCTTCTTCACTTTCAATTCCCGTTGGGGAAGAGGCTGAGGCCTCATCTTCGGATCTAGTCATTGCAGTTGATGGTCCTGTATGATTAATTGAAAGGTTTAGTCAGCTTCAAAGGATAACAAAAGAATAGATTGTCTTCCGAATAAAGTACAATCACAAATATTGTTATCCCTTACCCAATGGTGGTTCAGCAACCTGAGAAGTCTTCTCCCCGTCTTTCCCGGTTTCAACAGGATTTTCAAGATGGGTCTTAGGAGAGTTTATTGGATTTAGCTCTACTTGAGCTAATGTTTCTGCAATGATAGGGTTGACATCAGTGTCCACACCCTCTTCGGGCATTGGCAGTTCAGCGACTTCTATGGAAGAAACTGCATATTATTTTCCATCATGGTTAGAAGTATATTTTTTTAAAAAAAAATTGGGCGAAGGGTAGCACCCACGCCCAAGGTCTTCTAAATCATATGACAACTTAGCATGATCATAAAATTCTTCAAAAGTCATTCCTTGATTCATCATTTCATCCAATGATACATCAGAATTTTGGTTAGTCTCACCAGTGGGAGCATTTGCTATGTCTTCTTGCCGACTTATGTCCTGCAACCCCTGACCCTGGACAGCATCTTCAGTAGTAGGAGGGATACTGGGAATGGATGGTAGCTCTTCTCCAAGAGCAACCAAGTAAGCCTGGGTCTGTGATTGTTTTACAGCACCTTCCACGACCTTTGAAGGAGGGTAAGTCCCTTACCTCAAGGGGGAAATTGAAGAAGCCCCTGCAATCCTCAGAAATATGAGTAACCATATGATTATGGGTATAAACTCATGATTGTTCAAAGGACTTACCACTGCTAATGAAACGTTTAGATATGGATTTCCTCCTTCGTTGCCTTGGCTTCTTTTGTTTTTTCGGAGTATCAGTAGTCTCCCTTATTGGCACTTGGATTGGCGAATGAAAGGCTATGTCCAGTGCCTCATTCATGGCATGCTGGCCGGGAGATATCTCGCCTGGTTCGCGAGGAGAATCAGCAGCAGCCCCGATAGCAGTACCACCAGGGATATATTGTGGCAAAGGAACCCCGGTTCTTTATTTGCAAGCTGCAAGATGAAGAAAATAACTTCCTTAAGTAACAAAGCTTCAACTGAAATCAAGTTGCAAAGAAAATAATGAAAGAAAACTTACATCTTCAGGAGCCACGTACTCTTGCCATTCCTCATCTCCAGAACCACCAGCCCCCTCAGTGGTGCCATGATCAATCATTTCCTTCACCCGCCTGGTGATAGGAACCGAATTATCAGTGGCATATATGAGCATTTCCAGCTCTCTGATGTAAGCTTGCACTTCATTGGGGTTATCTCTGTATTGAAGGTTTTTAGAAGCTACAAGATTTCCTATTCCAGGAAGTTGTAGGCCCTCACACAAATCCAGCCAGGCGGTCTCAGTATCACAGTATAAGCTCTGCCATCGCTGAACAGCCTCTGGTCTTAGATATAATGGTTGTGAGGAAGGTCCTAAATTTTTTGATTTTAATCTCTTCCCAACTCCTGCAACTACAAATAGAGAATAAGAATGTAAGACTTATTACTTTATAAAGTAGCAGTGATTGAAATTTCTACAATGAAATAACTCACCAGGAGTTGATGGAGTGGGTCTTTTAACTCTGGCCGGAGGATTATATCGGGCACGAAACCGCTTTGCTGCCGGTTGTGCCTCATCATCCCCATCGTGATAATCCGATGAATCAGTTCTAGAAGAGGAGTCTGTTGAACCTATTTCAGGTGGAGAAGCGTCACCTTCATGAGGAAGGGTTTCTTTCTCTACAGTCCTCTTCCTCTTTCCCACTTGATATACTGGGTGATTCAATATCCCTTTAGGGTATGATGCTATCCAGTGTTCGGCATAAAATGTAGCCAGATAATGTGCCGCTTTTTCAACTGGTAGATCAAATACTGCCCCAGTCTTCTCTCTTGATGTCAGCAACCATAGTGGTCGAGCAACCATCGGATGTTGCTCTAACCTGACATGTACTGGAGGGGATACAACAATATGTTGCAAACATTTGAATTGGCGTGAAAATCTATATTGAGCATAGGCCTCACATATTATTTCTCCATCAATCCTGGATACTAACACGCCATCCCTGCAAGCTAGCATGTATGCCCTCAAATCCAAATGGGTTGTCCCATCATCAACAAACCGCCCGGATGGCGGACTTCCATAAGGAAAGAAGATGAATTCCTTATACATTCTTAGTCTTACTTTCATGTCATAACCATTAACATCTAATGGAGCAATTCCAGAGAATGCTTGCACTGACGGTCTGAAAGAGCTTCCAGGAATTTGTAATCCATTCTGTACATTGTAAGTCCTGAAGTGAGTGGCGATCCATCCCCACAAAACCTGGAATGGTCCCACTATTCTTAAAGGAGATTTACCCTGGAAGACGTGAAGTAAACTCCTGTGAATATTTTCTTTAATGGGGGTAGCTAACCCAACCATTTTTCCCTCAGCCAACTTGGCCACAATGACGAAGGTCCCTGGCCTAACGCCTCCCTTCGAATCCCTGACTGGAAAGAGATAAACACTGAGCCACATTGCCAAAAAACCCGCCAGACGAGTTTTCTTTGGAATTATTTGATTCACTTCATATCCCCATTTTTCAAACTCTCCTGCTTCTAGAGTTGGCCAGAATGTGCCAGGAGCTCCTCTCTTCTCAGGTTTTGGACAAGTGGTAGGACGTCTGGGCCGGGTATCCTTGGATTTCTTTTTCTTGGATCCTTTTTCTTTTGGCTCCATCCCTTTCTTCCCAGTAAGAAACACATTCATCCACTCTTCCGGATGGATATCTTTTCTAAAATGAGTTAATGAGGTCGCTGAACTCTTGAGCCTGTGAAAGATTTTAAATAATTCTCGAGCCAAAGCAGGAGTCTTCTCTGGATCATTCCACGTCACCTTGGGAGGAATGAATTCATCATACATATCACCCAAGATTGGAGCTCCTGAAATCTTGTGGACATCCCACAAACTGATACCTATTTCTCCATGAGTCAAATGGAAAGAATTAGTCGCTGGGCTCCAGTGGCTGAGTATCTCTGGCACGAAGTTATAATGCCTGTAAATATATGTTTGCCCAACCCAAACAGCCTCATATATTGCTGCTCTCTTCAGATCCTCAATAAACTCTGCGCAAGTCTGTCGCACCCAGTATGCCCACATCCAAGTTGGCTTCACACCTCCCCTAGGACGGAAATCCCAACTTTTCTTCCAGCCTTTGGATTGATCCATCAGATCATTTCGGAAGATTGAAGGATGACAATGTGGTTGACGCTCAGGTGTATGTTTTTTCAGATCTGGTGTGTAAGGGCTATGATGCATCACATAAGCCTTCTCCACTGTTCCAGCAGTTTGAAATACTCCTCCACCTGAGATATTTGCTGAAGCAAAATTGGTATAATTCTGAAACCATGAAAATGGAAGATAATTCTTTACTTCTGGAATAATGACTTCTTGCAGATGACCATGACCATACAAAGGTAGATAAGTGTAGTGAGGAATGTTGCGATGATATTTCTTCAGATACTTAGCCAAATCTGGAAGAATACTATCTTTGACAGTATAGTAATCAGGGCCAATGATATCCATCATATCATCTATCCGCTTGCTAGCCAGTTCATCAATTAATCCAGGTCTAAGAGCCATTGAATCTGCACAGGAGTTGAATAAATTAAACTCTTAAATGGGTTTATTTTTTCATAAAATTTGTGAAAGAATTTGGAAAAAATGGCTAAGGCATTAAGGCGCACATGTATGGAGATGTCGCGCAAGTGATGCATGTGCCGCACAAGTTTTTGTCGCGCAAGTATTACCGCGAGAGCCCTATTACCTTGAGAGTAGCGCGACAGCGAGGAAACAGTGAAAAAAAAGAGACTTGCACGGCGAGGAAGACTTGCGTGGTGAGAGCTCGAGAAATCCGGAAATCCAGATGCATGTACGGAGGTGAGGCCATGTATTTATAGGCCAGGAAACCTACCTGCGCGCCTCACCCAGAGCGTTTAAGGGCTGCGCGACGCAAACTTGCGCGCCGCCCTCTGTGCACTGCAGACTTGCGCGCCTCCCTTTTCCTTTGGAGGGATTCGATTTCCTCAGAGTCAAATCCTCATTTCTCTCCGGATCCAACTCTGAGGGGGGACTTTTGTTGACGCTCCTTTCATCACAGAATCTAAAGATCGGAAAAGGGAATATCTGAGCTCAAAGTGATTCAGCCTTTGAAGAAAACATCAAAAATCAACAAAGGAAGGAAGAAAGGATCAACAGCAACCTCACCGCGCATGTTATCTAACTACCACGCAAGTGTACTTGCGCGGCGACCTTGGTGGCGCAGGTGACTTGCGCGACCTAATTGGTAACCGCCCGGTAACCACCCGGGGTCTTCTTTTGCCTATAAATAGACCCTGTGGGCCCCCCATTCGAGAGGATCTTTTTCCATAAACTCGGATTGAAGCTCCCGACGCCCAAGTCTCTTCTCAAAGCTTCCGGAACACTGCTAAGGTAATTTCTTACCTAGAACGGAAGATTTAAAGAGAAGAAGGAAGGCATAAGTGTTAAAACTTATCAAACACTTGTGCACCGACTTATTTAATTCAATATAACTTGCGCATCCCTTTTTTAGAAGAACCTCGAGAACATTCTAAAGGGTTTAAAAAAGAGTCGCTCAAGTATTTCAATGCTGGTTGAAAATCGCGCAAGTACACCATGTGCCGCGTAGGTATACCTGCGCGACCAATACTTGGGCGCCCACGGAAGACTTGCGCGCCTTGCAAGACTTGTGCGCCCCTATCTTTTTGGGTGCCCATCTTTCCCATTTTTACCCCTCTTAAGCCATCACACCTTTTATTTTCAAGATTCAGTCTTCAAGACACTCTTCAAAGCCATTTATGGCATGATTTCTTGATTTGACTTTCTTATCTGAAAGGAATTCTGTGGAATCTCTCTCAAAGTCTAGTGATTTAAATATCCTTATGTCACTAAAATACGGAGAGTTCATTCATTCAACCTCATCCTTTAAGATGAGAGAATCCTAACCTAGGTCTCATTTTCAGGAATAATCCCCAGTTATAAAACCTTTTAATCTGGGCATCTTCCTCAGGAGTAAGCCCCAAATTCTTAAAGTTCCCAATCTTGGGCATCCTCCTCAAGAGTAAGCCCCAATCAAGTCATCTAATCTTGGGCATCTTTCTTAGGAATAATCCCCAACCTCAAATATGGGCATCCTCCTCAGGAGTAAGTCCCAAACCTTAATCCCTAACCTGGGTCTCCTTTTTCAGGAATAAGACTCAGTCATAACCTTGGGCTTCCTTTTAAAGAATAAGCCCCAAGTCCCCTAACCTGGGTCTCCTTTTCAGGAATAAGACTCAGTCATAACCTTGGGTCTCCTTTTCAGGAATAAGCCCCAAGTCCCCTTAAATTTCTCTTAACCAGTCATAATTTACCTTTGATTTGGGTTTCCTTTTCAGGAGTAAAACCCAATCATAAGTCCCCTCCTAACTTGGGCATCCTCCTTAGGAGTAAGCCCCAAGATTAGAGTATTCAAATCTCCATGAAGCACATATACCTATATGGATCCTGTTCATGGATTTTCTCCCTAAAAGTAAATCCTAAACCTTCATCTATCTGGGCAGTCATCCATACATAAGCCCCAAACAAATTCTTATGATTGCATCTTTCATGGCACAATTGTCTAAATTTTACCAATAACTCTTGTTTCTCACACCGAACATGACTCAAATGAGCTTAGAGTGTAAAATTAATTATGAAATTCATATTTGAGCCATCAATCATAAACATCATACTCCATTTTCTCGAACTACGTGGGTTCTGATTCCTTTTCCAAAACAAAGGATACGTAGGTAGCCCATTTATGGGTTCGATCCCAACTTTGAAATAATATTTTTCCTTCTGAATGACGATAAACTTCAAGTGCCCCACTGAGTGGCTTTAAAATCAGCCTGGTCATCATAATGACCAAGAGACTTTTATATAAATGTTTTGAAGGATACCATTGACCATGAATCTCTAAAGAGATATAGATGATTCTCTATTGATGAAGAACCTCGAATACATATAAAAGATTCTCTAAATTTCTTGCATATTTAATCATTGATTGTTAAAACTAAAGGAAATCTCATTTTATACTTGGTAATATAATAAGGATTCACGAACATAACTTAAATATATAAAGAGAGTCCCGGAGTAGACAATAATTCCCCTCAAAAAGGTATGATGAGTCTGACCTCCCATCCTCTCGACCAATGAAAATTCCTAAGTCTCATTAGTCCACAAGCTAATGAGCGCCTGCCTTTGGAAAGTAGGTCCAAACGGATGTGGAATCATTGGATGTTTCCGGTTCTACGAACAAACCCGTTAGAAACCGATCGGAACGTTTGAATCTCCCGTCCAGGAGGTCATCCCCGGATTCCGTGCGAAACAAGGACACACCTATTGTGAAATAATATGTTGATGTGTTTCAATAATATTTACCTGGACATCCACCAGAACAAGAAATTGAGTTTTCCATTGATTTAATTCATGGTTCAAGGCCCATATCAAAGACCCCTTATATAATGGAAACTATGTAATTAGTGTAACTAAATAAGAAACTATAGGAATTGATTAATATGGTATTTATTCTACCAAGTGTTTCTCCATGGGGAGCCCCTATCCTTTTTGTTAAAAATAAAGACAGGTCTCTGAGACTGTGCATTGACTATAGGGAGATCAATGCTATAATAATAAAGAACAAGTATCCCCTACCTTGTATTGATGATTTATTCGACCATCTTAATGGAGATCAATATGTTTCAAAGATTGACCTACAATCTGGATATTATCAATTGCGTGTAAAGAAGGAATACATTTCGAAAACAGCATTCTGAACTAGGTACAGGCATTATAAGTTTATACTAATGCCTTTTGGGTAGACTAATGCACCATCTATTTTCATAGATCTAATGAATAGTGTTTTCAAGGAATATCTTGATGACCTTATAGTAGTATTTATTGATGATATCCTGGTAAACTCCAAAAGCTATAAATATCCTAAAAATATATTGTGCACCATTCTAAAAACCATTAAGAGAAATGAATTATACGGGAAGTTCAACAAGTGTGAATTCTGGCTTTAGGAGATTTCTTTTCATGGCCATTTCGTTTATATGGATGAAATATCCATTGATCCTTCTAAGACAAGAAAAATCCATGAATGGCCTTCACCAATGAGTATAACTGAGGAATAGAGTTTTATTGGTTTAACAGGTTATTACCGGCATTACATCCATAATTTTTCCCAATTGGCTAACCCAGTAACCAAGATCACACGTAAAGGGATTAAATTTGATGGAAAAAATGTGTGAAGAATGTTTTAAAGAAATTAAGAGAAAATTAGTCAATGCTCTATTTTTTACTCTACCCTCAGGGGATAATGGGTTTGTTATTTATATTTATACGTCAAAGAATGAACCTGGTTTTGTCCTTATGCATAATGATACGGTTATTTCCATTGCATCACTATAGCTAAAAATTCATGTGCAAAACTATCATACTCATGATCTTGAGTTAGCAGCTGTAAAATTTTCTTTGAAAATATGGATGCAATATCTCTCTAGTGAAAAATGTGAGATATATACCGATAACATGAGTTTTAAGTATATTTTCTCATAGAAACAACCCAACATGAGGCAAAGGAGATGGCTTGAACTACTCAAGGATTATGATTTCACAATAAACTACCACCCAGGGAAGGAAAATAATGTGGCAGATTCTTTAAGAAAAATGGATCATGGAGTTTGGAACCAGATGAGAGTTGAAAGGGGGCCTATTTTCATGTATCTAGTAAAAATGGGTATGGTAATAATCATGGAAGGTGAAACATCAATACTATTTCAAATAGTTTACAAAACAACTTTGCTATAAAGGATAAACTGTTCTTAGGATGATGATGAGTTTTATATGAAAATTTAATCTGTGAATGAGGGGATATTGATCGACTTCATATATGAAGACGAGATTTGGAAATTTGGGAAGAGAATTTTGTGGTCCCGATATACCTGATATGAAAAGTGAATTGATAGATGATGCTCATAGCTCCAATTTCTCTGTACATCCTGGAAGCACTCATTGAAGGAACAGTTTTTGTTGGACAAAATGAAGAGGAAGATTGCTGAATTTGTGTCAAGATATATTGTTTTTCAACTACTGAATGTTGTAAGGCAACAACATGGATGAGTCATGCAACCTCTTCCCATACCTGAGTGGAAATGGGATAATGTTACGATGGAAGTTGTCATGGGGCGACCAAAGACTCCTAGAAGAAATGATAAAATATGGGTCGTTGTTGATCTTCATACCAAGTCAGAACATTTTATTGATATAAGAGATTATTTACCATTTTAACGTTTGGTAATACTATATATTAATGAAGTTTTAAGACTTCATGAAGTACCCTTATAGATTGTTTCTGACTGTGAACCTTGTTTTACATCAAGATTCAGGAAATGTAATCAAAAAGACCTAGATACTAAACATCATTTAAGCACTTCCTTCCACCCTCAAACTGATGGATAATCAGAACAAACTATTCAAACCTTAGAAGACATTTTGAGAGCTTGATCACTTGACTTTCAAGGTAAGTGGGATCAATATTTACCCCTGGTAGAATTTTCCTATAACAATATCTTGCATTAATGTATTCAGATGGAACCATATGAAGCGTTATATAGAAAAATATGTCGTGCACCAACCGGTTGGGATGATGTTGGTGAAATAAAACTCATAGGCCCAAAACATGTTGTGGAAAAGATGGAAATTTTGAAGGTAATCCAAACCCACATCAAAGCATCTCAATGTAGGCAGAACAGCTATGCTGATAAGCAATGGAAGGATTTGGGATTTCATGTAAGAGATCATGTTTTCTTGATGGTATCTCCATGGAATGGAATTAGACTGTTAGATAAGAAGGGTAAATTGAGTCCCAGGTAAATCAGACCTTTCGACATTCTAGAATGAATTAGGGTTGTAGCTTACCATTTGGAAATGCCACCAAGTCTCTCCAAAGTATATGATGTGTTCCATGAATCACTAATGAGAAAATACATTCCTGACCCAAAACATGTACTCACCTATGAAAAATTAGAACTGAACCCCGATCTATCTTATTGTGAACAGCATGTCAAGATTCTTGATATAAGATAAAAAGTGTTTAGAAACCGTACGACTCACCTGGTAAAAGTTCTATGGAGAAACTAAAAGATGGTTGAGGCAACATGGGAACCCGAGAAACTCTTGATGAAGAACCACCCAAATATTTTTATGCAGTAATATTCTAGAAATTTTTAGGGTGAAATTATATAAAGGATATGATAATATAATACCCTACGCTTCCTTGGTACTTTTCCATTTGAATAATGCAATAGCTTTCATTGTACGCAACATGGAGTTTTAACACACCACAACCTATCAAACTAGACGTTATTAATAGTAATATCCACTTTTTAAAATTTTATAAATTTTATCTTTCAAAATGGACTTCATTTTTGGATTTGGAATACCAAATTTAGCTTAGGGTGAATTTTTTGTATTATTCTGAAAGGTTTCAATTTTTGATGAATAGTGAAAAAAACACTTCGTTATTGGTTAAAAATGAATTTTTATTTAAATAATTAGTTATTTTTCTTAATTTATTTTATGGAAAATAGATACATAAATCCTATATATGTTCAACATAATTCATTGGAGTCATTTTATAATAAGTTTATATATGTAAAATTTTATCGATCTTTTTACCATCTTTTACCCACCTCCTATGAGCATTTGCAAATTTGTATATAACTTAAATTTACAAATTCTGTGAGTTGAATTTCAAAATTCCTATAGAAATGGTTAATATAAATAAGTAAAATGTATTTAAATAAGTAGAAAATAATTTTTTAGGTGAATAGTGACTTTGGACTTTTATTTACCACGGTTAAAAGTAAATAGGGTAATTAAGCGTAAAAATGATATAATAATAAACTGAAACATGTAATAATTCTATTGGATAAGTATAATTCGAAAAAAACAACCTTAATAATAATATGTGATCCCTTTTGGTTCACTTGGATTAGATTAGAACATTTATTATTATTTTATTTAATAAATAGTTAATAGAGTTAAAATCAAAGTTTAATAAATAATCCCTTTTAAATATAGGTTTATATATAAGATAAATTCAACTTTAAATATTCACTAGAGAGATAAAATTATTTTATACTTAATGGTCTTTTATTTATAATTTTTAGGCATTATATAATTTAATGTATTTAAGACACAATGATGATGGAGTAATTACCTAATCAATGAATGATTAAAATAGTTAATAATATAAATATCAAAATAAATATATTTTTAGAATTTTAATGAATTACACCAATTTCCTAGGTTAATATGAATTTTTAAGGTTGATTAAATGAATTTTTTTTGATGTAATAATGCATTTATGAATTAAACAGAAACAAAATACCAAATAGTGTCAAAATTGACATAAAAGAGTTTTTTTCAAAATATTATATTATTAATTGATATTTTGTTTCTAAAAATATATTTCTATTCCAAAAGGATTAAATAATATTGTATATTTCATTAATTAACCACTGTAGGTTCTCTTGTATGTTTATAGTATGTTTATTTACCATATAATATTAAAATACAAACAGACATGGTAAATGTCAAACTATTTAACAAAGAGTTAAATCTAAAAGATAAGGATAATATAGTGACCCAAACCTATCTAAAATAAATTGGTTGAGTGTTTTCGATCCTTACCCACCTTATCCTTGAACAAAATCATTTTGGGGCCATTAGAAACAAAAAATTATTTTATTACAAAATAATTTTTCAATCTTTTCCTAAGGTTCCCTTCACCCCTCTTATAAAAGGGCACTTCCCCTTCTCTCAAATTCACACCTTCAAAGCCATTTTTCTCAGCCAACCCCTGCCCAAATATACACTCAACTTTCCTAAATTTCTCCTAGAGGCCTTCCTTTAGTCATGAATCCAACTTAAGGATCCCTTTTGATTAAATCAAAAGGAAGAACATGAAGAAGAAGTAAATATTTCATCACCACTTTCATGTTATTTTCTTCTTCCACGTCCTCATTATTTGTTTTTTCTATTCTAAAATAATAACTCCACTAGTTTCTATATACTATGATTTTATTATGAAAATTGTACAACCATTTTCATTATTCTGTTCATCCTATAAATGACAAAGTCACCATACGTGTGTACGTATGGATTACTGTCTCCACGAACGCGATGAGATTCATTCACCATCGTATCCATTCAAGACTAATTTTCATTTGAAGATTAAAAATAATGTGTAAAAGCTTAATATCATTTAGAATATTAATAATATACGTCCTATCGATAACAAACATTACTTACGTAAAAAATCATATAAAGGAAAATGAATCAGTTAACACCAAAAATGATTAAACTACAGAAATATTTTTAACAAAGCTATATTAGAAGATCATATATGATATAATATTAATGTATATAGTTCTTGTATAATTTAATAACTATTATTTTACCATTATACAGGAGTTTAAACTACCCTCAACCAAGGAAATGTACAAGGTAAGGATTAATTTCACAATCTCTTTATTATCCGAGGTTGTTTTTATGTAAGTATCTACTTGGACCACTTTATCATCCACATCCATGTTTCTTTAAAATGTACCTCAAAAAAATTACTATTTAATAGGAAATGGGTTAAAGTCCATTATACCCTTATTTTACCTTATATGGTTTTTAGAGGAATCATTCCATCGTTTTCCAAACAGGGTACTTTATGGCCTTTTCGACAAAATTAGGGTAATAATAATTTTTTAACATATACGGCGTGTGTGGATATTTTCTAATGTTAAAACATCATCAAATATTTCCTTACAATATTATACGGATATTTTAAAAATAAATGTTTTCTTTTATAATTATATTTCTTTTAAATGATTTCAAAATAGAAAGAGACATTCTTCTAAAAATGTTTTGATTTCAGCTATGTTAACATCCATTGAGGGATTTTAAGCTTTTTTTTATGTTGATTTATTCTGATAAAAAAACTTCCAAATTGTATTGATGTTTTATTGATATGTTTGAATATGGATGTGTTATTTTTCTACCATTCATGGTTTATGGATAAAGTGTTGAAATTTATTATTCTAGGTTTAATACGAATATTTATGTTACGTTTAAACCTTTTCATATGGTGAATGCATTGGACATAGTAAGTGATGGGTGGATCCTGCTATAGATCATCGATGCATCAGTAGGTCTCATGAGAAAAAATAGTGTCTTGGCATAAGGCGTTGAAAAAATCCTCTATGTAGTCTTGGCACAAGGCCTTCACTATGTGGTTATGTTGTCTGGCATTATGCATTCCATCATTATGAAAGTGGCTATTGATATTGCATGTGATTATTTGACTAGTAGAATATCCATGTGAATATGTAAATGGAATTGTTTTATTTTATCTTTTCCATATTAAGCAGAATATCATATTAAAAGGCTTTTGATTTAGTGTTATACATTGCCTTAAATTTCATGTTTATTTGTGAAAGTTTCCAGTATATTGTTATCCTTACTTAGCATCTGAGCTCAACCCTTTCTATGTTTAATTTTTCCAATGATGTGAAAGAGTATATTATAACTGACCTGCAGGGATAGTCTGTGGGATATGAGTGTGTCCAATGGAGTCTATGTTGTTGAAGTTTTTCATTTTATAATGTAATGTAAAACTTATGAATGTATGTACTATTTCCATGGATACTAAACTAAATAGTCTTTCGAGACTTGATCATCTATGATCATGCCAATGTTATGTAATAATGAACCAACTCTGGGTAACAAGGGTCAGGGCATTAGACAAAAAAATCAGGGTTGACTGTATACCATTTTCATAACACAGGACCTAACTCGAAGTTTCATCCAATGTATTCTATGGTGTTTTCCCATAATGATATGTGAGCTTATGGGTCGTGGGACCATACTATTAGGAGGTCTAAGAAGACATGAAATAGCATGAAGATCTTAATGAAGGACACACATATCATGAGGCGGAGAGATGAAATGTTTGAAAGGATTATAACTCTCTTGAAATTATTCAACTGTGATAATGGCATGAAGTATCTTATGATTTTTACATAAGGAATCACTTATTTGAAAAAAGAGGCATATTATTATTGAGTGATGGGGATTACTAAAGTTTATAGTCATGTAGAGAAAACTATTGGAATCTTATTCATGGCGCATTAGGCATATCTTGTTTGGAGCAAGAGGCATCCTATATTTTTCAAATAGGGAGTACTATAGTTTATTGTCCTGTTGAGAGGACTGTAAAAATATAATGCTCGGTGCATAAGGAATCTCTTCTTTGGATAAAGTAGAAACATATATTTTTATTATAAGGTGTACTAAAGATTATATTAATGTAGAGAGGACTCTTACAAATCTTATTCTTGGCACATAAGGGATCCCTTTTCTGGATCTTAAAGTATCATATATTTGTCATATAGGGCGTAATACTAGTTATAGTCATTTATAGAGGACTGTTAGAAATAATTTTGGTGCATAATCCCTTTATTCTTCGGAGAAAGTGGTATCCTATTTTTGTGACATATGGTGCACTATAGTTTAAAGACATATAGATAAGACTATTAGTAATAAGGTGCATAGAAATGCATGTTATTGGGGAGTACGCATGAGCATCATTTTTTGGTTCAACCTGGTATAGAAGTCAGGGGATTGGTGTTGGAGTAGTTTTTTGGAGAATGGTCCGACTCACGGGGTTTATGGAACTGGAGATCAGAATCTCAACTAAAAACATGGGAAAGGTAACAGGAGGAATATGTGGACTGAATTTATTTCATGGATTTTGGAGGAGTACCTCGAATTATGGTATTCCATATGTGGAAGATGTCTATGCCTAAGGACAAAATGTAAAATCTCGACCTCCCAGCTTAAAATTTTCATGGAGAAACTCCCCATTTTTTTTAGGGTTAGTGAAGGAAGAGAATGAATCATGCCAGAGGGTTAGGACCGCAGCACAACACTGAGCCTGAGTGGGGCTGCATGGCATAGCCCCGACTGTATGGAATGGTGGGCATAAAGGTAGAAGCTTCACGAAGGATACAAATTTTTAAAGTAATATGGTTCACATAGATGAGGTTCTTACAAAGCATGAAACCTCGTGAAGGTCAGGATCTCACAGAGCTTCTATGTAGATGAAAGGTCCTTGCCGAGCATGGCCTCACAGAGAAAAGGTTCTCACTATGAAAAGGGACTTTGTGGTTCTCAAGGTCTCACGAAGAAAAGTGAATCGTGGATCAAAGAATCTCGCAAAGCAAAGGGGATTCACAGAGACTCGAGAAATCTGAAGGAGCTCCTTTCCTTGCAAAGGGTAGATCCCTTTAGGGCATCACTTTGTAGTGTGATAGAGAACTGTAAAAAAGGAGATCTTTCACCGTATAGGCAGTGTAACTTTGCATCTGAAGGGGGCTGATCCATCTATTTATAGCCAATGGAGGTCATCAGAGCTCACCATAGAGAGAAAATGGAAATTTCACACAGAAAATGATACTGAAATGGAAGTCGTGCGATGAAACTGGAGGGAGTCCCCTCAGGGTTCTTGTAGTCATAGAGGATACCTTCACATCTTCATGGTGCTTTAAAATTATCCGGTCATGTTCCCTCGATTTTCTCGTAGACGTGGAGGCAACCTTCATGGCCTTCGTGGCACTCGCAAAGGCTTGGGTCAACTTCCTCTACTATGCGATCGTGGAGGGAGCTTCGTGAATGGGCTCTGTGAACCATTTTTCTAGCCCAACATTGAATTTCCATTACTCTTAATTTGTAACTCTATTAGGGATCTAATACAAGTCAAATCAAAGTATGAGAAACAGGATATGCTTTGGACCATTTATAGAGTCATTTGGAATATCTTCCGGACGTTTTTTTTGTGTCAAAAAATCCCCCCTCCCACCCCAAGAAAGGGGCCCAATGAGCAAAATGAGGTCTAGGTGGAGTATATTTTTAGGAAATGATTGTGGGAAATTACTGACATGGGGCCCAATTCATCTTGATCGCATTACGGAAATAGCTGAGTAAATGTATAAGCCCATGTGAGAAAAGATCGGTGCGGGAAACAAGAGATAATATAAGGTCATTCACCTATATGAGAGTGGTAAACAGTGGAATATGTGATGGAATCAGAATGGGAAATCAACTTCCATTGGGAGTATCTTGAATGAGATGAAATAAAATTGTAGATTCAAGGCTCTCCAAACATTTGACATTCTTCTACAATCATGATCTGGCACATGAGCAGGGTAACACCAAGGGCGTTGGAATCAATCCAAATAGATGGGATTGGAAAGTGTGATTTATGATACCCAAAATTCGAAACACTATAGGGATGGTGAGGCAATTAAGGATAACTATTGAACATGTTTGAAACAAATTATTCATGTTGTTTTTTATGAAATGGGGATAACAAAAGAGGGATGACTTCTGACAATGTTTGAAACACGAGGCTTGACTCAAATATCATCCCTTAGTCTTCTTGTACATTAGCCTAGTATAGTAGGTGAACCATAGTCCAAGCATCCAAACTGTTAGGGGGTTCCTTCAAGATTGAAATAGGACAAGGTTCAAAATATTGGGTCCGAAAGTGTGGAGGGGGATTGATGTGTTGTTATAATGGAGTCCAACACTCTTCAAATTATGCCACTATGGTGGAAACACATTAGGTGAGTGCATCGGTCTAAACAAGGATCATACCTCCATCCAAATAGGAGTTATCTGGTATGGACCTAGAATGACTTTTAGTTTTACATCATACCAATGAGGATGATAGACATGTATTTTAACATCATATGATAATGATGGTATATTTTAAGGTCATGAGGGACCAATGATGATAGTTTAAGTTCATTTTTTATATATTGTAAGCTCTTGGTTTAAGGTCATTGAGACCAGGACGTGATCTGGGCTAAGGGGACAGAAGGGTTAATGTCCCTAGGACTGGTCCCAAGGAAAAATTCCTAGGCAACCCTACGTGTCCCATAAGGATGAGAATAAAAAAAATGTAGTTCTTGAACACAATGTGATCAGAGACCAGCGCTAGTAGGAGAAACCCTCTCTAGAGAGTAAACTGAAGCATCCCATAATTTCCATGGGGCGTTCTGGTCTTGTTCAAGGTAGGGTCACAGTTTAAAGTCCTGGGTTGAGGACATGGTTAACCATAAAATAAATTCATGGTACAATACATATCCCGACGAAATTAAGGATAATAAGAGTCCACAACACACCATGATATACTAGTTGGTTTCTTTAAACTATAGATTGTAGAGTAGAGGTGGCCATGTTGTGGGGCAGGAACTGAGGGAAAGTGCTCAAATGTTCCTATGTATCCCATAAATATGGGAATCAATCCATACATAGTTCTCGAGGAACTGTGTATTTTAGCATCATACGGTAGGTTTTAGGGTGAAAATGGATGTCCCAATAGGAGGCATACATAGTACGGTTGTTACAGAGCTAATGTGAATGAGGGCATAAGAAGTACACCCCACACAACACAACCCTTGGTTATATCTTAGGTCAGGGGACCGAGTGAGACGAAGTCTTGGATGGGCCCAAGATAAAGTGTATGACCATTCCTACATTCCCAATTTTGATGGTAATCAAGATATTCATATTTTTTGAAGAGTATATTATAACATCATACGTGACGAAAGGCATGCGTGGATTGGCTGCAGTAGTACACATCCTAAAAAAACAGTTTTTCCCAAATGTGTCACACTCAATTAGGGAAACAATTTGTTTTTTTGTTATTTACATGATATAGAAAGGAACACATTAGGTTCAATTGAACTCTAGGTGAGTGACGTCCCACTATCTCTGACGTGTCAACTTAATATAGATAGATGCGCGGAGGGGTAATAATGAGTGTGTTAGAAATCTCCATGACCCTAAGGGAGTAGGATTATGTGAATCCTGGAACCCAAGATCTGGATCACAATGAAGGAGGAGTTACAATAATGGATAATTTTTTACTATGTTTGAAATAAAACATTTGTATTGCATTAGCCTGGCATGGGGAAAGACAAGTGAGGGTTGAATGTTGACCATGATTGAAACATATGACCTATCATGAAATGACATCAAGGGTATTTTGAGGCATTATCCCAAGACAGTAGGTGAGCCAATGTGTCATGTTACTAGACCGTAGAGGGGGTCCCTTCAGACGTGGAAGAGGGTGATGATCCAAATAAAGTGCTCATGATGCGTGGACATGAAATAAGGGAATGTCCATGTGAAAACCCCACACATTGGGTCCTTTACCAGAACACATTAATGTATTCCAACAAGATTTGGAAGATAGAGGAGGTCGAATCCCATTCCATGAACAAGGGTCCTAGGGTCACATGCTTATAACTTATAGTCATAGAGTGGAACATTAAGAGGGGACCTGGTTTAATTGAATGTACGCAGGGTGGCGAAGTAGCCACTACCGATGCCTAGCTCCCATAGGGAGATCTTAGCTTAGGTTCTTGGAATTTAGACAAGGTTGGGAAAAGACAATGTAGGAACATGGTGTGACTATTGAAAAACTCAACATGAATGAGAATAGTAGGAGTCCATATCACCATGTGCTCCATAGGGAGGTTTTCAATCAAGGGACTAAAAATGAAAGTTGGCTAGGCCTGAGGCAAAGTATGTGGGAATTCCTATGTACACCATGATGATGGGGATCAATCCATTCATAGTTCTAGAAGCGTCATGGTAGGGTACCAATTCCAGGGACAATACTGTCGTGCGGGTCTGGCCCACACACAAAATGAAGCGATGTTTGAAATATCATTTTTTTCTTTAGGATGTATGTGTGTCTTTTTTGAGAAGCGATATACCTAGGCTGGAGAATCCAAGTGTCTCAAAATAAATAAAGCCATATGTATTCATTGAAAAACGATATGGTGGATAATCACTAACAAACTTGATGTCCCCTCGACTGTGGACATCACAATGTGGTGTCGTTTTTCATCATGTTTCCAGGACGATAATGTCAAATTTTAGGGTCATATGATAGGACCAAACACTGAATTTTAACATCTTGAAGTATAGACGTAATATTTTAAAGAAATGTGGGTCTAGGTAGCATAGTTTAAAGTCATATGGCGTGGACGCATACAGAAGAACTAAGGTTTTAGGGAGGGAATGCACATGGATGGAAAAAACACACCCGACATAAATGAGGATCATGTCCACACCACACCATGTGCAATTCTATGGAAAGAACCATGGTTTCAGAGGCCATAAAATGTCAAAGAATATGGGGATGGACCCATGGGTGAAACTTCTAGGTGTTCTAATGTATCCCATGATGATGGGAATCAATCCATACATAGTTTTTTGTCTACAAATTATTGTCATGCGGGACAATAGGAATGGGATACTATATCATAGAAGGGTATTACGTGGTGCGGCTATTGAAAAACCAACATTATTGAGGATGTAAGCCCACAACACACCAAAAATACTATATAAGTCAGGGAAAAACAGCTAAATTGAAGAGGTAATTAGTAAAACCTGAGCTGGACATGCAGAGAAGATGTTAGGGCATTCCAACATATCCCATGTGGATCAGAATCAAGATATACATAGTTCTATGAGATGCGGTTTCTAAGATGTATGAAAAGGATGTTGATAGATCATTGTTTATGCTCTTAGTGCTCAGACCATAGAGAAGCGAGACTCTTCCAAATAGGTGCAAATCTTGACCAAATACCTAAGACCATGTGAGTTACTGTCAATGAAGGAAACAATGGTTGAGAAGGTCTTTGCAAGACATGGAATACATGAAAAATGGAAAATGGTGTAGCACCCCGAATGACACCTCACCAGGGATTTTTCCTCCTAACACACAAACACGCATGGAGGTATATCACCAATAGTGTTGAAATTACACTAGTACATGATTACATGATAAAGTGGAAAAGCATGTAAATCATGCAACTAATATTTAGGTCTCTATTGGGGTGGTGTGGCGATGGGTGATAATTGTTGACCATCTTCGAAACCCCAGATCCATATCATGTGACCTGAAATGGGAAAAACAAATGACCATATACTGCTAATCATACTCGCAACTCGGAACATGTATCTATTTTCCGTTTAAAATTCTCGGGGATGTTATCCCAAGGTGGTAGGAGAGCACATGGGCCTAGAATCCTTGTCGTTCGGGGGTCCATTCAAAAATTAAATATGATGAAAGATAAAATGAAGGTTAATATGAATCATGAATATGGGAGATAACATGTCTATGTTGAATCCAACACTCTCGGTTTTGAACTAGAGTGCTTCTGGGCACAATGGAAAACTGCCAAAGATGGTCGAGGGGCCTGATTCAAGAGCAGTCAACATGAGAATATTAGTGTAGAATAGGGAGGAAAAATAGATCTTAGGGGGTATAGGTACATGGAGTGGCTATTACAAACCTGGCGTGAATTAGGACATAATCCCATACCACACCACATACCCCCCTCCTAGAATAACTCTTTCTATTTGGACAGAATGATGAGGTGCTTTCAAAGAATCAAGGATGGACCCAAAGGCTAAATGTTCGAGTGGTCCTATGTATCCCATGAAGATGGGAATAAATACACTAGTAGTTCTTGATGACAGCATGCTGGAACCATGTTCATCTATGCATGAATTGGAGTATGATTTGTGTTTGTTGTCAATCCTCAGAGAAAGTTCAGATTGTGTGCTAGAGGAGTACTCATATAGGTTAACCAGATAACAGTACTTAAGGTGGCATCATTTTCTAGTGTTTTCCAAATTTCTGGATCTCTAAACTGACAAAATGAGAAAACAATGCTTTTTGGAAAAGAGACTTGTGCACCATATATGTGTCACGCAAGTGAATTGTGTGCCGAGAAAGGACTGTCTCGCCAGTTCTGAGGAGGATTGGAAAGTTGTGTGCCATATGTTTTAGTAAATCAAAACATCAAAATATGGAAAAGGAAAAAGGGTCGTGCAAGTATTGGTTTGGTCATGCATGTGAGTAGCGCGACAGAGGGTAGGGTGGTTGGACTTGCGTGCCGGGACTTGCACGCCAAGAGGAGGCTTGAACGCCACCACGCAGGGTGTCCAATTTTCCAATAAATATTGGACCACCATTCCTCTTTTTCAAAAAAGTTCGAGACATGGATAAATTCAGTGCTCCCATTGCCCAGGTGAAGTGGTCGCCAAGTGGTTGTGGGCCGCGTAAGTATAAGCTACGTGATAGTTGTTTTCTTTGCACTAAATATGGTTTTTGTGGAAAAGAATATGAGTCGTGCAATTTTGGTATTGAAGAAGGTTGAGTCGCGTAAGTGTTGGAGGTGGACTTGCATGCCAGTTATAACTTGGGCGCCGGCTTGGAGAAACACACCAGGTGTTGTTGAAGTACACTTTTCCTTTTTGAAGATGCAAGAAATCTGGATGATTTCCCGATACCCTCAGCGCAATATTAGATTCGTTTACTGCTGAGAGTTAGACTTCAAATGATAATCTATATATAATTGAGGATGCATTATTTTGCCATGATGAAGAGACCTTCATGTCTATAAACTGAGTGGGACTTCACCAAAGGCAGTGATCCAGGGGATTCAATGGGAGTGACCCGAGGGACGCTGTGAGATATCCCCGAACCTTTGTAAAGGAAGTGAGCCTGGGACAGAGTGACTATGCCCGATCCTTTGTAATACACAGCTAGTGAAGTTTAGTGGAATTTGGTACGACCAACAACCTGTCGGCGTATGCTCCTTGGATGTAGCCCTGAGTGGTGAAATATGTAAACAGTGATGTGTCATCTCTCTTCATGTGATTGTTAGCTTTCTGATCATTTTCTTCATTTAGGTTTAACAATTTCCTACCAACGTGTGAACAAGATCCTTCACATTAAAAGAAAAAGTTGTCACCATGGATCATCCCTCCCCTCTCACGGTGTCCCAGGGTCCAACAAGTGGTATCAGAGGGTAAAGGATACAAGTGTTAGATATTTCCTTTGTCGTCAGGGAGAATACGGTCAACACTAGGGGAGTACATCTCTTCGATGGAAGTAATTTTCAGATTTGGAAGAATAGAATGAAATCTCATCTAAGGTCCCTCGGAATAGAATTCATATTTGCTACCATGTAATGAATACATGTTTCCGATCCAACAGGGAATGTTATGACTGATACAAACAGGAATGTTATTGACGTAGATGCTAAAGCTCAGAATTCAATCATTGCAGATCTTTTAGATCAGATCTACCTAAAGGTGATGAGTTTCACCTCATCAAAGTCTATGTGGTATAAACCTGAAAACATTTATGTAGGATACAGTAAAGTGAAGGAGGATAAACTTCATGACTTACACAACATGTTTGATGATCTAAATATGCATCCTAATGAGAATGCAGATTCATTCTTCAACCGAATTATTGTAGTTATATGAGTAATTCGTGGACATGGAGAGGAAATAATAGACATTAATATCGTAAAGAAAATCTTGATAAGACTTCTTCCTATGTACAATGGAAAGGTGTCAGCCCTTGAAGAAAGAGATCTATATAAGATATCTCTGGATGATCTGTTAAGTAGTCTAGTGGCATATGAGATGACAGTCAAACCTATAGATGCTATGACTCGTGCAAGCAAGGAAATGAAATTCAAAGACATAAAAAAATTGAAAATTTTAAAAGATAGTAATGGTGAAGATATTGAGGAAAAAGAAATTATTTCTCTCTTTTCCATGAAGCTGAAGAAGGGAAAAAGAATATTAAAAGGTAAGCTACCCCTGGCATGTTTTCATTGTGGATGAGTTGGGCACATTACCTCTCATTTCCAAAGAATGTTTGATGATGATGAGAGTGATTCTGAAGACATCGAGAATCCTTGGGAAAGGTTTTTCAAAAAGTAAGACTTCAAATCTTGAAAGAAAATGTAGAAGAAGATTTTTTTCTGTGAAGAATAATATTAGGATATTGAATTTTCTAAAGAAGAAGAACCAGAATTTAAAATAAGAAACCATGCTTCCCTGATGGCTACCATTGAAATGTCAGAACCCTCGATCAATAAAGGCAGAGATAATCATATTACCCCTAATAGTGATGCAAAGATTAAATTAAGGATTCCTTTTCCAAGCATGAAAATAAATATAAGAGATGCATTAAGTGTAAGGAAATTGTGGAAGAGTCCTCAGAATATTTTGATGATATTGAAGTATAAATTGAACGACTAGAAGAACTAGTGAGAGTTAAGTCTTTGATCCTAGAAAGCGTAGAGGATATTGTGGAACTAAAGCTTAGAATTGAAGAACAACAAAAGGTCATAAATGACCTTTCATCTAGATTGTAAGTGAATTCCAAGATAGTAGAGAGTCTTAAGGAAGAAGTTTATACTCTTAGGTGTAAAATTGAATGTCAATCAACCAAAAATGAGGGTCAGAAGAAAATTCATTTTGGAATATTCTCAGATGCAGAATTACTGGTAAGAGACAAGTGTGGTTTAGATGGGGTTGGAAGAATCTTGAGTGATCAATGACCCACATTCATGGGAAATAGTGGAATTGGATGTGAATCTGATACTTCAACTACTAGAAGTGGAGAGAGCCAAAATAAAGACAAGATAAAAGTTGGACATGTTGAAACATTGCCTGATTTTCTGAAAAAGAAACCCTCAATCAAAACTAATAGAAGAACTGAAAATTATCCTCAAACTTTTTTAATTGATAGGCATTCCTAATATTTTCCCAAGGTAGAAGGCATGAGGAGAAATTCAAATTAGAATACATTTCCTCTCTAGAAGTGTCAGTTCTGTGGCTATCTGGTCCATATCCTGACATATTGCGAAAAGGCAAGGAGCTACTTGAATGGGGAAGATCAGGGAAATCAACAAGGTAGACTGACTTCATATCCTCCATCTTACAGAAGAAATAGTTTCTATGGATACAGTTTTTATTGTTCTAACTTTGGCTATAAAGCTATGTATTGCATGCATAGATTTGATAGGAGAGATTCATACAACTCTCAGAGACATGTCAATATCCACCCTCCGGATGGTGTTGCCCTCACAAATAGGTTTTCTTATGTAGAATAAGATTATGGGAATGAAGAATAAGATTTTGTGGAAGAAATAATTATAATGCCATCAATATCTTATACTCAATCAAATATCTATTGGGAAGAAATGAAGAAGATCGAGAAATCCAACCTTACAGAGGTGGCCCTCAAAGCTACAAAAAGAAACAGTACCTAGATTCTGGATAGCTGTTGTTCATCTCATATGAAAGTTAATACTATCCTGTTAACAAATATCAAAATAAAGGTTGATGGTACAGTGCGATTTGGGAATGATGGAGCTCTGAAAATCAAAGACAGCGGAAGTACTGAATTAGATAATGGAGAGCTAAAGAAGACTGAATTCCTTTATGTAGATGGCCTATGTCATAATCTACTCAGCATGAGTCACATCTGTGGCTCAGGACTCATAGTTACTTTTAATCAGAATGGCTGCATTATCAAGGGAAAGACAAGAAATTCACTAATGAAGGGGTGTATAATAGAAGGCAACTTGTATCATGTTGATAGTAAATAAAATATTTGTTACATGACTGTTGAAGAAGAAAACAATTTGTGAAATCGAAGACTGGGACATATCAATCAACAAGACATGGATAAAATATCAAAACTGAGGAATTGTCATGGACATTCCCAACCAGAGGCGTGAGAGTGAAAATTCTTGTGATGCTTGCATTTTTGGAAAGATGGTTTGTAGTTCATATCGGCCAAATAAGAAAAGGGCATCTCATCATCTTGATCTAATTCATATAGATGTATACGGACTGAAAAATGTTGCTGGAACTCATGGAGAATGATACTTTGTTCTCTTCATAGATGATTACAGTATAATGGAATGTGTTATGGTCATTCACAGGAAACGACAAGTGTTTGACTGCATGAAAACATATCTACAAATCACCAAGAATGATACTGGACGAGCAATAAAAGTGTTGCGATCTGAAAATAGAGGGGAATACACATCCATTGAATTTGAATATTAACTTGAGAAGCATGTGATACACCACGAGGTAGCTTCTGTGAGAACTCCACAACAAAATGGAGTTGTCGAATGTAGTAATCGACATGTGAACAACATGGAATGAACTATGCTGATTGAGAGTCTTATTCCACGACATTACTGGAAAGAGTCCGTTCAAGCTGTAATGTATATTAAAAATCGAACATGACTTTATATGGGTGAGACGAAAACACCATATGAATTACGACATGGAAGGAATCCCTCGTTGAAATATTTTCGTGTTTTTGGATGTAAATGATTCATCAGGAACAAAGAAGGAAATAACGGGAAGTATGGTGACCATGCAGATGAAGGAATTTTCCATGGATACTCAATGAACAGCAAAGTTTACAAGTGTTTCAACAAACGATTAGGAAGGATTGTGGAATGCAGTGATGTTAAAATAATTGAAGAGAAACCCATAACTGCTTTAAAGACATCATATGCTGATGTGATAGAAAATGAAGAAGAAAGTGAACGTGGAGAAAATACAAATACAGAAATCAAGGAAGCTGTAAAAAACACTCAGCAGTCACATCATGATGTTGACTCAAAAGAAGAATCTGAAGATGAAACTGTAGCTAGAGAGAATGAAACTAAACCGCAGAAGAGAAATCGTAGAGCTGAGATTGATCCATCTAACATAATTGGGGAAAAGTGTGGACACACAAAAACAAGGGGGATGAGGAATAACACACAATATTCATTTCTGTCAGTTGTGGAGCCATCCTCATTCGAACAAGCTGTAAGGGGTGAATCTTGGGTGAAAGCCATGAATGAAGAGTTAGATAAAATTGACAAGAATCAGACTTGGGATCTTGTCCAGAGACCCGATGGTCACAATGTGATTGGTACAAAATGGATCATCAAGAACAAGTTTGATGAGCATGGATGTGTTATCAGAAACAAGGCACGACTATTTTGTTAGGGATATTCCCAGATTGAAGGTGTTGATGTTGAAGAAACCATTGCTCTAGTGGCTAAACTAGATTCAATCAGGCTGTTCCTTACCATGGCACTCCAAATAGGATATAAATTATATCAAATGGATGTCAAGAAAACATTCCTAAACTGTGTACTCGAATAATAAGTCTACATTGAACAACCAGTGGGGTTTGTTCTTGGTACTAATTAATCCAAGGTCTGCAAACAGAAGAAAGCTCTATATGGTTTGAAGCATGCACCACGAGCATGGTACTCCTGGCTGGAATCTTATCTCAAGAAGATTGAATTCAAAAGAGGAGGAGTAGATCACAATCTATATATGAGTAATTATCCAATAGATCAATTCATGGTTATTGTCTACGTTGATGATATCATATTTGGTGGCAGTTGGCAAAAATCAGTGCAATAATTTTCCAATCACATGAAATCAGAATTTGAAATTTATATGATTGGGGAGCTCACAAATTTCATGGGGCTGCAGATGATTCAAACGAAGTATTACACTTTCATTTCACTGGAAAAAATTCAAGATAGCTGCTGAAGAAGTTTAATATGAAATACTCCAAACCAATGTCATCTCTGATTGTAGTTGGAACGAAACATGGAAAGCATGAGAATGGGACCTCTGTATATCCCACCATGTACAAGAGGATCATTGGAAGCTTACTGTACATGACAGTGACATGGCCAGAAATTCTCTTTTCCAAATGTCTTGCAGCCCGCTTTCACATTAATCCATAGGAGTAACATATGTAATTAGTAAAAATAATCATGCGGTATATTCAAGGTACTCACAATTGTGGCTTATACATTGCTGGAGGAAGGAACAATGAATTATCAACATTTTCTGATGCTGACTGGGCAGGCGATATTGTGGATAGAAAGTCCACCAGTGGTGGAGCCTTCTATATTGTAAATAAATATGTTAGATGGTTGAGAAAGAAACCGGAATGTACTTCTCATAGTACTGTTGAAGTTTAGTATATCATCCCCACAAAGTCTTTCAGTCAACTACTATGGATGAAGCAACAATTAACAGATATTGCTGATGAGGTGATGCAACCAATGGTGATTTACTGTGATAAAAAGAGCGCAATTGATCTTATGAAGAATCCGGTTCAGTATTCTCATACAAAACATATTGAAATTCAATATCATTTTATCAAAGATAATTTTGAACAAGTCATGATTAGAATGGATCATGTAGGAACTGATGAGCAAGTGGTTGATATCCTGACCAAGCCACTATCAATGGCCGTATTTGTGAAGCATCGGTTGAACCTCAGTGTTACCTCCCAGTTCATAAGGAGGTTACGAAAATCCCCACTCCCCGGTCATGTTAATTGATTTTAATCTGTTTATGGATGTGATGCAGGTGTATGGGGGAGATACTATGTTGGGGGAGTGTGGTTTGAGCTAATCAACGAAAAAATCTCGGTCATTGGATTTATTTTCAATGGTGGAGAAAGGAATAAATTCATGATGATAAGGAAATAGGAACCCAATTAATTCTTTCTCTCATGTTTTCTATACCGATCATTGCTCACGTAGACTTAGAGTGTTATTTGAGTTGATTCTTGTGTTTTTTGGTTTTTATGTGGATGGTGATCTATTGAATTTATTCACTGATTTCTAACAAACCCAATGGGGGAGATTTTTGGAACCATGATCATCTATTTATGAATTGGAGTTTGATTTTTGTTTGTTGTCAATCCTTAGAGAAAGTTCAATATGTGTGCCAACAGAGTACTCATACTGGTTAAGCAGATAACAGTATTGAAGGAGACATCGTTTTCCAGTGTTTGCCAAATTTTTGAATCTCAAAACTGAAAAAAGGAGAAAAAACATGCTTTTTGGAAAAGAGATTTGCACGCAGTATATGTGTCCCGCAAGTGACTCACATGCTGAGAAATGACTTGCGCGCCAGTGCTGAGGAGTATTATAAAGTTGTGTGCCATATGTTTTTGTATATCAGAACTTCGAAATATGGAAAAGTAATGACGGTCGCACAAGTATTGGTTTGGTCGTGCAAGTGAGTAGCGCAACATAGGCTAGGGTAGTTGGACTTGCGCACCGGGACTTGAGCACTGAGAGGAGGCTTTCCCGCTACCGCACAGGGTGTCAAATTTTCCTATAAATAGTGTACCACCCCTCCTTCTTTTCAACGAAGTTCAATACTTGGTGAAATTCAGTTCTCCCATCATGCATGTGATGTGGTCACGCAAGTGGTTGTGGGTCGCACAAGTATAAGATGCGCGATAGTTGTTTTTTGTGCGCAAAAAATGGTTTTGGTGGAAAAGAATGTGAGTCGCGCAAGTTTGGTATTGAAGAAGGTTTAGTCATGCAAGTGTTGGAGGTGGACTTGCGCACCAGTTATAACTTGTGCGCTATCCTTGAAACTTACGCACCAGCTTGGGAAAGCGTGCCAGGTGTTGTTGAAGTATGCCCTTCCTTTTTGAAGTGGCATGAAAGCTAGAAGATTGCCTATTACCCACAGTTCCAAGTGAGATTCGTCTACTGGTGAGAGTAGGACTTCAGAAAATCATCTACATACAATTGAGGATGCATTCTTTTAAAATGATGAAGAGACGTTCACGTCTATAAACTGAGTGGGACTTCACCAAAGGCAGTGAGCCAGGGGGAGTCAACGGGAGTGACTCGAGGGATGCAGTGACCTATTCCTGAACCTTTGTAAAGGCAGTGAGCCTAGGATAGATTGACTATGCCCCATCCTTTGTAATACAAAACTAGTGAAGTTTAGTAGAACTTGGTATGATTGACAACCTGTCGGCATATGCTCCTTAGACGTATACCTTAGTGGTGAACCATGTAAAAAGTGTTCTGTCATCTCTCTGCATGTGATTGTTAGCTTTCTGATCATTTTCATCAGACAGGTTTAAGAAGTTCCTACCAATGCGGTAACAATATCCTTCACATTAAAAGAAAATGTTGTCAGCCTGATTCACCCCACCCATCTTAGGGTGTCCTGGGGTCCAACAAAACATTCAGTTTAACTTCATGCAGTGAATACGATGAATGAAGAAGGAATGTCTCAAGGGGATATGCCTATCATGTAATAAATAATCCTGATGCGACTGAGGAAATAAGACCATACCACAACGTACAATCATAAATGTGAACTTGGGTTAGATGGATGAAAATGTTGAGGAACCTAAGATGGGAAGTCCCTGCAAGTTTTCAGTTTAATGATTTGCGGTGAGGATGGTGGTGATCTTAGTTTAAGGTCATATGGCTCAGACTATAGATACAACTCCTTTTTGTGGGTATTTCCTTATCAAATCTTCTAAGCCCACATTAGTAGTGATCGGTGCGGGAAAATAGTATTATCATCAGGATCTATCCAACATATTAGGGTATGAAACTGAGAGAAGGATATCAGGTAGGGTTGGTCTTAACTATATCAACACTCCTACCTGAGTTAGATGGATGTTTGAAGGGATAACAGGACAAAATGAACCACTGCACCCAATATATGGGACTTATGAGGGCGGTGATAATGATGGGGGTGGATTTTGACTGTGTTTTAATGGCAAGATCCACATCCTGTGATAGAGAATAAGAACAAAAAATGATTTTTGACTGCTGACCATATTCCCAATGTGGGACATATATCAATTTATCATTTGAGATCCTCAAGGAAGTTGGCCTGAAATGGTAAGAGAGCCCTAGGGCCTAACATCCAGGCGATTCAGGGTTCCTTTTGGATTTGAAATATGATGATGTCCCAAATAAAGGGGATGTGTGAAGAATAAATATTCTTGTGAAGTTTAATGTCATGCAAGAAGATAAAAGAGGTGGTGACCTCCAAAGAGAGGGATACATGGTGAGGTCATGATGAAATTGATGTGAATGAATGAAAAACCATGAACCACACCATATGTTTTCGACCCAAGGGGAGATCTTCAAGTTTGGGGTGAGGTTTATAGACTAAATTTCCAGGCATTTCTATGTATCTATTGAGGATCGAAATCAAGCCTTACGTAGTTCTAAAAGGTCCATGCAGTTTAATGTCATTCGTTGAGGACGTGGGAGAATAGAAGAATGAGGGGGGGACATGGTGCCACCATCACAACCCTAACATTATTAGGGCCAAAGAGTTCAACACTACACTATGTGGGATCCTCGATGGAAACTACACCAAGGGGTAGTCAAAGAGAAGATTTTGGATGATGGTCTCTATGACAAATCACCTTAGAGTTTCTATGTCTCCCTTGAGGAATGGAATAATTCCAAATATAGTTCTTGAAATGTCTTGCATATTAACATCATATGATAAGAAAATGTAAGAACCTTAGTATAAATTTGTAGAGCTCGGACCATTTTAGAGTGTGTCATCATGTTGGACGAGTTCTAGGTAGTTTTATCTCCTTTAGCAAGGACTAATCATGCATTTTAATGTCAAGAAGTAATGAAGGAATAGTTTATGGTCATGTAGGAACATAAAACATATGGGCTATATAGATCATAGATAATGGTCATAGAGGAAAGAACGTAAGGATATATTTGTCGCTCATAGTATAACGTAATCTTGGACAGGTGCTGAGTGGTTTTATGTCCTTCATCCTTGATGGATCACACACTTTAATATATTTGTGAGAATAAATGGTTTAATTTCATGTATGATTGTATGCAATTTAACGTCTTGTGGTATGACATAATGTTTAATGTCACGCGATACAAGTGACGAGATGTTTTACATCCTTAAGCTTAGAGGGATCACAAATTTTAACGTTGTGCGGTAATTATGTCACTATTTAAGGTCATGTAAGACCATAATGAGTATTTTAACGTCATGACAGATGAATATGAGCAGTTTAATGTCATACAAGACGATAATGATAATTTTAACATCATGGCCGATAAAGATGAGTAGTTTAAAGTCATGCAAGATGATAATGAGAAGATTAACATCATGCAGGATGAGGATGAGCAGTTTAATGTCATACAGGACCATAATGTAGCTATACAACATTTGTTATGATGATTAGAATTTTAATGTCATGTAGGATGATGATGTAGTTTAAAGTCACATAGGACTATGATGAGAAGCTTAAAGTCATGCATGATGTTAATGAGTAGTTTAGCATCATAACATATGATAATGCAGTTTAACGTCATGTGGGACGGAGATGAGAAGTTTAATGTCAAGAAGGAAGATAATGATTAGTTTAATATCATGATAGATGATAATGCAGTTTAACATCATGAATGAAAAAGAAGAGTAGTTTAATGTGATGCAGGATGATAATGAGCAGTTTAACATCATGAAAGATGATAATGCATTTTAACCTCATGCGGTATGAAGATGAGAAGATTAAAGTCATGCAGGATTATAATGAAGTTTAACATTATGATTTACAATAATGATGTTTAACGTCATGTTGGAAGATAATGCATTTGAACGTCATGAAGGATGAAGATGACTAGTTTAAAGTCATGCAAGATGATAATGAGCAGTTTAACGTCACGAAGGACAAACACGAACAGTCTAAAGTCATGCAGGACCGCAATGCACTTTAACATCATGTGTGATGATAATTTAGTTTAACATCATTCTAGATGATAATGTATTTTAACGTCACATGGCATATATATAAATATTTTAAAGTCACATAGGACGATAATACAGTTTAACATCATGTGGGCGGAGATTTTTGTGTCACTTAAATATATCAGTATGTATCCTACCAAAACTATTATACCCACGTGAGTCATGCTCGGTGTGGGACCGAAGAAGTAATGATGGGATTTTCCTAACACATGGAAGCACATAGAAAATTTTAATAGAACTTTTAGAATGGGAATATTCCGGTTGTACTGGTCCACCCATTAAATGTGCAATGATATATTGAAGGGTAATAGAAATGGTGTTGGTGTTCCACCTATACATAGATAGGTTAAAAATGGTGGAATCATATATTTTGTTATCTGGATCATAATTATGGTGGTGTAATGATGCGTGATATCTACTAACCATGTTTTAAACACAACATCCATATCGTGTTACCTGGAATGAGGATAGAAAAATGATGGTCGATCGATGACCATGTTTGAAACACATGACCTATTTCAAAATATCATCTGATGTCTTCCATGGCGTTGGCCCAAGACGGTAGGTGAGCCAATGCGGCATGAGACCAGGCTATTTGGCGGTCCCTTCAGACCTAAATTAAGGCATGGATCCAAATAAAGGGTCACTATGAAGCATTAGAAATGTATTAGGATTATGTCTAATTGGGTTCCAACTCTCTGGGTTCTAAACCACAATGCATTAGAGCATGTCATTGGGGAGATGTGGCTGGACGCAAAGAAATAGAACATAGAGTTGCAAATAGTGTTTGGTCATATTTCAAGGACCAGAGGTTCTTTGTTTAATGTCATAGAGTTTGGACCTAGTGCATAGTTTAATGTCATGTATCTAGGACGAGTGATGGATGGAATTTAGGGTAAAAAAGACATGATCATTTTTGTTGTGGTTTTAGGTTTCATAGAATTGACAAAAATGTTGTAATGTTTCACTTCAAGTGACCAACACATTAGGCCACATTTTAATGTCATGTGACCAAAAAGATGGTTGTTATAAATTTTAACATCATACAACTTGGACGTAGAAGAACATGGGTGTTTTCGGTAGAGTGATCATTATCACTACCTCATTTTGGGGTTATGGATCCTTAAGGATGAGGAGGAAATCCTTATGATGGGATTACCCTAAAATTACAACAGTATATGCATGGGTGTTCCCCATGTGTGAGCAGGGATACCTCATGGTAAAAATTCTAGAATCTAGTGTTGAGACTGCAGGGAGGACCTCTATTATTGATGAAATGAAACATTTGGGATGACACAATGTGTCTCAAGGGTGTTTGGGATGACAAAATGTCCTACTTCTGTAAGGAAGATGGGGCCCAGATGTTGTGGAAGCTTACAACATCGGTACGATGCGGGAGATGGAGCATAGAAGGCCTAGAAGCCTGGAGACTTGACATGATAGGGCGATGTATGTCAAAATGTATAGAAGCCGGGACCATTAGTACAACATGGGTGATGGAGCCCCGGAAGGCATGTGAACTTAGAATGTTGGTCTGATGATTTTTATGTAGCCTAGATGGCATGGATGCCTGGAGCATCAATAAAAAGGGGTGATGGAGCCCAGAAGCCGTGGAAGCCTGGAGCCTCAGTACGATGGGGTGATAGAGCTCGGAAGGCACAAAATATTGGAACGTCGATACAACAGGGTGATAGAGCCTAGAAGGAGTGGAAGGCTGGAGCATTGGTACAATGGGGGTGATGGATCCTGGAATGTGTGGAATCTTGGAGAGTCAAAAAAGTGGGGTCATGTAGCCCTAATGGCATGGAATCCAGGAGCGTCGGTACGATGGGGGTGATGTAGCATGAAATGCCTAAAATCCAAGAGCATATGTATGATGAGGGTGATGGATCCTGGAAGGAGTGGAAGCATAGTGTGTCGGTATGATGGGGTGATGGAGCCCAGAAGGCATGGAAGCCTAGATCATCAGTATGATGGAGGTCATGGAGATCGGAAGGTGTGGAAGCCTGGAGCATTGTTACGGTGGGGGCGATGGACCTCGGCAGGCATGGAAGCTTGGAGCATCTATACAATGGGGTCGATGGAGCCCATAAGGTGTCAAATCCGGGAGCATCGGTATGATGGGGGAGATGGATCCCTTAAGGTGTGGAAGCCTAGAGCATCAGTATGATGGGGGAGATGGAGACTGGAAGGCATGGAAGCCTAGAGTGTCAGTACGATGAGGGTGATCGAGCTGGAAGGCAAGGAGTCCTGGAGCGTCGCTATGAAAAGGGTGATGGATCCTGGAAGGCATTGATCCCTGGACCGTCGATCCAATGGGTCCATGGAGCAAAGAATGTGTGGAAGCCTGGGCTATCAATAAGATGGGGGAGATGGAACTCAGAATACATGAAATCATGGAACATTGGTACAACAAGATTTTATGGAGCCCAAAAGAAATGGAAACCTAGAGCGTTGGTACGACAGTGGCGATGGAGCCCTGAATGCGTCTTATACTAGACGGTCAGTATGATGGGGTGACCGATTCGGTAAGGCATGGAAACTTGGACCGTCAGTATGATAGGGCCGTGGAGCCTGGAAGGCATCGATTTCTATAGCGTCGGTATGATAGGGCGAGGGAGCCCAGGAGGCGTGGAATCTTGGAGGATCAGTACAACGGGGTGATGGAACCCAAAAGGAAAGGAAGCCTGAAGGATCGGTACAATGGGTTGATGGAGCTTGCAAGGTGTCGATGCTTGGAGAGTAGGTATGAGAGGGTGATGTATCCCAGAAGGCATGTATTCATGAAGCATCAATATGATGGGGTGATGGGGCCCTAAAGGTGTGGAATCGTTGAGTGTCGATACGACGGGGTGATGTCGCCCGAATGAAGTAGAAGCCTGGAGCATTGGTACATTGAGGTAGCTAAATCTAGGAAGGATTGGAATCCTTGAGTGTTGGTATAACGAGGGAGATGGAGCCTTAAAGGCACGGAATCATTCAGAGTTAGTACCACAGGGGTGATGGAGCCCATAAGGCCTGGAGGCCTGGACCATCGGTACGATAGGGTGATAGAGCCTGTAAGGCGTGGAATCCAATATAATCATTACGACAGGGCAATTGAGTCAATAATGAGTGGAAACCTGGCGCGTCGGGAGGATGGGTCGATGGAGACAGAAAGGAATGGAATCTTGGAGCGTTGTTACGATGGGGAAATAGATCTTGGAAGGTGTGGTATCCTTGAGTGTCGGTACGATGGGGGGATGAGGCCCAGAGGTCATGGAAGCCTGAAGCATCGGTACGATGGAGCGATGGTGCTTGAAATGTGTGGAATCCATGAGGATCAGTATGAAGAGGCAGATGGATCCTTGAAGGCATGGAAGCTAGGATCATCAACAAGATGGGGGAGATGGATCGCAGAAAGCCTGGAAGCTCGAAGTATTATCCCATAATGCAGACCAATAGGAGTAGAGTTATGATCAAATTGTGCCCAGTATCAGTTATTCATTGAAAGACTCAGATTTGACATAGGGAGGGCCTCATTGATGGATTTTATAGATGCATTGGGGAGGACTTCAATGCTAGTTGATGTCAGGTACTGGGAGGAATCTTGTGCCTGAATAGTGATGCGGGGAGTACATCCGCATGGGAAAATGATGGTGATGGGGAGGACACCTGTGCATGAATAGTAGCGGAGAGGGGAGGACCTCTATAGAGGCGGATGTGGGAGATTTGGAGGCCTCCCATTCCTGAATAGTAGCGATGTGGGGAGGCCATCAGCAATGTCCTGTTATGGCAATGGATAAGAATCTCATGCTTGAATAGCATTGGTGCGGAGAGGCCCTCTGTAGTCGCTAATGATAGCAATGGGCAGAACTCCCATGCTTGAATAGTAGCGTTGCGGGGATACCATCTGCAATGGTTGATGATGGCGACAGGGAGGACTCTCGTGCCTTAATAGTAGCAGTGAAGGTAGGGATCCATTTTGGTTGATGATGGAGATGGGGTGGACTCCCATTCTTGAATAGTATTGTTGTGGAGAGGACCTCTATAGTGGGTCCGGTTTCTATTGGAGATGTTCCATTTGATTAGGGGTGGTATCCCACTACGTGTCCCATGAGGTCTGTAGTGTCAAAGAGATGTCGATGAAGTTTGGGAGCAGATTCTCCCTGTATGGCCCATAAGGGCAGTGAAGTCAGCAAGAAGTTGATGGATTTTGGGGGCAGATTACCCTTTTGGCCACATAATGTGGAGGAGTTAGTGATGAGATGATGGATTCGGGCGAGGATTCACCATGTGCAGCCACTTAAATCGGTGGATTCGGTGACAAGACGATGGAGTTGGGGGTGGATTCCCCCTGTGTGGCCTGTTATAGCGACATTGTCGACAATGAAACAATGGAGTTGGGGGTTGATGTCCCATGTACGACCACTTAAGGAAGAAAGTTAGGTGATGATCCGATGGATTTGGGGGGATTATTCCCATTGTGTTGACTCTGAGGGTGGTAGAGTAGGCGAGGAAACAATGGAGTTAAGAGAGGATTCCCCCTGCTCGGCCTCTGAATGTGGCAGAGTCGGTAAGGAGATGTTGGAGTCGGGTGGCGGACGCCCCCAGCTCATCCTCGGAAGGCGGTGGAGTCGGTGAGGATACAATGGATTTGGGGGGGGAGGATGCTCCCTACATGACCTCCCATTGTGGCCTGGCCAGTGAGAAGCTGATGGAGTCGGGGGAAGATTCCCCTTTTATGACCTTTTAAGGTAGTGGAGTCTGAGAAGAGATGATGAAGTCAGGGGTAGATCCCCCCCGTGTGGCCTCTTAAGTAGGTGGGGTATGTGAGGAGCCGATGGAGTAGGGGTGGATTCCCCCTGTGAGACTTCTTAAAGAGGCGTGGACAGTGAGGACCTAACAGATTCGATGGGCAGATGCCCCCTACATGGCCTCTTATCATGGCAAGGCTGTCGACGAGCCAATTCAGTCTGGGGGAGAATGCCCCTGCACTATCTATTAAGGGAACAAGGTTGGCGAGGAACCCATGGAGTTGAGTGTGGATGCCCCCTGTGCATCCTCTTAAGGTTGCGTGGTTAGTGAGGAGATGATGGATTCGGGACCCGTGGTGTAACGCCCCGACCCCAGCTACCCAGAGTCGGTGCATTACTTCGTAACATTGGCATGATCACAAAAGATGAAGTCTCGAAAGACCGATTAGTTTAGTAGCCTTGGAACCACTAGATACATTCGTAAACGTTACATTACATCATAAAGTGAAATACTAATAACAAAGTCTTCATAGTCCAAAATCATATCCTCTTCTGACTATCCCTGCAGGTCATTCATAAAATACTTCTTCACATCCTGGAAAATATTAAAACATTGAAAGGGGTGAGCTCAGATGCTCAGTAAGGATAACAATATTGCGGAATCTTTCATAAATAGACATAAAAATTTAAGGCAATGTATAACTAAAACAAAAGCCTTTTAAACTTGAACATCAACATAATATGGAAAAGTAAAATGAGATAATGCCATTTACTTATTCAAATGAATATTCTACTGGTCGAATAATCACATGCAATATCAATAACCACTTTCATAATGAGGGAATGTATAATGCCGGACATTCTGAAACATTTTGTCAAGGCCTCGGCCAAGACGTCTAAAATGATTAAGGCCTCGGCCAAAACCATAAATCAAATTGGGAAAGGGCCTCGGCCAATTCCACATCTAGTTGTCTCATGAGACATACCGATGCATCGAGGAGCTATAGCGGGCTCCACCCGTCACTTATTAAGTCCAATACATTCCTCATATGAATAGGTTTAAACATATCATAAACCATAACATAATCGTATCACATAAAACATGCATAAAGGAAACATAACATTTCCACATTTCAATCAAATGATATCAATACAACACATTGATATAATAAAAATTCTTTCAAAACCATTTTCAATACCAAAATAAAAGAACATTAAAACTTTGTATTTATTTTTCATTAAAAAAAGAGATGGCTTGTAGAGGAAGCCGAAACTCAAATAATGGTCACGGCGGCGGAGAAGTCGTTGTCGTTGCATGTGTACGGAAGGAAAAACATTCCCTTTTTGTCTTTTAGTAAAACACTTCGTATAAAAAAGATTCATTTTGAATAAACATAAAAGTCCAAGGGGGTTTATACACCGTATAAAAGAAAGTTGTGTATAAAACCAAATATGCCTCAATGAAAGGAGATTGAGACGAAGTCCTTAAAAAATCATTTTTAAAATAAAATAGATCTATTATGTGTATTCACTATAGGTATACGTAAAGAAAGTAAAAATACAAGATAGGACAAAATAATACCATGACGTAATTTGAAAGTAGGAGATTAACCCAAAGAATGGAAATTGGGTTAAGAAGTTCCCTTACCACGTGGCTGACTTGACTCAACCGTTCTTTAACCTCCTGAATAATAAACTAGAGTTAATATATACCTTATTAATAACCATTTTCAATTTCATTATCCTTATTATATCACTTATTACAATGATATGAACATTATGTAATTATTTAAGTTAATAACGGTCGTTTTGTCGATCTTTGGTACTTGAGTCAACAATAAACTTCTTATAATTACAAGTTGTTTATGTGGTAGAATATCCATTATCTCCAGAATTATATTCATGATTTAGATGTCATATATATCATATATATCCATTATATACATTCATTTATAATATTACGTAACATTTAGAGGTAAGAAATGAAATGCACCGTTCAAGGAGACGGTAAGCCGTACGTACACATGAACGCTACTTTCATTTCTATTTCGTATTTAATGGAATGAAATCATAATGATATAAATGTATAATATAATTCCAGTATAATATAGTGTATAATACCATTTAATCCATCCTTTATACATCCCACATATGGCATTAACGATTCAAATCACTTTGAGGGGGCGGTTGTCCGCACTTCCTAAAATGAAATTATCGCGTTGTACCCATAATGGAAATAATAAAGTATGCCATAAATTAGAAATACAGAAGAATAAGTATAACATAAACACATTATATATCATATATAAATATAGTCACATCTTAATGGCCACCTTTTAAGGTGTTATATGAGTGTTGAACAATCATCGTTTCCTGAGGCAGAAATTCGCCATCCACAGAAACTGTATGTTCTTTAACCATTAGATGTAGGTGGGTGTAAGTGTAGCTAGAATACATCTAATAACAACATCCTAGTATATTGAGGATACTGGTGTTGTTACAAAATAAATGAATAAAAAGATTTTAGGGGGTTGGAGAATAAAAATAAAACAAAACAACATTAGAGAAGACATTACCTCAAAATCGGGTAACTCTTTTTGATTTGAGCCAAAGGATTCCTTGGGAAGAGTTCTGCCCAAAGTAAGGCTTCTAGGAGTAAGAGAGGGAAGTTGGGAGAGTATTTGGGAAGAGTTTGGCCGAGCCAAATGGCTTGAAAGTGTAAATTAGGTGGGAGAGGTGGGGGCCTTTTATAAGTGGAGAGGAGGGGCACTTTTGGAAAGATTGAAATGCTACATTATTTCTCAATGCTTTTCGGATTCTAAAGGTACCACACTTATATAATTCGAGGCTAAGGTGATAAGGTTTAGAAATCTCCTTATCCAATAGGCTTTGGACAAGTGTAAGCCTTGGATTTTGCATTATCTTCTCATTTTATTTAAATCGTTAAATAATGAGGTCATCGCTGCATCATAATGATGTCATAAATAATTTAATTTATTTAATGTCTAAAAATTATTAAAAAAATACTATGATGTAGAAAATAGTTTTAGCTTTCTAATGAATATTTATAGTCAAAATATGGACTTGTGTAACCCCACTTAAAAACTGTTTTAGTAAAACAACTCATGTTTGTGTCAATTTAATTTTAACATTAAATAAATATATATTAATGTCATTTTCCAACTAAAGTGGCTCCATGGGGTCCCCAAGTTGACCCATGGGTTTTCTTGGTTTTCCATGACTCATCCAATAGGAGTAGGACAAGTGTCATGCTCATCTCATATTATTATAACATTGTTTGTACCTTAAACTACACTAATTACCTCTAATCGCGATTAAGAACTTAAAAGTTACTATTCACCAAAAAATTATTTTAATCTCATTGAACCACATTTTACTTCTTAATGACAACCATGTATGTCGGATTTTTGAAAATCAAATCACAGAAGTGGTAATATTTCATTTAAACGAAAAATCAGTTATTTAACTACCACTTAGTGGTTTCACTATTCATCCAAAATTGAAGTTTTTCAGAACAATGCCAAAATTTCACCCTAAGATATAATTGATATTCCGAATTCAAAAATGATGTCTGTTTTACAAAATTCCAATCATATAAGTTGCATTAATTAATTTTATAATTAATTCCCGCTGTCACAACAAATAGCGTGTTTTTAAGAAACAATTTATATCAAAAGATTGACAATTGTTTATGTCCAATTTTAATGTTAAATTAATTCCAATGACCACCATTGGATAAAATAGTAAAAATATATTCTAATTATACTTTAAAACCACTAAATAGTATAATTTATCACTATAAATTATTTTGATTAAAAAAGTTGTTTTAAGTATTGTTTCACTATTCATAAAAATTTTGATGTTCTCAGAAAATTATAAAAATTCAACATAGGATAATTTCGATATTAGGAATACAAAAATGAAGTCCATTTTGAAATATAAAATTTATATAAATTTAAAAAGTGGTTATTACTATTCATAACAGCTACTTTGATTAGTTGCAGTGTGTTAGAACTCGATGTTGCGTACAATGCAAGCTATTACATTATTGAATGAGAAGCGTATCATGGAAGCTCAGGGTGTTACATTCTCCCCTTCTTCAATAAATTGCATCCTCGCAATTTGAAATTTTTCTTTGAAAATAAAAGGTTGAAAAGAGAAAATACCTTTGAGGAAAACCCACATCGGAAATAAGGTTAATAAATATATAACATTAAAAGAAAGCAAGATAAGTACAAAGGTCACCCGATATAGCCCATTCTAGGATTCTATGAAAATATGGATATGGATGGGAAACAAACCATCAAGGTCTGATGGAGAGTTATAGAAAACAGGATTAGGAGAAAGTTTAACTACAAGAAAATCACAAACTTGTGATTGGTTAAACGATCATTGATTCTCCAGAAGGAAAAGTTAACCGACAACATTTTTTTTGAGTTACCTTTTATAAAGTTTAGGAATTTATTTAGGTGATTTACTAAGAACGTAAGGGAATATACATACTTGTCATGTAGACTTTCATTCTTTAATAAATTTTTACCACAAAACCATCTTTCACTCTAAAATGTAATACAACTCAAAAATATTCTATTTATCCTAATTGTATAAGGTTCCAAATATTAACACATATCATTTAGATTAGTAAAACTATTTTGTAATAACCAGGGACTTCCTGTAGGCTAGTGGTAGGAAATAACGGCCTGTCGCACTATGATTGTGGGTTCGATTCCTGCAGCTTTGTCCGACGCGACGAGTTATGCCCCACCCTGCAGGTGGTCCTTTTCCTAAAACCATAGTATCATAATATTCCAAAAATAATCTTCATAAATGCTTTAACCTTAAACAATACTATCCATGGTTCAACATAATCCATTCCAACCTTAATAGTTATCCAAAATACCTCCGTCCAGACTTTCTCTAAAAGGTCTCTAAATTCCAAAATCAATTTATCCGATTCCCCAAACAAAGTAAAGTTTCTCTTATTGTCACATACTAAAAATATGATTACCTTAATCATATTAAAACCTTTCTGAAATCAACAAGTACTGCAGTACAATCCATATATATATATCACATTATTTTAATAACCAGAATATAATCCATGAGTCTAAAAGCACCAATACATTAGTTATTCTGCTTCAACTGTAGTAACAGCATATGATTGTCCTTGATCCCTTGGCCTTTTCTGAGGTAAGTTTCCCTGACGCTTAGGAAATTCATTTTCATAATGACCCATTTCTCTACAATTGTAGCATTCAACATTGACAGCCTCTTTCTTTCCCTTGCAATCACGAGCCTGGTGACCCTTTTCTCCACATTTATAACAAAATCTCATTCCTTTTTGGCAAGTACAAGGGTGATTCTTCCCACAATTATCACATAATGGAAAATCCTTCTTTCCCTTTTTCCCTTTATCTGTCTCTTGTTCCACCGTTCTCTTCTTCTCTTTCTTTACTTTGTTGTCATAAGACTTAGAGAATTCCTTTTCTGTCTTGATAGAACACGAGACAATATCTTCGTACGACGAGATGGTTTGTGAGACTAATGCTCGACGAAGAAATGGTTTTAACCCATCAACGAAACGATCAATCTTAATCCTTGGGGTACGTATATAATCGGAAGCATTCCTTGCTAAACTTGTAAAGTTAGCCTCATACATTGCGACATTCTCATCCTCCTTCTGCGTCAGACTCAGAAATTGCCTTTCCATATCCGCTCGATGGTCTCGAGGAAAGTATTTTTCTAAGAACAGCTCTTTGAACTCCTGCCATTCCATGTTTGTTAATTCATCATCTTCCTTTGTGTTTTGAATTAGCGACCACCACTGATCGGCATCTCCAGTGAGGCGGTAAACTGCCATGACAACCTTCTCCCTTTCACTACTCCCCAAGGCATGGAATATTTTCTTTAAGGAATTTATCCATTGCTCAGCTACTATAAGATTTGTACTCCCATTGAAGGTTGGTGGTTGTTGCCTCATGAATCGATCTAACATTTGTCCTCCACGCTGTGGATCAGGGAGCTCCATGCGGGTAAGGTTATTATTCATAACCTGAGTAAGTTGTCCTAGTATGGTGATTAGCTGATCGGCACCAGTTGCATCACCAGCCCCACTATAATTATCTTGAGCAGGAGGGAAATCCCTACATGGAGTGTGTGCAATGATACGGTTTCCATTTCTTCCACTAGGCGCCATTTCTAAACAATGGCATAAACTAGGTCAGTTTATGAATCAAAATACATAATTCCATACTTATAAAATACTTAACATAAATTGAACTATTTATGTATATAATCCATAATCATAAAAATGTTTTCTTTGAGGAAGTATATACACATAAACCCTTCATAATGATTTGTAAAGAAAATGAGAGTTATCCTAATCATATCCCCCGAGAGTGTCGTAACCAAGAGTGCAGCAAGGCCCGTTGTCGTGCACCAGTTCCCGTTCGAGTCTAGCTCAAAGTGGTGTTTTCGTGTTTTACCCCTAGGTACATCTGTGTCAGAGCCGCCTCTACCTGCTCGTATCCAGACAGGGATGTATTTCTCGGAAAACTCATAACATCTCTATAATACCAAATTTCTAGGAAGTTCTTCTATACTAATCGTCAAAGTCTATCTTCGGGCTATGTGCTCTAATCAGAGTTTATCTAAATCTAGCTTCCAAGGTTAGTACTAAACTGCCTCTGATACCAACTGTAACGCCCCGACCCCAGCTACCCAGAGTCGGTGCATTACTTCATAAAATTGGCATGATCACAAAAGATCAAGTCTCGAAAGACCGATTAGTTTAGTAGCTTTGGAAACACTAGATACATTCGTAAACGTTACATTACATCATAAAGTGAAAAACTAATAACAACGTCTTCATAGTCCAAACTCATATCCTTTTCTGACTATCCATGCAGGTCATTCATAAAATACTTCTTCACATCCTGGAAAATATTAAAACATTGAAAGGGGTGAGCTCAGATGCTCAGTAAGGATAACAATATTGTGGAAGCTTTCATAAATAAACATAAAAATTTAAGGCAATGTATAACTAAAACAAAAGCCTTTTAAACTTGAACATCAACATAATATGGCAAAAGTAAAATGAGATAATGCCATTTACTTATTCAAATGAATATTCTACTGGTCGAATAATCACATGCAATATCAATAACCACTTTAATAATGAGGGAATGTATAATGCCGGACATTCTGAAACATTTTGTCAAGGCCTCGGCCAAGATGTCTAAAATGATTAAGGCCTCGGCCAAAACTATAAATCAAATTGGGAAAGGGCCTCGGCCAATTCCACGTCTAGTTGTCTCATGAGACTTACCGATGCATTGAGGAGCTATAGCGGGCTCCACCCGTCACTTATTAAGTCCAATACATTCCTCATATGAATAGGTTTAAACATATCATAAACCATAACATAATCGTATCACATAAAACATGCATAAAGGAATTATAACATTTCCACATTTCAATCACAAGATATCAATACAACACATTGATATAATAAAAACGCTTTCAAAACCATTTTCAATACCAAAATAAAAGAACATTAAAACTTTGTATTTATTTTTCATTAAAAAAAGTGATGGCTTGTAGAGGAAGCCGAAACTCAAATAATGGTCACGGCGGCGGAGAAGTCGTTGTCGTCGCATGTGTACGGAAGAAAAAACATTCCCTTTTTGTCGTTTAGTAAAACACTTCATATAAAAAAGATTCATTTTGAATAAACGTAAAAGTCAAAGGGGGTTTATACACCGTATAAAAGAAAGTTGTGTATAAAACCAAATATGCCTCAATGAAAGGAGATTGAGACGAAGTCCTTAAAAAATAATTTTTAAAATAAAATAGATCTATTATGTGTATTCACTATAGGTACACGTAAAGAAAGTAAAAATACAAGATAGGACAAAATAATACCATGACGTAATTTGAAAGTAGGAGATTAACCCAAAGAATGGAAATTGGGTTAAGAAGTTCCCTTACCTCGTGTCTGACTTGACTCAACCGTTCTTTAACCTCCTGAATAATAAACTAGAGTTAATATATACCTTATTAAGAACCATTTTCAATTTCATTATCCTTATTATATCACTTATTGAAATGATATGAACATTATGTAATTATTTAAGTTAATAACGGTCGTTTTGTCGATCTTTGGTACTTGAGTCGACAATAAACATCTTATAATTACAAGTTGTTTATGTGGAAGAATATACATTATCTCCAGAATTATATTCATTATTTAGATGTCATATATATCATATATACCCAGTATATACATTCATTTATAATATTACGTAACATTTAGAGGTAAGAAATGAAATGTACCGTTCATGGAGACGGTAAGCCGTACGTACGCATGAACGCTACTTTCATTTCTATTTCATATTTAATGGAATGAAATCATAATTATATAAATGTATAATATAATTCCAGTATAATATAGTGTATAATACCATTTACTCCATCCTTTATACATCCCACATATGACATTAACGATTGAAATCACTTTGAGGGGGCGGTAGTCCGCACTTCCTAAAATGAAATTATCGCGTTTTACCCATAATGGAAATCATAAAGTATTCCATAAATGAGAAATACAGAAGAATAAGTAAAACATAAACACATTATATATCATATATAAATATAGTGACATCTCAATGGCCACCTTTGAAGGTGTTATATGAGTGTTGAACAATCATCGTTTCGTGAGGCAGAAATTCGCCATCGACAGAAACTGTATGTTCTTTAACCATTAGATGTAGGTGTGTGTAAGTGTAGCTAGAATCCTTCTTATAAAAACATCCTAGTATATTGAGGATACTGGTGTTGTTACAAAATAAATGAATAATAAGAGTTTAGGGGGTTGGAGAATAAAAATAAAACAAAACAACATTAGAGAAGACATTACCTCAAAATCGGGTAACTCTTTTTGATTTGAGCCAAAGGCTTCCTTGGGAAGAGTTCTGCCCAAAGTAAGGCTTCTAGGAGTAAGAGGGGGAAGTTGGGAGAGTATTTGGGCAGAGGTTGGCCGAGCCAAATGGCTTGAAAGTGTAAATGAGGTGGGAGAAGTGGGGGCCTTTTATAAGTGGAGAGGAGGGGCACTTTTGGAAAGATTGAAATGTTACATTATTTCTCAATGTTTTTCGGATTATAAAGGTCCCACACTTATATAATTCGAGTCTAAGGAGATAATGTTTCGAAATCTCCTCATCCAATAGGCTTTGGACAAGTGTAAGCCTTGTATTTTGCATTATCTTCTCATTTTATTTAAATCGTTAAATAATGAGGTCATCGCTGCATCATAATTATGTCATAAATAATTTAATTTATTTAATGTCTAAAAATTATAAAAAAACTACTATGATGTAGAAAATATTTTTATCTTTCTAATTAATATTTATAGTCAAAATTTGGACTTGTGTAACCCCACTTAAAAACTATTTTAGTAAAACAACTCATGTTTGTGTCAATTTAATTTTAACATTAAATAAATATATATTAATGTCATTTTCCAACTAAAGTGGCTCCATGGGGTCCCCAAGTTGACACATGGGTTTTCTTGGTCGGCCATGACTCATCCAATAGGAGTAGGACAAGTTTCAGGCTCATCTCATTTTATTATAACATTGTTTGTACCTTAAACTACACTAATTACCTCTAATCGCGATTAAGAACTTAAAAGTTACTATTCACCAAAAAATTATTTTAATCTCATTGAACCACATTTTAATTCTTAATGACAACCATGTATGTCGGATTTTTGAAAATCAAATCACAGAATTGGTAATATTTCATTTAAACGAAAAATCAGTTATTTAACTACCACTTAGTGGTTTCACTATTCATCAAAAATTGAAGTTTTTCAGAACAATGCCAAAATTTCACCCTAAGCTATAATTGATATTCCGAATTCAAAAATGATGTCTATTTTAAAAAATTACAATCATATAAGTTGCATTAATTAATTTTATAATTAATTCCCGCTGTCACAACAAATAGCGTGTTTTTAAGAAACAATTTATATCAAAAGATTGATAATTGTTTATGTCCAATTTTAATGTTAAATTAATTCTAATGACCACCATTGGATAAAATAGTAAAAATATATTCTAATTATACTTTAAAACCACTAAATAGTATAATTTATCACTATAAATTATTTTGATTAAAAAAGTTGTTTTTAAGTATTTTTCACTATTCATAAAAATTTTGAAGTTCTCAGAAAATTACAAAAATTCAACATAGGCTAATTTCGATATTAGGAATACAAAAATGAAGTCCATTTTGAAATATAAAATTTCTATAAATTTAAAAAGTGGTTATTACTATTCATAACAGCTACTTTGATTAATTGAAGTGTGTTAGAACTCGATGTTGCGTACAATGCAAGCTATTACATTATTGAATGAGAAGCGTATCATGGAAGCTCAGGGTGTTACATTCTCCCCTCCATCAATAAATTGCGTCCTCACAATTTGAAAATTTTCTTTGAAAATAAAAGGTTGAAAAGAGAAAATACCTTTGAGGTAAACTCACATCGGAAATAAGGTTAATAAATATATAACATTAAAAGAAAGAAAGATAAGTACAAAGGTCACCCGATATAGCCCATTCTAGGATTCTATGAAAATATGGATATGGAGGGGAAACAAACCATCAAGGTCTGATGGAGATTTATAGAAAACAGGATTAGGAGAAAGTTTAACTACAAGAAAATCACAAACTTGTGATTGGTTAAACGATCATTGATTCCCCAGTAGGAAAAGTTAACCGACAACATTTTTTTTTTGAGTTACCTTTTATAATGTTTAGGAATTTATTTAGGTGATTTACTAAGAACGTAAGGGAATATACATACTTGTCATGTAGACTTTCATTCTTTAATAAATTTTTACCACAAAACCATCTTTCACTCTAAAATGTAATACAACTCAAAAATATTCTATTTATCCTAATTGTATAAGGTTCCAAATATTAACACATATCATTTAGATTAGTAAAACTATTTTGTAATAACCAGGGACTTCCTGTAGGCTAGTGGTAGGAAATAAAGGCATGTCGCACTATGATTGTGGGTTCGATTCCTGCAGCTTTGTCCGACGCGACGAGTTATGCCCCACCCTGCAGGTTGTCCTTTTCCTAAAACTATAGTATCATAATATTCCAAAAATAATCTTCATAAATGCTTTAACCTTAAACAATACTATCCATGGTTCAACATAATCCATTCCAACCTTAATAGTTATCCAAAATACCTCCGTCCAGACTTTCTCTAAAAGGTCTGTAAATTCCAAAATCAATTTATCCGATTCCCCAAACAAAGTAAAGTTTCTTTATTGTCACATACTAAAAATATGATTACCTTAATCATATTAAAACCTTTCTGAAATCAACAAGTACTGCAGTAAAATCCAAATATATATATCACATTATTCTAATAACCAAAATATAATCCATGAGTCTAAAAGCACCAATACATTAGTTATTCTGCTTCAACTGTAGTAACAGCATAAGATTGTCCTTGATCCCTTGTCCTTTTCTGAGGTAAGTTTCCATGACGCTTAGGACATTCATTTTCATGATGACCCATTTCTCTACAATTGTAGCATTCAACTTTGACAGCCTCTTTCTTTCCCTTGCAATCACGAGCCTGGTGACCCTTTTCTCCACATTTATAACAAAATCCCATTCCTTTTAGGCAAGTACAAGGGTGATTCTTCGCACAATTATCACATAATGGAAAATCCTTCTTTCCCTTTTTCCCTTTATCTGTCTCTTGTTCCACCGTTCTCTTCTTCTCTTGCTTTACTTTGTTGTCATAAGACTTAGAGAATTCCTTTTCTGTCTTGATAGAACACGAGACAATATCTTCGTACGACGAGAAGGTTTGTAAGAATAATGCTCGACGAAGAAATGGTTTTAACCCATCAATGAAACGATCAATCTTACTCCTTGGGTTACGTATATAATCGGAAGCATGCCTCGCTAACCTTGTAAAGTTAGCCTCATACATTGCGACATTCTCATCTTCCTTCTGCCTCAGACTCAGAAATTGCCTTTCCATATCCGCTCGATGGTCTCAAGGAAAGTATTTTTCTAAGAACAGCTCTTTGAAATCCTGCCATTCCATGTTTGTTAATTCATCATCTTCCTTTGTGTTTTGAATTAGCGACCACCACTGATCGGCATCTCCAGTGTGGCGGTAAACTGCCATGACAACCTTCTCCCTTTCACTACTCCCCAAGGCATGGAATATTTTCTCTAAGGAATTTATCCATTGCTCATCTACTATAATATTTGTACTCCCATTGAAGGTTGGTGGTTGTTTCCTCATGAATCGATCTAACATTGATCCTCCACGCTGTGGATCAGGGAGCTCCATGCGGGTAAGGTTATTATTCATAACCTGAGTAAGTTGTCCCAGTATGGTGATTAGCTGATCGGCACCAGTTGCATCACCAGCCCCACTATAATTATCTTGAGCAGGAGGGCAATCCCTACATGGAGTGCGTGCATTGATACGGTTTCCATTTCTTCCACTAGGCGCCATTTCTAAACAATGTCATAAACTAGATCAGTTTATGAATCAAAATAAATAATTCCATACTTATAAAATACTTAACATAAATTGAACTATTTATGTATATAATCCATAATCATAAAAATGTTTTCTTTGAGGAAGTATATACACATAAACCCTTCATAATGATTTGTAATGAAAATTAGAGTTATCCTAAGCATATCCCCCGGGAGTGTCGTAACCAAGAGTGCAGCAAGGCCCGTTGTCGTGCACCAGTTCCCGTTCGAGTCTAGCTCAAAGCGGTGTTTTCGTGTTTTACCCCTAGGTACATCTGTGCCAGAGCCGCCTCTACCTGCTCGTATCCAGACATGGATGTATTGCTCGGAAAACTCATAACATCTCTATAATACCAAATTTCTAGGAAGTTCTTCTATACTAATCCTCAAAGTCTATCTTCGGGATATGTGCTCTAATCAGATTTTATCTAAATCTAGCTTCCAAGGTTAGTAGTAAACTGCCTCTGATACCAACTGTAACGCCCCGACCCCAGCTACCCAGAGTCGGTGCATTACTTCATAAAATTGGCATGACCACAAATGATCAAGTCTCGAAAGACCGATTAGTTTAGTAGCCTTGGAAACACTAGATACATTCGTAAACGTTACATTACATCATAAAGTGAAAAACTAATAACAAAGTCTTCATAGTCCAAAATCATATCCTCTTCTGACTATCCCTGCAGTTCATTCATAAAATACTTCTTCACATCCTGGAAAATATTAAAACATTGAAAGGGGTGAGCTCAGATGCTCAGTAAGGATAACAATATTGCGGAAGCTTTCATAAATAAATATAAAAATTTAAGGCAATGTATAACTAAAACAAAAGCCTTTTAAACTTGAACATCAACATAATATGGCAAAAGTAAATTGAGATAATTCCATTTACTTATTGAAATGAATATTCTACTGGTCGAATAATCACATGCAATATCAATAACCACTTTCATAATGAGGGAATGTATAATGCCGGACATTCTGAAACATTTTTTCAAGGCCTCGGCCAAGACATCTAAAATGATTAAGGCCTCGGCCAAAACCATAAATCAAATTGGGAAAGGGCCTCGGCCAATTCCACGTCTAGTTGTCTCATGAGACCAACCGATGCATCGAGGAGCTATAGCGGTCTCCACCCATCACTTATTAAGTCCAATACATTCCCCATATGAATAGGTTTAAACATATCATAAACCATAACATAATCGTATCACATAAAACATGCATAATGAAAACATAACATTTCCACATTTCAATCACAAGATATCAATACAACACATTGATATAATAAAAACGCTTTCAAAACCATTTTCAATACCAAAATAAAAGAACATTAAAACTTTGTATTTATTTTTCATTAAAAAAAGTGATGGCTTGTAGAGGAAGCCGAAACTCAAATAATGGTCACGGCGGCGGAGAATTCGTTGTCGTCGCATGTGTACAGAAGGAAAAACATTCCCTTTTTGTCGTTTAGAAAAACACTTTGTATAAAAAAGATTCATTTTGAATAAACGTAAAAGTCAAAGGGGGTTTATACACCGTATAAAAGAAAGTTGTGTATAAAACCAAATATGCCTCAATGAAAAGAGATTGAGACGAAGTCCTTAAAAGATAATTTTTAAAATAAAATAGTTCTATTATGTGTATTCACTATAGGTACACGTAAAGAATGTAAAAATACAAGATAGGACAAAATAATACCATGACGTAATTTGAAAGTAGGAGATTAACCCAAAGAATGGAAATTGGGTTAAGAAGTTCCCTTACCTCGTGTCTGACTTGACTCAACCGTTCTTTAACCTCCTGAATAATAAACTGGAGTTAATATATATATTATTAAGAACCATTTTCAATTTCATTATCCTTATTATATCACTTATTACAATGATATGAACATTATGTAATTATTTAAGTTAATAACGGTCGTTTTGTCGATCTTTGGTACTTGAGTCAACAATAAACTTCTTATAATTACAAGTTGTTTATGTGGTAGAATATCCATTATCTCCATAATTATATTCATGATTTAGATTTCATATATATCATATATATCCAGTATATACATTCATTTATAATATTACGTAACATTTAGAGGTAAGAAATGAAATGCACCGTTCATGGAGACGGTAAGCCGTACGTACGCATGAACGCTACTTTCATTTATATTTCCTATTTAATGGAATGAAATCATAATGATATAAATTTATAATATAATTCCAGTATAATATAGTGTATAATACCATTTACTCCATCCTTTATACATCCCACATATGGCATTAACGATTCAAATCACTTTGAGGGGGCGGTAGTCCGCACTTCCTAAAATGAAATTATCGCGTTTTACCCATAATGGAAATCATAAAGTATGCCATAAATGAGAAATACAGAAGAATAAGTAAAACATAAACACATTATATATCATATATAAATATAGTGACATCTTAATGGACACCTTTTAAGGTGTTATATGAGTGTTTAACAATCATCGTTTCGTGAGGCAGAAATTCGCCATCCAAAGAAACTGTATGTTCTTTAACCATTAGATGTAGGTGTGTGTAAGTGTAGCTCGATTCCTTATTATAACAACATCCTAGTATATTTAGGATACTGGTGTTGTTACAAAAGAAATGAATAAAAAGAGTTTAGGGGGTTGGAGAATAAAAATAAAACAAAACAACATTAGAGAAGACATTACCTCAAAATCGGGTAACTCTTTTTGATTTGAGCCAAAGGCTTCCTTGGGAAGAGTTCTGCCCAAAGTAAGGCTTCTAGGAGTAATAGGGGGAAGTTGGGAGGGTATTTGGGCAGAGGTTGGTGGAGCCAAATGGCTTGAATGTGTAAATGAGGTGGGAGAGGTGGGGGCCTTTTATAAGTGGAGAGGAGGGGCACTTTTGGAAAGATTGAAATGTTACATTATTTCTCAATGATTTTCGGATTCTAAAGGTCCCACACTTATATAATTTGAGGATAAGGTGATAAGGTTTCTAAATCTCCTCATCCAATAGGCTTTGGACAAGTGTAAGCCTTGGATTTTGCATTATCTTCTCATTTTATTTAAATCGTTAAATAATGAGGTCATCGCTGCATCATAATGATGTCATAAATAATTTAATTTATTTAATTTCTAAAAATTATAAAAAAATACAATGATGTAAAAATATTTTTAGATTTCTAATGAATATTTATAGTCAAAATATGGACTTTTGTAACCCCACTTAAAAACTGTTTTAGTAAAACAACTCATGTTTGTGTCAATTTAATTTTAACATTAAATAAATATATATTAATGTCATTTTCCAACTAAAGTGGCTCCATGGGGTCCCCAAGATGACCCATGGGTTTTCGTGGTCGGCCATGACTCATCTAATAGGAGTAGGACAAGTGTCATGCTCATCTCATATTATTATAACATTGTTTGTACCTTAAACTACACTAATTACCTCTAATCGTGATTAAGAACTTAAAAGTTACTATTCACCAAAAAATTATTTTAATCTCATTGAACCACATTTTACTTCATAATGACAACCACGTATGTCGGATTTTTGAAAATCAAATCACAGAAGTGGTAATATTTCATTTAAACGGAAAATCAGTTATTTAACTACCACTTAGTGGTTTCACTATTCATCAAAAATTGATGTTTTTCAGAACAATGCCAAAATTTCACCCTAAGCTATAATTGATATTCTGAATTCAAAAATGATGTCTATTTTACAAAATTACAATCATATAAGTTTCATTAATTAATTTTATAATTAATTCCCGCTATCACAACAAATAGCGTGTTTTTAAGAAACAATTTATATCAAAAGATTGACAATTGTTTATGTCCAATTTTAATGTTAAATTAATTCTAATGAACACCATTGGATAAAATAGTAAAAATATATTCTAATTATACTTTAAAATCACTAAATATTATAATTTATCACTATAAATTATTTTGATTAAAAAAGTTGTTTTTAAGTATTTTTCACTATTCATAAAATTTTTGAAGTTCTCCAAAAATTACAAAAATTCAACATAGGCTAATTTCGATATTAGGAATACAAAAATGAAGTCCAATTTGAAATATAAAATTTCTATAAATTTAAAATGTGGTTATTACTATTCATAACAACTACTTTGATTAGTTGTAGTGTGTTAGAACTCGATGTTGCGTACAATGCAAGCTATTACATTATTGAATGAGAAGCGTATCACGGAAGCTTGGGGTGTTACACGTGGCCCCCCTGGGCAGCCTCATATGGTGGCGGGGAGGGGTCGGCCATGAGTTGATGGAGTCACGGGGTGGATGCCCCCTACAAGACCTCTTAAAGATATGTGTTAGGTAAGGAGCCAATTGAGTTGGGGGATGATTCCACCAATGTGGACTCATAAGGAGGAGGGATTAATGAGGAGTCGATGGAGTCTGGGGCATATGACCCTTGCGTGGAATCATAAGGTGGCGAGTTTGGCGATGAGATGATGGAGTCGAGGGAAGATTCCCCTTGCACGGCCCCTTAACTATGCGGGGACAGTGAGTAGCCAATGGATTCGATGGTGAATTCCCCCTTAGTGACCTCTTAAAGAGGTGGGGTCAGTGAGGAGGTCATGGATTCGAGAGAGGATTCCCCCTGCGTAGCTTATTAAGTATGTCGAGTCGGCATGGAGGAGATGGAGTCAGGGGAGGATTCCCTATCCATGTCCTCTTATATCAGAGAGGTTAGTGAGGAGCCGATTGAGTTGGATGAAGATGCCCGTTGTGCGGCTCATAAGGAAGCGGGTTGGCAAGGAGCCAGTGAAGTGGGGGGAGGATCCCCCTTTGCGGCCTCTTAAGGTGGTGGGATCCGAGAGGAGTCGATGGACTAGGGGGAAGATGACACCTTCAACGTCTCGAGGATCCAATTGAGTTGGGGGCTGGATCACCCCTATATGACCTATTATTGTGGCGGGGTCGGTGAAGTTACAATGTAGTCCGGGGGAAATTTACCCATGCGCGGCCCCATAATGTGGCAGGGGACGCGAGGATCCTATGGATTCGGGGTAAGATTTCAACTACGTGGCCTCTTAAGGTAGTGGGGTTGGCGAGAAGCCTATGGAGTCGGGGGAGGACTCCCCCTGCACGGCCTCTTAAGGCGGTGGGGTCAGCAAGGAGCCGATGGAGTCGGTGGAAGATGCCCTATGTATGACCTCTTAAGGAAGCATGGTCAGTGAGGAGCCGATGGAGTCAGGGGCGGATTCCCCATGTGTGGCCTCTCAAGGCGGCAATGTTGAGGAGGATCTGATTGAGCATAGTCTTCATACACCTGTTGTCACTCATCGTCCCGCGCATAATGGAGAGGAGATTTGCATGGGTTATTCATCAATTTTCTCAACATAAGTTGTCTACTCGCTATTGAAGGAGAAGAGATTCATCTTGAGTTCCCCATTTATGTTTCTGAATCATTCACCGGGGAACACATCTTGTTTTTGAGGATGTGCTGGATGTTTCCCCACATTTCTAGTTTCCAATGGCTGGTGGCATTGGTCGCTTTTTTAAGGATGTTTTCTCCTTGATTGAAACGGGATGATAGGATGTTGGTTCCTCTTTACGTGGATTCCTCCTCTTAACTCATATTTCATTCTGGTTCTCCCTTATAGACTTGAGTTGTGTATCGTGAATCATGTTCCCAGTGCCATATCTTTTTCGATACCGGTTAATTACACTACTTCCATCTAGACATTCCTTGGGGTCTTGATAGGTCAGCAGCCTTCGGTCGGAGTATATGGTAACATCAGGCATGTCCGGGCATCATCGGATACATGGACATCAAGAGACCTATATAATTGCCCATAAGAGGGAATGTCAAGGGTGTTGAACCTGACGTGTCCCACATCGGTCATGGGTATCATATTCCAGAGCAATGAACTTGAGGTTTTCCCCAGTTTCCCATGAATAACATGAGGTATGTAACAAGTTTAAAATCTTGTGGAGATGGTTATGCTAAAGGATTGTCTTCTGAGGTTTTTCTTAGGAATCTCATGTGTAACACGAGGTTGGACATAAGTTTAACAAATTGTATAGAAATAATAAGAGTGATCAGAACTTCCCATAGAGAAATATCAAATTGGTACATCCCTATTATGTAACCCTGAGATGTTTTAAAATATGGGTGGATCAGAATGCCCAATGAGGATGGATATAAGGTGTTGTGTCCCATAGAGGGAAAATATCACACTGTGAATGATGATCTAGACACCACTGAGGGAAAATATGAAAGTGTGAACCCCAAAATGTGGAACATCAGTTGGATAAGTTATAATTCCCTATGAGAGCACACCTAGGGCTGTGTGTCCCATAAAGGGAATATGTCACCCCATGGAGGTGATATGGACACCACTAAGGGTGGATCAGGGATAGTTCAACCCATTATGGTGGAAACCAAGGATTTCGATTAGGTGTGATTGAATCAAATAGAGTTTTACTACTTATCCTCTATAGAAGACATGGATGAAAACCCACATAGTTTGAAGGGGTGATGAATCGAGGTGTACACAAAGGAAATTATCCTAGAGACATCTTTGGGCTTATGCATGGATAGAATCCTGTTGCAAGAGGGAAACTCTTAGTTGGATGGTTATGGATGGTGTGGGTCTTGTGCATGTTTAGATATCCAAATGGAAATGGTGTGATTCAACAGGGATGTGGGGGCCCAGGATGGAATCAGGATAGATAATGGAGTGTTGACTTAAGTGGATTAGGAATGAGATAGAACTATTATGAATGTGATAGTAGCCTTGGTCTTGAACCTTAGAGAGGCTTTATATGTATCCTCATGGTAGGGAATCAATGTTTGTGTAGTTCATAAGGTGGGGTGATGGGACACCTGAGGCAGATACCCTTGAGAATGGAAGCATAGTTGGGACTTCGAGGAAGTAGAACATCCGGGTTGGGGCGTGAAATTCCTGAAACACAAAGGCTCATGGGAGAGACTGGAATGGGACATGAATGATGGGCTTGAACCTGAGGGAGGTTTCCTACATATCTTTGTGGTAGGGAATCAAAGTCTACGTAGTTCATGATGGGGGCATAGAATCAGGGTGTGCGCATATGACAATGACCTGACGACATGTTGGGGAATACGGGTGGTTAGTATCCATGGTTGTTTTGATTCCACTAGGAGGGACCAAGGATGTGGATCCCAACATAGGGGACTACAATGGCTTACCATCAATTTAAGACAACAATGGCTTAACTCTGTTTGAGGTTCTATTGTCTTACCACTGGTTGGGTTTCCAATGGATTACCACTGGTTGGGATTGAACCTCAGGGAGGCCCCCTACATTCCCTATATAAGAGACAGGGATCAAACCCCACGTAGTTCGAAAAGGGCTACCAATTTTTGGGGTTGAACCTCAGGGAGGATTCCTATATACCCTATCTATGATAAATGGATCAAAACCCATATAGTATGAATGGGTAAAGATTAAATTTGTGTTAGATGAAAAGTGGAATACATTTTAACATCACACATGACGAGAATGAACCAACGTGAAGATAGTTTGGATCGATGGTTAATGGGATTGAACCCCAGTAGGATTCATACGTACCATGAGTAAGCGATAAAGATCAAATTCCACATAGTCCGAGATGGAGGATAGAGTTTAACATCATGCGGGATGAAAAGGGGTGTATTGTGTAACGTAGTGAATGATGAGGGTGGACCAACATGGAGTTGTTGGGACCAATGGGTGTAGGGATTAAAGCTCAGGGAGTTATCCTACATACCTTTATTAGGATACAAGTATCAAATGTCACATAGTTCAGGATGATTGGTGTCGTTTAACATCATTCAGGAGGAAGGTGAACCGACGTGAAGGGGTCAGGACAAGTATTTGTTGGCCTTGGACCTTAGGGAGGCTTCCTACATACATTTTCTAGGAGAAAAAAAAAATCAATTTTCATGTATTTTAGGATGATATAGGCAGTTTGACAACATGCGGGATGAAGGTGAACCGACATGGATGTGTCCGGACAAGTAGGTGTTGGCCTTGAACCTCAGTGACGCTTCTTATGTTCCTTTCTTGACATGGGGAAAGGATCAAAGTCCACGTAGTTTTGAATGGGATTTGGTATTACCTGATAAAGCATCCCATGGAGGATGTAATGGTAACTGTTTACTCTAAGATCATGTTAGTCATGCTTGGTGTGAGAAAAAAGGGGCAACAACAGACATGGAAATCATGGTGAAAAGGTGCATCCATGAAGGAATACGAATGGGGACTACACATGGAAGATGCTCGGGTGCTCTTAAGTAGCATCAATGGTGGATGGGGATTACACATGGATGTTTCTAAAGTTCCGCTATGGAGCGGTATTGGTGACTGGGATTTATGCATGGAAGTTGCTCAGTGTTTCTAAAGAGCAGCAATAGTGTATAGGGATTACACATGGACACTACCCATAATGTATTCCTCATGTCTGGCCCTGAGGGAATCCCAACTCACTGGTTGGTTGAGGCATATAATTGTGGCAAAAAATTATGCACCACTGCATAAGCGGGATAATGCCAAGGGCATTGGAATCGGTGCGAAAAAAGGGAGATAAAAAGTTAGAATCACATGTCAGACATTTGGAATGCGGTGAGGGTGGAATGACGATGTCGGATAACTATTGACCATGTTTGAAACACAGCCTCCATACCACGTTATCCAGAAATGGGGAGAAAAAATGAGGGTTGATTATTGACTGTGACCTAAATCGATGTGTATTACAATGTCTTTCGGGGAATTGGACCAAAATGGTAGGTGAGCCGATGCGGAATAGGACCAGGATGTTAGGGGGTCCTAGAAGAAATTAAATTGGATGAATATATAAATGAAGTACATGCAAAGCATGAGGTGTAGTGATAGAATGTTTGAACAAATTCCAACCCTTTTGAAATTATTCCACTATAATTGTGGAATGAGGTATCTTATGATTTTACATAAGACATATCTTATTTGCAACAAGAGGCATCCTATTATTGAGTGATAAGGCATACAACAATTTATAGTCATGTAGGGAAGACTGTTGGAATCTTATTAATGGTGCATAAGGAATCTCTTGTTTGGATCAAGAGACATCATATATTTTTCACATAGCGAGTACTCCGGTTTATAGTCCTTTAGAAAGGACTGTAGGCATATTATTCTTGGGGTATAAGTAATTTCATTTTTGGAACAAGAGGCATCCTAAATTTTTCGTTTAGGTTGTACCCCAGTTTATAGTCATATAGAGAGGAATGTTAGGCATACTTTTCATTGTGTATAAGGAATCTCTTGTTTGAAGAAAGCGGAATCATATGTTTTTTATATAGGGTGTACTATAGTTTATAGTCATGTAGATATGACTTTTATCACCTTATGCTTGTCCCATAAGGCACCTCTTGTTTGGAGTAAGAGGAATCCTATGATTGTAACAAAGGGTGAACTATAGTTTAAAGTCATACAGATATGAATATTTGGCATATTGTGCTTAGAAATGGTTGGTTTTAATGATTATGCAAGAATGAAACATTCGGGTTCAACCTGGTATAGAACATAAGTTATTGGGTTTAGAGGACTTTCTTAAGCAATGGTTCGACTCAAGTAGTTTAAGGAATCATAGATGAGAATGTCAACTCAAGACATGTAAAAGGGACCAAGATGAATATGATGACTCAAGTTATTTCATCGAGTTTGGAGGCGTATCAATAATAATTTTATTCCATGGGTGGAAGATGGCTACACTTAAGGTCATAATGGAAAATTTCGACATCCTATCTCAAAAAGTTCATGATGCGACCATAACTTTGTCGTGAGGGTTAGTGAAGGAAGAAAAGGGATAGGACCATGACCACAGCTCGGGACTGAGCCTGAGAGGGGGTAGCCTCTGTGGTATGGACTTCTGGGCATGAAGTTAGGATCCCCGTGAAGTATTTAGCATCATAGTGGAATAGGGTTTGCAGAGCTATGGGTCTCATGGAGCACGATACTATGCAATGGTCAGGGTCCTACAGAGAAGATTCATAGATGAAAGGTGCTCGCATAGTATGTACTCATAGATAATAGGTTATCATGGAGAAAAGGGGCTTCACAGATCTCATGGTATCGTCAGGAAAAGGGAATCACATAGCAATGAGTCATGCGGAGCAAAGGGGTTTCGCGGAGCATTGAGCAACCCGAAGTAGCTCCCTCCTTCGCCAAGGGCGGAGCCCTTTTCACAGGGCATCACATCACTGGGCTCTAGAGAACCGTTAAACGGGAGGTCTTCCACCCAAGGGGAAGAATAACAATGCATCTGAAGGGGAGTGATCCAGATATTTATAGGCGATGGAGGTCGGTGGAGCTCACCCTGAAGAGTAAATGTCCATCGTGAAGATAAAATGATGCTACAAATGATGTCGCGCTCCGAAACTGGGGGGAGTTCCCTCAAGTTTTTTGTACTCGCGGAGGCCACCACCACTACCTTCGTAACACTTTCTGAGGCTCCGGTCATGTTTCCTCATGTTTCTCGTATGTGTGGAGGCTACATTAATGTCCTTTGTGGTGCTCGCGGATGCATTGATCATGTTCCTCTAGTCCATGATTATGGAGGGAGCTTCGCGAATGGGCTCTACGAACCAGTTTTCCAGCCAAATTTTGAATGTACATAACTCTTAATTCAAAACTCTATTCAGGCTCTACGACTATTCAAATCTAAGATTGTAAAATATGATACGCTCTTGGACCATTTATGGAAGCATTTAGAATATCATTCAGCTATTTTTCCGATGTCAATAGAATCCCAGAGCACCCATCCATCTCTATAGAAATCCAAACGGTTGCATCCTAGAGTTGGTGCCTACTTTTTTACAGTTTTAAAATATACAAGGTATCACATACCGAAGGATTGATCATTTTATTACTATTTAAGGACTGTATACATAAATAATTCCCATATTTCATTGTAAATATAATGTAAATAGCATGAGAAAAATTTTCACATCATTGATATTATTCATAATATACTTCTCTACATCATGGGGAAAGGGAAAAAATCATGGTTGACTATATATGTTCAGTAAAAGAAACCAATATTAGTATTAGTCATGAGTAAATAAGACCAATTCAATATTTGAATATAAATACCCAAAAAATATTCTTTTTAGTTAATAACATTAGCTATATACGCATCCATGGATAATATCGATAAATTAATATCATGTGAAATAATAAAATTTTTATAAATAAAAAAAATTTCTAACACCAAATGTCATGATATCATACATCATGATATCATTATTATCAAATACGTGTGCAAAGAGAGTTTAATCATTGGATATTTTTATACTATAAACCCATTTAATTTTTCTAAATGGATTTTATCCTGACACATATCGATGAATTATGACCTATATAATTTTGGGCCCCACACATCTCTACATGTCCAGTACATTCCTATTATATTGAATGATTAATTTAATTAAAATCAATATGTAATACCAATGAATAATTGTATTATCTAATGTATAAAAAATATACATATTTCTGTAGTCAATCAAATAAAATTCAAATTAAAAAGCAATTTGTTGAAACGTACACTATTTAGGACATAGTCGTATCTATTAAAAAATAAAAATAAATATTTATGATAAATTTAATTTTCATTTATCAAAAGAATGTTATTGTTTTAAGAGAAATGTACTATCCAAAAAATTAATATGACATAATAGTTAATACTAAATCCTCAAAAGTATAGGTTTTTATAATAAAATAATTTCCTCTGATGAAATAAATAAAATGGAAGTGAAATAATAAAATTTATTTCATAAAATATTTTTCATTGTAAAAAATTTGAAAAAATTGAATATAATATAATGAACATAAAATTGTTGTGGTGGAATGAAAATAAATTAATGTTGTACAAATTAAAAAACAACATACCTATTGAATTTTTCTATATAATGTTCAAATAAACCATCAGGAATACAACACAAATATCCATTAATAAATATTTAAAACACAATGATAACATAAAATGTACATGGAAAATAATTTATGTTAATAAAATGGATTTTTGTAAAACATTTTTAAAAAGTATTGACATTAAAGAAAAATAAACCCTATTAAAAGAGAGATAAAATCAATTTTATATATATTATATTTTTTATTCAAGTGAAAATTATATAGTAATCTAGAAGATAAAGTGTAAAATTCTTAAATAACCATATAATAAGAAAATTGATTTTATAAAGGAACAATTGTATGGTTCCTTCAAGTAAAATTATAGGGATTAAAATTGATTGTAAAATAAATTCATCATATTTGGTAACATTAAAATAGGATCCCCTTTATACAATGAAATTAATTGAATAATTTATCATCAATAATATATATATAAATATATATATATTCTTCTTAAATAAATAAAAGGGTTCATATAATAACCACATAAAATTTAATAGGTGAGTAAAACCAAATATGTCACGATGGATTGGAAATTGAGTTGAAATCCCTCGCTTCAAGATTAAATTTACCCTTACATGATTTTAACATCATATAGAATAAATTTGAATTAATTATTAATAAACAATAAAAAAATATAAATATCTATAATAACTTATGTGACATATTTTTAACATTTCATCACCTATTAATTAGCAACCTTTCGTTATTATCATTATAAATTTCATTAAGTATATTTTTCTAATTCACATTTGTACATTGATATTATGGTCCTTTTACATTAAATGTAGATCCATTATATCCAAAATATTTATAATGGTATAAATAAAATATATATTCATTAAATATAAAGAGGTATCTATAAAAGAGAGTGATATAAAATAAATTAAATGAAGACAATAAGACGTATGTTTTCATAATCCTTTTTTCACATTTAAAAAAAATGGAATTATAGAAAGTGATATAATAATAAAACATGAAAGGATAATTTTATATAATATATACTATATATTCATTAAATTTATCCTTATTACCATCCATGTTATCTGGAACTGAAAAATAGAGCACATCTCTCCGTGTAGGTGGTAGTCCTCACATAAGCATGATAAAAATTAACATTTATTAACTGATTGGATTATATAGAGGTGTATATTGCATTATAATTTCAAAATATCAATTATATCATAAAAATAATACATATTCCTTGTTCATATATTTATAATCATCCATGTATAGTGGGGACAAAAAAATATGATTCTGCGTGGAGATGGTACATAATATATATGAAAAATCAATTATTTCATTTTTAGTATTATGAAAAATAATTGGAATATGTTTGTAAAAATATCATAATTAAATAAAAATAATATTTTTAATTTTTATTTCTAATTTTTTGGATCGGTAAAATCGTTTTTGTGGAAGTATAATAATAAATAAACACCAAAGAGTTAGTATAGAAGATTAAATATTCTTTTTTAGATTTTCATTATATCCCTTAATTAAGAAACTTCAAATAGTTTTTTTGGAATAAAAACAAGTAATTAATTGATATAGAAGACAATAAATTTTTTGGTCAATAAATGTTTCACAATGTGTGATTGCACCATGATTCGTTGTTTAATTTTCAACCTTATTCATCTGTGATAATCTAGTTTTGTATTGAAAATATAGAAATAATAACAAATTTCACTTCATCATTGATTAAATTATTTTTTTATCACTATTAAAATGATGAATTTTATTTGTTTTGGTATTTTCATTTTAGGTGGAGGTTATATAGAGGGTCCATGACGAAGCTCATGAATAATATGGAAAACTACAAAGTATCCAAGCACACCTGGGGACTTAGCCACACAATTATTCTAAAGCATTCATCCACAAGGGCATATATTTTATGGGATGGTCTAAAATTATTTTGGATGTAGCATTTATGAAAGAAAAATATCTCAATTTGTTCATCTGATGGCCCATATGAACTAATCTGTCTAGGCCACCACATCTGCAAAATGTCATAAGTAGTGTGTTGTGTTCTATCAATATCTCAATGTTTCAATGTCCAAATTGAACCAAATTTTCTGTTAAGAAAGTAAACAGGTAGGGATAAAAATATGTGATTTTATTCAAATTTAGATAATACTTTTTGGGGATCTAAAACCATTGGCTAAGTGGTTTCTTGAAATCTTGGGTCTCACCGTCCAATTTTTTTTTTAAAATGATACATTAGGCTCCCCATTATCAAGTTCGGCCAGGAAGGAAAGATAATGTATTTTGGAGACCCAGAGGATTAATATCCTCATCTTATATGTTCTGGAGGCCCCATTCATCATAGGAGAATCAAGGATGAAGGTGAAGGTCTACTAGGGCCTCCTCCACATCTAGATGGTGAGCTAAACGGTGAACAATAATTTTGAAGGAGCGATACATACTTGGGAGGGAGTTCCATCACTTGTTAACATATTGGTTTTGTGTATTATTTGTGAGAAATATTTCACTTACGTTGAATCATTATTTTATTATCCCATTAATTGGTCAATAAATTATATTCAATGTGTGATTGCACCATGATTCACTATTTCATTTTAAACCTTATACCCATGTGCTAATCTAGTTTTGTATTGAAAATTATAAAAATAATAACAAATTTCACTTCATTTATGATTCATTTATTTTGTTTGTATCACTATTAAAAAGGTCAATGTATCTTTTTTGTTTGATAAATTCATTTTAGGTGTCACTGATATAGAGGGTCCATGACAAAGCTTAGGAAAAATAGGTCAAAGTACACAGGATCCAAGAACACCGGTGGACTTAATTGAACACTTATACTAAAAAAAGCATCCACATGGGATTATATTTTGTGGTATGGTTAAAAATTATGATGAATTAAACTTTTATGAAAGAAACCAATCCCAATTCATCCATCCAGTGGCCCATCCAAACTAATCTTTCTTGGCCACCATGTATGCACAATGTGAAAAGGGGTGTGTTGTGTTCTATTGATATCTCAATATGTCCTTGTCAAAATGGTTCCCAATATTCTGTTACGAAATTAAATAGGCGGGGATAATACTTTTTAAATTTTATTAATGTGGGATAATACTTTTTGGAGGCCTAAAACCACGGTCCAAGTGGTTTCTCGAAATCTGGGGGATCCAAACCACGATTCAATTTTCCTTCAAAATGATACCATGGGATCCCCATTATCATTTCGGACATAAAGAATGTATATGAAAATTTTAAAACACAATGGAGTTATATCCTCATCCTATATGTTCTGGAGGCCCCTATAATCATAGGGAAATCATGGATGAAATTTATGTTCAACCCAAGCCTCGTCCTCATCTTGATGGCAAGCTAAACAGTGGACAGTAATATTGATGGTGTTGCACATACTAGGGATGGAGTTCTAGAACATGTTTTCCTATTGTGTTTGTGTAATTATTGTGTTAAATGATTAAAATATTTTTATTCGTGATTTTATTCTCCAATTAATTCATTTATTTTGTTATAATTAAGGGAAACACATTTTATCACAACACTGATTGGGTTGAGATTTCGAGTGGGGATCATGGGTGGTTTCAATTGGACAACATAATAATCCTTATTTTTTACACACTATCGTGATATTTAATTTCTATATGGTAGAACGTGTTCTATTATTGAGTTCAAAACCTTGAAATCGTGATTTTTCTATCAAGGTTTGCTTCTTTGTGCATTATCTTAAGAGGAAAGATGGGAATCAAGATCTTGAAAATCCTCAACTATAGAATTACATTAAACCAAATAAATTTTCAGCACAATGAAATATAATATATGTGTAGTGAAATTTAAATGAATTAATTATATCATAATTCTTAAAAAATAACCTTTATTAATCAACTATTAAACACATTAAATTATGTAATTTTCTTAATAGTATTTTCTAAACCACCCCCGTTTTAGTAATTTTTTTTAAAAATATATACACGAATATTATAATTTTTACTTGATAGAGGACCTAGGTTATTTCCGAGGATATAAATAAATATTAAAATCATAATAAATTTGATTTTTTATGAAAATACATTAAAATTTTGGCACCATTATTAGTTAGTGCTTTTGTTTTCAATGTGAATTTTTTATAATAATTTTGCAAATTTTGTAACTATTAATTTTCTTCTTTAGTTTAGTTATTGATTTATAAAATATTTATATTATGTAGGATATGTACATGATGTTTTATAATTTGGGATATTTACCTACTTTTGAACCTAAACTGGGGAAGACCATATGTTAGCAACCCAACGACACACAAAAACCATTTTATGGAGGACGCATCACATCTTGGAACTCTTCTTAATATTTCTTCCTCTTATGGAACCAACATAAAAACTAAAATAAAATTTCATAACATGGATGAAAATAATATTACACTAAAATAAATAAACAAAATTTATTTTTATATCCTTCCCATATATATTCAAATGCAAGACAAGGCACCCAATTGGGAACTGAAATGTAGTTTAATCCATTTATTACCAAGATTCCATGGACATGTTGGAGAACACCGACATAAGCATTTATAAGAATTTAACACTATGTGTTCAACCAAAAAACCAGATAATTTGGATGAAGAATAGGTAAATCATAGGTATTTTTCTTTTTCATTATAAAATTATGCAAAATGATTGGATATATTATTTTTATTCCTCAATTAGTGGTTGGGTGGACATGAAAAGAAAAATTCTGATACATTAGAACTGAAATAATAATAAAATAAATAGGTGGTATAATATAATCATATGGGGAAACACTTCATGAATACAAGGAAGAATTTAAATGACTTTGTTCAAGATTCCAACAATGAGAAATAATTGATCAACTATTAATACAATATTTTTATGACATTTTGATTCCTATTGATTGAAAATGATTGATGTTACTGCAGGTGGTGCACTATTTGATTAGACCACAATTTTTGTAGCAAACATAATTGAGAACATGGTGTAGAAACTCAACATTTTGGTTCAATGTTCAATGTACCAATTCAAGAAATACATTAGTTGCAAAAGTATGATTATTAGAAGGTGGAAACAATGTTTGAATAGGTAAAGACCCTTATACAACAAATTTCTTTTTTTCATGGGAAATGCCAATATCCTCCTCTCATCCATTGTGTTATATTTTCTTCTGACACCCAATACTCTTACAAATTCCTTTAACAGAGAAAAACTTTATAGAGTTGTGAGGCAATATTACCCGGCCTCCTATATAAACAACTCTTTTGTCAATAACCATTATATCCTTCCAACCGGGGTGGAATAAAAACCAATATTATAGGAAAGGGGGTATTCAAACCAACATCAACAGCCATTGAACCAACCATAGAAGTGTAGTAATGCACCACCACCTAGAAATCCCCAACCATAGCAATGTACTTTACAATATATCCCTTAAAACCCAAAGCCTTGCCTAGAAGACATGTTGAAACAAATGGATCCCAATAATATCCAATTAAAAGAAATCACCAAAGCTACCATACATGACCTAAATATCCAATTAGGCTAACTATACATCTCAGTGGGGGAAATCTATAGTAATGGGTTGGGTAAACGATCATCTCAACCACTATTCCACCCTAGGGATAAGGGAAATTTCAGTGTCATCACTGTTAGGAGTGAGACTCAACTTAAAATCCAAATTAAACCTACTTTAGATTCATCCCCTATTGAGGGAGGCACCATCCAAACTATTGAAATTATTACAAACTTTTAAAAACATTATCCTAGGAAATTCCTTTCCAAAGGAAATAACATGTCTATTTTTGAGTGACCTAGCCCAAACATTCCTCTTAAATCTCCCCAAAGGTCCACACAACCAAGAAAAAAAATAAACATATATTAATAAAGAAATAATGGAAACGTTCAAACAAGTGTAGGTTAACATCCCCTTGATCGATTTCATGATGGAAATTTGATGATACACAATGTTTTTTAAGGATATATGTACACACCGAAGGTGAATTCATAATTATGGGAAGACGATCTTAGGAAGGAACATATCAACATTGATAGATCCATCCCTTCCCACCAAATACAACGATCCATGAAACTTCTCAATATTGTGGACCACAGGGGAGTATTCCATTCCTAATGTTATTCTTGATTTTGGTTCCTATATAAATGTGATGCCTCACTCTATTTTCTCCTAATTTTTTGTCAAGGAATTGAATCCCATAAATATTGTTGTTTAAGTTGAAATCAATATTTCTTCACACCCCTCGAGAGTGTTAAAGTATGTTCTTATGAGGGTGTAAAATTTAATTTTCCCAACTGATGTTCATGTGCTACAAATGGTAGATGATAAGATGAATTGACATACCCTAATTATATTTGGGAGTCATTTCCTAAAAACATCCAAAACCATAATTAATTTCCACAATGTTACATTATCTATTGAGTTTGGTGGTATCATTATCCACTCCAACATCCATGATTCCATGAATCACCCCTCTAAAGAACATTCCTCTCTCTCTATTAACTCTATATATGTACTCCATTTACTTGAACAATCTTCTTCCAATTCCCCTGATCCAAATTATATACTTTCATCCATAAATGAAATGATAGTTAATGAATAATGCATTAAATGTTGTATCAGTCTATAAAATTCTAATGCATGTTTGTTAATTAATAATTTGTTTAACACTATGGATCTTATAACCATCGATGATACTACTAATCTAGTAAAATATCATTCCACATCTGAGGATGTTACTAATGAGTAATTATATGAGATCAATAACCTCCCATTGACACATTCACTCTTTTCAAGCCAAAATTCACCTGATTTGGAACTAATGAATCTTCCTCAATATTTATAATATTCATATCATGAGAATGGAAACAAGATTCATCTCATAATTTCTTATTCACTCCCTCCAGACCATGAATTGTGACTGCAAGAAATTTTTAGGGAGTACAAAAAAGATTTGGGATGAAGTATTGCTGAAAATCCTAGAATTTTCCCATCAATTTGTACATTCATATATTGTTAAATATTGGGGCCAAACAATTGATGCTGGAACCACGATGACAACACCCCAACCTCATAAATGTTAACAAAAAAAAGGTAACAAAATTATTAGCTTTTGGAATCATTTATCCCATCTCTGATAGCCAATTGGTTAGGAAAATTCCTCTAGTTCCTAAAAAAACTAGTCTAATGGAAATTAAAAATTATAATAATCAATTGGTTCGAATTAATTTGAATAATGGTTGGAATTTCTCTATATAATATCATTGACTAAACTAACATGCTAGGAATGACCATTTACTATTGTTTATCATTGACTAAATTCTTGAAAGGCTATCAGGGAAGTCCCATTACTGTTTTCTTGAAGGGTATTATATATACATTTATACCAATATTCACTCAAGGATCAGTAAAAGAAAACTATAACTTTCCCCCTTAGCACATTTTCATATAGAAGGATTACATTTTTTCTTTGAATGATTGTTTCTGAAAATTTTACACCGGGGCGCGCACGCGTGTCCGTCACGCATGGGAGGACGCGTGGCTTGTTGCCCCGCATTCCCACTTTCCAAAGGCGGGCGACATTCGTTCCTTGATCAGAGACGTCTGCTCCATGATCAAAACGGGTATGATGGGATGTTGGTTCTTCCTTCCATGGATTCCTCCTCGGAGCTCATCACCTAGTCTGGGACTCCCTCATGGACTTAAGACTGGTTCGTGAAGCTCATTCCTAGTGCCATATCTGCATGGATGCTAGTTAATTATGTTGCTTCCTTCGAGACGCTCCAAGGGGTCTTATCGTGGTAGTAACCTTCGGTAAGGAGAATGGTCACGTTGGGGTGTCGTTGGCATGTCTTGACGCTGGGGATCGACATGTCTGTCTTCTTTCCCTTATCACAGGGCTTCTCGAGGGCGCGGAAGCCTGAGGCATCCCACATTGAACGTAGGGAATTGTGTACTATCTGAGGTTTTCCTCAGCTTCCCATGTTTAAAACAGGGTATGCCGCGAGTTTAACTTCTTGTGGAGATGGATTAGACAGATCAGAACACTGAGAGTGTATCAGATTGAAGAACCCCCTAGGGAGAACACCGATGTTGGGGCCAGCACGTGGGCAGCTTCCCAGATAATATAGAGTAGGATGGGGAGGCATGATCTCACCAGGATGTGGCGGCCCGGGTAAGGATCAGGATGGGTGATTGAGTTACGGGATTGAACATCGTGGAGGCTTCCTACGTACCATGTGTTAGCACGGATCAAAGTCCACGTAGTTCGGGGAATACTGTTTATCGTCGTGCAGGATGACATACAATTTAACGTCATGCAGGATGAAGGATACAATTTATCGTCATGCGGGACGAGATACAGTTTAACATCATGCGGGACGAGGCATAGAGTTTAACGTCATGGGGGACGAGGTACATTTTAACGTCATGCGAGATGAGGTAATTTAGGGCTTATGCTCTAAGGAGGCCCATGGTGTTGGCGAACCGACGTGAATAAGTCGGAACGACCGGGTGGTTGGGTTGAACCTCATGGAGGCTTCCTACGTACCATACGTTAGCACGAATCAATGTCCATGTAGTTCACTAGTATGGGGCTTACGCTCTGAGGTGTCCCATAAGTGGATGTCATGTTCGATGTGTGCTCTAAGCCCACGTGAGTCATGCTCGGTGTGAGAAACAAGAGGTAGAAGGGACCATACGATCACGTCGCAAAGGGTGCATCCATGAGAAGTGGAAAGGGTCTTACGCGTTGAGCGGCCCAAAGAGAAAATAGGGGCTTACGCATGGTTAGTGGCCCTGGGTGCCAGGTCTTACTCTAGGATGGAGGCCCGTTGTGTGACAAAGTGCAGTGGGACAGGGACTCCACTTGCCTTGGCAGGGGGGAAGTATGGAGGTGCATGGGTGCAACCGTCCAAAAGAGAGGCTAGGGGCTTACGCTCTGAGGCGGCCCTTCCCCTGTGGAAAAACTCCACTCCAACAAGGGGGATCTCATTCCATGTGAGGAAGAATCTATTCCCGTGGAGACGAGTGGGCATAATGAATTCCCGAAATGGGGGGACCCTGTGTGCGAAGCACGGGGTCAGACCACAGTTTAACGTCATGTGTTAAGGACGAGGTGCTTAGCAGTATAACGTCATACATCTTGGACGAGATGGGTTCGCTCCACACCCCTAGGGCTTACATTCCCAATGCCCTCTACCCCTTGTGGGAGGGAAGGCATCAGCAAGGCCGTAGTGATGGGGGGCCGCAGGGTGAACCATTGAGGGGTCCACGTTAGCGTGGCTATGCGAAGAAGCAATAGCCGTTACCGTGCCTATGCAGAGAAGTATAAGGCAAGGAAATGCAACGGGAAACATGTCCCAAGGGACCTTGAGGTTACTTCGTACGAGCCTGGAAGGCCGTACGGGAAAACAACGCATGGCGCGCATGCCCGGCAGGAGAAACATCAGGTGCCGGCGCGGAAAGGCAGCCAAGGGGCGTCAAGGTGAAGGGGTCCTGGTTGTTGCGCGCAAAAAGAAGGTTTGCGCGCAAAACACCAGGATGGCATGCAATTGGACCAGAGGATTGTGCGGAGATGTGATTGCACGCATAGGAGGGGATTGCACGCATGGGGTAAAGATTGTGCGCAAGGGGGGAACTTGGAGGAGTGAGCGAAATCACATAAGCCAGTGGAGTTCCGCGCAAAGGAGAACCCCGGGGCAAGGTTGCGCGAAAAGAGGAATTACCTAGAAGTCATCCTGCGTGCGGGGGAGTCTGAATTGCGCGCACGGGAGCCATTATGAATTCCGTAACCCCCAAACCGTCAGGGGTCACCTTTTATTTATAGGCATCAGCTTGCGCGGAATCTAGGCGGCGTGCGAAATCTTCCGCGCTGGGAACCGTCGGCGCGCAAAGCATTACCACGCGGAACTGGGGCACGCAAAATTGCACGCACCATCAGCTCAATTACGCGAATCCTGGGAATTCATCATGTGAACCTCATTATTTCGCACAAGTCCTCTTTAATTTCATGCAGCACTTCCCGAGCCTCCGGACTAGGCCTCTGATTCCAAATATGACTTCGCTTTGTCATTTCAAAACCTCCTCTAGGAGTTATGGACTTTTTCAGCATCTACAAATGCGCCCCCTCAGAATTTGATCAGCGAGAGGTCGCAACGGTCAGATTCCGAGGGAAACGTCAAAACGCTGAAGCAGGGCCTATCCTGGGCACTTATTGCACAAAAAACCGGTGGGGCATGCAAAACGACGGATAAGCGTGAAATTCTCCCTCTGTGCAGTGCGAAACCCTGTCCTTGCCTATAAAAAGGGGTGCTGGGTCTCGAATCCGTACAGAATCATTTCCGTGTGATAGGCTTAACGCTCTCATGCGCAAAATTACTCCCGCAGTTGTGCGTAAAAACACTCTGGAAGCGCGTAATTCCTTCCGAATTTCAGCCGCACATGCGTTCCTACTCGGGCTATTCTATGCCTAGCATTCCAATTGCACACCCAACTCCAGGATTTCACACCGCCACTTCAGATTTCGCGCAGAACTCTCGGATCCCGTGCACTACATCCTGGTTTTGTGAAACTCTCGAAATATTCGAGATGGCCGAAAACCGAGTTGATGTGGGGGAAGCCGCCGCTCGTAGGACCGAAATAACAGAAAATGAGGAGGTTTATGGAACTAAGGTGAATGTTTCCAACAATCTGACATTGTTCAATCTACTGACTCCATCCCAGAAGATGTATCCCCTATCTGAAAACATCCTGCTCTGGAACATTTTCATCCTGGAGGAGGTGCCTCTGCCGGGATTCGAGGTGGACACACCATGGTCATGGGTGACCAGGTAGGACGAACGTCCTTGCTAAAACATTACCAACAACAGCCATCCTTCTAGGGAAACCAGACATATGGACGTATAAATCCGGAACCCTAGGACTTGGACCATTGCGTACCCTTAGGGGATTTTATGTAAGCAAGTCCGGCAACTCGAGGCTACCCGCGCGGTAACCGGGCGACGGGTGAGGAGGCAAGGTGCCACCAGAAGGGGAGAACCAGGGGCACGTCCGGTAGTGTGGCCTGTGTAGGTTGGGATCTCAATGGCGGACACATCACACGGTGTCGCCACGACCTCGTTGCCCGTGGGGGTTTCACAAGAGGCGGCCAGGGAACTGCCCGGGAAGCAGATAAGATACCTGCTCAAACCTTCCCAAGATGCAATTTTCTCGGCACTGTGGTCGGCCTGGATGACCCGACGACAATCGCTGAGTGTGGAAGCCGTCTGGTAGAAGGTCATGCCAAACGGGATCCAACTGCCAGGGGTCGGGCTCATTTGAGTTACTGACCGGGTAAACTTCCATCGGTGGCATGCTTATCTGACGGCCATGGACACACACGCACACCAAAGGGGTTGGCATGCGAGGCCACCTTTCCTAATGAAAGTGATGCTCGACCAGGAGCATGATCTGGAAGTGGTGCTGCCGGGAGAAGGCGACAGTGACCCGGAGTATGAGGGGGAGGAGACCGGAGAAGACGAAGGCGATAGGGAAGATGAAGATGAAAGAGAACCCGAAGGTGAGGGGTCACAGGGGGCGACCTACCAAGGGAGTCTCTGAGAGAGTGGCGAGATTGTCGACTTTGATCTTTACATAACCTAGATTCTCGAGGTTTGCCTCTATCCTCATTCATTTCCCTTTTTCATCCATTCTCCTTTTCAATTTCCAAACCCTCTCTCTACCTCACTCAGGAGCACCTAAGCATTGGTCATGCATCCCCACTAGAGGAGGGAGTAAGGGAATCTATGGGACAGGAAGGGTATCCAACACCCATCATTGAATTGATAAGCGCAGAGGGGTCTCCCATCACGACGGCTCTTGCAGCGGTCAGAATACTAGAGGTCGACCCTCTGGAATACTCTGAGACTCATGCTTCACTACTGGGGATTGTTATCAAAAGATCCCAACTAATCAGCATACGCCTTTCACAGTGATCTCAACATTGGAGGCTTGTCAGGCTGCGGAGCCCGGGCCCTCCGTGAGAGGACCAGTGGCGGACATACCACCTCGTTCAGATCATGCTTCCTGCACTAAGTCGGCCCTGGAAATCGGTGAGCAGAGGGCGGCGGGCATCATCGGCGCTGTTCTTGAGGTGAGGCCGGAGGCTGAAGGAGGAACCATCGCTGTTGGGGCGAGAGAGGAAGATCACCCGGATGTCGAGGATCGTATTCCTCATGAAGACATCCCTGAGGCAGATCCTGCCACCAACCTGCTGGCTTCCTTTCCTATGTACCGGCCTGCTGACCCTGAGAAGATAGATGACTTAGACTCAGAAGTGGCCGAGGAGAGCCGGGTGACACGTCGCAAAGGGTGGAAGTGTATCCAATGCTTTCTCAGACAGCCCCAGATGGATTGGTTGAGGCGGATGGGATCACTCCAGACTTGCTTTCTCTTCCTGTGCGCCGTAGGGGATGACGCTTAGCGCCTTTATCTGACGGTCCGTGATTACATGGCCGAGAAGATACGCAAGAGCAGCCAGTGCACCGATGTTGCCCAGTGACGGGAATGATCGGCGAATGCTTGAGCTTTCTTGAGGGTGTAGCGGGAGGTCCGACACCTCGAAGGGAAGGCGGCAGGGAAGGAGGCCTTCCTTGCGACGTGCTCTGAGCTCGTGGAACAACTTGCGGCCCAGCTGGTTGATGTGCCGGAACAACTGATGGAGGCGAGTCAAAAAATGGTTGTACTTCAAACCAAGTGGGTGCAGGCACAATCTAGGGTTTGTGAGCTATGCTCTGCAGCGACAGATGAGGAGAGAGTCTACAATGAGCATGAAGCGGTCCTGGAGGCCACCAGTCAAAGGGTAGCGGTGTTGGAAGGATCGATCTAGCACACCGACCCTTAGGGTATTTGTCTTGGCCATCTCATGAACTTCCTGGTTGTACTTCTCATCATCTCAATCCAATACATTTACAAATCCATTCATTTGTACCCTTGGTTTTATATTCTCAACCATAATTCCGAAATGAATAAAAACTCATCCCTATGCTCATGTGGGTCACACCCAACATGAGAAGCAAAGGATACTCAAGTTATCATTTCATCCAACTGTGGGGCATTAACCAAGCTTCAGGCATCCGAAATTGGGCCTGGATATCCGAGGAGAAGACCTCAGACTGATTGATATATCACCTTCTCAATGTGCTCTGACACACGAGCGAGGGAATGCCTGGGGCATTGAAATCCATCCGAACATAGGGAGATGGAAAGGAAAGATGAATCACGCTACCCGAATTCGGAACACTCTGGGGCAGAAAATGGAGGATAACTGTTAACCGTGGTGGAAATGTAGCATCCATATCGTGTTGGCCTGGAATGGGGGCAATAAATGAGGGCTGACCACTGACCATGTTCACAACACGGGGCCTAACTCAAATATTGCCTGCCAGTCTTCCGGAACTTTGGCCCAGAGTAGCAGGAAGACTATAGGTGTATCATCCATACAACTACAATAGGCAGACCAAAGGTCTATCATCCATATTATGGCAGCAGGCGGACCAATGTCTATCATCCATACTGTTAGGGGGTCCTGTCAAACATGAAAAGTTCTCCGGAACGTTGGCCCAGGACAGTAGGCGGACCGTAGGTCTATCATCCATACTGTTAGGGGGTCCCATCGAACATGAAAGAGACTGAGGATCCAAATAAAGGGGCACACAAAGCGTGGAATGTGGAGTGGTGGTTTGTTCGAACATAGTCCAACACTCCTGAAATTGTGCCTCCGTGGTGGAGGCGCATTAGGCAGACGTACCAACCTGATCACAGATCATCCCAATTTTCATACATGACCTCTCTAGTGAGAGAACTGTCGCTTCCCATTATTACTATGGGGAATCTCGAACTTATTCGGGGTAGTTGTCACGATTACACCACTTCCCAAGAAGTCAGGCCGGTGGGCCGAAAATAAGGAGGGACGAGATTTGGTAATCCCTGGTGCTGGACCCAAGAAGAAATGTACAGGTGTTCCTACGTATCTCATTAGGATGAGAATCAATCCACACGTAGTTCTTGAAGAGCAGTTTAACGTCATGTAGGACGAAATACTGTTTAACGTCGTGTGGGACGCAGGACACATCTCATCTGGGGATAGGCACGGTACGGCAAGTAACCTGACGTGAAGGATGACATAATCCCGCACCACACCGTACAATCCCACAAGAGAGACCGAGTCGTGAAAAGCCAAGGGTCTTAGTTTATAGTCTTAGAACTCGGACTAAAGAATAATGGGAACGGGAGACACACGGTAAAGCGATTGCAAAACCCAACGTGAATGGGGAAAAGCCCTGCTTACTATGTGCTCCTAGGGACGCGTTTAGGCCGACAGACCGCACACGAAAAGTGAGGTTGGGCCTGTGGGTAATTTCCCAGGTGCTCCTACGTATCTCATAATGATGAGAATCAAGCCATACGTAGTTCTTGAGAGGTAGCGCCTTAACGGCACGTAGCCGGGACTATATCATCGCCGTTTATGGTCATGTGGTTAGACCTGGCAGCAGATTTTAAGGTCGTATGGCTTGGACCAGGCAGCACAGTTTAAGGTCATATGGCTTGGACCTGGCAGTACAGTTCAAGGTCGTATGTCTTGGACTAGGAAGCATAGTTTATGGTCATATGGCTTGGACCAGGCAGCACAGTTTAAGGTCGTATGGCTTGGACCATGCAGCACATTTTAAGGTCGTATGGCTTGGACCAGGGGAAACACACACGATGCGATAAACCATACCTGATACGAATGAGGAAATAATCCCATACCATCACCGCACGTGATTTCGAGAGAGGAGCCTCGGGCCAAAGGGCCCTACGAGGGTTCAATAATCAGGGGAGGCAGGAGATTCTAGCTCCCAGCTACATTGGGCCCTAATCGCAATGTCTGGGTGACTCCTCGTTCCCCATGGGGATGAGGTTCAAGCTGCACGCAACCTATAAAGAAGAAACCCAAGCACATACGCTAGTGCTCAGATAGCGGGAGCCCAGAGAGACACCGTTAAATATCTTGGTCCGTCTGACGTGTGGGGGTTTACTGAGGGTTAGTACATGGAGTGTCAAGATTCCACCTTGACACGGTGTGGTGCAACATAGTGTTAATCATGCAACCAACATTTAGGGCCCGAATAAGCTGACGTGACGACTGAGGATTACTGCTGATCATGTTCGCAACACAGCATCCTGTCGCATTATCCTAGAGGTAGGGGAAAACAAATGAGCATCAACCGCTGACCACATTTGCAACACAGGATTTGTATCAATTTTTTTCCCGAAACGCTCAGGGGCATTGCCCCGTGACGGCAGGAGAGCCCTTAGGCATTGTATCGAGACCGTTCTTTGGGGTCCCTCTAGGTGTGAAAGAGGGTGGGGCCGGAATGAAGGGGAAAAAGAAGCATGACAAGAAGACGAAGACTTTCCTAAGTCGTATCTGACACTCCAGGTCCTAGAATAGAGTACTCTGAACACATTAGTAGTCCACTGGAACGGGTCAAGGGGCTCAGTCTGAGAGTGGACAAAACATGGCGGATTCCCGAGGGAAGGGCAGGTCAAAAAATAAAGAGGCAACTGGGAGATCGTGGGATCTCCTAAGAGATGGGGATGGACCTAAAATCTAAGTGTTTAGGTGGTCCTATGTATCCCATAAAGATGGGAATCAAGCCACACGTAGTTCTTGAAATAGAGTTTAACTTCATGTAGGGAGAAATACAGTTTAACGTCATGTGAGACGAAATACAGTTTAACGTCGTGTGGGAAGGGGAAATGATCTTAGTTTTAGGTCTTGGAACTCGGACCATTGGGGGCCCAGATATAGGGAAAAATGCAGTTTAAAGTCATGCTGGACCATGTAAGGATCTTAGTCTAAGGTCTTAGAACTTGGACCAAGGTGCAGTTTAGGGTCGTGCGGTACCGTACAGTTTAAGGTCAGCCAGGACCATGGACCTAGGAAAAGTACTCCTTGAGGATCCTGGCGTTGGTGGGAGGAGTAATAAGCGCACCATCCATAGTCACCAGGGAATACCCGCCATTGGGATTGACCTTATGGATAATGAAAGGCCCCTCCCATGTGGGCTCCATCATGGGTGGTTTCCTACCGGGAATCATCGGCGCTCTGAGAGACAGCACCAGGTCACAAGGCAGGAAAAAGGGGAGGCGAACCTTCTTATTGAAATCTTGAGACATCATGCTTGGATGCCTTTCCAAGTTATGTAACGCGTGAAGCCTACTTCCATCTAGCACTTCCAATTCGACTAGACAGATTTCAGAAATTCTATCTGGCGCATGATGGTCGTAGACCGCCGTGCGCAATGAGGGAAATTGGATCTCGATGGGCAGGACGGCCTCATCTCCACACACCAGGGAATACAGAGTCACCTGGGTGGAGTTACGATTCGTCGTCCTATAAGCCCAGAGGTCATTGGGGAGCTTGTCCGGCCAACTTTTCTTGTTCTGACCAACCATCTTTTGCAGAATGTTAGAGAGGGTTTTGTTAAACGCCTCGATCTGTCCATTCTCCTGCGCATGATAGTGGGAGGTGTGGTTATAGTGAATGATGTACTTGGCATACAATTTCCTCATCTCGGATGCTCAAAATTTGGTTTCGTTATCCGTGAGGATAGCGTGAGGTACTCCAAATCGATAGATGATATTGGAGCTCACGAAGCCAGCGATTGAACAGGCTTTGACTTCCTTGAGCGGGATTTCCTCTGCCCACTTGGAGAAGAAATCCTTAGCGGTCATGATGAACTGGCACCGGCGGGCCGTCGCCGGTGGGTAAGGTCCTAGAACATCCAACCCCCAGACTACAAAGGGCCAAGAAGACTTGGTAGTATAGAGAGGCTCTGGTGGCCGATGCACAATGTTAGCATGAACTTGGCACGTGTGACACCTCTTGGCATACTCGATGCAGTCTAGATCATGGAGGGCGAGAAGTATCACAACCTTCGAATTTGGTGGGACAACTTCGACCCAACCTGGTGGGCGCCACAATAACCAGCGTGCACATCATGCATAACCCATGGGATCTAGACTCCTTGAAGGCAACGGAGGAGAACACCATCAAATCTGCGCCTGTAAAGGAGCTGCTCAAGACTGGGACTGCTTTGAAGGGTGAACTGTGGTGCACGGCGTCGGATTCGCTCGCGCTCGGGTCGGTCCGACGAAAGATTGGCATGCTAGAGATATTCAACCAAGGGCGTCCTTTAGTCAAGAACTGTCTCGATTACCGCACCTGAAGCCCCTGGGGATCCTAACGTAGGGGCACGAGAAATGATATGGTTCACTCACGGGCCACGATCTCCCTTCGGAATGACAGGAACAATGACTCTCCGGTGTGCCACGTGGATAATTAGGTCATCTTGCTCGGGCTCCACAAATGATGCGGCCAGGCAGGCCAAAGCATCTTCTCGACTATTCTGCGACCGGGGAATGTGAACGACCTATGGCTGGGAGGGGAACTTAGCCATTAGACGAAGGGTGCACTCCCGCAATGGCACGAGTTCTGAATTCCTGACACCATAGTCACCATTGACCTTCTTGATGACTAGCTCAGAGTCCCCTTTTACATACAGATGGGGTACGTCAATCTCGGGAGCCAACTTGAGGCCAGTGATGAGGGCATGATACTCTGCCTCATTGTTGGTGCAGCCTTCTGACAACAGGAATGAATTTAGCAGAACGATATGCTCCAGGGTGATGAAGACGACACCCAGGCCCACTCTGTTAAGCCTTGGAACATTGAGCCTCCTACCGGTGGGGCTCCGGGAGGCACCTTCAAAGTGAATCTGACAGCATTGGATGGCGTGATTGACTAAGAGGATTGCCTCATCAGGAAAGCCTATTTCCAGTGGCTGGTCCGCGGATGTTGGGTGGGAAGCTAAGAAATCTACCAATGCATGTCCTTTGACAGCCTTCTGAGGTACGAACCTAATGTCGAACTAGTGGAGGATCATCGCCCAGCGCGCTAATCGTAAGATCAAAATAGGTCGGCTCATGATGTATTTCAACAGGTCTACCCGAGAGACTAGCTGTACCTCGTGGGGCTGAATGTAGTGCCAAAATTTATGCACGGAAAATACGAGCGCCAGACAACTCTTCTCGATGGGAGAATATACAATTTCCGTATCGAGGAGCATGTAGCTGAGGTAGTACAGGCTATTCTCTGTTCCCTAGTTGTTCTTCTGGGCAAGAAGTGCGCCGAGGGATCGCTCCAGGGCGGTCGCGTAAAGGACCAGCGGCTTTCCAGAAATGGGTGGCATCAATACCAGAGGTTGGAGCAGATACTTCTTGATTTCCTCAAAAGAGATCTGACACTCTTCGTCCCATTCATAGGCGGAACCTTTCTTCATGAGCCGAGAAAAGGGCTTACACTTGCCGTCCGGATTCACAATGAATCGTCGTATATAGGCTAAGTGGCCTTGAAGACCTCTCAGCTCCCGAATATTATTCTAGTGAGGCATATGACTGATGGACTTGATTTTATCTGGGTTGATCTCGATACCTCTGTACCTAACAACGAAGCCAAGAAACTTTCTAGAGGTGACCCCGAAGGCACACTTCAACGGGTTTATCTTCAAGTGGCGAGAACGGAGGAAGTCGAACACTTTATCAAAGTATTTGAGATGGTCATGGCGCTGATAATATTTTACCACCAGATCATCCAAGTAGCATTTCACGAGTGTCCTGAGAATCGGCTTGAATATGCGATGAATAGCCCGTTGATAGATGGAACCCGCATTCTTCAGGCCGGAGGGAATAACCTGGTAGCAGAAAGTACCCTGGGGGGCCATGAAGGTAGTGCCCTTTTCATCCTTGGGGGCCATCCAGATCTGGTTGTACCCAGAGTACCCATCCCTGAAGGATAGGGCTTGGAACCCGGCCATGGAATCGATCAACAACTCTGTCACGGGAAGGGGAAAATCAACCTTCGGAAAGTGGCGATTGAGATCACAGAAGTCGATACAGACCCTGATCTCTCCATTCTTATTACTAACTAACACAATGTTGTCTAGTCACCTGGGGTACTGGAATTCCTTGATGAAGTTGTCTTTGACGAGCTTATCAACTTCGACCTCAACCATGTCACCGTGAGAGGGGTGCATCTTCCGGGGAGGCTGCTTGAATCCGCGATGGTTTGCTGGAAGGCCAAGGCGGTGGACGGCTACCTAGGGATCTATCCCTGGCGTCTCTTCATAAATTCAAGTGATCACATAACGGTGGTGTCTGTGGATGTCTACGTACCGTTGCCGTTCCTCGGGGGGCATAGCGGCACTGACCAATATGGGTCTCGGGTCCGCCTCATTACCGAGGTTCACCTATACTAACTCGTCGACTGTGGTGGGGACGCCCTCCTCAAAGGAAGGAGGAGAATCCTCCATGTCCTCCTCTCCACTTTTGGAGCTATCATCCATGGGGGAGCCATTTTGGGGCTGCCAGACCCTGATGGAAAGATGGTGTCGTCTTGGGCGGCAGAGGTCATCACGTTCGGAGACTCATGCACTGTGGAGACCATGTCGAAAAAGGCGGTTGATCCAATCCCATCAGGCCTTTGGCCCAAGGGGCCATGCTTTATGACATCAAAGCAGTAGTGGCGCGTTGGCAAGAGCCGGTCAATTCCGGCTCGGGGAAACAGACATGTGTGACGTACTGTCGTTTCCATGAGCCTAACATCCCAATATCGTATAGGGGTAGGGTCTCGGGGATCACTTGAGCCTGGTTGGTGTAAGCGTACGAGGTGATTTCCCGCTGTCGCTTGGACCCGAAAATATGCCCTCCTCTGGTACTCGAAATAATGAAGCACAACCCCATGTCGGGGGTCCTGGCCTCCAACTGATGGATTGGGAAGACATATGCGTCATCCAAACCTTCCCAGGGATCACTCGTTACATTGGCGGGCTCAACCTCACCTTCCAGGATCTGCATGTCCTTGCTCTTGCAATAGTCAGCGTCCAGATAAAGGGCTTCACAAGAGGCAAAAGTAGACGCATCTCCTTGGATCACACCCACTCGACCCTTAAGGGGGGGTATTTGCGGCACTGGTGATACGATGAGGGGACCGCTGCATGAAGGTGGAGCCACGGCCTGCCCATCAATGCATTGTAGGCAGTGTCCTAAGAGACAACCATGAATTCTGTGTTGGCAATTAAGACGGTGAACTGGGTCTTCAAGCGAATCTTGCCAAGTGGAGTTTGCTTGGTCCTGTCATACCCCAGGATCCTAAGTTCGGAGGGAGTTAAATCATCCTCAAACAACACCAGTTTTCACAGTGTTCGAGTTTGGATTAGGTTAATCCCGAAACCGGTGTCAACAAGATAGTGGTAGACTTCCACGCCATTGAACTGGACGGTGATGTACAACAGGCGAATATGCCCCTGTATGGGAAGGTCTTCATCTTCACCAGAAAATGAGATAAACGTCTGACATTCGGCATCCTCAATCGCCTTGGTGTGGAAGGCTTCTGTGGCCGCCACCTCCTTCTGAAACTGAAGGGGGATCCTTAGAGCTTCGGCGAGCACCTCATGCATTTCAGATGACAGACGAAGGGCCTCAAGGATAGAAAGCATTACCAGAATGCCAGCGAGGTGCCCCATAACATCATACATTCGAGCCAAATGCGAGATACTTCTTATAGGAGGCCGCTCTGCGATTGGAGGAATGCGCGCCCTACCAGCGGAACCAGTGACTGACTGGTACTAGGAACGTCTCGATGTTCACTAGTCGAAGCCCGAGAGGTGGCTGCTGTGCTAAGACCAGAAGGCTGTAGTTGGCTGGTGGCATGTCAGGGCTGGTCGCGGCACGGTCGAGGTGGTACCGCGTGATCCAACAACACAAACGGTGGTGGAGGGGAACCTGTCGACACCGGGTGAGGGGGCCGCGTGTGCCGAGCTCTGTATCGGGCCTGCTACCTGGTCTTAGTAGCGTGCATGGCCTGACTGGAGGTAACGACTATCATGCCCTGGCGATTCACGTAGCCACGGCTCCGCAGACGTTGGCGACGGCTGAGGACATTGGGAAGGTCCACCTGACGTTCCTCATCATTGGGAGTCAAAAAGGTATTTACCAACTCCAAGGTGTTAACCGAAGCGAACCCTGGGCTTTCACTCGAGGAGTCATCCACTACCGGACGGAGTCTTGGAGGGATCCCCATCTATAGGGGCATAAAATCGCCATGTTTGCAGGATGATGAAGGCATTGGCAGGATGTGTTCTTTCTTCTTGCGCCGCCACTTGCTGTTCTGGGAAGAGGTAGGCTGGGACGATGATGCCAAAGCGGCGCTCGCAGATTCTGAGGGCTCTGGCTGACTCAGGCGGGCACAGATGATGCCATGGGAACGAGAGACCATCCTTCGGGCCATCCAGTCATTATACTTCAGGGACCCATGGGCGGAAACCTGCTGCCACTCATCCTCGTTGCCGATGCTACAATCTGATCTCACGAAAACACCTTCCACTTGCGCTGGGGCTGGGCCCAACCTGACTATGTTGTTGTCAATCTGGTCTTGGAGCCAGTCCATGAACACATAGCATCACTGGATGGTGTGCCCTAGGGTCCGGTGATAAGGGAAGTAGTTAGGGTGATTATTGAGACGCACCTCTTCTGGCTTCCATCACTCAGGCAGCCGCACGATCCTCTACTCCAAGGCGCTATGGAAATAACCGGGGACTTGGGCCTCGTCAAATGAGTAAGTCTGATTACTTCTATCTGGAAAGGGGACTCTTGGAGGCTGACCATGACCAGGGGCCAGAGGAGCATGCCGAGGAGGTGGAGCATGATTATCTCACCTCAGTGGTGGCAGTGCGTTATGCGGAGGCGCCCGCCGATTTTGGTGCGGTCGCTGTTGGGCCGGAGGCTGTGCTCGGTGGGGTGGACCCCTATGAGGTTGTTGAGCTAGTCTTACTAGAAAAAACTCTAGGTGACTGGGGGCCTCTATTTGGGCCACAGTAGTGGGCTCGGCTCTGGCATCTCTCCGTGCAGGGATTACAGGAGGCAGTGGGCGTGCCAGACTGGCCTATTGCAGGGCTTCTTCGAGGCGTTGAGCCATATCCGAGAAGTCTCGAAACCTTCCGGGGTAATTCTGTGTGATCATAGAAGGAACCAGCTCTTCCTTGACATTCCCAATTCACATTTTCAGTAATTTCTTTTGAGTCAGTGGCATCTCAAGGGAGTACGTGAACCCCTTCCACTAGGCGACGAAGTCCGCAACTCTCTCATCAGGCCTTTTCTTTCAGTTGAAGAGGTATGCGATGTTCGTCTTCCGGCTTGTGGAACAGAACTGGTAGAGGAATTTCCGGCGAAGGTCCTCCCACCTAGTCACAGATCCGACGGGGAGCTGGCTATTCCAGACGAATGCTGGTCCTTCCAGTGTCTAAAGGAAGCAATGGAGCGTGGCAGCCTCCTGTTGTTTCGGAGTCCATAACATAGGCCTGCACCTCGGGTTGAAGTGGGCAAGGTGATGTGGCGTGTCCCTGGTCCCATTAAAGGGGGCTAAAGTGGGGTTCCCAAATCCTGGCGGGGCCGGCATGTCATCCACCCATGATGGGTATGGCTTGTCGTCCGGTGAGATTGCCACCTACCGAGTTTCAAGGGCCTCTAAGCGGGAGATTAGCGCCTCCATTAGATCGTCCGGATGCATATTCTTGTCCTGATGGGGATCTCTAACCACAAGAGCATTGCTGGGCTCTTTAATCCGGTAGTCAAGCTCAGCAGCTCGCGGGGCTGCTGGAGGAACGACACTCGGGGCAGTAGGAGGAAACCGAGCAGGGTCCCCCAGGCGATCCCACCGCTCAGGAGGGTTCGGCGAAACATATCGTTCCCTCTTACCATGGGCTCCGGTCTCTCCCTTGTCGGAGAACACAACATGGTCACGGTTGCCCTGGGGAATCTTGTCAAGGGGTAGGTGCTCCTGCCCCTACTATCTTGGCCTAGGGTTACCGTTGTCAGGCTGCCGCTCTGCAATGCGTTCAGCCAAGATCTCATCAACCAGCCTCTTTTGCTCATCAAGATTTTGGTGTAGCGTGGCCTTCTCAGGGTATTAAACTACCTTCTGTACCGAGGTAGATGGGTCAGTAATCTTGACAGACCCGACGTTCTCTATACCCTTGCCAATGTTTCGGCTCAGCATTAAGGCTTCAGTGGGTGTAGGGAGACCTAGGAGGCTCCTCTGTTGGCGAGTCATCCTCCCAGATGAGTCCAGTATTGGCTTGTCCTCAGGGGCGAGTCCCCTTCAAGGAGCTCCATGCCGTTTCCCTCATCTGAAAGGTCAGCCATGTTGACTACCACTGCCCTTGGCAACATTCTCTTAGGGCCTCCCAGTGAGTCGGGCTGTCGGGAGATCGCACAGAAAAGAAGGGCAGCGTACTGCCCTAATCCGCGGACGTGCGCGTTGGAAATTTCTTCCTCGATAACCTTGCGGAGTACTTGAAAAATCTGGAAGCATTGTTGCTTGAGGGCCCCGTGGTGGTAAAGTGACTCAGGGTGCCGAACCGCGGGGAGCGCAGCCAGGTCGACCCGACGGCACTGCTCACCGATATCCTTAAGATGTGATTGATTCCTGGGATAAAGTGATAGCTGATGGCGAAGACGGGAGTGAGTCACCCGAAGGGTCTGGTGGAAAAATTCAAACTCTCTCGGGGTGAGTGACTCTGGCATATCAAAATCTGATCCAGCAACCGGCCAAAACTTCTCGGGGAAGTGGCCCGCTGCGAGGATGGTCCAGAAGCTCCATGACTCTAGTTCGGGATCCGGCCCTTGTTGCCCCTGCTCATCAACCGAGAATGGTCGGGGAGCTAGAAACGGCGCTGAAGCAGGCCGCCGGGACGGTGAGCTGGCCGGCGGGGAATACGACGAACATGTCGATTGGCTGCTGATCCCTGAGTCATCCTCCAAGGGTTTTAGTGCCCTGACTGCCACATCATGATAGGATGGGTTGTAAAATGGGCCTCCTATCACAGTATCGATGCTCTCCGAGGGTGTGTTGTGTCGCGACTCTTCAGTCGGTCCCCAGAAAAGTTCCCCACCCTCCCTGATTGAGGTGAAAGGTGCTTCCAGAGATGCCAGTGATAACTGTGGGTTCGACCCCTGGGGGTAAGCCAAGTCCTCATCCTCCTGGATATACCTTCGGAGGGAGGAGGAAATCATACGGATCTCGCATTCCACTACCGGAAAAAGGGGTTTTCGCGACGGTGGTATTTTCCCGTCGCAAATAACCACTTATTTGCGACGGGTGGTTACCACTCGTCGCAAATAACTGGCGGCGGTAAAAACTATTTGCGACGGGAATATACCCCCGTCGCAAATACCCGGCGGCGGTAAAAACTATTTGCGACGGGAATATACCCCCTGTCACAAATTGTATGTCTGCAGGTTAATATTTGCGACGGGACCCGTCGCAAATAACTATTTAACCGTTGACCGTAATAAATGCGGGCTCAACTATTTGCGACGGGTCCCGTCGCAAATAATACTATTTGCGACGGGTATCCTGTCGCAAATACTCCCGTCGCAAATATTCTAACTTATAAATACCCCCACCCGTTTTTTTCCATTCATTCTCAACTTCTCTCAAAACTCTATTTTTAGAGTTCACAGTTTCTGAAGTTTAATTTTTATTTCCAGATTTGATATTGATGTCTTCAACAATTATTAGAGATCAACCTCAGATCAATTTTAAAGGTATTTATTTTCTTTTTAATTTAATATTTAATTTAAATTTTTTATTAGTTTTATTTATTTTTAATTAGTTGTAATTTAATTGTGTTTATATTGTTTTGTTATTTAATAATTTTAAATTATTAGTATTAATTGTTCATAGTTAATGGTAATTAGTAGTAATTAATAATAATTAGAAATAATTAACAATAAATAGGAATAAACCTCCCCCATGAGCGCATTAACCTTTACAACTAAGCCATTTCATTTTTTTATACATTTAATGATCTATATATATATATAGTTATATTTATTAATATATTAATATATATTTATATTAATATAAATATATTTGGTTATATATATATATATATATATTCGTATATTAATATATATTTATTCTATATATATATATGTAGTTATAAGTTTTTATTCGTATATTTATTTATATATTAATTAATATATATTTATAAGCTTAGTTTTAAATAAATTTATAAAATATGGGTTTTTATGTATATGTATAAATAAATAAATAAATAAATAAATACATATATACAATAGATACACACACACACACAAACATATATATATGTATAGTTATGAATGAATGCATAGGAATGAGGGGGTGAAAATCCACCGAGAATGTTAAAACGGCTATCACTTCTAATCCGTAAGTCCGTTACAACTCCACAACCAGTAAAATCAAATAACATGAAACGATCTTCGATATGATATGCGGTACAGGCCAAACAGATATCCGGATCGGATGTTATAGCCATTTGAATGTTTAAAGGACCATAACTTCTAATCCAGAAGTCCGTTTCAGCTCTACAATCAGTCAAATCAAAGAACATGAAATGATCTTCGATATGATATATGGTAGACATTTATCGGACATCGTGAGCAGAAGTTATAGCTGTTTAAACAGTGAAAAATCGGGGTACCCCGACTAAAAACTCAGTTTTAGAGGCCTTCTGGGCCTTTTTTGGCCTTGAAACAACCTTGGACGGGTTTGACCCGTCCATATCGCTGTAGAACTCGTCGCATGCTTCGATTTGATATGCTGTGGAGCTCAAATGGAGTCCCGGATCAAAAGTTATGTCCGTTTGAAGTTTGGGTTTCATTTTTAACTTATTTTCCATCTTTCATTAATTTTTTTATTTTTTTTATATTCAAAGAGTTATTAAATGACTATTAACTGATAAAAATTACATAATTACTAATTAAAAATATTTTTTAATTTATTTTATATGCCTCTTTTACTGAACATCTTATACATTCATATTTGATTTTCATTCTTTCTTTCTAAAACATATTTAAAAAATAAATATTATATTTATATCAATATAAATAGGTTTATTGATTTATATAATTATAAATAAATTTTTTTTTTTTTTAAATTTTATTATTATTATTTGCGACGGGCCCGTCGCAAATACCCGCTTCGAAGCAACCATTTGCGACGGAAATATGGCCCGTGGCAAATACTTTTTGCGACGGGCCCGTTGCAAAAGATTTTTTTAAAAAAAAACCAGAAACCTATTTGCGACGGGCCCGTCGCAAAAAAAGTTAGTTGCGACGGCGTTTTCTGCAACGGGCGATTTGCGACGGGATCTCGTCGCAAATGACCCGTCGCAAATAGCTATATTTCTCGTAGTGTTCGGGGAGTATGAGACTAGTGCACCGCGTCCCCATCCCTGCCCTCGACTCAAAGAGTTGGGGGGAAGGTTCCACCGTCGAGTCGTACTCCACCTCAGAGTCCAAGAAACGGACTAGTCTAATTTCCGTCCGGACTCCCCTGACATTACTCTTATGGCTAAGATATCCCGCCTTCCTACCCCTGGGTGGCTCCTCAAGGTAAGGATGATTTCTGTCACGGAGTACCATAGCCGCAATAGTGTTGGGGTAGAGTGGATTAAAGGTCGGGGTGCGAGGAGCTCCAGGATAAATGTTGAAAGGGACATGGGGAGCACCTCCATGTGGGTGAGCGACCAGATACACAACAGATCCATAATCGTGGCCAGCAGTAGGGGGAGTGACCTCATACCCAGTGCATTGGGTGCTGGGAAGAGTCATACCTAGAGCGTAGCTGTCGCGACGAAGCCTTTGGCTTTCCAGATCAGTGGCACGGAATGAGCCTTCATGGTAGGTGGAACTATCGCGGATTGGTCTGTGGTGGCCATTTGCTGTGCCTGCGACCGGGAGAGTCGACCCAACCTGCCTGTAGGGTGGTCGGGGCCTCGATCCCAGTCGGGCATGTGACTGCCCCTTCCCCACATTTGCAGGGGTCTGGTAATAGGAGTCAGCAGTGGCTCGAGCCATAGTGGTTGCTGATGTTGGTGCCCCAGGACGGGTATCCTCTTCCGCTCATGCCCGATGCTGGCGTCGGGTCAGATGGGTTGGAGCCAGTGGTGCATGCATGACGATTTTCTGCTCCTCGGCCCGGGGAGCCGGGAGGCGGCGCCGACGCAGCCTGGCGGGGGATCTTTCCGTTAACCCCTTGGACGGGTCTCCGATTGGGTGAACCCAGACATCCCCCACCTCATTGGCGTAGGGGAGGAAAGTGTCAAGGTGCTTTGGGGATATGCTCCCTAAGCGGTTGAATGTCGGAGTGGGGAGTGGTGGCTCCCTGCGCGGCCCTTGGGGATGGGGACGATGGTGAGGCACAGCTGCCTCTAGATCCATATGGGCTATGCCCCTGGTGGGGATGATCCCTTCCTCATCGTACCTACGAACTAGGTCGTTGATCACCCTTCGCTGGATGATTTCTGACGGGGGTAGGGGGCGTGAGTGCCCGCCAATCATAGCAATCGGAGCCGGAGTGGCTGTGGAAAAGGCAGGACCGCGCGGGGTAGCCGCGTCGGTACTGCACCTGCCACTGCGCCAGTGGGTAGGTAGAGATCGAGCTCCGGATGCAGTGATCTGATTCCTGGAAGCAGGGAGATGAACCCATTAGTACTAACAGGAAATGAAATAGACAACCAATAGCCCAACATCATTCCATCTTCCGTGGCCAGCGAGAGGGATCCACGCGGACGACGTCGCAGAACAGAGTGCTCAACATCCTGACTGCCTTAACCCCCGACGGGTTTCACGTCCTAGTAATAGGTACCCAGACCTGGTGACATGCTAATCTTCAGACACCCCGAACGCTACCTGTCCCCATATTGAGGAGAATAGATTCACGTCGGGTTTACCATTTTCTATTTCCGACGCTTTTACGCCATGGCGGGCGCGCGTGTCCGTCACGCATGAGAGGATGTGCGGCTTGTTGCCACGCATTCCCGCTTTCCAAAGGCGGGCGGCATCCGTTCCTTGTTCAGGGACGTCTGCTCCTTGATCAAAACCGGGATGATGGGATGTCGGTTCTTCCTTCCGTGGATTCCTCCTCAGAGCTCGTCACCTAGTCTAGGTCTCCCTCATAGATTTAAGATGGGTTCGTGAAGCTCATTTCAGGAGCCATATCTGCATGGACGCCAGTTAATTACACTGTTTCCGTCGAGACTCTCCAAGGGGTCTTGTCGGGGCAGGAACCTTCAGTGAGGAGAATGGTCACGTTGGTGTGTTGTTGGCATGTCTTGACACTGGGGATCGACATGTCAGTCTTTTGTCCCTTATCACAGGGCTTCTCGAGGGCGTGGAAGCCTGAGTCATACCATATTTAATGCGGGGAATTGTGTACCATCTGAGGTTTTCCTCACCTTACGATGTTTAACACGGGGTATGCCGCATGTTTAATGTCTTGCGGAGATGGATCGAACTGATCGGAACACTGAGAGTGGACCAGATTGAAGAACCCCCTAGGGGGAACACTGATGTTGGGGCCAGCACGTGGGCGGCTTCCCGAATACTATGGAGTGGGATGGGGTGGAATGAACTCACAGGGATGTGGCGGCCCGGGTAAGGATCCGGATGGTTTATGGAGTTACAGCCTTAAACCTCGTAGAGGCTTCCTATGTACCATGTGTTATCATGGATCAATGTCCACGTAGTTCGGGGAATACAGTTTAACGTCGTGCGGGACGACATACAGTTTAATGTCATGCGGGATGAGATACAGTTTAACGTCATGTGGGATGAGGGATACAGTTTAAGTTCATGCGGGATGAGATACAGTTTCATTTCATGTGGGACGAGGGCATTTGGGGCTTACGCTCTAAGGCGGCCCATGGTGTTGGAAAACCGACGTGAAGAAGTCGGAACAACTGGGTGGTGGGATTGAACATCGTGGAAGCTTCCTACGTACCATGTGTTAGCACAGATCAAAGTGCACATAGTTCGCTGGTATGGGGCTTATGCTCTGAGGCATCCCATAAGAGGATTTCATGGTCGATGCGTGCTCTAAGCCCATGTGAGTCATGACCGGTTTGAGAAACAAGAGACAACAGAGACCAGCCGATCACGTCGCAAAGGGTGAATCCGTGAGAAGCGAAAAGGGGCTTACGCGTTGAGCAGCCCAAAGAAAAAACAGGGGCTTACATGGGGTTAGTGGCCCTCGGTGTCGGGGCTTACTCCAGAATGGAGGCCCATGGTGCGACAAAGCACAGTGGGAAAGGGACTCCGCTGGACTTGGTAGGGGGGAAGTACGGAGGTGCATGAGTGCAACCTTCGGTAAGAGAGGCTAGGGGCTTACGCTCTGAGGCAACCCTTCCCCTGTGGACAAACGCCACTCCGACAATGAGGATATCATTCCATGTGAGGAAGAATCCATTCCCGTTTAGACGAGTGGGCATAAAGAATGCCCGAGATGGGGGGACCCTGCGTGCGAAGCACGGGGTCAGACCACAGTTTAACGTCATGTGTTAAGGACGAGGTGCTTAGCAGTTTAACGTCCTGCAGCTTGGACGAGGTGGGTTCGCTTCACATCCCTGCGGCTTACATGCCCAACACCCTCTACCCCATGTGAGAGGGAAGGCATCGGCAAGGCCGTAGTGAAGGGGGGCTGCAGGGCGAACAATTGAGGGGTCCATGTTAGCGTGGCTATGCGAAGAAGAAATAGCTGTTAGCGTGCCTATGCGGAGAAGCATAATGCAGAGCAACACAACGGGAAACACCGCCCAAGGGACTATTAGGTTACTTCGTACTAGCCTGGAAGGCCGTACGGGAAAACAACGCATGGAGCACATGCCCGGCAAGGGAGACATCATGTGACGGCACAGAAAGGCATCCAAGGGGCATCAAGGTGAAAGGGTCCTAGGTGCTTCATGCAAAAAGAAGGTTTGCACGTAGAACACCGGGATGTCGTGCAATAGGACCAGAGGATTTCATGGAGATGTGATTGCACGCAAAAGAGAGGATTGCGCGCATGGGGTAAAGATTGTGCGCAAGGGAGGAACCAGGAGGAGTAAGCAAAATCACTTAATCCAGTGGATTTTCACGCAAAGGCGAATCCCGGGGTAAGGTTGCGCGAAAAGAGGAATTACCTGGAATTCATCTTGCGCGCGGGGGAGTGTGAATTGCCCGCACGAGAGCCATTCTGAATTCCTTAACCCCCAAACCATCAGGGGTCTCCTTCTATTTATAGGCATCAGCTGGCGCGGAATACAAGCGACGTGTGAAATCTTCCACGCCGGGAACCATCGGCGTGCAAAGCATCACCGCGCGGAATCAGGGCGCACAAAATTATGCGCGCCATCGGCTCAATTACGTGAATCCCGGGAATGATTCAGGCACACCTCATTATTTTTTGCAAGTCCTCCTTAATTTAGCGCACCACTTCCAGGGCCTCTGGACTATGCCTCTGATTCTGAATATGAATTCGCTTTGTCATTTCAAAATTTCCTCTAGGAGTTACGGACTTTTTCGGCGTCTACAATGATCTTGGTACTATCCAATGATTTGTGGCCTGTATTTTTTTCGATTATCTATAGTATTGAATGGAAGTACTTGTAGAAACCCGAAGCTTAACGTACATTGACATTACATTACTTTTGCGGAATACTAAGTACATAACAAAAACACACACACAAGGATCGTAATAGTTTAGTGTCTTTGGAAACTCGGAATATAATCTTCTAATCGTGATGAAAGATCTTCAAAATCTCCCATAAAGATCTTCCTTTTTTTTTAACCTAAAACCTTTCTTTATATCCCGGGGAAAAGAAAACATAAAAGGGTGAGCTCAAATGCTCAGTAAGGGTATACAAAAGAAATAAAAATCATATCATATCTTTTTGAAAATCATAACCTGCAAAAGAGATCATAATATCTTAACATGGAACAAATAATAGAAGTGAAAATGAGATCACCATAATCATAACATGAAACTTGAAACTTTGTGGCATGCACACATAATCATGGAAAATCATTTCTTGTTAGTCATGACTCATTGCCAAGACTATCTTAGTGGACAAAGTCCCTTTCTGAATCGAGTAACCCTCGTTTCAGTCCTGTTTCACTGAACCGGTATAACCTACCGTTCCAGCCCTGTCTATCTCATGAGATATAAAATCATTACCCAATGCATTGGAGGGAGATATAGGTCCCACCCATCTTATAATGAATCCTTTCTTATGTGTGCCACATAATCATAAAACATACATCATCGCATAACACATGTAACAAAAATGGGATTCTTGAAACATCATGACATCATAAAACAAACCATATAAGGTAAATGACTTCATAAAAATAATTCCCTCACAACATAATCAAATCAATGTAATAATAGGGATAAAACATAACCCTTTATTATCTTAGATGGAAAATAATTTTGATAAAACACTTGAACTCCATTCTTGAGGAAAATATCCTTTCTTCTTCAAAAACACTTTTCTTTTCTTAAAATGTAATAAAATTCAAAACTAAAAGAAGTTGATTAAAAATAAACTTGAAAACTTGTAATGGAAGATTCTTGGAAATAATGTTTTAAAAATCCATTCATGCCGTATAAGTTAAAAAAAACATTCTTCGTACTTTTGTCAGAAAAGTCAAAAGTACCTCGTACGAAAAACGACAAAATATTCCTTTCATTTCTTTTAATAAAAACTCACCGAAGGGTAAAAATGGATTTAAACAATTGTAGGTGGATGGAAATAATATTACATATTGATGAAACATGGATGTGGATGATAAAATACACCCCAGTAATTACTTATGAATAAACAATCTCGGATAAAAATGAGATTGTGATATTTCCCTTACCTTAGGTCTGATTTGCTTTGTTCGTGTCCGAAGCTCCTGTATAATGGTTTAAATAATGTTATTGACTTATTCCAGAATCATACATATTTATATGATATCATATATGGTCATATTATTAGCTTCTTGTTAGTAATATTTCCTTGTTACTTGTTACTCGGGTCGTTATAACTTTTTGTTCTTATGCGTGTTTTGTCGAATAAATTCTTATTCTTATCTTTAGGTTATAGATAATTCATTTACAGAATGGTATTAGTGTAGTATATACCATATTCATTCATTAAATTCATTTATATAATCATTATGAAATGAAGATCATGTAGAACGAGTCGCATCACATCGTGGAGACGGTATTCCGTACGTACGCACGAGTGATGATATCGTTCCTATGATCGTGGAATTGTATTGGAGTATATATATATATTATTTCAGTATCAATATTACTTCATAATAATCATATATAGTTACTCATTACACCATTATACCCATCCTTGTAAGGTGATGGTGGAAAAATAGATTACACCACGGCGTGGAGACGGTATTCCGTACGTACGCACGCGCGGTGATTTCATTTTTCCGTAGGATGGAAAGAAGGTGAATTAGGGTTGTTTCATATTTATAATAACATATCAGTATGTAAGTAATACTTATGTTATTACATTATCATGAAACAACTAAAGAAGAAGAAGTTGAAGAAGAAAGAAATTGAAAAGATCGGTAATGGATATTACCTCTTCTTTGTAACGCCTCTTTGAATCCTCCACTTAAGGAACTAAGATTGGTCTTTGGAGAAGACCAGGACCTCTAGGATTATTCTAGGGAAGTGGAGAGGAGAAAATGGCAGGGTTTGGCCGAGCTTGAGTGCTCAAATTGGTGTGAGGAGGAGGGGGAGGAGGTGTCCTTTTATAGGGGAGGAGAGGGGCACCTTAGGAATATCTCAAAATATTATTTTATATTAAAGTAAAAATCGGTTTATAATGGTTCTAAAGGGTCTTATTTCGAAGCTAAAGTGGGGAAGGGTCGAAATCCTATCAACCAATAAGATTTAGACAAGTTTAGGGTATTATTTTAACCTTATCAATTCGATTTAACTCTAAGTTAAATAATTTAACTTTTACCGTGTATTTTTATTTTCTTTCACTATATGGTTAATATACTTACTATAACATGCCAAACGAACCCTAAATTGTTTATTATTAATATATATATCCTTATCTAGGTCATTTGGCCGAACCTTAGATTTTTAGGAATAAAATAACAATTAATAATATAATATTTGATTAAAAAACTACTTTGTGTCAATTTTGACACTATTTGATATATGATTTTTGTGAAAGTCATAACAGAATTATATGTTCACACCAAGTTGATTAAATCAACACTAATATATCATAGTAACCTATAAAATTAGTGGAATTCATAAAAAGGCTTAAATTACATTTATTTTTGTATTTATATTATCAATTATGTCAATATTTCATTAATAAGATAATTACTGCATCATCTTTGTGTCATATATAAATTAACTTATTTGATGTCTAAAAATTACAAATAAAATACCATCATGTAGGAAATCTTTTTATATTTCTAATGCATATTTACAATCGAATTTATCTTATGTATAACCCCATATTAAAAATTATTTACTTATTGAACTTTGATTTTAACTATTTTAACCCTTCTTAAAATAAATTAATAATAAATGTCCTAATCTAATCCAAGTGGGACTAAATGGTCATATTTTATTCCTAAGTTTGTTTTTTGTCGAATTACACTTGTCCAATAGAATTAGGACATGTGTTAGGGTAATATTAATATCATATTTACCCTTAGTTACCCTATTTACTATTAACCGCGGTAAAAATAGTAAAAAGTTACTATTCACCGAAAAATTATTTTTATCTCATTGAACCACATTTTACTTACTGATATCAACCGTATCTGTCAGATTTTTGAAATTCCATTCACAGAAGCGGTAAAATTAAGTTTTATGCAAAATTCAGTTTTTTACCTACCACTTAGTGGTTTCACTATTCATCAAAAATTGAAAGTTTTCAGAAAAATACCAAAATTTCATCCTAAGTATATTTCATATTCCAAATTCAAAAATGAAGCCTATTTTACCAAATTCATAACATAGAAGTTACATTAATTAATTTTATAATTAAATCCCGCTGTTAAAACAAATAGCGTGTTTTTAAGAAACAATATCTATCAAAAGATTGACACTTGTTTATGTCTGGTTTAAATGTGCAATTACATCCAATGACCAACATTGTATTAAATTGTAAAAATATATTCTAAATATACTTTAAAACTACTCCAATTAATAATTTATCAATATTAATTATTTCGATTAAAAAAGTTGTTTTTTAATTATAATTTAGTAATTTTCACTATTCATCAGAATATGAAAGTTATCCGAAATGTACCAAAATTTCACCTTAGGCTAAATTCGATACTCCGAATCCAAAAATGAAGTTCATTTTGAAAAATAAGATTTACATAATTTTAAAAAGTGGTTATTACTATTCATACCGGCTAGTTTTAATAATATTTTAATAGCATATCGTTGTTTAGTGAAACTCGGTATTGCGTATTACACACGCTATCGAGGAAGGTCGCGATTGCGTGTAATGCAAGGAAATTCAAGGATGCCTATTGTGCAAGCTCCTTTTGCTGTAGCGTACAACACAAGACATTAATAAAATTAAAAAGAATATTTTTTATAAAATCTTGGGCTGTTACATTCTACCCCCCTTAAAATGAATTTCGCCCTCGAAATTCGTCGGGGTTATAAATGGTTTACTATTTGAAAGTTTCTTTAATAGAAACCCACATCGTAAAAAGGAATATCAAAACCAATCTTTAAAAACAAAAGTATGAAACGTAACGGTTACCCAAATAAACTAATCATTGGGTTTCCACATAGGTGAAAATATGGATATGGAAGAGAAATCTAACCATCATGTTCTGATGGAGAGTGGTAGAGAACATGGCTATGGAAAAGCCAATAATCATAAATCCATAAATTTGTGACGATCTAAGGTACTATCCGATTCATCAGGTATAAGATCACTAGGACAACATTTTTGGTTTTCAAGATCATTTCCCTAAAGTTGAAAATTTGAATTGGAATAAATACTTTCTTTATTTCGGTACAATCTCACTATTGTTCGTGCCTAGAACAATTTCCACTTCATCTCTTAAATGAAGTTGAATTTGTTATTCATGAAGTGTTAGCAGATCATGTGATAGAATGACGGGTCATTCCATCTGTCTCAAACAAAAGGTTAGCAAAATTATATACATAAGTCGATCTATAGTGAGATTAATCATATATAGTTCCTAAAATGGACTTATACTTCATATATCATACTGCTTATTATAATAAAACTAGTTTCTACTAAACAGGGACTTCCTGTAGGCCAGTGGTAGGTGATAAAGGCCAGTCGCACTTCGGTTTTGGGTTCGATTCCCACAGCCTTGTCCGAAGTGATGGGCTGTCGCCCGTCCTGCAGGTTGTCCTTTTTCTAAAACTATATTACTATAACATCCCATAAATAATATCGAAAAAACTTCTATCCTTAAACAATACTAACTTATGTCCAACATAATCCATTCCAATCTTTAGTCATATCCATAATACTGCAGTCCATTCTCATAACATAGTGAAAACGATTACCAGAGATTTAATACCATCGTTGATCCCCATATATCATACGATATATCTTGTTGGACACATTCCAAACATTCAAAGTCCTTAATCTTGTACTCTCTTGAATACCCATTGAACCTTAGTGAAAACTTGAATGCAGTTAAAAGTTAACACTTTCCACATACCAAAATCCTCAAAATTCTATATACTCAAACCATGATATCACTTAGTCCTTATATCAATCATGAGCTCATGAATACTGTTAAACATTTCATTTTCTCGTTTTCCCTTCATTATGCGCATAATATCTCAATCACTTTGAATACCAAATTAGACCAATACATAAATATTCCAATATTCCATGATACAACATTATTTTGGAATCCCATTACATAAAAACTTAATCATTCCACCACATCGTTGTCATATTCAAAATTGCCAATAGTGATCGCATGTGACTTCCCTTTGTCCTTTGCCTTAAGCGGTTGCTCATGTCGATCATCACTAACCCTTGGATTAGGGCATTTGTTGGCATAATGTCCCATCTCCTTGCACTTGAAGCATTGAAGTGTTGGTTGTGCGTTCTCTGCAGTGCTTGCTTTATTCACTTCATTAGAATCCCTTTTTCCATTACTTCGACACTCAGCTGCTCGATGACCTTCTTTTCCACACTTAAAACATTTTCTAGTCCCTTTAAGACAATCTCCACCATGCTTCTTTCCACACTTTGTGCATAAGGAAACATTCATCTTCTTTTCATCATTATTCTGAGATTTCTCCTTGAACTCCATCTTTCGTTTCTTGTCAAAAACATGAGATGGATATGTAACACCAACTTCCATTTCTACCTTGATAGCACAGCGCACAATTTCTTCATAGCTACTGAAGTCTCTTATAGATAATGCCCTTCGAAGACTTTGTTTTAAGCCACTGAAAAATCGATCAACTTTACTTTCAGGTTGGATGATAATGCCAGATGCATACCTTGCAAGTCTTGTAAAATTCGCTTCGTATATACCAACAGATTCATCATCCTTTTGCTTTAGTTCAAGAAACTCCTTCTCCATCTTCGTTCGATGAATACGAGGGATGTACTTACTGAAAAACAAGTTCTTGAACTCGTCCCATTCCATGGAATCAATTTCATCTCTTTGCCTCGTATTCTTGATAAGATTACACCATTGATCAGCTTCACCTTCCAAACGATATACTGCCAAGATGACTTTATCATGTTCAGAACATTGAAGAACTGAAAATATCTTTTCAGTAGTACTAATCCATTGTTCAGCAACTAATGGATCAGTAGACCCACTGAAAGAAGGCGAACGCTGCCTCATGAAGGATTCAACAGAATGTTGCTCCTTCCTTTGTTCGTTTGGAAGTCCTGCATGATTCATAGCTTGAGAAAGTTGTGTGAGCATGGCTACAAGATTTTGCATTCCAGCTCCCATATCGTTTGGTTGCTCAGGGGGACAATCATTGCATTGTCCATTGAATTGATCAACACGGTTCCTTCGGGTTCCAGCCATCGTCTAAAACCCCAAAAGAATAGTGTGAGAGGAAAAAATCATGCTAGAGAAAACAACATAATAAAGGGGAAGTACCTTCAATATCTGACATCTTAGGTTTAATTCTATGATCGTTAGCGTAATTCTAGTACAATAACCTATACGTATACTTAACCTTAGGGACATCCCTTGACATACCTTAGAAATATCTCTAGGGATCTCACTAAAGTTCTCGCATCCTAGTTTCCAAAGGTTGACTAAACCTTTCCTCTGATACCAACTGTAGAAACCCGAAGCTTAACGTACATTGACATTACATTACTTTTGCGGAATACTTAGTACATAACAAAAACACACACACAAGGATCGTAATAGTTTAGTGTCTTTGGAAACTCAGAATATAATCTTCTAATCGTGATGAAAGATCTTCAAAATCTCCCATAAAGATCTTCCTTTTTTTTAACCTAAAACCTTTCTTTATATCCTGGGGAAAAGAAAACATAAAAGGGTGAGCTCAAATGCTCAGAAAGGGTATACAAAAGAAATAAAAATCATATCATATCTTTTTGAAAATCATAACCTGCAAAAGAGATCATAATATCTTAACATGGAACAAATCATAGAAGTGAAAATGAGATCACCATAATCATAACATGAAACTTGAAACTTTTTGGAATGCACACATAATCATGGAAAATCATTTCTTGTTAGTCATGACTCATTGCCAAGACTATCTTAGTGGACAAAGTCCCTTTCTGAATCGAGTAACCCTCGTTTCAGTCCTGTTTCACTGAACCGGTATAACCTACCGTTCCAGCCCTGTCTATCTCATGAGATATAAAATCATTACCCAATGCATTGGAGGGAGATATAGGTCCCACCCATCTTATAATGAATCCTTTCTTATGTGTGCCACATAATCATAAAACATACATCATCGCATAACACATGTAACAAAAATGGGATTCTTGAAACATCATGACATCATAAAACAAACCATATAAGGTAAATGACTTCATAAAAATAATTCCCTCACAACATAATCAAATCAATGTAATAATAGGGATAAAAAAGAACCCTTTATTATCTTAGATGGAAAATAATTTTGATAAAACACTTGAACTCCATTCTTGAGGAAAATATCCTTTCTTCTTCAAAAACACTTTTCTTTTCTTAAAATGTCATAAAATTCAAAACTAAAAGAAGTTGATTAAAAATAAACTTGAAAACTTGTAATGTAAGATTCTTGGAAATAATGTTTTAAATATCCATTCATACCGTATAAGTTAAAAAAAACATTCTTCGTACTTTTGTCAGAAAAGTAAAAAAGTACCTCGTACGAAAAACGACAAAAGATTCCTTTCATTTCTTTTAATAAAAACTCACCGAAGGGTAAAAATGGATTTAAACAATTTTAGGTGGATGGAAATAATGTTACATATTGATGAAACATGGATGTGGATGATAAAATACACCCCAGTAATTACTTATGAATAAAAAATCTCGGATAAAAATGAGATTGTGATATTTCCCTTACCTTAGGTCCGATTTGCTTTGTTCGTGTCCTAAGCTCCTGTATAATGGTTTAAATAATGTTATTGACTTATTCCAGAATCATACATATTGATATGATATCATATATGGTCATATTATTAGCTTCTTGTTAGTAATATTTCATTGTTACTTGTTACTCGGGTCTTTATAACTTTTTGTTCTTATGCGTGTTTTGTCGAATAAATTCTTATTCTTATCTTTAGGTTATAGATAATTCATTTACAGAATGGTATTAGTGTAGTATATACCATATTCATTCATTGAATTCATTTATATAATCATTATGAAATGAAGATCATGTAGAACGAGTCACATCACATCGTGGAGACGGTATTCCGTACGTACGCACGAGTGATGATATCGTTCCTATGATCGTGGAATTGTATTGGAGTATATATATATATTATTTCAGTATCAATATTACTTAATAATAATCATATATAGTTACTCATTACACCATTATACCCATCCTTGTAAGGTGATGGTGGAAAAATAGATTACACCACGGCGTGGAGACGGTATTCCGTACGTACGCACGCGCGGTGATTTCATTTTTCCGTAGGATGGATAGAAGGTGAATTAGGGTTGTTTCATATTTATAATAACGTATCAGTATGTAAGTAATACTGATGTTATTACTTTATCATGAAACAACTAAAGAAGAAGAAGTTGAAGAAGAAAGAAATTGAAAAGATCGGTAATGGATATTACCTCTTCTTTGGAACGCCTCTTTGAATCCTCCACTTAAGGATCTAAGATTGGTCTTTGGAGAAGACCAGGACCTCTAGGATTATTCTAGGGAAGTGGAGAGGAGAAAATGGCAGGGGTTGGCCGAGCTTGAGTGCTCAAATTGGTGTGAGGAGGAGGGGGAGGAGGTGTCCTTTTATAGGGGAGGAGAGGGGCACCTTAGGAATATCTCAAAATATTATTTTATATTAAAGTCAAAATCGGTTTATAATGGTTCTAAAGGGTCTGATTTCGAAGCTAAAGTGGGGAAGGGTCGAAATCCTATCAACCAATAAGATTTAGACAAGTTTAGGGTATTATTTTAACCTTATCAATTCGATTTAACTCTAAGTTAAATAATTTAACTTTTACCGTGTATTTTTGTTTTCTTTCACTATATGGTTAATACACTAACTATAACATGCCAAACGAACCCTAAATTGTTTATTATTAATATATATATCCTTATCTAAGTCATTTGGCCGACCCTTAGATTTTTAGGAATAAAATAACAATTAATAATATAATATTTGATTTAAAAACTACTTTGTGTCAATTTTGACACTATTTGATATATGATTTTTGTGAAAGTCATAACAGAATTATATGTTCAATCCAAGTTGATTAAATCAACACTAATATATCATAGTAACCTATAAAATTAGTGGAATTCATAAAAAGGCTTAAATTACATTTATTTTTGTATTTATATTATCAATTATGTCAATATTTCATTAATAAGAAAATTACTGCATCATCTTTGTGTCATATATAAATTAACTTATTTGATGTCTAAATATTACAAATAAAATACCATCATGTAGGAAATCTTTTTATATTTCTAATGCATATTTACAATCGAATTTATCTTATGTATAACCCCATATTAAAAATGATTTACTTATTAAACTTTGATTTTAACTATTTTAACCCTTCTTAAAATAAATTAATAATAAATGTCCTAATCTAATCCAAGTGGGCCTAAATGGTCATATGTTATTCCTAAGTTTGTTTTTGGTCGAATTACACTTGTCCAATAGAATTAGGACATGTGTTAGGGTAATATTACTATCATATTTACCCTTAGTTACCCTATTTACTATTAACCGCGGTAAAAATAGTAAAAAGTTACTATTCACCGAAAAATTATTTTTATCTCATTGAACCACATTTTACTTACTGATATCAACCGTGTTTGTCGGATTTTTGAAATTCCATTCACAGAAGCGGTAAAATTAAGATTTATGCAAAATTCAGTTTTTTACCTACCACTTAGTGGTTTCACTATTCATCAAAAATTGAAAGTTTTCAGAAAAATACCAAAATTTCATCCTAAGCTATATTTCATATTCCAAATTCAAAAATGAAGTCTATTTTACCAAATTCATAACATAGAAGTTGCATTAATTAATTTTATAATTAAATCCCGCTGTTAAACCAAATAGCGTGTTTTTAAGAAACAATATCTATCAAAAGATTGACACTTGTTTATGTCTGGTTTAAATGTGCAATTACATCCAATGACCAACATTGTATTAAATTGTAAAAATTTATTCTAAATATACTTTAAAACTACTCCAATTAATAATTTATCACTATTAATTATTTCGATTAAAAAAGTTGTTTTTTAATTATAATTTAGTAATTTTCACTATTCATCAGAATATGAAAGTTATCCGAAATGTTCCAAAATTTCACCTTAGGCTAAATTCGATACTCCGAATCCAAAAATGAAGTTCATTTTGAAAAATAAGATTTACAGAATTTTAAAAAGTGGTTATTACTATTCATACCGGCTAGTTTTAATAATATTTTAATAACATATCGTTGTTTAGTGAAACTCGGTATTGCGTATTACACACGCTATCGAGGAAGGTCGTGATTGCATGTAATGCAAGGCAAGTCAAGGATGCGTATTGTGCAAGCTCCTTTTGCTGTAGCGTACAACACAAGACATTAATAAAATTAAAAAGAATATTTTTTATAAAATCTTGGGCTGTTACAGTACTCATGAATGATTTCATTGGGTGTGGCTTCTCCTTTGATTAATTTTTGAGTAGTTCAACTTATGTCCTACGTTGATGTATTGAAAATAATCTTGTATTAAATTATGAGAAATCCCATTTCATGGTGTGAGAAGGAATAGTATTCGGAAATGTCATTTATGGGGATGGATTAAAAGTTTATAAATAAAATTTGGATGTCATTTATTCCCAACCATTCCCCAAAAATGTACAGGATGTGTGGTTTTTCCTAGGTCATACTGGATTTTATAATTTTTTAGTTCATTACAATAGTTATATTTCACTCCCCCTTTCTCAATTCCTGTAAAAGTAAAAATTAATTTGTATTTGGAAATGAAAGTGATGATGCTTTAAATGAACTGAAATGGTGTTTGAACTCATCCTTTGTAATCTAGTCACCTCATTGGGAATTACTATTTGATCTCATTATAAAACCTCTAACTATGCAGTTTGAGAAGTCGTATCACAAATGGTCAACCAAGGTCTACATTCCATTGCCTATACCTCACGTACATTGGACCCCACCCAAGAAAACTACACAAAAACTTAAAAATAATTCCTAACATTGTGTTTTCCTTGCATAATTTTAATCCATAACTATTAGGGTCAAAATTCATAGTGTTCTCAATCCATGAATCCATCCGGCATCTCCTCATGAAACCAGAATCCGAACCGCGTCTTATTCATTAAATATTTCTATATCAAAAATTTAATTTAGAAATTAACGATAAAAAAGGTACTAGAATGTCATAGATAACCATATAAGTAGGATCCTTCTATACTTATACATTTCCACATCCCCTTGAATTTTTAAAAATGACATGTTCTCTAATGAGCAACTATACTGAGTGTAGGAAATTTTTCCCTCATATGACAAATGTGTATATTATATGGTACCATCATGTATTCCTTTTTTATTTCAACACTAATTAAGCTGACCATCTAGAACATTAGTCTTATTGGTAGATTTTGAATTCCCCTACCTTTGTCACACAAGTAGTGATCCTTTTCTCACGCTTTGTGTTCTCGATATGGAGATTTAGTCAGTCATTAGGTTATTATACATTCTTGATTGTGGGGGCCACATTGGTCCCAAAAGAACTTCACACAAGGTCCTCGATTCTAGTCCCTTTTGGACAAATCTTTTTTACAACTCCCATGATTTATATATACCATTTCCTCTCTATCTTAAAATGGGGAATGTCCCTGAAAGAAATGAAATTCCACAGCAACCCTTCCTCTTACATGAAACTTTCGGTGTTTGCGGCATTGAATTTATGGGATCATTAACTAATTCATTTGGAAACCTTTACATTATAATGTAAAGGTAATATGTTTCAACATCAGAAGAAACATGCACCAAAAGAATTAATGATTTCAATACTTCTATGGAATTTTTGAGAACACACTTTATTTTAGGTTTTGATTACATAGGTTTGTCATTAGTGACTACGATTCTCATTTAAAAAACCAAAAAATGCAATATATTTTGTGTCGATATGGGTTTGGGAAGTGAGTGTATACTACTTATCACCCATAGACCAATGTTCAAGACTAGGTGTTCAATAGATTGGTAAAACAAATTCATGAAAAAAATAATTCAACCCAATATAAAAGATTAGAATCATAAAATCAATGTTTCATTATAGGCCAGCCATAATTATTTTAATACCCCCATTGGAATGTCACCATATATGCTTGTGTTTGGAAAGAGTTTTCATTTCCATATTCAGATTGAGAATTAGTCTAACTTGGTCATTAAATAATGAAATTCTAGTGTTTCTAGTTTAGTTTCTCAAATGAATTTATAAATTTATGAGTTGGAGGAAATAAGAAAAGAATCATATGATAACTCTAGAATTTTTGAGGAAATAACCAAGGATATCAACGAAAATTTCATACTTTATCATAAACTACAAATAGGAAAGAATTTATTTATTTATAATGAATGTTTGATGTTACGTGCAAAAAATATTTATTATCATTGTTTTGGACCACACAATTTTACTAATGTTTATCCCTTTTTTGTTATTCAGGTTCAAAATAAATAAACACATCAAATCATCATTGAAAATGGGTAGCAACTCAAACACATTAATGAATCCAATATAGAGTCCATAATGGAAGAACTCTATATTGAATAAGGACTCTATGAATGACACTCACCATGTTCTGTCCTTCCTTAGCACATTCTATTTAATTTCAGGGAGAAAAGTATACACGTTAAGAGTGGTGGTGGGTCTACTACTAGGTTAGTTAGAAATTTTCATCATCTTTATTTCATTTTATATTTTTCACTTATTTTATAGTACAATAATTTTCCCCCTCTCTTGTTTCTAACCTCAAATGTATGCCAAAAAAGATAATTTTTTATTCACATTATCATGAACAAGGACACCTGGTTAATAAAGTAAGTTATTAAAAATGCATGGAGAATTTAATTATTTCATGTTATTTTAATACTCAAAAAAATATGAAGAAATGTGTATTTCCATAGGAACTCAATACTATGGCATGAAATTATATTTAAATTTTGTTGTTTTAAAATGATATAAATAGTTAAATCATTTTAAATCCTTTTAGAATAATGATACCCTTTCCATTAATAGTTAATGGGAATAACATTTCACGTAATTTCGCCACATATCTTTACACACAACCGTGATGTGTGAAAATTTATTATTTAATATAAGATAAATTTAAGTTAGGTTAATTCATATCTACTTGTAAAAAATATTTTCGATATGTTCATTCCTTGTCTAATCAATTCCATTACTATACCATATCAACCTATGTGTCTATACCTGTTATCTGACTTTTCAAATTTCTAATAAAAATAACAAATAAAAATTGATGGTATCGATGAAATGTAAAACATATGGGGATATCTTGGTCAAGAGAATATGGTATTAATCGTGATAATTATTATTTGAGTGGGTCATTAAACTTGATTGCGAATGATGTAGGGTTGGTTTGGTGGAAAGGATCATGTAAGATTTTTTTAAAAAAAACCAATATTTACTAAATAGAAATTAGATAGAATATCATGAAATGGTTGTCAAACACACATGGAGAATTTTTAAAATTACTATCTTTTGAATTATTTTCATTCATTTCTATCATGAACTCTTGAATATATATTCTGATACAATTTTTTTGAAGTATTCTTCCATGATCACTGAGAATAACTCCTCAGTGAAATTTATTTTTGATCACATTTCTATCATGAATTAAATTTTAATTGAATGTTAAATATTTGTGATGTTGAGAATAATTTTATGCATAACATTTGGAAATGCGACTTTTCATAGGAGTGAATTTTTTTGGTGTTTCATTTTCACCCTTATACTACAGTGATAATCTAGTTTTGTATAGAAAATTAAAAAAATAACAACAAATTTCACTTCAGGTTTAGTTCAATTATTTATTTTTTATCACTATTAAATAGGGAACTATTATATATTTTGATAATTTCATTGTAGGTGGAGTTGATTTGGAGGACCCATTATGAAGTTAAAGAAAAAAGTGCCCAATTGAACATGATCCGAGCACACTAGTTGACTCAACATCACACTTCTACTAAATCGAGAATCCAAATGGGATGAACTTTTTTTTGGACAGTATAAAATTTCATGGGATAAAAATTTCATGAATAAACCCAAGCCCAATTAGACAATCTGTTATCCCATCCAAACTGATCTATTGAAGCCACCAATTTACACAAAGACAAAAGTGGTGGTTGGTGTTCTTTCTAGATACCGAGTTGTAATAGTCCAAATGGTGCCCATATTTTAGTGGAGATAGTCAGGAGTTGGGGATAACACTTTTAAATGATACTTAAAGTGATATAATATTTTTTGGAGGTCCAAAACCATGGGCCAATAAGTTCCCCCAAATCTAGGATCTCAAAACAACCTTTAATTGTTTCTAAAAAATTATACCTTATGCTCTTCATTTAAAAGTTAGGTATAGAGGAAATCTTCAGTTATTTTGGTGACCCAAATGCTTTATCTCCTCATCCAAGAAGTTATGGAGGCCCCTATCTTCATAGGGATATCAATTATGAAGGTGAAGTTCCACATGAGCCTCATCCCCCTCTCGATGGTGAGTTAAATGGAAAATGACCATTTTGAGGGAGAACCACATTCTTGGGTGGGTGAAATAGAACAAGATCATATAACATTATCAGTGTATTTTTTAGTTTATATATTTAAATTAGGTTTAATATTCATGTTGTTCTCCTATGAATACATTTTTTTTGTTATAATTAAGTAAAACAATTTTTAACTCAACACCGATTGGGATGATATTTCAAGTGGGGGCCTTGGGTTGTTCTGATTGGAAGACACAAGAATAAATTTGTTTCATATATAATCACGAGATTATTGTATTATTTGGTATCACTTTCTATATTCTTGAGGTCCAAACCATGACATCGCGATTGATGTGTCAAAGGTTGCTTCTTTATGCATCGTTTTTAAAGGCAAGAGGGAAATGAAGATCTTAACAACCCTCAGCCAATGAATTACATTAAACAATATAAAATTTTTAGAAAAATGAACAATAAATTATGTGTAGGGAACGTGAAATTACCTAACTCCCCTATAATTATTAAAAAAATCCCCATTATTTATCAACTATTGAACTATATTAATTACAATATTTTCATGAAACTGTTTTCTAAACCTCCAGCTTTTTAGTACTTTTTATTAAAACTACATAATCTAAACCTATCAATGCTCATTGAGAGATGATATAAGGTATTCTATATACTATAAAAAATAATTAAAAACATAATAAATTTTATTTTTACTAACAACCCGTTGAATGTGGTGTAAATAAAACAAAGAAGTAGTGACCTTTTATAAGTGAGGGGAGGGTCATTCTTGATATTTATAATGATATAATATAATATTATTTTTTTGATGTCAAACTTTATATCAATTTATATAATTATAATATAAGATTATGATAAGTATATATCTTCTTAGTCAATAAAAAATATATATGTTTTGGTTATTTTTCCATCATATCATTTAGTTTTAACCCCGTATTAACGCTTTTGACCAGTAAAACAATACTGAATATTTATAACCTTTAAGGGTCATGAGTGTAACCATAAGAGATCAAAAGACTAATAAATGGGCAATGAATGATAATTTCCACCATAAAAATTCATTTTTATGAATATTGGGTTTTTATGAATTTAAAATCATTTAATAAAATATATATTATTATTAAATATCAGTAATGTCATTTTCCAATAATTCATTTATTTTGAAATTAAAAAAATTAAAAAAAAACTATTTTCAATATAAACCATTAAATAATCCCTATATGTTTTTTATAATATTATTGGAAGACTATATATCACACATATTATACTACTTTTAGTATTATTAAAATAGTTATTTTTGAAATTGATAGAATACAACACTGGCATTGTGTAAGAATTTTAGGTAATTATTAAATAACTAAAAATTAAACACAAATTACCATTAAAAATTATTTCATATTTAAAATTAACATTTATAGCCATCTATATCATTATTTTATAATCATCAAAAATATTAATAATATTATGAGAATGAGAAGGAAATTTTTGACTTTATCCACTCCTAAAATTTCTTAAATGTCAAAATCAATGATAAATGAATAAAAATGGTAGATTAAATTATTATATGATTATGGATAATTTATAAAAATTAAATTAAATTAAGTAAAGTGTTGGATATATTTTCAGTTCCTTATCTAAAAATTTTGAAGCAAACTTTATTGATTTAACCTTTAGTATGGTGATAAATTTTACCACTGTTGCACTTTATTATGAATGAAATTTATATTTCCATATTTACCATTTTTTTACTTCCTTATTAAAAATATGGGTTCCATTTTATTAAATTATCAATATATAAGTGGTATAATTGTTTTTTCTAAAATTCATACAAGGCATGATGAGAATTGGTTTTCACAATATTTCTTTATTTAGTGTAAATGTATTTTTATACAGAGATCAAGTATATTGATGATCCAAAAAGTTAATTAAATTATTTTTAACAAATATAAATTAATGGTATTTTAAAATCAATAAAATAAAAAACATTAATACACTATAAGATATATTTTCCTTGAGAAATGAACGTTTTCACAATTCAAACAAAAAATTATATTTCTGAAAAAATTTCAAAAAATTCAACCCAAACTAATGGTAACATGATTATTTGAAAAATGATAAATTTTTTTCTATATACTATTTTATTATATTTTTGTTAAAATACTTACATTGATATTCATGTAATTATTGGTAAAATGAAATATCATTTATTGATATATATATATATATCAAAATATCATTGATTATTACATTCTACACCCTTTATAAGAATTTTTACATTGAAATTCCATTAATATGATACAAACAAAACTGAGGATTATTCAGCCTCATCACTTACAATGGTTCCCAAATCAGTTCATAATGTTTTATATTTTCACTAAAAAATATTAACATGATGTGTGGTAGGGTTTCATAGAAGATTATCTCTATGATCAAAAATCCCAACTAGGTGTTCCTCGTAAGAAAGATCTTGCTCCAGTAATATGACCAATGAGTTCAGTACATGTGACAGATTTGGTATGTACTTCCTAAAGGGTGATATATCAATAAAATCAAGAAATTAAGATTTATTTGATAGAATATCCAAATGATAAGCTACCATCCGGATACGATCTATAATTTCAAAGTGAATGTTATATATAATGATTATATTTCCCTTCATTCCAAATATCATAACCTTATTAAATATATATATTCATAGGAATACCTTTCCACCATCATTAAACTCTATATATTTATATCATTTATTATTATAAATTTTTTTTGACTCTAATATTCCCTTATGTGTTGTCGAATGTATTATTTCTTCTCTACCAGATCCTCAGCTATTTCAGGTCCTATTATATTTATTTCTCCATCTTCAATCATAGGCATCGGTGTCATAAACATCCTTTCAAATATAGTTTCATAAGGATCAATATAAATTCTTGGTGGGAAATATATTTTTCTACGAAAATTCTACCAAAGGAAGGTGTTGACACCAACCAAATTTTAATTAAACAAGGAATTCTCTAAAATGTGTTCTTTGATTTTAACAGTCCAATCAGACATAAAATTTTTCTGGAGAAGATATGTATTATGGAAAATAAAATATGTTTATATTGGTGGATAAAGATTTATTTATATCATTGAGGTAAACCTAATATCCTAGACATATACGATTGAGAGTGTAAAACCATGTAATCTCAAAACACCGTAATGTATAACCATGTAAGAGGATCAAGTGTGAAATATTCTCTAATGGAAGTAAAATTTTTGGATTACAAATTTTGATTTACTACAACACAAATATAATTTTAACAATCATATTTTTTTGGAGATAATGAGGAAATACAAGACAATGTTTTATCTGTTTAATTATAGTAAGGTAAATGGTTGTAACTTCCCCATAGAAGTTATTATCTTATAAAAAAATTACTAACAGACGAGGAATTATGATACATAGTCTAATGTATCCCTTGAAATATTATCCTACCAAATATATTAATTCTGATCTCAATACATCATTATAATTCCAGGATTAATGGATGATAATGAACTATGAGATTCACACAGAAGTCTATTAATTAACGTTGGTACTGATGAGAGACATATTCAGTTCCTTAATGTTATCATTCTATTATAATCATTGTTGAACTTGGAAAAATTCCCCTTCTTCACATATAATTCCAGAAATTAAGTTTTTAACTTATTAACCCCAAATGAATTGATGGTTTAACATTCATCTGGGAAAGACTGTATTTTTTCAATTTCATTAAGATTTCTATATCCATATTCTTAAAATTTATAAGTATTGGATGTCATTAAATGATCATTATATATAAAATAGCATTTTATTTCTGAATAAAATCATTATCCAACTTGTTCTCCTTCCTAGGTTGGTAGTATTTTTAGAAACCATAATCACTGATCAAGTCTAACTATTTTTCCTAGCTTATATTCAACTCTTTACATGTAAATATATATTTCATAATTTTACTATTAGTATATATATCAATCCATTTACTATACACATAATACATCCGTATAATCGATTAAAATATTACTCCTTCTAGCTAAAAACATGATTTTGGTAGTTATAATCATGAATTTTCAATTACTATGAAGAATATGTTATCGCAATATCATTATACATTTTGAAACATCCAATTCCTTTCATTAATGGAACACTATATATCGGATATCCATTTCCACTATTGAATAGGATAAGAAAAGTTGAACTGGTCAAAATTCTCTTCATTTACATGGAATTATACACACATTCACCTATCAATAAGAACATTACCTCCTTTAATGTAAAATTGGTGTATGTGTATTATAAATCAATGACAAATATATTATATTTTTTTAGTAGTGTCCTACCAACCCATGAGAATTACGGATGTTAGTTAATAGAGTCAGTCACATCCATTTATCAATAACATCTATCATTGAATAGTCCACTCATATACCCTCACATGAGATTACAAGACCCAATATTGAATCTTTTTTACGCCAAAATGCACAATTAGTAAATTTGAAATATATCATTTCTTTCTTTAGATTAATCATCTCAATACATAACTTTTCTTCAATTACATCCTTTATCATTAAATATCTTAAAATATAATCTATATATAATACCTCAAATTGATCATAAAAATATCAAAAGTCATTATTCACTAAATCCATGATTTATAGCATGATAATTAGAACATGAAAATTCCATTACTATAAATTCAAAATGAAATGACCTTACACAGAAGGTTGTCTTTGGAATATACTCATTTGTGACACTTATAAGATAATATCCTGACTGAAGATCAATAATGGAAAAATATTGAGATCCTCATAATTTATCAAATAGATCATTGATAGAGGGATGAGGGTAAATATTCTTAATAGAAATCCAGATAAGTTTCCAATAATCATTAAAAATACGCAGTATCCTATATTTATTTTTAAAAAAGAGAAGAGTTTCCAAACATGGAAATTTAATAGGATTAATTATTCCACTATATATATTTCCTATAGTTTCTAATTAAAATAATTCAACTCTATCAGGTGCCTTCAACACAGAGTATCATAAATAGGTGTATCACATGTTATGAGTTTTGATAGAAACTAAACATCATTATTCTTGCGAATGCAACGAAACCCTTCTAAAAATTCATAAATAAACATCATTACAATACGCATATGATCAATGATTATTCTCTCCTCAACATTATGAGATAGATTTACCTTTTGAATTTATAAAAAAATACATATGATGGAATTAATTTCCTTTGGTATTTTAGTATCACCCTCACACTAAATATTTTCTTAGTTTGATTCAGGATATCAAATGTAATTTACCATCCTAATTTTTTTTATAGTATTTATACTAATAGATCAAATCCATGGACAAAATTTAATCCAATTCAACTAAAAGATGGTTGACATGATTTTATTCAATAACATTGTACAACTTCTATCTTGGAGGAGTTATAAACTTGATATGTTATCATCCTTACATTGAGAGTAATTACTAATAAATAAATGTCTATTTATTTGTTGGTTATATGATATCTTTCTAAAATTTTCCAGATATAAATGTTTTTGTATATTATGAATAAAATAAATCATTTTCACTTATAAACTGGATTACATGTTTAGCTTTCATCACATTAGTTTGAAGTTCCACTTCAGCTATAGTAATTACATATTTTGGCATAACTCCCAATGTATTTTTCTGTGTTATGTTTCTTATGTTCTTGGGGCACTATTTTTAATAATTCCCTATCTATCTTTAGTTGAAGCACTGAATGGTAGTGGTTAATTTATTTACCTTACAGTCCTAATCCATTTACCCTTATCTCTATAGATATAAGAAAATTCTATTTTCATCATGTATTTTCCAGGATATATATTTCTAGAATTTCTATATGATGAAAAATTCATCATTACATTCTTCTTCATTTATGTATTCCATTTTTCTTGGTGCTCAGTTGACCTCTCATTCTCCATATTTCTCTATAAGATATAGGATTTAGATAATTAGTTCAATATAGTATTTGAACCTGATACTATATAATCATAAGATGTGAATATTTTAGAATACAATTCACTTTGCATACATGGATTAATCCCATCAATTAACCATTTGATATATATTTCTATTTTATGTATGCAATCAATAGCATGCATGAAAATTATTGTAATTCCACCCTTATACTCATCCATAATTTATTCCTTAATGTGATATAATGTGAAGAAATAATTCACTATTTAATCATACTATTCACAAAGAAAGTATTTATCAAAGAATATAACTTGATTTTTAATTCATTCCATCCATTAAATTTCATTATATTATTTCGTTTTTTGACCTATGGCCCCACTTGTTCAACATTCTCTTAAAAAACACTTATATAATATCCTTTTCACTTTCATTACACCCAAAATCCAAGAATATCTATTAGATGGAATTAATAAATATCACATATACTACTGGATTAGTAGTTCTATTTAAATTCGAATTATTTTATCGCATTATGTAATCCATTGTAGGTGAATTGCACTATAGACCGATAGGATTATCTGAAAAGGAAATCATATTCATTATAAACATATTCAACTACAAAAATATGGGATTAATATATGCAGTTGTAGCACCAGATATATTTAATTTCTCGTCAAGGAAATATCTATAATATCCAAGGGTGTAAACTTCCTTAATTATGTTAAGCACCAACACTAAATAATGTAACACATTAATTAATCTCGTAATAATTATGTAAGATCCCGATTTTTGGAAGGTTATTTTTTTGTTATGTTTTTGTTGAATCCCTTGTTTCGGGTTTCAAAGGGATGTCTTTTAAAAGTATGAGAGGCCTTGGGGTGTTTCAGGGGATGGGGGCATGAAAGAAAAGAAAACTGGGCAAGATAGGTCAGGGCGCACAGCATGCGGACGGCCTGGGAAAACCATGCGGCCTGCCTAGGTAAACCATGAAACCCTTATCCTCTGGGAATTAGCATGTGCACGGTTTGCGCACATTTTTTCAAACCATGCGGCTCAACCATGCGGCCCCTTAATGTTGGAAAAAATTAGAAGTTTTACACTTTGGTATTTTAAACCCCAACTCGAGATTTCCTCTCCATTCCTCCCTATTCACCCTATGAACGAACCAAATCAACCAACACCTCCCAGAGGTCGATCTCTCTCATTTCTAAGGTGTATTTGGTGCTGTTGGATGTGGATCAAAGATCCGGGTAAGGATAATCCCATCCTTGATTCTCTTTTTCGGTATAGGGTTTGTATATTCTCTCCCTATTGATCCAAAGCTCTAAAACCCTATCTTTTGGGTGAGTTTTAGGTTGAAGGTCCAAAGTATGCTCAGATCGAGGTCTAAGAACTCTATTGAGAGTGTGTTCAACCACGGTTTCAAGGTAGGTCGTCTATAAGTGATAACCCATAGTTATTTGGGTATTTGTGCATGTTTAGTCGTGTTCATGCTTTCCCTTGGTTATGTTTTGAATAACATTGGCATGTTTGGTAATAATGATGTTTAAAATGGAAAATGGGAGCCCTCACAATCCCCATGGGATGTGTTGGGATGGACATGACCTAATTTCAGGTCGTCCATGGGATGTTCCAGCTTTTCTCGGGTTTAGGGATTGTTATTAAATATGTGACCTTATTGTAGTGAATTGTAGAGCCCTTGATAAACATGTTGGCATGAATGATTGAATCACGGAAATGATGAACGTGTTAAATGGGTTAATGTGTAAACTGATTAAAGAGAATAATGGATAGGTTATGGGTCTAATGTTAAATTCTTAGTGAGTTAGGCATAACACATGGGAATTGGGTGAATGGTTAAATGATGTGAAATGGTAATGTGTTAATGGGTTAAGGAATGATGTGGATTCCCATGCGGGGTGTTGTGAATAGTTTTTGTCGAAGGGCAATGGTTTGGATGGTTGATGGTTACTTATATATATAAGCATGTGAACATGGCTTCGTAGAGTGGGGTATGACTTGAGGATCTACACCCAAGGGTTGAGCTTAGACTGAGGTCCTAAACTCCACCCAAAAGGCATGGTTTAGGAAAGGGGACTGAGGGTCCATTATCCTAATGGTTGCATCCACACAGACTGAGGCTTTGAGGTGATGATATGGTTTCTATGGAGGGCTTAGACCTAGTGAGATAGGATAATGATGTGGTCACCCTCTTGGATGTGATTGTTGGCCTTAGACCCATGTAACATTATCTATATGATTAACCCATAGAAAAATGATTAATTGGTATGTGATGATAATTGGTGAGTAATGAATGGTATTGGAAGTGGAAATGAATTTTCCCATGAACATGTTAATGGGACTATAAGTAATTACTTGGTAATTATTCTTCATATTAATTTTACATGCACTACTTGTTTATACTGGATATTTTGTAGACATCGTTGGGGGTGGCCTACTGAGTTGTAATCACACCTTGCTCGGGCCGCCATTGGGTACCCGAGAAGACTTCATGTTTGCAGGTCAGGATAATGGCAAGGGTCCTTGCTAGATATTTGAGTGGTCATGGGTATCTCTTGGTGGAGGATCCGGACATGGAGTCGGGACCATTTTGGGGATTTTGGTCGTTGTCCTTATTTTGGGTTTATGTTCACTCTTTCACATGTAGTATGACATGACATATTTATTGTTGGAAATGGTTTTTTTACATGTTCCTTGTTTATTTGTTATTTTATCCTCTATTTGGATTATTTCTGTTGTGGCTTACTCTAATGAAAAGGGGGTATAGTCTCCCCACATGACCTCATAGACCCCCGCTGCTAGTCGGCAACCTTTGGCATAGATGGAGGCATGCTTAAGGTCATGTGACCACCCGGATCAGAGCACCAGTTTAGTGGCTTCCGAGTCGGGGACATTACAAATTGGTATCAAAGGATCTCTTTCCTCTCCTTCTCTGAGGTCTTGTTATTTGGGATAGGCTTCCAAGGGTTAAGATGTTTCGGGCCTTGGTAATGAGCTCGTGCTTGGGAGTATTTAATCCAGGTACGAGGGAAAACCCATGTCACCCTGGGTGGAAAATATTGTTATTGGTTGTGTGTTCTTACAACTGATGATATTTCACCGACGTGTGATGCACATGTGGTTTTATGTGACTATTTTATGATATTTCTCATGGCCTTAATGGCAAGAGGATTTGCATTCATGCATCATTTTAGGCACCTAGGGAGATAGGTGGCATTCATCATGTTAGGCACACAGCCAGGAAGGGTTTGTGAGGCAATAATGTAGGGTCCATCATGTATTTCCTGAAACCATGAAATGATAAGAAGAATGAAATAAAAACATGTGGGTAAGTGATGTTTAATGTAATACAAAGGTTTGAAATGAAGTGGAATTTTTTTGTAAAATGTTGTGTGATTCTGGTGGTAGTACATGGTTGTTTACCCCATGTAAACCATGGCCTGCGATATGGATGGTCGGGGTGGTAAATATGAGGTGTTTATGTTGTTTAATTAGCATATGAAAATGGGTTTTTGTAGCTAGTAATGTGATTTTTTATGAAGTCGTGAAAGTTTTATGGTATGCGTGTTAAATCGTGTGCTTGTCCATGTAGAGAGATGCCACCACGACGTCAATTTCCAGTTCGGAAATGAGAGGATGTTGCTGAGAACAATCCTCCGGTAGAAGCGCACGAAAATGTGTTGGTCAATGAAGGTAGAGAGGACCAGTTATGAGAGAACTATGCTCTCCTAATGCAGATGATGGATCGGGACGCATGGCGGGTTTCACTAAGTGTGTCTGACCTAACCAGGGAGTTCCCACTGCAGCAATCTCCGATCGTTACCAAAGAGGGTGGGCCAGAGGCAGCGGATTTCTGGTTAGAGTCTATCCAGGCGATACTGGATCATTTGGAGACCCCTATTGAAATGTGAGTAAAGCTGGCCGTTTACATGTTGCGGGGCAAGGCAAGGTGTTTGTGGGACATTCAGGCTCAGACTGAGCAAGATGAGGGGATTTCATGGAACATTTTATAGGAGATGTTTCTGGAGCATTTTTACCCAAATACTTTGAGGCAGGATCGGGCTGCAGAGTTTATGAGCATGACTCAGGGATCACTATCGATGATGGATTATGATAGTCGCTTCACTGATTTGCGACGCTTCGTCCCAGTGTTTGCTGGGGATGAGGCAATGATAGAAAGGTGTTTCTAGGATGTGTTGAGACATGAGATTAGGTATCAAGTGAATATCTTCTGCTTGAAGAAGTTTGCAGAGGTGATGGATTAGGAAGTAATCTCTGAAGGGAACCTGAATTGATCTTCGGGTGGTGGGACTCTTGTGCCAGCTAGGCGGACAAGTGGTGAATCTTATGAAGGTCAAAAGCATCGTTTAGAAAGTTTCCAGCAACGTGGTTAGAAGAGGGGGTCAGCCTCTCAGAGTGGGAACCATGGGTTTTTTTATCAGCGCGGCAGGTTGGGGCGTATGTGTGGTCAGTTTCCTCAACCTCCAGTTGAGTGTCATTCATGCGGCAGAATGGGGAATGTGCAGAGGTCGTGCAGGAACCCTCGGCAGACGGGTGAGCTTAATGAGGAAAAGAAGATTCCAGATACGGGAAGGGGATCAGTTTCCCCGTATCAGGTAGGGATTTGGAGGGCCACGGTCCATACTGGAGGGGGCGGTGGATGTGGAACTCCAGCGAAAGATCACTCACGTCACCAGGGTAGTGTGGCGCAGGGTGTTCAGGCTGGAGCCCAGGGTAGAGGGGCAAGTCAGCTTCTGGTGGTTCATTTTGCACCTAGTGATGGAAAGTCCAGACCGTTAACTGTTTGAGGTATGACCCTTGTTGATTCTACTTTTTCTAGTGCATTGTTTGACACATGTGCCACACACTCTTTTTTTCTACTCAACTTGTGGTATTGCTGGGTTTACCTGTGGAGAGGGTGTGTGGATTTTTGTCAATTGACACCCCGTTGGGAGTGTGGGTAGAAGATATCAAGTAGTGAAAATGATGTTTCTTGGAAGTTGGGGGGTATTGTTTTCTGTGGGACTTGTTCGTTTTTGAGATGTCAAGTGTTGAAAAAATATTTGGAATTGATTGTTGGTGTTGTATCAGGTTCATATAGATTGTTATCATCATAGAGTATCAATCAGGTTGCTTGAGGGTGACATTTATGTCCACCATGGCGAATTGGATATTCAAGCAGGGCGTGCGAGGTTGTTTTGTCAACAGATGAGTGGACTCACAGCTCAAGTGGCATGTCTCATGCTTTATGATGATGAGGGAGGGGATCAAAATAATTTTCTTCCTGTGGTGGATCTGTTTTAGGATGTGTTTCTTGAGGATTTATTGGGGTTACTACCTGAGACAGATGTCGAGTTCACGATCGAGTTGCTTCAGGGAGTGGAGCTAGTTTCTATTCTTCCATACCGAATGTCACCGATAGAACTCCAGGAACTGAAGGTTAATCTTTAGGAGTTGTAGCGTAAGGGTTTTATCCGTCCTAGTACGTCTCCTTGGGGATCTCCTGTGCTTTTTGTAAAGAAGGTTGATGGGTCGTTGAGGCTATGTGTTGCCTACCGAAAGTTGAACCAGATGACAGTGAATAATTGGTACCCTCTTCCTAGAATTTATGACATGTTTGATTAGTTTAGCAGTGCATTAGTGTTTTCTACGATTGATCTGAGGTCAGGGTATCACCAGATTAGGGTGAGGCCTTCTAACATACCGTAGACAGATTTCCGGAGTTGGTACAGGTTGTTCAAGTTTTTGGTAATGCCTTTTGGCTTGACCAATGCACCAGCAGTGTTTATGGATTTGATGAACCATATCTTTCATCGCTATATATATCAGTTTGTTGTCGTCTTTGTTGATGATATCTTAGTGTACTCGAAAACTCACGACGATCATGCCCAACATCTTGACATCGTCTTGGGTACAATAAGAGAGCATCATCTATACACCAAGCTATCAAAGTGTCAATTCTGGATAGGTGAAGTTCATTTTCTGGGTCACATCATCTCAGAGGAAGGTGTGTCAGTGGATCTAGAGAAGGTGCAGGCAGTTGTATATTGGCAGTAGTCCAATAGTGTTTCAGATGTTCGTAGTTTTCTGGGTTTGGCCGGGGATTACTGAAGGTTCATTCAAGATTTCGTTCGCTTGGCAGCACCACTCTCGGGCTTGAACAAGAGAGAAATCAGGTTTGAATGGTCTGAGAATTGTGATAATTCCTTCCAGGAGTTGAAGAAGTAGTTGACGACCGCACCTATCTTGATCTTACCTGATCCATGTAAGAGGTACATCGTGTTTTGTGACGCGTCCGGAGTCTAACATGGGGCTGTGTTGATGAATGGTTAGTGGGTTGTGGCTTATGGGTCAAGGTAGTCGAGACCCCATGAGCAGAACTATCACAACCATGACCTTGAGTTGGATGTAGTGGTGTATTCCTTGAAGTGCTGGAGGCACTATCGGTTGGACAAACGGTTTACTATGTTTACCGATCATAAGAGATTAAGAAACATCTTCTCACAACGGGATCTGAATCATCGGCATCAAATATGGGTTGAATATCTCCAGTCTTTTGACTTTGAGTTGGTGTACAAGCCATGAAAGGGAAACATTGTTGCTGATGCTCTGAGTAGGAAGGTTCAGAATCAGTTGGTTCAGGAGTCCAGCACCAAGTGGAAGGTGATGGATTTGATTGCAAAGATGCACCTGGAGGTGTAGGGGGAGAGTGGTCAGGTCACTCTTGCTTCCTTATCGATGGAGTCGATGCTTTTGAGTTGAGTTAAAGAAGGTCATCTTGAAGACCCGGATTTTTTGACAATGAAGTAAAATATTATAGGTGGGGAGCTACCTTCTGGTTGGGTCATCGACGTGGAAGGAGTTGTTCATGTTCGTGATCGTGTGGATGTTCCAAACTGTGTGCAGGAAGAGTTGTTGCGTGAGTTCCATGCATCAAAGTGGGAAGTGCATCCTGGTTTGACCAAGATGTACCGTGATCTCCGAAGATAGTTTTGGTGGCCTGGAATGAAGGATGAAGTTGCGAGCATTGTGGCATAGTGCATTACCTATTTTTAGGTGAAGGTCGAGCATCAATGCCCATGTGGTTTGTTGCATCTATTGCTCATTGTGGAATGGAAGTGGGGTGTCGTAAAAATGTATTTTATTGTGGGTATTCCAAGGACTCTATGGAATAAGGATGAAATCTCGGTCGTTGTGGATCAGTTAACTAATGTGACTCATTTCTTACCGATCCATGAGTCCTTTATAGTCCACCACTCGGATGAGTTGTATGTTCCGGAGATAGTGTGGTTGCATGGTGTTCTGCGATCCATAGTTTTGGACCATGATCTGCGTTTTACGTCACTTTTCTGGAAAGGGTTACAGAAGGCTCTTGGAACACCGGTGTTTTTGAGTACGACCTTCCACCCACAGATGACTGGGCAGTCGGAGCATACGATCCAAGTGTTGGAAGACATGTTAAGAGTTTGTGTCTTGGACCTTGGTCATTCTTGGGAGAGGCACCTATCTTTAGTTGAGTTTTCCTACAACAACAGTTTTCAGGCAACGATTCTGATGGCACCATTTGAGGTACTCTATGGGAGGCCATGTAGATCTCTGTTGTGTTTACTAGAGGCCGGTGAATTTGAGTTGTTGGGACCAAGTCTCATGCAGGAATCTTCAGAGAAAGTTAGGTTGATCAAGAAGCATATGGATATGGCTCATAGTAGGCAGAAGTCATATGCAGATCGGAGGCGTAAACGTCTTAAGTTTGGGATGGGTGATAAAGTGTTCCTTCGGGTGTCACCAGGGTTGGGTCATCATTGGATTCGAATGCAGGGTAAGTTGGATCCCAGATATGTGGGACCTTTTGAGATTGTGGAGAGAATCAGATCAGTGTCTTACCGATTGGATCTTCCACAGCGGTATGGTGGGATGCATGATGTGTTTCATGTGTCGCAGCTTCGACGGTATAACCCTGACCCATCTCACATGATTGATGTTGAGGATGTTGAGCTTGAGGCTGATGCATCCTTTGAGGAGCCTCCAGTTCGTGTGGTAGATCGTAGTGAAAATATCTTGCGGGGAAAGGTTGTGCCATTAGTGCGAGTACTATGGCAGCATGGGAAAGATCAGGAAGAAGCTTGGGAGCGGGAATTGGATATACGACCTCAGTGGCCCGAACTCTTCTCTTAGGTGGAGCAATGAGGCTTGGGAACTCAGATCGAGGACGCGCCGTTATAAGGTGGAGAGGTTGTAAGATCCTAGTTTTTGGAAGGGTATGTTTTTGTTATGTTTTGGTTGAATCCCTTGTTTTGGGTTTCAAGGGATGTATTCTGAAAGTATGAGAGGCCTTGGGGGTGTTTCAGGGGATCGGGGAATGGAAGAAAGGAAAACTGGGCAAGACAGGCTAGGGCGCATGGCCTGCGCACGGCCAGGGAAAACCATGCAGCATGCCCAGGTAAACCGTGAAACCCTTCTCCTCTAGGAAGTAGCATGCGCATGGTTTGCGCATGGTTTGTGAAACCTTATGGCTAAACTGTGCGGCCTCTTAAAGATGGGAAAAATTACAAGATTTCCAGTCCGAGCTTTTAAACCCCAACTTGGTATTTCCTCTACATTCCTCCCTCTTCACCCTGGGAATGAACCAAATTGCCCAAGAGATCCAAGAAGTCAATCTCCTATGTTTCTATGTAATTTTTGTTGTCGTTGGATGCAGATCGAAGCTCTGGGTAAGGCTAATCCCATCCTTGCTTCTCTTTTTTGTTTAGGGTTTGTATCTTCTCTCCCTCTTGTTTTGAAGCTCTAAAACCCTATATTTTGGGTGAGATTTAGGTTGAAGCTCAAAAGGTTGGTCGGATCGAGGTCTAAGGACTCGATTGAGAGTGCGTTCAACCACAGTTTCTAGGTAGGTCATCAACAAGTTATATCCATTAGTTATTTGGGTATTTTTTTCATGTTTAGTTTTGTTCATGCTTTCCCTTGGTTATGTTTTGAATAACCATGGCATGTTTGGTAATAATGATGTTTCAAATGGCTAATGGGAACCCTCACGATCCCCATTAGATGTGTTGGGATGGACTTTACCTAATTTAGGGCCATCCATGGGATGTGCCAGCTTTTCCCGGGCATAGGGATTTTTATTAAACAAGTGAACTTTTTGTAGTGAATTGTAGAGATGTTGATAAAAATGTTGTCATGAATGGTTGAATCATGGAAAGGATTAACGGGTTAAATGGGTTAATGTGTAAACTGAGTAAAGACCATAATGGATAGGTTATGGGTCTAGTGCTACATGCTTAGTGAGTTAGGAATAGCACATAGGAATTGGGTGAATGGTTAAATGATGTGAGATGGTAATGTGTTAATGGGTTAAGGTATGATGTGGATTCCCATGTGGGGTTTTTTGAATAGTGTTTGACGAAGGGAAATGGTTTGGATGATTGATGGATACTGATATATATAAGCATGTGCACTTGTATTTTAGAGTAGGGTATGGCATGATGATCTACACCCATGGGTTGAGCATAGACTGAGGTTCTAAACTCCACCCTAAATGCACGGGTTTGGAAAGGGGACCGAGGGTCTATTCTCCTAACGGTTGCATCCACCCAGACTGAGGCTTGGAGGTGAGGATATGGTTTCTATGAGGGGGTTAGTCCTAGTGATATAGGATAATGATGTGTTTACCCTATTTCATGTGATTGTTGACCTTAGACCCATGTAACATAATGTATATGATTAACCCATGGAAATGTGATGAATTGTTAAGTGATGATAATTGGTGTGTAATGAATGGTAATGGAAGTGGCAATGGATTTGAACCTGAACTTGTTAATGGCACCGTAAGTAATTACTTGTAATTTTCATTCATATTCCTTTTGAATGCACTACTTGTTTATACTGGATATTTTTTAGACACTGTTGGTGGTGTCCTACTGAGTTGTACTCACACCCTGCTTAGGCCACTGTTGGGTACCCGAGAAGACTTCATATTTGCAGGTCAGGAGAAGGGCAAGGGTCCTTGCTAGATATTTGAGTGGACACGGGTAGCTCTTGGTGGATGATCTGGACATGGAGTTGGGACAATTTTGGGGATTTTAGTCGTTGTCCTTATTTTGGGTTTTTGTTCACTCTTGCACTTATAGTATGACTTGACATAATTAGTTGTTGGAAATGGTTGAAATACATGTTCCTTGTTTATTGGTCATTGTTTCCGCTATTTGGTTTATTTCTATTATGGATTACTCTGATAAAAAGGGGGTATAGTCTCCCAACTTGACCCCATACACCCCTGCTACTAGTCGGCAGCCTTTGGCGTACGGGGAGGCGTGCTTAAGGTCATGTAACCACCCAGCTTGGAGCACCGATTTAGTGGCTTCCAGGTCAGGGATGTTACAAATTAATTATTTTGTTTCATAAAATAAAGAACCAAATTTGGATAAATTCTTTAAATAATATAAATGGTAATCATAATTATTATACTTTATATCATTATTTAAAATTTTATTACCATGGTTTATACCAAAATTCATCTAATTACAACTTTAGAATCCCCAAATCAGGTAACTAAGATATTATATATACTTCATTACATAATAATATAATATGAGGGAACTCGTTTAGAAGTAGAAATCTGTTTAGTAGTTTAGAAGAACAAAATATAAATATGATTAACATTTTACTCTAGAAATATAAAATACAATATATAACAAATATTCTCATATCCTAAATATTATTTATAATATCATTATTCATATCCAGGATAATGTAAAAAAATAAAGGTTCTCCTTAGATACGGAGTAAGGGTTATGAAAAAAAATTAATTATCATGGGTAAATATGGAATAATCGATATAGGGAGGTAAATAATAGAAAACACATACCGTTTAATCAATAAATTTCCCACAAAATGCAACCATGCAGAATATAAATGTAGTAATATCATGGATAATAATAAGTAAACTCTCAAAGATGTAAATGATTTATGTAAGACATAATTATTTTTCAGATTATGATATATTTTTCCTCAAATCCTTGTTCTAATACAGTTTTATAAATGAGTAGGTATATAGAAATAACTCATTTAATTTGGACAATTGATTTTTATCATGTGACTTATATATAAGAATCAATGGTGTTTATAATTCCGAGACACACCCATCACTATATACCCAATGAATTCATCATATATTTAATGATCAACTTAATTAATAACAATATTCATTATAAACAATATCTATATTTATTAAATAATATTGAATGTCAATATTTCTAGTGTCAATCAAACAACAATCAATGTAAAAAATCATATATATAAATCATTATGATTTATAAAATAATCACAATCATGATTCAAGGAGGTTGTATTTTTTATAAAAATATAATTTCCATTTATCATAATTAATTTATTATTTAAAAATAAATTTAATGTCCACAAAATTAATAAGAGATAAATATGACCATCCATTCATTAAATTGACGGTTTATTTATAATATAATCCATTTTGAGGAAATAAAAATAAGATTATAGAAATATTTACATATATTTCATTAAATATTTTTATTTTTAAAACCATTTTATTATTGTAGAATAATTTAATATTTGTAACATTGTTTTGTTGGAAGGAAAATTAATTAAAGTTATATATGTGAAAAAATATTCCTTTTTACTTTTTTATGAAAATAAATGTGAAAATAACCATCTAAAAATAGAAATATTACATTAAAACATTGTTAAAATTAATTTATAACATAATTTTTTTTCATAAATCATCTTTGTAAATGAAAAAAACTACTCTTGTATAACTATTTTGAAAAATATGGACTAGAATATAAATAAACACATTTAATAATGGAAACAATATGAGAATTTTTAAATGTTTCTTTTTATGATTTAATTTTAAAATAGAGTAAAATATAGAATAAAACCTATAAAATAAATAAATACATAGATTAAAAAAAGATTTATTTTAAGAAGGAATGATTATAATATATCATCAATGAATATAATAGGAATACAAAAAAGAACATTATAAACTAAATTTGTACTTCTTTTGTAACCTTAAAATTATATCTTCTTAATAGAGTAAAATTAATTGAATTACTAATCATCATGAGTAAATATATATTCATGATAAATACATCAGTAAATTAGCTTGGATTACACATAAAAATTAATAGGTGGATAATACCAAAACTGTATCGATGGATTGGAAATTGATATAAATTCTCTTATCTAATGTTCGACTCACCTCGTAAGTGATTTTGTTCTCCTATAAAATAAACATAAATTTCTTATAATTACATTAAATTACCATATAAATATATATAATATCATATATTCACCATTTATATCATTTTATCACTGGTTTATTAACAATCATTTACAATTATCATTGTTTTTTGGTGTTCACTGTTTTGTTTTCTAATGCATGTATTATCATAGAAATTATAGTCCTCCTAAATTGATTATTGTTTCACCTTGTATAAAATTTTAATAAGGATATATAATATAATATATATATTAATTATATATAAATATATTTATATTCATCCACAAAAAAAGGATTGAAATAATATTTTACATCATTCATGGAGACAGTAGGTCACACGTATGGATGAATGATCTTTTCACTTTTAAATGGATAGGAAAAAATAAGGCTAAATAATAATTCAACTTTACAAGATCATATTTATTTCTTATATATCTTATATATTAATTAAATTTATATATATTTCCATCCATCAAAATAAAAAATGAAAAATCAATCATTTTTCATTATGGAGGTGGTAGTCTACAAGTAAAAACGAGCGACATTATAATTTTCCAAATGATTGAATGGATTAAGGGTATATATGATATTATAAATTCATAAGAATAATTATGTCTCTATTATTAAATATATTCATTATTAATATCTCGACAACCATCTATGAATTTTGGGGATGAAAAACAATTAACACAACTACATAGAGACCTTAAGTCTTATGAACACCCGAGCAATTGTTTTGTTTATATTAGGATGGAAAGGATATTGAATATGGTTATAACATAATCATAATAAAATATAATTAAATTTATTACACAATATTTATTAATTGATGATGGGTATATGATATTTATGGGAAGTAGAGGAAGAAATAAACATTAAAGAGCAAGTTGATTACCTATTCTTCGGTAGAATTCCATTAGATCCTTTATTAATTAACTTTTAATGGTACTTTAATAATTACCAACACTATACAGAGTGTATATGGATTTGTAGATGGAATTTGGGTATGGTTTGGCTAAACTAGGATGCGAAAATTTATATAATGAAAATAGAGAAGGGGTATTCATTTATAAGTGAGGGGAGGGGAATTATAGAAATTTTCTTAAAATATATATTAATATAATTAATTTATCATGTCCAAATGGATCAAAATCTATTTCCTAATATGAAAATATGATAATGATTTAAAATAGTTTCACTCAATATATATTGAACTATTTTTTATCCTTTGTATCATCAATGTTTAAACTCTCATTATCCCTTTTGAAAATTGCAGTAATATTAATGTTTTCAACAAATTAGGGTCAGAAAAGATAACATAAGAAGGTATTAGAACCATAATGGGTCAATATATTATATTTTCAACCATATCACTTTAACATGAACAAATATTTCATTTTATTAACATTAAAAAATTAATTAAATATTTTCATGTTATAAAATATCATTAATGTCATTTTAGACTTTTCAATTACTTTGACATTGAAAACATGAAGAAATTTTTTTTTCACAATTTTAAATATTAAAAATATCCCTATTATGTGATACTTCCGTAAAAAATTCTTTAAAACTATAACATTCCAAAATTATATTACTTTTAATATTTTCAAAATCCTTTATTTTATTTTTATATTAATTAAGTAAATATTACATCAAGGTTTCATAAGATTTGATGGTTATTCATAAATCACTAAAAATGATAAAATAATAATTCATCTTTTAAATAAAAATGTATAACTAATATTAGTTATTTTTATCAATTCCAAAAAAAAATTATTATTATTTAATGAAATAGATTGACATTTTTGATATTTTTTCTTAACTTGAATTTTATTATGTTTAAAGGCAATGATAAATAGAAAAAAAGGTTGTATTTTCTATGTTTAGGTGATAATAGATAGAATATATTAATCCAATTAAAAAATAGAGAGGTTTTGATTTTTTGTATTTCATTCCCACATTGTTTTAAACCTTAATTACTCAATTTACCATTTATTGAGTAGATACATTTTACCATGGTTACAGTTCAAAAATTATAATAATAAAATTGGAAAAATTACAAAATTTGATGATCTTAATTCAAAATAAATAATTAATTTTATGAAATTATGACTCAATGAGTGTATTAAAATTTGTTTATAGTAATCCCATAAACCGTGAAGGTAAACAGTTTTCTAAAAAGTACATTTTTAGGTGTAAAATAATATTTATATCAAGATTAACTGTAATGTCAACCAAAAAGATATGAATTAAATTATTTGTTAAAATTAAATAAAATAAAATAATTTTAAAATCAATAAATATTGAAATTTTAATGTAATAGAATGCATTATTACATTAAAAAGCCTAATTTTCACTATTCACCTAGAATTTAACTTTCCTAGAAAATTCAAAAAAGACAAACTTGGATAAAATGTATATGATGATTTAAAAAATTATATTATTTTTTCATAATAATATATCAATATATAATTTATGTTCTTTTAACATAGAGTTGTGTGCAATGAAATCCATCAAGGTAGTTTTATTTAAAGATAATATATCTTAAAATATTGGGCTATTACAATGATCCAATTTAGTTTTTCTCCTTGTAATGAGGAATTTTGTGATTTCATATTATTTTATTGTATAATTTACACATTTCAATATAATTATCAAAAACAATTATTGATAGTACAAATTTGATATTTACCACATCATTGAATTGAAATTTAGAGATATCAACCATGTGGTACAACTATTTCAATAAAGGTAAGTTATCCATTGATCCCATGTTAATTCATCCCTATATAAACTCACCATGAGCCTACTAGTAGCTATATAAATCAAGAATCCGCATTGTTTAATGATTTATATTCCCTTATGAAAGCTATATTTTTTCTATTTGTACTAGTTGACCCTCTTCTTAATCATATGAAATCTCAACTCACAGAAAACCAACATTAGTTACATGTATAAAATTCACGAATCAAAAACTATGACATTGATTGGAGGATAAAAAATACATAGAAATTATATTGGATTCTTTTTTGACAAATTGTTTAACAACATTAGTTTTTTTACAATTCTATAAGTAATTAGTTTGTTAATATCCGAATCTTCAACTATATAAATATTCATATTAATGAAAATAGAAGGGTAGAAAACAAAATATACCTTGAAGTATGATATGTATGTATTAGTTCCCTTACCAAAAACAAAAATCTATATGTCCTCAGTTCTTCCATGTGAGGTATGATTCAAAAATAAAGGATATCAGGCTAGAATAACCTAATGTATACCTCATCAACATTGATAAACCAAATTCCCTGATAAAAAATAGTTAACCAATAAATAATACCATGATTCATAGAATATCACATTCTTAAAAAGGTATTCCCATTTTATTTTGTTCCAATTTAAATCCATCCATTCTATTGAAACATTGACCTCCATAAAAAACAAATGGGTAGTTAGATTGAAATGTTCTTGTGTTTAATAGTACTTGTAAATAAAATTTATAATCATGTTACCTATCATCCTGAGGATGGAGATATTATAATAGTTAAGGGTTAATCTTGGAATAAAAATCTCTACAAATGAGTAGAGTTGATTAAAATGATGTTTCAAGTCAACTAAACAACAAAATAGGTATAATATAATGGAATAACATGAAAATTTATCCATGTAAAATACTCAATACATTCCATATTTATCCCTAATGAAAATATAAATGTGTCATTGGTCATGAAATAAATCAACCTATAGATATAATAAACCTCAATATGCATTGATGACACAATTGAAGGAACCTACCAGAAGACTGATTGGACTAGAATGAGCCACCATATAGTACTTAACGAAGAGAATAATCCATAATTAATTATTGAGGAAGAAATCAGTATCGATGGAGAGTCATTATGGAAATGTAAAACCTAAGGATAAAGTGAAAATTTTGGAAGTAAGAACTGATGCAATTAAAATGGAATATTATCACACTAGGGAGGTGTCGGGATTGGAATTATTTTCCACTCGCACACCGGTGGGGGGGGGGGGGGAAGATGGGAAATCACCTAGGGTTAGTTAATTCATCGTGATTATTGACGATATTTTAAAAACAAATCTTATAAGAATTGTAAAACTAGTCCAAAAAATAGAATATATAAATTATAGTTTAGCAAGATCAGAGTTACAAGAGATTATTACAAACACATCAATACGTCACACCACACATGTCTTCATCCACTATTGAAGAACAATAATCTGGGGTCCTTAATGACCACATCATGTTCATGTCTATGAACTCTTTCTTTATCAACATATCAAATAATTTTTTTCCTCTCTATAAGCATTTGAGATTACCAAATTATGTTGAGAAACATTGGTGAGACATTCAATCCATCAAGGTAGGATCCTCCAAGGCATGTCCCTTTTTTGTTTTTAGAACCTTCAAAAAAAACTCTGGAGTTAGATTCAAGCCGCAATGAGTTCTAATTATGTTGTAAATCAAAGCCAATTATATATGTCATATCTAATAATTAATCTTCATACGCTACCCCAATGTCGTTATAATGCGAAAAACAACCTTTGACAAATCCACGGTATGTCCGAAAGAAACCTCTATAACCTAAGGGTCCATGAATACCAAACGCTTCCCAATAAATATAAACCTTAATCCATTGGATCATTGGAGGGATCTAAAAAATGAATTCGATCATTTTAGTCTTTCTTGGTCGACCTAAAACACCCAATAATCTGAGAATATATAGATCATGCATAATACTATTCATACCTTGTATATGAAACATGGATACCGCATAAACATCCTTGTGCAGTGTGATCATTCCTATATGTAGGGAGGGTTATTTTCCATCAGATATTTTAGTGTTTTTTGAATTCCATATAGATGATAATATGGCCCCAACTACAGAAAATATCATATTCAGAATCTATTCAAAAAAATCGGTACTATAGATTTCCTCATGGAGCCCTATACATTGGATGATGATTCCAATTTTTAGGCTACAAATCGAACCTATGTATTCAAATAAAGCATGTTCAAATATTCATTTCATAAACATGTAATTTATATCTTTTCCTTCTTGAAGGAATGTTGTGCAGGTAGAAGCATTTTGATGTCCAGGTCAGTGAATTTGACCCTTGGTGGGAAGCGATGCTACTAAACCATCTTTAACAGGTGGATTTTTAACACTAAATGAACAATGTTTTGAATTTCAGTAGCCAACATGGTGGTTGGGTGGGACTATGAAATTCCAATTCATATATATCCTTGGTATTAAAGTGATGAAGTTGGATGTGTTTCCAAATGAGAGTTTCACAAACCATGATTACAAACCTATGGATTTCTTTATTTGTTTTATTGGAGAGAAGGATATCAAAATTATGTATTTTAGATTAGAATTCCCCAATACACAAGTGAGAAAAATTATTTGGGATGCTGATAGTATTCTCCATATGGTTATCCAACAAAGTGGTTGACCATGATATTATATTAGAGTTCATATCCACAACCCACTATGTATCCTAAATAATATTGTTGCAATAATTCCTAATGAATTCCCAAAAGAAAGATTCAAGGTAATATTTAAAATATTTTAGGTGTATTCCTTTAAACATGTTTCATAAAAAAACAAAGAAACCATCACAAGTAATCATTATCCATGTAAATTTACCAATAAGGCCATTATTTAGGATGTTGAGGTATTTAATTTAAACCCCCCCCCCACAATTCAATGGGATTAATGAACTACTTCCAAGAAATAGTGACCATATTCTTTTTATAAACTGAATCAGTACATATATAGTTTCTAAGAATCTAGTGGAGTTCTTTCAAGAGGGTCAAAGGTTATCAATAGAGTGTGGAAGAGCCAATAATCAAGGAAGTGATCAGTGAGTTACCAAGATAAGATTTTTAATTCTGAGATATGGAATTGCCTTTGTACTAGGCCATTTGGTTCACAATGCATGAGTTTCTATCTTCTTCATAAATCATTTTCACCTTTCCCCATTATAGATAGTCCTATGTATAGTAAAATGGGATTGAACCTCGTTTAAATCCACGACTTGTTGTTAACCTATTTTTCCTACAAATTTATAGACCATCTCCAAAGATAATAAAATATTTATCCCAACTTATGGATTGTCCAACAACATCCTCATAATTAAAAAATATCTCTTTATTAGAGGATATAGAATTTTTTGATATCTATCCAAGAATAATAATATCATCTGCATATTACATATCTGAGGTAACGTACTCATTTCTACCTTATTAAGTCTTTTTATTGAGTCCAAGTTGATCCCAGTTATTGTTTCATCTACATGTGTTGTCTTCATGAATGGAAGAAAGAATCCCTGATTGGGGATCACCTTATCTCAATCCTATGGTACACTGAAAATAATCATCAAGATATCCATTAATAAAAATGTAAAACCTCGATGAGATTATGATTGTGTGGTTGAGATTGATTAACACATTTGAGAACCGAAGCCTTCTGAGAAAATCTTGGAGAAAACTCCATTTCAAAATGTAAAAGGCTTTGGATATATCAATTTTGAGAGAAACATTACCATATTTTATTTCCCCCATTACATTGACACCCTCTATGGATATGAGAAAGAAATTTTTTACTGTTCATAACAGGAAAAAAACCAAATTGATTCATAGTGATACTTTTTTAAACAAGTCTCCCATCCTATTCATAAGAATCCTGCTAATGTGTTTCAGGATTTTGTTCCTTTTGGAAATGGATCAGAAGACATTTAAATCATTTTTTTCTCCTTATTGGGTATCAAACAAATAAATATTTCATTTATCCCATATGGAATGTATGAGTGAAAGATACAATCCCTTATTGCATTAGTTACATCATCCTACCAAATATCCCAAAAAATATGAATATATTATTTTTAAATCCATTGGGTCTTGGAGTACTGTCCATGTTGAGGTAAAAAGTGAAGCATTGATATATATTCAATATTACATTAAGGATTATATAATAATGATGAATATTATTATTGTAAATTGATTTAGAAAATAATTGGGATGTACTGAATAAATGAAAGGAAGAGAATATGATTTGAAACCTTTGGATGAATAATGACTTTAAATATGGGTATAATGATAGGAAATGTCTAAGCCCTAAATAATAAAATTTCAGAAGGATTATAATACCATTGAATTTATTTCATTAATCTATATGAAGAGGTGGTTTAAAAGTTATTATAAAAATATTATAATTGATACTAAAAGAATCAGATTAAAATTTCTTACCATTTTTATTACCTTCCTAGAAATTAGTAATGAATTACATAGATACTTAATCACTCCTTCCGAAGACGGTTGATATTTAAATATGGAGGATAACCGTTCTCAATGTTTTTGGAGAGAATACGAATGTAAATTTGGTGGGTATTTAGAGAACATTTTCGATTATTATTTAATACTTTTTATGCATTAGAATTTTAAATTTTGATTATGGAAAATACCAAACCATTATTTTTATTATAGACTTGATATATCATATTTTTCATTCAAGGAATTGGTCTTGAAATATATTCATCATAAAATGATTATATATATTAATTATATAATGGATTTATTATTATTCCTTATATAATTTTTTGGAAACATAATTTTCATTTTTGAATTTATAAATTACCTTATTTGGTTGGATATTTATTTTAATTTTTACACTCCAAGATTTTATTATAGATTTACATTTAAAAAAATACTACATTGATTGGTTTTTTTTCACAAGTACCACTAAATTAAAACCGACCACGATGATATTTATTGAGATAAAATATTATAATTCATAATATTCACTATTAAATTTTGAGAGTAAGATATGAAACATCATTAAGATAACAGTATAATGAGTAGAAGAACAATAATGTAAATAGTCAATGAACATGAAATGTATTATATTCATTGTTTCCTTGAATATCATAGCCAAAATTATTATTAAATGAAGAAGAAAATAAATATAAATTGTATTGAAATATTGAGATGGAACTAAATTAATAGGTCACATTATTTTAGCGATTTAGGTAGAGTTATATATAGGAATCAAATATGATGATTTTACATATGTCTGTTGGAGTTATGGACCTAGGATATATTGATATTGAATCAATGGATATTTTTTATGCATGTATACAACATTTATATTGATGTTTTTTAATTCAAAACACAGTAATGAACAAATAAAATGTAATTTTTGATTGATAGAAAATGATAATTCTTAATTAAAATATTTGATCATAAAAATAGGAAATTTTAATTTTTTTATTAATTTTTATTACTAAATAAAGATTGTATGTATTTATAAAATTAATGAAATATTAAAAATACTAATTTATTTGTAAAATTGTATGGTTCTATGATAAATATTTATTTTTAGTGGGATGTCACTATAATCATTTAATATTAAAAATGAGATATTTTTCAATGAAATGTTTTTCTTTATAATATATATTAACCATTTTTAATTAAATAAATTAATTTTAAATAAAAAATATAATTCATTCTTTCAATGTATAAAAAATATATTTACACTTATTTAATTCATTATTGACATGAAATAAGCTTAAAAACACTTAATGTTTAATAATTAATTTTTATTTACAGTTTTTTTTCTATATATTTTATGATTTCATTTAAATGATAAATTTAACAAATTTTGAAATTTAATTATTTTAAAGTGATGAATTTTTTTTACCACACATAAAAATTGGTGTACAAGTTCAACATAATTTTTAGTCATAAAAAGATATTACAGAGGTAAAAATTGATCATAAACATGATACGTAGTGGGGATAAATAAATTAGTAAGTGACGAAAATATCATAAAAACATCTTTCTGCATGATTTTATGAGTTAATTTTATACCTCCATTTATCCCACATCCATTAATATTCTTATTTAAAATCATTTCTTAAAACAATTATAACCATATACATAAAGGTATGAGTATTTGTGGAAATTTGACTCAAAACTCACCTATAAATGAGCCTCTCATCTAACCCTCCCAAAAAACATTTTTCTATTATTTATCTTCAATACTATACTATTATCATAGTAATAGAGTGTTATTAAACATTTTTTAGACTATGATATCTCAAAGTAAGTGAAAATCCTTCACTTTAAATGACCCTGTTTCAATAAAGAATGAATTCATTAAAGATAGATCCTAGTTCTTCACCGTCATTTTCAACAATCATCTATTGTATAATATTTTAAAATAATATTATATGATATAATTATGAAATATTAACATTATTACACTTCATATAAATTTTTATATATATTGTATAACTCTATACTCTTACTCATTCTTTACTATAAATGTTTTTCTTTTTGTCACGTCAATGACATACATAAACAATACTATATATATTTTCAATTTTAAATATGCGGAGTATCATTTCATTTATACTTGTAAAATATAATATTATAGATAAATTTATGTTACTAATACGGTTTTATAATACTGAGATAAAAAATGATCAATATAAAGTATGTTTTTTTTATAAATTACTCAAAATTTATTTTCCATGGACATCATTCTCTAGAACCATATCCATAACATCCATAAAAAGAACATGGGAATAACTCTATTATTGAATAAAAATGGTTTAACTTCCTTGAATTATATGGAAATGATAAATATTCTATCAAAGCGAATGATATTACATAGAATATATATAAACGACTTGATGAATGGGTTGAATCAGTTATTTTAATTTCAATTCTGTTTTCTTCATCAAACATTCTGCCCATCCTGTTAAAGATAATTCTTATTGCTTCCATATAGACCAAAATTTTGGAAAATAAATTTTTAAAATGTTTTACTATCAATATGAGTGGGATAATCTATAACATTATCTAGATTATACTAAGACAATTCGACCTTCTAGTATCAACATATTGATATAACAAGTAGGGAATGTCCATATAATTATGATAAAATTAGTTTACTGACAATTTTAATGTTATTTTAACCTAGATACCATGTTATGAAATTATTTTACTAATAGTATAGTCTTTATCTTAACAAAACATTCATAATTTCATCACTATGATATAATTCATTCTTCTTCCTCTTATACTATCACAAGATATATCCTCTTACGTTCACTATACAAAAAAATAAAACTATATTATTCTACCTAGAAAAATATTATTCTATTTTTTCTATACAATAACAAATTTTTATTTATTTCATTTCCACTTCTCTTAAATATCATGTTTTCCATATATTTTTCATTACACTAAAACTATATTCTCTTCCAAAAATATTGATTTTCACCATTAATAAGGATTTTAATGTCAAATTCAAATGAATACCTTATTTCAAATATGGTTTACCTCTTCTCAATATTACTACATATTTCTACTTATTTTAAAACTCTACTCTTGGTATTTAATATATTGAATAAAATTATACAAAATGAAATTGTTTTTAGGTTTTTTTTCTTTTCTCTTCTTTATATAAAATATTTTCTTTATAATGTTAACCTTCATCTCCCATTGTTTGAATAAAAAACCCCCTATGTGATGCTTGAGACATGAAACAAAATATTAATCATCATAAAGAATAATATTTTCTTCGTAATTTATATTCTATTATTAACTAATTTTTATCCTATATAATTATCCGGGTTTTCACCAGGTGCAAAGTCATATGTTGCTCTAATGTCTTATAATGATAAGAAAAATAATTTAGCATGGTATCGAATTTCATAAATATATATGAATAATCAAAAATAGATAATAAAATATCACAACATTACGATATCTAATTCATCAATTCCTATTCCCCTACCAAAACTTTTCATAAGTGTTTCAAAATTAAGAACCACAAATCAAATTTTAGAAAACTATTGTGTTTTAAGTAATGAATAGAAATTTTCTGTGTTGGGAAAATATTCTTCAAGGTAACATTGTATTATTTTTGTGTTTATTGTGTCTGTTAACAAAGAAATATTCCATGTTATGTTATAGAGTCTAGAAATATTATTTCATGGTATTTTGATATTGATCCATGATAATTAAATGGATTCAATAGAAGTAGTCCAAAAAATTATGTATATATGGTGTAATTGTTTCCTAATGTTTTCCATTTTTTGGATTCCAAATTTGGAGGAGGGATGGAATAGTGAAATGTGGATTTACATGAAGACCTAATAAAATTTTGGAAAATACATGAGTTTCTTAAAGAATTTTATCAACAAATAGTGTTTTAAGAAAATGTGAAATGGTGATGGTGATCTTCACGAAAATGACGAGCATCATGAATAGAATAATTTCCTAGCACATCAAGAGAGAGGGAGTATCATGATGGAAATGAGTGATCATTTTCAAACAGTTGTGACTTGGATAGAAAGATTTATAATTAGTGGAAAAACTTATAAAAAGTCTTATTCCACCTTAAACAAAGTGGTAAGGTTTAAAAAAATCATAAGACTCTAGATTCGTTAAGGTGTTCATGAAGGTTGTTCTTGAGAAATATTTTGTGAAGGCTATGAAAGACCACCAAATTTGTTTAGCATTGTGGAGGCAGAGGAATTATCAAAGGCTGTAAAAATCCATCCTAAATTTGTGAGCCTCGTAAAGGATATTTTATCTTCATAAAATATGTCACATTTTAAAAAGGTCGTTTCTTCATAAAGTCTATTTTACTATCATGAAGTAAGGGAGCTTTGGTAAGGTAGTAAACATCACGAAAGTGTTTAAAATGGATTGGCTAGTAAAATATATGCTAAATTGGTATTAATCATTTTGTTGAAAGTGGAACAATAATAGATAATCCATACAATACTAAGGATATAATCATTAGTGATAATAAAGATTCCTACAATTCCAGAAACAATGTTTAAATCCTTTCCAATAGTAGTGAGAAAAGGAAGACGAAGAAGGTGAACCATTATATTGATAGTGACCCAGAGATATAGACACCTGTAGTGACCTTGGGAAATATGGGAGATAACACTAAACCTTGTAAATGTAGTGTGCCTAGGTATAGAAGTGATATTTCCTAAACCTTGTCATTTTGAAGTGAGCCTTATTGGATTTGGTAAATCAGCACATTAACATTATATGAAACTTGATTATAGACTAGTTAGAGTGAACCGACTAAAATTATACTGTATCATGAATGATTTCAATTCTATTCATATATTTATAAGGGAATGTGAAAGAATAGTTTATTATTATGAAATTAGATCTGAAGGGGAGGAAGATTTAATATATTGTACCCTAATTCACCCCTATTATGGTATTTAACCTAATTGGGCTATCATTATGTTATTCTATAAATTCATACACATTTCAATAAAATTCCTATTCTGTAATATTTATTATTATGGTAGACTAACTATTTTTCTGAACTCTATAAATTAATCTCGGTAATGTTTCTTGAATGGACTAAATTTATTACTTGTAAAGTATGATTTAGAATAAAAGTCATACATCTATACCTAATGACGTCTGCATATAATCAGTGTCATAAAAGATCACCTGTATTATTTTGAATTTTCTAAAAATCATTAAAACCCTTAATGCCTTTAAATTATTCAATATTAACTCCAAAATTCTAGACTTAATTAAATAATCAAAGAATACATTCAATACATAAATGAATATCCCCAAATGTATTGCAAATACCATTAAACAAAAAAAATGAAAAATAACCTAACATAATTGACTTTACATAAAGTGAGTTTTAATATAATTTATTTTTTTATAAAAAAATTAAGCACTTTAACAAAATCTATTTCAACTTATTCGTGTCTAATTATGAACACATACCACAATTTAGTGGAAACTAGTTTTCAAAGAAATCACCCCAAGTACTAAACAATATCTAATGAGATCATTGTATAAATAATATCAACCTACATATTTTAGAGAATCCATTGATCATAAATGAATTTACAAATCAATCCACATATTTATGAGTCTTTTTTTAATAATTATAATCCTATCAAAACAAAATTGGTGTATGAATCTTGAATAGTGAATAATGATACCATGTTTCCCATAAAATAGTGAATTATATTTGTAACACCCGATATTTTATGAGAAATATTTTATTTTTATGTATTATGTTATATGAACCACCAAAGGAATCTTTCACTACACACAACACTGTCTTGTCTTGCGTTACACACACGAGAAACCTTTCTCGATAGCTTGCGTTGTACGCAATACTATGTTTTACAAAAAAATGTTATGTTATTACAATATTATATAAACTATCCATTATGAATAATAATACCCAATTTTTGAAATTTTATAAATTTTATATTTCAAAATGGACTTCATTTTTGGATTCGCAATATCGAAATTATCCTAGGGTGAATTTTTGGTATTTTTCTGAAAACAATTAATTTTTGATGAAAAGTGAAAACACCGAGTCATTGGTTAAAACCGAATTTTTATTTAAATAATAATTTATTTTATTTAAATTTATTTTAGGTCAAAATAGATACATAATACATATATAATTTAAATGTAATTCATTGGAGTGATTTTATAATAATATAGATACATAAAAAATTTGATGTTTTTACCATCTTTTACCCACCTCCTAGGAGCATTTGTAGTTGTACATAAAACGTAATTTTCCACCTTCTGTGAGTTCAATTTTGAAAATCAGAGAGAAACGATTAATATAATGGAGTAAATTGTGGTTTAATAAGATAATAATAATTTTTGGTGAATAGTAACTTTTTACTTTTATTTACCACGGTTAAAATTAAATATTGAAATTAAGAGTAACAATGATATTATTATTACCCTAAAACATGTCCTAATTCTATTAGATATGTTTAATTCTACCAAAAACAACCTTAGGAGTAAAATATTACCCTTTAGGTCCACTTGGATCAAATTATGACACTTATTTTTTTTTCAAAGAATGGTTAAAAGAATTAAAATCAATGCTTAATAAGTAAAAAAAAATTAATATAGAGTTATACATAAGATAAATTCTACTATAAATAATCATTAAAATGATAAAAAGATTTCATACATAATGGAATTTTAGTTATAATTGTTAGACAATAAATAATGTAATTAATTTATGACACAATGATGATGCAGTAAATAACCTTATTAATGAAATATTACGATAATTGATATTAGAAATACCCAAATAAATGTAATTTGAGACTTCTTATGAATTAAAATAAATTTATAGAATACTATGATATGTTAGTATTTATTTAATTTTCTTTTTTCGAAATAATCATCCTGTTATGATTTTCACAAAAATCAATTACCAAATAGTATCAAATTTGACTTAAATTAGTTTTTAAATCAAATATTATATTATTAATTGTTATTTTATTCATGAAAATTTAAGGATCATCCAAATAACTTATATACGGTTATATATGTTAATAATGAACCACTTGGGGTTCTTTTGGCTTGTTATATTATGTTTATTATCCATATAGTGTAAGAAAACAAGAAGACATGGTAAAAGTTATATTATTTAACATAGATTTAAATCTAAATGATAAGGTTAGAAAAGTAACCTAAACTTTTCTAAAACCTATTGGTTGAGAGTATTTTGACCCATCACCACTTTATATTCTAAATAAATCAATTTGGAGATATTATAAACTGAATATGACTTTCTAAAAAAAATATTATTTTAAGTTTTTCCTAAGGTGCCCCTCTCCTCCCTTATAAAAGAGAACCTCCTCCCTCTCCTCTTTACACAATTTTTAGCCTTCATGATTGGCCAAACCCTGCCAATTTCCCATCTAAACATCCCTAGATACATAATAGAGGTTATGGTATTCTATAAAGACCAACTTTAGTGCCCAAAGAGAAGTTTTAGAAGAGGAGCATCAAAGAGGAGGTAATATCCTTTACTGATTCTTTCAAATTCATTTATTCTTATACTTCTTCTTCTTTTTTTGTTTCATAATAAAGTAATAACATTAGTATCAATAATATACTGATATGTTTTTATAAATATGAAACAACCCTATTTCACCTTCTATCCATCCTACGAAAAACAAAATCATCGTGCATGCGTACGTACAGAAAACCCTCTCCACGCTGTGGTGTAATCTGTTTTTCCAACCCCACATTACATTAATGGGTATAATGGTGTAAAAAACAACTATATGCGGTTATTATAACTTGATACTAATTCTGAGACATTCTATCATCCACTCCAATACAATTAAATAATTATGGGAATTATATCATCGCTCGTGCATACGTACGATCTACCGTCTCCACGATGTGATGCGACTCGTTCTACATGATCTTCCTTGAATAATGATTATATAAATTAATTTAACGAATAAATATGATATATATTATACTAATACCATTCAATAAACTATTTATCTATAACCTAAAAATAATGATACTAATTTATTCGACAAAACACGCATAAGAACATAAAGCAACGAACACCCGAAGTAGAATGAAATATTACTAATAAAAAGATAACAATATGACCATATATGATATCATAACAATGAATATGATTCTGTAATAGGTCAATGATATTATTTAAATCATTATACAAGAGGTTTGGATATGTATGAAGCATATCAGACCTAAGGTAAGGGAAACTCACACAATCTCATTTTTATCCGAGATTGTTTATACTTCAGAATTTACTGTGGAATATTTATCATCCACATACATGTTTCCTCAATTTTTAATATTATTTATATCCTCTTAAAATTTTTTAAATCCAATTTTACCTATTGGTGAGTTTTTTTAGTAAAATATTTTAAAGGAATCTTTCGTTGTTTTTGGTACGAGGTACTTTTTGACTTTTCTGACTAATGTACGAGAAGAATGTTTTTTTATCTTCTACAAAATGAATGGATTTTAATAATGTCATATAACCTTATTTCTATTAAGCTTACTTTAACAGATTTCAAGTTTATTTTTAATCAACTTATTTTAGTTAAAAATTGTATGACATGTTATGAAAGGAAAAAACGTTTTGAAGTATAAAGGATATTTTCCTCAATAATGAAGTTCAAGTGTTTTATCAAAATTATTTTCCATATAAGATATTGTAGGGTTCTGTTTCTATCCCTATTTTTACATTGATTTGATTATGTTTTGATGGAATTATTTTTATGATGTCCTTTTATCTTATATGGATTATGTTATGATGGCATGATGTTTAAGAATCCCATTTTTATTACAAGGGTTCTGCATTGATTTATGATTTTGTGGAACAAATAAGAATGGTTTCATTATGAAATGGGTGGGACCTATATCTCCAACCAATGCATTGGGTAAAGATTTATATCTCGTGAGATATACATGGTTGGAACTACAGGTTAATCATGTTCAGTGATACAGGACTGAAACGAGGAGTGAACTCGTTACCGAAATGGACTTTTTCCGCTAGGATATTCTATGAAATGTGTCTTGACTACTAAGAAATGATTATCTATGATTATGTGTGTATGCCACACAGTTTCATTTTTTATGTTATGAATATTTGGATTACATTCCTCTTCCATGATTTATCCCATGTAATGATATTATGATCTCTTTTGCAGGTTAAGATTTTCAAAATGTTATGTTCTTATGAATATGATATGATTGATATTTCTTTTTTTACACTTACTGAGCATTTCAGATCACCCTTTTGTATTTTTTCTTTTCCATAGGTTAGGAATAAGGGTATTAAGTAGGATATGCCAAAAGGGACTCTAGATATGATGAAATAAATGGAAGACAATGTATATGCTTTATAAACCATTTGTTTATGATTCCCAGTTTCTAAAAACACTATAACTATACGGTCCTTTCATGGTTTTGTTATATGTTGTAATAATTGTGCTTCAATTTTGATGTAATAACAATGTATGTAATGTATGGGTCATATAGTTGGTATTAGAGGAAAGGTATAGTCAACCATTGGAAACTAGGATGTGAAAGCCTTAGTAAGAACCCTAAGGATATGTATAAGCATACAACACAATCTTAGTGTTTTAGAAATGTCCATGAGTAACCTATGATAAGACCTAAAGTGTGAAATTTTATTATTGATTATGTTGTTTTCCCTTTTATAATTACTGTTTCTCACACTATTCATCTTGGTTTCAGTCAATGGCTGGAACCCGAAGGAACCATGTTAATGTAGAATGTGATGGGTAATGCAATGATTGTCCCCCTGAGCAACCAAACGCTATGAGAGATAGAATGAAAAATATTTTAGACATGCTCACACAACTTTCTCAAGCTATGAATCATGAAGAACATCCAAACGAGCAAAGGAAGGAGCAACATTCTGTTTAATCATTCATGAGGCATCATCCACCCACATTCAGTGGGTCTACTAATCCATTAGTGTCTGAACAATGGATCAGTACCACTGAAAAGATATTTTCAGTTCTACAATTTCTTGAACATGATAAAGTAATCATAGCAGTATATCATTTGGAAGGAGAAGCTGATCAATGGTGGAATCTTATCAAGAATACTAGCCTCAAGATGAAATTGAATTCATTGAATGGGATGAGTTCAATAACTTCTTTTCCCAAAGGATTTTGAATCTTTTGGTACCTACGAAGCAAATTTTACAAGGCATTCAAGGTATGCTACCAGAATTATTATCCAACCTGAGAGTAAGATCGAACGATTTTTTAGTGGTTTAAAACCAAGTCTTCTAAGGGAGTTAGCCATAAGAGACTTTAATAGCTACGAGTAAATTATTCAATGTGCTCTCAAGGTTAAGATGGATATTTGAGTAACCCATCAGTCATATGGGTTTGATAAAAAGTGGAAAATGGAATTCAGAGGGAAATCTAAAGACCACACTGAAAAGAATATTAGTTTCCCCTTATTCTCAAATTGTAGAAATAAACATGGAGGGAATTGTCTTAAAGGTACAATTAAATGTTTCAAATGTGGAAAAGAAGTCTCCGGGCTTTTGAATGTCGCAATGATCAGAAAAAGATGTATAGTGATGCAAACAAAGATAAGGCTACACAGAATGCACCTCCTACACTTCAATGATACTAGTGCAAGGAAATGGGAAATTAGGCTAATCAATGCTTTAATCCTAGTGTTGTTGATGATGAACGATGTCAACAAACACTTAGGGCCATAGACACAGGAGAGTCACATGCAATTTCAATCGGTGATGTGGAGTACGATAACGAAGCAGTGAAAGGTACACTTTCCATTCAATCTTAAGTATCAAATGTTTTATTTGATTCTGGATCCATCCACTCTTTTATTTCAGAAGAATTTTCTAAGGGTATCGTCGTATTACTTCAAATGTTAGATGTTGAGTTAGCTGTGACAACCCCTAATAGAACAACAGTCACGTCATAAGATTACAAATCTTCTCCGATTGAAGTTTGTGGGAAATTGCTTTCTGAAAATCATGTGATCCTTCCTATAGTAGAATTTGATGTGATCCTTGGCATGGATTTTCTTTCTTTATATGAAACTCATATTGATTTCCAAATAAGGGAAGTCACATTTCATATTCCTGATCAATCAAAGATCATCTATCGATGCGAGGATGAATATAACCTTCCAGTGGAAATTTATTCAATCTTATGGGTATTGATCCCAATAAATGAAGGTTATTTATCTCAAATGGTTGGAGAGAAACTCACTATTATGAATATGACCATTGTATAAGAGTTTTATTATGACTTTCTAGAGGAATTTCCAGGTCTTCCACCAAATCGTGATGTTGATTTTTCAATACAACTCATACCGGGTGCTATGCCCATTTAAAATACACATTATAGAATGGACCCTATTGAGTTGTAGGAATTGAAGAATTAACTTCAAGAGAATCTTGATAAGGGATTCATACTCCCTAGTGAATCACCTTGGGGAGTACCTATTCTGTTTGTTAAGAATAAAAATGGATCAATGAGACTCTGCATTGATTATCGAGAACTTAATAAGATCACTATCAATAACAAATATCCTCTCCCATGCATTGATGACTTATTTGTCCAACTACGTGGAGATCAATACTTTTCCATTATTGATCTTCATTCAGGGTATCATCAATTAAGGGTTAAAAGTGAGGATATACAAAACAGGGCTTTTTGTACAAGGTATGTACACTATTTATTTATAGTGATTCCATTTGGTCTTTCTAATGCCCCTACTATCTTCATAGATATAATGAATAAAGTCTTTAGAGAATAGATTGATCAGTTTTTGGTAGTCTTTATAGATGATTTTCTTGACTATTCAAAGAGAAAGGAAGAACATAAAGATCACTTGAGAACTTTATTAAAGACCCTAAGAAAGGAGATACTTTATGAAAAAGTTACCAAGTGTAAATTTTGGCTTCAAAAGGTTTCATTTCTGGTTCACATAATCTCAAAAGAAAGGATATCTGTGGATATAACAAAAACAGAGGTCATTAAAAGATGATCGAGACCAACAACAGTAACTGAGATCCAATGTTTTCTCGGTTTGGCCATATATTATCAACGTTTTGTGAAATATTTTTCACGATTATCTAATCCACTCAACAGGTTGACTCGAAAAAGAGTTATGTATGTTTGGACGGAGGAGTGTGAAATGAATTTCAAGGAGTTAAAAAGAAGATTATCTAGTGCACCTGTGCTCACACTACCTTGTAGTGTAGAAAGGTTTGTGATCTACAATGATGCATCCATGAAGGGATTGGGTTGTGTTCTCATGAAAAACGATATGAGTATAGCTTATGCCTCACGACAATTGAAAATACATGAGAATAATTACCCAATTCATGATTTGGAGTTAGCTGCGGTAATCATTGCATTAAATATCTGGAGGCATTATATTTATGGTGAAATGTGTGATATTTATTCTGATCATATAATTTTAAAGTATATTTTCACACAAAAGGAGCTGAATATTCACCAAAGAAGATGGTTTGAGCTGATTAAGGATTACAACTGCTCAATTCATTACCACCATGGGAAATAAAACAATGCGACAGATGCATTAAGTCGGCAAGACCATGCTATCTTATCCATGATGAGGATCAGAAAAGATCCAAAATTTATGGATTTACAAAGGATGGATCTTGGAATTTTAATGGAAGGGGAAAAATATTATCTTTATCAAATGAATTTTCAACCATCTATACAAATGAAGTTTAAAGAGGCACAGAAAGAAGATGTATAGTTACAAAAGAAGGTGAAAACTATTCTTGAATTGCACATTGATTGTGATGAAATAATAAGGTTCAGGAATCAGGTTTTTGTTCCTCCCACCCCAGAAATAAAGAAGGACATATTGGATAAGGCTCATAGTTCATCATTCTCTATTCACCCTAGAAGCACGAAGATGTATAGGGACCTGAAAGGGTACTTCCGGTTGGGATGGCATGAAAAGAGATGTTGCTGAATATTTCTCTTGATACTTGGATTGTCAACAAGTTAAATCTGAGAGACAAAAGTCTAAGGGGATGTTACAACCATTACCTATACCATAATGAAAATTGGAAAACATCACTATGGACTTTGTCATTGGACTTCCTAAGACATCCAAAGGCAATAATACTATATGGGTTATAATTGATCTTCTTATGAAGTTGGCACACTTCATTGCTATTAGAGAAGATTTTTATCTTGATCAGATTACCAAGATATATGTAAAGAAAGAGGTAAGATTGCATGGAGTACCACTTTACATTATATCTGATCGGGATCCGAGGTTTACCTCCAAGTTTTGGCAATGTCTTCAGCTTACTCTAGATACAGAGTTGTGTTTCAGTACTGGTTATCATCCTCAGATAGATGTTCTGTCTAAGAGGACAATTGAAACTCTACAAGACATGTTGAAATCTTGCTCTATGGATTTCAAAGGTGGATGGGATCAACACGTACCTTTGGTGTAATTTTCTTATAATAATATCTTTCACTCCAATATTCAGATGGATCCAAATGAAGTTCTCTATGGAAAGAAATGCATAACTCCAACTTGATCGGATGAAGTTGAGGAAAGAAAGCTATTAGGACCTGATCTTGTTGAGGAGATGGCAGAAAATGTCAGATCTATTCCACAACACATAATAGTAGCTCAGATTTGACAAAAAAGTTATGATAACAACCGTATAAAAGACCTAGAGTTTGATTTGGGTGATAAAGTGTTCCTATGAATATCTCCTTGGAGAGAGTAATGAGATTTGTAAAGAAGGGAATGTTGAGTACTAGGAATATTTCTACTTTTGAAATATGGGATCGTGTTGTGAAGGTTGCTTACCGATTGGTGCTTCCAAAAAATCACTCTCAAGTTCATGATGTTTTCCATGTATCTATCCTGAGAAAGTATATACCCAATCCTTCACATGTACTCAGCTTAGAAGTTGTACCGCTGGATTAAGATCATTCTTATGAAGAACATCTGAGTAAGATTCTGTATCGTAGCGAAAAAGTCCTACGGAACAAGACCACTCGCTTGGTGAAAGTTGTATGGAGGAACCACCAATTAGAAGAAGCTACATAGGAACATGAGGATATGACGAGGGAGAGGTATCCTCATCTGTTTGTTACAAAGTGACGAATTTCGAGGGTGAAATTAATTTTAAGGGGGGTAGAATATAACACCTGAGATTTTATGTGAAATATTTTTTTTTATGTATTCTGTTATATGCATCACCAAAAGATTCATTCACTACACATAAAACTATCTTGTCTTGCATTACACGCAAGATCTACCTTTCTCAATAGCTTGCATTGTACGCAATGTCGAGTTTCACTAAACAATGATATATTATTAAAATATTATATAAACTAGCTGTTATGAATAGTAAAACCTACTTTTTGAAATTTTATAAATTTTATCTTTGAAAATTTACATCATTTTTTGATTCACAATATCGAATTTATCCTAGGGTGAATTTTTGGTATTTTTCTGAAAACATTCATTTTTTTATGAATAGTGAAAACACTAAGTTATCGGTTAAAACCGACATATTATTTAAATAACCATTTATTTTATTGAAATTTATTTTAGGTTAAAATAGATACATAATACCTATATAAGATCAATGTAATTCATTGGAGTCATTTTATAATAATATAGATACATAAAATTTTTGTTAAACTTTTTACCGTCTTTTACCCACCTCCTAGGAGCATTTGCAATTGTACATAAAACATAATTTTACAGATTTTGTGGGTTGAATTTTGAAAATATGAGAGACATGGTTAATATCACGGTGTAAAATGTGGTTCAATAAGAAAAAAATAATTTTTGATGAATAGTAACTTTTTTACTTTTATTTACCATGATTAAAAGTAAATTGGGTAATTAAGGGTAAAAATGATATTATTATTACCCTAACACATGTCCTAATTCTATTGGGTAAATGTAATTAGACCAAAAAAACCATGGTAATAAAATATTACCCTTTAGGTCCACTTAGATTAGATTCGGACACTTATTATTATTTTATTCAAAGAAGAGTTAAAAGAATTAAAATAAATGTTTAATAAGTAAGAAATTTGTAATATAGGGTTATGCATAAGATAAATTAGACTATAAATATTCATTATAAATATAAAAATATTTCCTACCTAATCTTATTTTATGTATAATTTATATACAATAAATAATTTAATTTATTAATGACACAATGATGATGCAGTAATTAACTTATTAATGAAATATTAACATAATTGATACTATAAATACCAAAATAAATGAAATTTTATACTCTTTAATAATTAAACTAATTTTATAGGTTAATATGATATGTTATTATTTATTTAATTAACTTTTTTAGAAATTATCATGCTTTTATGATTTTTACAAAAATAAATTACCAAATAGTATCAAAATTGACATAAAATAGTTTTTAAAACAAATATTATATTATTAATTGTAATTTTATTCCTAAAAATCTAAGGTTCTAGAAAATGAATTATATAAGGTTATATATATTAATAATTAACCCATTGTGGTTCTTTTGGCTTGTTATAGTAAGTTTATTAACCATATAGTGTAAGAAAATAAAAAGACACTGTAAAAGATAAATTATTTAACTTAGAGTTAAATCTAAATGATAATGTTAAAATAGTAAACTAAACTTATATAAAAACTATTGGTTGACATGATTTCGATCTATCCCCACTTTAGCTTCGAAATAAGTTAATTCGGGGCTATTATAAACCGAATATGACTTTATTATAAAAAAATATTTTAAGTTTTTCCTAAGGTGCCCCTCTCCTACCTTATAAAAGGGCACCTCCTCCCTCTCATCTTTAAAATATTTGAGCCTTCAATATAGGCCAAACCCTGCCCATTTCCCTTATAAACATCCCTAGAAACATAACAGAGGTTCTGGTATTATTCAATGACCATATTTATTGCCCTAATAGGAGGTTTATAAGAGGCGCATCAAAGAAGAGGTAATACACTTTACCGATTCTTTCAAATTAATTTCTTCTTATACTTCTTCTTCTTTTGTTGTTTCATAATAAAGTAATAACATAAGTATCACTCATATACTGATATGTTATTATAAATATGAAAAAACCCTATTTCACCTTCTATCCATCCTATGAAAAACAAAATCACCGCGTGTGCGTACGTACGGAATACTGTCTCCAAGTAGTGGTGTAATATTTTTTTCCAACACCACCTTACATGAATGGGTATAATGGTGTAAAGAATAAATATATATGGTTATTATAAAATTATACTAATTCCGAGACATTCCATCATCCACTCCAATACCATTCAATAATTATGGGAACGATATCATTTCTCATGCGTATGTACAACCTACCGTCTCCATGATGTGATGTGACTCTTTCTACATGATCTTCATTGAATAATGATTATATAAATTAATTTAATGAATAAATATGATATATATTATACTAATATCATTCTTTAAATTATGTATCTGTAACCTAAAAATAATAATAAGAATTTATTCGCCAAAACACGCAAAAGAAAATAAAGCAATGAACACCCGAATAATAAGTAGTAATGAAATATTACTAATAAGAAGATAAGAATATGATCATATATGATATCATAACAATTAATATGATTATATCATAATTCAATGAAATTATTTAAATATTTATATAGGAGGTTCAGATACGTACAAATCATATCAGACCAATGGTAAGGTAAAATCTCGCAATTTCATTTTTATCTGAGATTGTTCATACTTTAAAATTTACTGGGGAATAATTATCATCCACATACATGTTTCTTTAATATGTAGTTTTATTTCAATCCTCCTATAGTTTTTTAAATAAAATTTTACTAATTGGGGTGTTTTTTAGTAAAATATATGAAAGGAATATTTTGTCGTTTTTAGTACGACGAACTTTTTGACTATTCCGGCCAATGTATGAGAAGAATGTTTTTTTAACTTATGTGGAATGAATGGATTTTTATGATTTCATAGAACATTATTTCCATGAAGAATCCTTTACATGTTTACAAGTTTATTTTTAATCAACTTATTTTAGTTTAAAATTGTATGACATGTTAAGAAAGGAAAAATGTTTTTGAATTAGAAAGGATATTTTCTTGAATAATGAAGTTCAAGTGTTTTATCAAAATTATTTTCCATCTAAGATAATATAGGGTTTTTTTCAATACCTAATTTTACATTTATTTGATTATGTTATGATGGGATTATTTTTATGATTTCCTTATATATTATATAGATTATGTTGTGATGGCATGTTGTTTAAGAATCCCATTTTTTTTACATGGGTTATGCTATGATTACTGATTTTATGGCACACATAAGAATGGTTTCATTATGAGATGGTTGGGACCTATATCTCCATCCAATGCATTGGGTAATGTTTTATATCTCATTAGATTGACATGTCTAGAACGGCAGGTTAATCCGGTTCAGTGATAGAGGACTGAAATAAGGAGTGAACACGGTACAAAAATGGACTTTGTATGCTAGGATGGTCTTGGCAACGAGTCTTGACTACTAGGAAATGATTATCTATGATTATGTGTGTATGGAATAATGTTTCATGTTTTATGTTATGAGTATTGGGATTACATTTCACTACCATGATTTATCCCATGTTACGATATTATGATCTCTTTTGCAGGTTAAAATTTTCAAAATGTTATGTTCTTATGAATATGATATGATTGATATTTCATTTTTTTACCGTTATTGAGCTTTTGAGCTCAAACTTTTGTATGTTTTCTTTTCCCCTGGCCCGGAAGAAGGGTATTAAGTAAGATAGGCCAAAAGGGACTCTAGATATGATGAAATAAATGAGAGATAATGTAGATGCTTTATAAACTAGTTGTTTACGTTTCCCAGTTTCTAAATACACTATACCTATACGGTCCTTTCATGGTTATGTTATATGTTGTAATAAGTTTTCTTCAATTTTGAAGTAATAACAACGTATGTAATGTATGGGTTGTTATAATATTCATACCTGCAAATCATTTGATAATCATGATATTAATTTGAAATATAAAAAAAATATATATCTTTTTATGGATATTATATAAAATATAATTTTTTAATCACCTCTTCTTCAACTCAATAAATCTATAATTTTTATAATTTTTTTTCATAAAACTTATATTAAAAAATGTGATTCCAACTCATATACTGAAAATTGATGAAAAAAACATCCACGTCGATTTAAAAAAATGAGGTATCCTTGATGTAACTATCCCATAATTATACGGTTTATAGAAAATATTTCATTATAGACGTTCCTATAAAATTTTATTTTTATAGTTTTATAGATTTTCAAACATCATCAATAAATATAGCCAATGTATTTCTCATGAAATAGACATTGCCCATATAATTTTGGAAATACATTATCCAGATGAAGTCATAAATACATCCCATATATTCTACACACAATCTATTCTTATATAAATATCATGTGTACTAATTTTATTCATTTCATGTAAAAATAAAAAAATAAGAATAGCGAGAAAAAAATTCATTTTAAGGGAATGCGTATTCCAAAATCTATTATTTCCACACTAGTCAATAATTTAGTCCAATGCATTTAACATATAATAAAGAGAAAAAATATACAATATATGACTAAAATGAATTATTAATTAATACATTAATATTGGAATCATAACTATATGGATTTTAAACATTCTCCAAATTATTAAATGGAATAACTCTTAGTGTATGGTTCCCTCAAACTAACAGCATATAGAATAATCAGAATATTGTCAACTAAATAATTTCCACAAATTAAAAATTGAATTATGTGATAATATGATACCCATAGAACTAACATGGATTCTATTTTTATGGTATATCACAACTAAATCATACAATTGTTTAGATATGTGGGAATTGATGAAAAACACGTTCATTATGACAAAATATGGATATAAAAAAGAACCCATCAATAATTAAAATGTGGGTTATTCCTTAAAAAATATATAATTTATGAAAGAAGTTCATCAAAGTAATAATTTTTGAATTAAAAATCTCTATTTAATGGGATATAGATGTAACTAACATCTCATCACAAAAAGTAAGAATAAAAACATCTAAAAACATTATAAAATAAGAAAACATTTGAGTCAATAATAGAATTAATGTCAATAAAAACACCCCACAAATATTATAATCAATTATTTAAAAATACATCAGAAAGAAGTTCATGATAGAAAATTATAACTGTAAAAAATATAAAGTCAAATTAAAATTATATACCATGAAAGGAAAAAATCACCATTGAGTAGTGTGTTTTAATAATAATCATTGTAACTCAAAAAATGAAAATGAGTTACGAATTACCCATACAAACATTGTATTTGGAAAGAAGAATAAATTTAAAATAAATTTTTAATAATAAAATATAAATCCCTAAAAAATAAAGTAAGAATGATTTGTTAATCATATTTGAATAAATTAATAAAATGAATCACTACTCAATGAATAAAAGTTGAATCATAAAAAACGATTAACATTGTTCCCACTTAATCAAAACACTCTAACATCATGTATAACTATAATAACTATATTAATTTCATATTTAAGTTATCTATTAGTATATATATCCATTTATAAAATTTATTTTTAATAATTTATGACAAATATATTTTTTTGATGATATTTTTATCATCAGATGTTATTATCTTTGATTATATGTTTAGTACTGGTATTATGATAACAGTTTCTATTATTGTGTATAAATTCAAATTTCATAATTATATGTTCACTATAGGCACATTAAAATATTTGATTATGATTATTTATTACATTATAGTTTCATTTCATTAGTATTTCATTTCTGGTGAAATATTAGATAATGGGATTCTTTCGATAATTAATAACAAACAATAATGTGCTAAAATAAAAATATGTTAAATATTAATGTAAACATTTAATAATCATAAAAATATTCTCATAATTTATGTATTATAATAATAGTATTGAACATTCCATATTTATCTAGGACAATAAAATTATTGTGTTGTTCATGTTGCTGTATAAACTGGCCAAAACAAGAACAAGCTATAATATACATGTGATGAGGGATGTGAATTTAATTAATTTTTATTAATATAATTATTATATAATAATAATTATATTTTTTGGATATTTATATGTTATTGAATCATATGATAATATTGTCTTACAATGCATAAATTTCAAGAATTAAAAATGGTATTTGAAACTTTAATGGAGGATGTTGTGCCCACGTATGCATGAAAAATGGCCACATTTTCGATAGATAAGGTTTTAGAGAGAGAAATGTTTATAATTAAATAATAATAATAATGGTTTATAAACCAATTTAATTCATGAAATATAATTTTAGAACAATTTTGGAATTATGGGGATTAAAAAAGGGACATCATTCAGGGGGGAAATAGCCTACATGTACACATTAAGACATCTTCATTTTTTGATTTTTTTTATAAAAGGAGAAAATTGATATTAAAATTTTATAAAAAAAATTATTATAAAAAAAACACACATGTAATAATATTTTCATTAACCTAATGTATTTTAGGAACTAAAATAGTGAAAGAATTAAGATACCTCAATGGAGAACATTACCTATACCTTTGGATGTTCAACAGGTTGAACATTATAAATATCTTTAGATTTATTTATTTGAAAAGAATTAATATAGAAAATATTAAAAGAGTGTATAATAAGTTAAGGATTTTTTTTGAGATAATTTTTTATAATTAGGGGAGAAATGGGGTGTATGTGATCTCCATTTGAAGGTGAATAAAATTTATATTTAATATATATAACATCCCAATATAAAGTGATAACATCATTCATATTTATTATTGATCCAAACTAAAAAATAATGGAGTGGAGGAATATTTGTAACACCCCGAGATTTTATGAAAAATATTCTTTTTAATTTCATTAATGTCTTGTGTTGTATGCTACACCCAGATTACCTTGCGCTATACGTAACACCGTATTAGCTTGCAGTATACGCAACATTATTCTTGGATCATGTTACACACAATTTTGATAATAGTTATTCTACGCAACATTGAGTATATATATATATATATATTAAATGTATAGATGAAATATGGTTGGATTATGTTATACGAAACAACGAATGATTCTTTCACAACACGCAACCCTGACTTGGCTTTCATTACATGCAATCATGACCTTCCTCGATAGCGTGTGTTGCACGCAATACTGGGTTTTGCTAAACAACGATATAATATTATAATATTATTATGAACTAGCCGTTATGAATAGTATTAACTAAATTTTTAATTTTATAACATTATTATTCATCTTACACATTTTCTAGAACATGGTATAAGAACAAAATAAATATTTCGGGTAAAATAAGTATTTTTCAAAAAATGCAGTTTTGCCACCTTTTGATGGCACACCCACTTTAAATATAGTTTTTTGACATGTTTATAAGTTCAATTTGACAAAATAAAATTTTCTTTGGAATCATGAAATAAAAATTTACTTTGGATAAATTTTTCATATTATTCTGGTAACTTTCATATTTTGATGAATAGTAAAAACACGCTATATTTTAATTAAAAACATTTTTTTTATCTCAATAATTTATATGTTTAAATTATAATATTTAATGGTTTTAAAGTATAAATAGAATATATTTTTAACATTTAATATAATGTATGTCATTATCATTGATTCTACCTTCAATTCGTAGGATAAATCAATTCAATCTTTTGCAATGTTTTAAAGAAAAACCCGTTTTCTTTTGACAACGGGATTAATTTTAATTTAATTTCTGCAACTTTTGTGTATTGAATTTGGAAAAATGGATTTCATATTTAGAATAAGTGGATCCAAATTATTATAATAAGCTACTTTCTATTTTTGGGAATTATGAATAGTAACGACGGTAAATTTTATTTAACGTAGTTAAAGGTAAATTGGGTAATTAAGGGTAAATATAATACTATAAAATTACCCTAACACATGTAAAAATCATATTGGATGACTAAAAGTAGACCAATATCACCTAAGGGTCGGATTAGATTCATTTAATGGACTTTTGTTCATGAAAATAATTTAATTATGATTAAAACCAAAGAATGTGACAACATGCCACATTCTTAAATCTTATAAGTATAATAATAATTTTACTTTAGTGATAAACTACATGAAACTTATAACCTGAATAGTATAAATAAATATAATACAATTATCTACATCATAGGAATTTATTTAGAATTTTTAGGGATTAAATAATTATCATTTATTATGACACAAAGATGATGCAGTAATTATCTTATTAATGAAATATTGACATAATTGATGTTATAAATACCCAAATAAATGTAATTTAAAACTTTTTATGAATTCAACTAATTTTATAGGTTAATATGACATGTTAGTAGTGATTTAATTAATTTTCTTCGAACTAATCATTCTGTTATTATTTTTACAAAAATCAATTACCAAATAGTGTCAAAATTGACATAAAATAGTTTTTAAAACAAATATTATATTATTAATGGTTATTATATTTCTAAAAATCTAAGGTTCGACCAAATTACATAGATAAGGTTATATATATTAAGAAAATATAACTTGTGGTTCGTTTGGCTTGTTATAGTATGTTTATTAACCTTATAGTGTAAGAACACAAAAAGACACGGTAAATGTAAAATTATCTAACTTAAAGTTAAAACTAAATGATAATGTCAAAATAGTAAACTAAACTTGTCCCAATTCTATTGGATGATATTATTTCGACCCATCCCCACGTTAGCTTCGAAATAAATCAATTTGGAGCTATTTAAAACTGAATTTGACTTTATAATAAAATAATAGTTTTTGTTATTCCAAAGGTGCCCCTCTCCTCCCTTATAAAAGGGCACATCCTCCCCCTCTTCCTCAAACCACATTGAGCCTTCACGCTCGGAACCCCTTCCAATTTCTCATCTCCACTTCCCTAGAAACATCCTAGAGGTTCTGGTCTTCTTCAAAGACCTATTTTAGTGCCCTAAAAGGAGGTCTCAAAGAAGCACTTCAAAGAAGAGGTAATGTCCGTTACCGATTATTTCATATTTATTTCTTCTTACACCTATTCTTCATTAGTTGTTTCATTATGAAGTAATAACATCATTACCACTCACATAATGATATGTTATTATAAGTATTAAACAACCCTATTTCACCATCTATCCATCTTATGGAAAAAGAAATCACAGCGCGTGCGTACGTACGGAATACCGTCTCCACGCCGTGGTGTAATCTATTTTCCACCACCACCTTACTTGGATGGGTATAATGGTTTAAATAATGACTATATATGAATATTATAAAGTGATATTGATTATGAAATAGTATAAATACACTCCAATACAATTCCACGATCATAGGAACGATATCATCACTAACGCGTATGTAAGGAATACTGTCTCCACGATGTGATGCGACTCGTTCTACATTATCTTCATTTCATAATGATTATATAAATGAACAGAATGAATGCATATGATATATATTACACTAATAAAATTCTGGAAATGAGGTATTTATAACCTAAAGAGAAGAAAAAGAATTTATTCGACAAAACACGCATAAGAACAAAAAGTAATAAACACCCGAATAACAAGTAGTAATGAAATATTACTAATAAGAAGTTAAGAATATGACCATATATGATATCATAACAATAATTATGATTCTGGAATAAGTCAATAACATTATTTAAATCATTATACAGGAGGTTCGGACACTTACGAAGCAAATCGGACCTAAGGTAAGGGAAATATCACAATCTCATTTTTATCCGAGATTGTTTATACTTTGGTATTTACTGGGGTGTATTTTATCACCCACATCCATGTTTCCTCAATATGTAATATTATTTACATCCACCTAAAATTTTTTAAATCCAATTTTCCCTTCGGTGAGTTTTTAGTAAAAGATATAAAAGGAATCTTTTGTCATTTTTCGTACGAGGTACTTTTTGACTTTTCCGAAAAAAGGACAAGAAGAATGTTTTTTAACATATACGGCATGAATGGATTTTAAAAAAATTATTTCCAAGAAGATTCCTTTACAAGTTATCAAGTTTATTTTTAATCAACTTCTTTTAGTTTAAAATTGTATGACATGTTATGAAAGGAAAAATGTTTTTAAGGTAGAAAGGATATTTTCCTCAAGAATGGAGGTCAAGTGTTTTATCAAAATTATTTTCCATATAATATAATATAGGGTTATATTTATATCCCTATTATTACATTGATTTGATTATGTTATGATGGAATTATTTTTATGAATGCCTTTATCTTATATGAATTTTTTTAAGATGTCATGTTGTTTAAGAATCCCATTTTTATTACATGGGTTATGCAATGATGTATGATTTATGATTTTGTGGCACACATAAGAATGATATCATTATGAGATGTATGGGACCTATATCTCCCTCTAATTCATTGGGTAAAGATTTTATATCTCATGAGATAGACATGGCTGGAACGGTAGGTTATACCGGTTCAGTAAAACAGGACTGAAACGAGGAGTGAACTCAGTTCAGAAATGGACTTTGTCCACTAAGATAGTCTTGGAAATGAGTCTTGACTAATAAGAAATGATTCTCTATGATTATGTGTGTATGACACAAAGTTTCATGTTTTAAGTTATGGTTATTGGGATTACATTTCACTACTATGATTTATCCCATGTTATGAAATTATGATCTATTTTGCAGGTTAAGATTTCCAAAAGATATGTTCTTATGAATATGATGTGATTGATATTTCTTTTGATTACCCTTACTGAGCATTTCATCTCACCCTTTTATGTTTTATTTTCCCCAGGATATAAATAAAGGATTTAGGTTTAAAAAAAAGAGAAAATCTTTATGGGAGATGTTGAAGATCTTTCACCACGATTAGAAGATTATATTCCGAGTTTCTAAAGACACTAAACTATTACGGTCCTTGTGTGTGTGTTTTTGTTATGTACTATGTATTCCACAAAAGTAATGTAATGTCTATGTACGTCAAGCTTTGGGTCTCTACAGTTGGTATCAGAGGCAAAGGAGGTAGGAATGTATCCGATCCTTGGGAACTCTCACATGTGAGCGTTGGACGAAGCATGGCTCTCCGCCGAAGGGCTTCATGAGGAAATGGCTGCCACTGGGGATGGTGGTGTGTCCCGCCCAGGGGGTGTAGCCGCCCATGGAGTGCCCTGATAGGTTTCAATTATATTCCACTGGAAGTTATTCCAGACTGCTATAGTTGGTATCAGAGGAAAGGTTTAGTAAACCTTTGGAAACTATGATGCGAGAACATCAGTGAGATCCCTAGAGATATTTCTAAGGTATGTCTAGGGATGTCCCTAAGGATAAGTATACATATAAGATATAGTCCTATAACTATGGTAACGATATTATATTAAACCAATGATGTTAGATATTGAAGTTAGTCCCCCTTTATTATGATTTTTTCCTCTCACACTATTCTTTTTGAGTTTTAGAAAATGGCTGGAAACAAGATGATTCACGATAATGGAGGATATGATGGACAGTGGAATGATATTCTTCATGAGAAACCAAATGAAATGGGATTTGGAAGTCCAAACATCATTATTATGTCAAATCATCAATCTCATAATATGATCAATAAAGTAAAATTTGTTAAGTTTCCTGACTCGGCTAATAAGAGAAATATGGAGTTTCATGATGATCATAGAGGAAAGAATGTTCAATTTCACCTATGTAAATCATGTGGGAAGAGGCATCAAGGGGAATGTTTCAAAGGAACTGGAAGATGATTTGGGTGTGGAAAAGAAGGACACAAATCCAGTAAGTGCAAAAGAAAAGGTTCAGTTAACACCAGGGATAAGGATAATGGTATTGTTACGACATCAATAATGGTTAAATGTTTTAAATGTGGAATGTACGGGAATTATGAAAACCAATTCCCTAAGGGAAAGTCTCATGAAGAGAATCAGTATGGTCGTATGGGTAGTATTTATGTTGATGATGATGAAGAGACTACAAATGATATGTGAGATGAAAGAATTGTTGAAGCTCGGTCAATGGTATAAGAATGTAGTGGAATGATTACATGTTTATCATGTGTAATGTTGTATAAGTAATCTCATGGTACTATGGAATAAAGAGACATCTAAGGATTGTTACACTGTTTTCTTTCCTTGAGTTTTGAAAGTGTATGATTAATGTTACCAGTATCCATGAAAGGTTATTCAGATATTTTTGGAATGGAGATGATATGTGCATAATGAAGGGATACAGAGAAAAATTAAATGTTTGATAGTATTCATGAGCTCATGACTAATATAAGGAGAATGTTATATCATGGTTTGAGTATATAGAATTTTTGTATTTTGGTATGTGTAAAGAGTTAACTTTTGACTGCATTCATGTTTTCACTAAGATTCAATGGGTATTCATTCTTCAAGAGAATACATGATTAAGGTATTCACAGGTTTGTAATTTGACCAACAAGATATATCTTATGATATATGGGGGATAAATGATGGAATTCACGTGATCATTTTCTTTATACTATGAGCTTGGACCGAAGTATTTTAGATAAGCCTAAATATTGGAATGGATTATGTTGGACATAAGTTAGTATTTTTTAAGGATAAAACTTTTTTGATATTGTTGATGGGATGTTATAGTAATATAGCTTTAGAAAAAGGACAACCTGCAGGACGGGCGACAACCCATCGCGTCGGACAAGGTTGTGGGAATCGAACCCACAACCAAAGTGTGACTGGCCTTTATCACCTACCACTGGCCTATAAAAATTCCCTGTTTAGTAGAAACTAGTTTTATTTTATTACGCGGTATGATATATGAAGTATAAGTTCATTTTTGGAATCGTATACGATTAACCTCACCATAGATGGTCTTATGTATTTTTGATAACTTTTGTAACCTTTTATTGAGACAGATGGAATGACCCATCATTCTATCACATGATCTGCTAACACTTCACGAATGACAAATCCAACTTCATTTCTTTAAGATGTGAAGTGGAAATTGTCCAAAGAACGACGAACGATGACATCGTACCAAAATAACGAAAGTATTTCTTCTAATTCCTATTTCATCAACTTTAGGGAAATGATTTTGAAAACCAAAAATGTTGTACTAGTATTCTTATATCGGATGAATCAAATGATACCTTATATCGTCACAAATTTATGGCTTTGTGATTTCTGGCTTTTCCATAGCCATGTTCTCTACCACTCTGCATCAGAACATGGTGGTTAGATATCTCTTCCATATCAATATTTTCGCCTGTGTGGAAACCCAGTGATTAGTTTGTTTGGGTAACCATTACGTTTCATACTTTTGTTTTTAAATATTGGTTTTGGTATTCCTTTTAACGATGTGGGTTTCTATTAAAGAAACATTCGAGTACTAAACCATTTATAATCCCGATGAATTTCGAGGGCGAAATTCATTTTAAGGGGGGTAGAATGTAACACCCCGAGATTTTATGAAAAATATTCTTTTTAATTTCATTAATGTCTTATGTTGTATGATACACCAATATTACCTTGCGCTATACGCAACACCGTATTAGCTTGCAGTATACGCAACACTATTCTTGGATCATGTTACACACAATTTTGATAATAGTTATTCTATGCAACATTGAGTATATACATATATATATATATATATATATATTCAATGTATAGATGAAATATGGTTGGATTATGTTATTTGAAACAACGAAGGATTCTTGCACAACACGCAACCCTGACCTGGCTTGCATTACACGCAATCACGACCTTCCTCGATATCGTGTGTTGCACGCAATACCGGGTTTTACTAAACAACGATATATTATTATAATATTATTATGAACTAGCCGTTATGAATATTATTAACTAAAATTTGAATTTTATAACATTATTATTCATCTTACACATTTTCTAGAACATGGTATAAGAACAAAATAAATTTTTCGGGTAAAATAAGTATTTTTAAAAAAATGCAGTTTTGTCGCCTTTTGATGGCGCACGCACTTTAAATCTAGTTTTTGACATGTTTATAAGTTCAATTTGACAAAATAAAATTCTTCTTTGGAATCATAAAATTAAAATTTACTTCGGATAAATGTTTCATATTATTCTGGTAACTTTCATATTTTGATGAATAGTAAAAACACACTATATTTTAATTAAAAACAATTTTTTATCGCAATAATTTATATGGTTAAATTATAATATTGAATGGTTTTAAAGTATAAATATAATATATATTTATCATTTAATATAATGTATGTAATTATCATTGATTCTACCTTGAATTCGTAGGATAAATCAATTCAATCTTTTACAATGTTTTAAAGAAAAACCTGTTTTCTTTCGATAACAGGATTAATTTTAATTTAATTTCTGCAACTTTTGTGTATTTAATTTGTAAAAATGGATTCCATATTTGGAATCAGTGGATCCAAATTATGTTAATAAGCTACTTTTTATTTTTGGGAATTATGAATAGTAACTACGGTAAATTTTATTTACCATAGTTAAAGGTAAATCCGGTAATTAAGGGTAAATATAATATTATAAAATTAGCATAAAACATATCAAAATCCTATTGGATGACTAAAAGTCGACCCATATCACCTAAGGGTAGTATTAGATTCATTTAATGGACTATTGTTCATGAAAATAATTTAATTATGATTAAAAACAAAGAATGTGACTACATGTCACTTTCTTGAATCTTATAAGTATAATAATTTTAATTTAGTGATAAAATTCATGAAACTTCGAAACTTACTAGTCTACATAAAGCTAATACAATTATATACATCATATGAATTTATTTATAATTTTTAGGGATTAAATAATTATCATTTATTTTGAAACAAAGATGATGCGGTAATTATCTTATTAATGAAATATTGACATAATTGATGTTATAAATACCCAAATAAATGTAATTTAAGACTTTTTATGAATTAAACTAATTTTATAGGTTAGTATGACATGTTATTATTGATTTAAATAATTTTTTTCTAACTAATCATTCTTTTATAATTTTTACAAAAACCAATTACTTAATAGTGTCAAAATTGACATCAAATAGTTTTTAAAACAAATATTATATTATTATTTGTTATTATATTCCTAAAAATCTATGGTTTGGCCACATTACTTAGATAAGGTTATATATATTAATAAAAAACAACCTTGGGTTAGTTTGGCATGTTATAGTAAGTTCATTAACCTTATAGTGTAAGAACACAAAAAGACACGGTAAAAGTAAAATTATCTAACTTAAAGTTAAAACTAAATGATAATGTTGAAATAGTAAACTAAACTTGTCCAAATTATATTGGATGATATTATTGCGACCCATCCCCAAATTAGATTCGAAATAAATCAATTTGGAGCTATTTAAAACCGAATTTGACTTTATAATAAAATAATAGTTTTGGTTATTCCAAAGGTGCCCCTCTCCTCCCTTATAAAAGGGCACCTCCTCCCCCTCTTCCTCACACCAATTTGAGCCTTCAAGCTCGGCCAAACCCGGAAAATTTATCCTATACACTTCCCTATAAACATCCTAGAGGTTCTGTTCTTCTTCAGAGACCTATTTTAGTGCCTTAGAAGGAGGTCTCAAAGAAGCACTTCAAAGAAGAGGTAATGTCCGTTACCGATTCTTTCATATTTTTTTTATTCCACTTATTCTTCTTTAGTTGTTTCATTATGATGTAATAACATAAGTAGAACTCACATACTGATATGTTATTATAAGTATTAAACAACCCTATTTCACCATCTATCCATCCTACAGAAAAAGAAATCACCGCGCGTGCGTACGTACGGAATACCGTCTCCACGTCGTGGTGTAATCTATTTTCCACCACCACCTTACTTGGATGGGTATAATGGTGTAAATAATGACTATACATGACTATTATAAAGTGATATTGATTCTGAAATAGTATACATACACTCCAATACAATTCCACGATCATAGGAACGATATCATCACTCGTGCGTACGTACGGAATACCGTCTCCACGATGTGATGCGACTCGTTCTACATGATCTTCATTTCATAATGATTATATAAATGAACTGAATGAATTAATATTATATATATATTACACTAATACCATTCTAGAAATGAGGTATCTATAACCTAAAGAGAAGAATAAGAATTTATTCGACAAAACACGCATAAGAACAAAAAGTAATAAACAGAAGAATAACAAGTAGTAATGAAATATTACTAATAAGAAGCTAAGAATATGACCATATATGATATCATAACAATAAGTATGATTCTGGAATAAGTCAATAACATTATTTAAATCATTATACAGGAGGTTCAGACACTTACGAAGCAAATCGGACCTAAGGTAAGGGAAATATCACAATCTCATTTTTATCCGAGATTGTTTATACTATGGTATTTACTGGGGTGTATTTTATCATCCATATCCATGTTTCCTCAATATGTAATATTATTTCCATCCAACTACAATTTTTTAAATCCAATTTTACCCTTATGTGAGTTTTTAGTAAAAGATATGAAAGGAATCTTTTGTCGTTTTTCGTATGAGGTAATTTTTGACTTTTCCGACAAAAGGACGAGAAGAATGTTTTTTTAACTTATACGACATGAATGGATTTTAAAAAAAAAATTCCAAGAAGCTTCCCTTAAAAGTTTTCAAGTTTATTTTTAATCAACTTCTTTTAGTTTAAAATTGTATGACATGTTAAGAATGGAAAAATGTTTTTAAGGTAGAAAGGATCTTTTCCTCAAGAATGGAGTTCACGTGTTTTATCAAAATTATTTTCCATCTAAGATAATATAGGGTTCTATTTCTATCCCTATTATTACATTGATTTGATTATGTTATGATGGAATTATTTTTATGAATTCCTTTATCTTATATGAATTGTTTTATGATGTCATGTTGTTTAGGAATCCCATTTTTATTACATGGGTTATGCAATGATGTATGATTTCTGATTTTGTGGCAAACATAAGAATGGTATCATTATGAGATGGGTGGGACCTATATATCCCTCCAATGCATTGGGTAAAGATTTTATATCTCATGAGATAGACATGGATGGAACGGTAGGTTATACCGGTTCAGTAAAACAAGACTGAAACGAGGAGTGAACTCGGTTCAGAAATGGACTTTGTCTACTAAGATAGTCTTGGCAATGAGTCTTGACTAATAAGAAATGATTCTCTATGATTATGTGTGTATGCCAAAAAGTTTCATGTTTAATGTTATGATTATTGGGATTACATTTCACTACTATGATTTATCCCATGTTGTGAAATTATGATCTCTTTTGAAGGTTATGATTTCCAAAAGATATGTTCTTTTGAATATGATGTGATTGATATTTCTTTTGTTTATCCTTACTGAGTGTTTGAGCTCACCATTTTATGTTCTATTTTCCCCAGGATATAAGGAAAGGATTTAGGTTTAAAAAAAGATAATATCTTAATGGGAGATATTGAAGATCAGTCACCACGATTAGAAGATTATATTCCGAGTTTCCAAAGACACTAAACTATTACGGTCCTTGTGTGTGTTTTTTTATGTACTAAGTATTCCGCAAAAGTAATGTAATGTCTATGAACGTTATGCTTCAGGTATCTACAATATTTATGGTCAATACATTCTAAACCATTCATCATGGCATGTTTTATATATGTTTTTAGTAATTTTACTCTTAGATTTTTCAAATTACCATCTGTTTTTCTACACTAGTAATAAATTATTAAATGTGAAATAAAATTTTAATAGCCAAAAATAAAATGATCCATATTTAATAATTTTACCTACATAATCAAAAAACGAAATAAATTTTATAAAATAAAATTTCAATTTTTAAGAAAAATAAATTTAATTTTTAAAGTACATAATGTGTAAAAATTGATTTTTATAAAAGGGTATTTATTGGAATAAAATTTATTTTAATGATAAAATTATAAATTTCCTTGATTTTATTGAAATTAAAATTTTTTATTCTAAAATCGGTGTTTTTTTAATTTTCCAAAAAAATCCAAAATCTAATATCACTGATAAAATTTTATTAAAATATAATGGGAAAAAAATATTTTTTGTTAGAAAAAAATTACTTAATTTTAAAAATGTTATACGTGTGTATTCTTAATTTAATATTTACTTTTTTTATTTTCATTTTTTCAATATATAAATAAATTTTTTCTACTGAAAATTTAGTAAAATGATTTTTTTAGAAATTTTTATGTTATAGTTCTCAATATAGTTATAAAAAGTATAAGTTTATTATAAAAGTTATTTTTCAATATTCAACTAAAAATAAATTTCTTCAGTAGCTAAAAATCACCCTAAGATATTATTTATATGTTAAATATAAAATGTTATTTTTAAAATTAATGTTTGGCAATTTAGAATACTAAATTTTTAATGAAAATATAAAATTTAATGAATATATATAATTAAAAGGAAAATGAAATCTAAGGTTTTAATTGATATTGTTCTTATTTCCTGACACTTGCGATGTTATTGTAATTATATTATTCATATGAAAAATATTTTTTATTATAACTAATCTATTATATATTTAATTTCATTTAAAAAAACATATATTGTGCTTAAAAATTAATATTTTCTAAAAATAGTTATTTATTCATAAAATGATCTTATTAGTTATTTAGATATACTAATTGAATTTATTATTGAATTGTTATTAGTATAACATTTATTTTTATTTTTTAAATAGATTTAAAAATTTAAATACTTATTTTTATACTATCTAATTAGACACTATATTATAACGGTATAATATAAGACCTATAATATTATCCACATAAAAGGGAAAAAATCCCATTTTAGTTGAGTTATTAAAACACATGGAAGATTGTCGCCTATCGACAGGTCAAGGTTCTGGTGCTCTGCTAATGTTTATTGCAGCACTCGGGTCGAATCCTCAGCGATGATACTTTGTAATAGTCGTTTTTAAGTTAATTGTATTCTGATTGGGGGGTTTGTTTACAGAGCTTAGGAAATAAGTTATGGATGATGTTTGATTTAACAAATTGATAAATATTGGGGTGAGTTCATCATTAGGTATTTAAGGTTGTGATATCCTTGAGCTTTGCTGTATATTGCATTAAATTAACACCCGTGTCATAAGATGGTTTTGATCGGAATTCCCAAGTGTTAAAGCTTTAATCCAAGCTGTAACATAACTTAGGTTTCTAATCATTACCATTAATTGTTTATGGTAGTGTATTTGTGGTTCCAATAATCCATGGAATCCACATATTTAACAAAACATGTCATTAAACCATGACATATAAAGTTCAACATACAAAATATTAATTTAAAGAACATTCGTCGAGCAAAAGCTCTCAATCACTTAACATAACTAAATTATAACCCACCCCAATTAAAGATTTACCTAGCCATTAAAATGATTACTAATCTGTTTATAATGAAAATGATGATAAATTAATAAGATAAGATAAAGAAAGGGAAAAGAAAAGATTTTGGCGTCGAACACACACACACACACGAACGATGATGATAATTAAAAAAGGCTTTTCGATTGAATGAGGAAGCAAAATAAGGGAAGGGGATTCAACTGAATTTAAACTATTTTAAGAACATAAATATTAAACTACATAAGGTGTATGAGAATAAGAGATATTGAAGAAGAAACTTTCTTTAAAACAGAATTCCAAAAGAAAGGACTTACAAAATTACAAAAACGAAGAACACGAAAGTAAGTGAAACAAAGAGAGGAGGAAAGGTCTCCCAAGTGAAAACATGAGTATGGAAGATCCTCCCAAGCCTTTGGCAAGGCCTTTTTCGTTCCAATATGTTCTCATATCTTCATAAATGCCAACCCCTCTCAAGGAGAGAAGGGGAGAGTATTTATTGCCCATGGAGTGGACTGTTTGCATTCCCAATTGTTGTACCTCTCGTTCCCCTCGTTGTTTGATTTTCATGATCACAATCACCTTATTATTTGTCTAATATTGTTTGAAGTGTTTTTGAATGATAGGAACAAGGTTGCCAAGAAGATGGCCCAAGAATGGACAAGAAGTGGACTGAAATTCAGTCCACCGGCCAACCGGTGTGATAGCACCGGCCAGCCGGTGGACCTGGCAGAGACATTGCCCACTGCCAGGTTCCACCGGTCAGCCGGTGGCTCTGTCACCGGCCAGCCGGTGGCAACCTGATGAAACAGTGGCAGCTACTGTCTGCCCACCGGCCAGCCGGTGGCTCTGGCACCGGTCAGCCGGTGCTGCCTGGGCAGAAGGCCTTCTCAACATCCAAGGCACCGGCCCGCCGGTGGCCCTGCACCGGCCCGCCGGTAGCCCAGTCAAACTAGCCGTTGGCTTTGACCAGTCAACCCTCTTTTGGCCTCCAACGGCTCTTTAAGCCTCTCCAACGGCTCTGAAGGCCCCCAATGGGTTCCATGCCTATAAATAAAGGCCAAGGAAGCCCCGGACACCCCCCGGAACTATACCGAAGCCCACGGACACCTTGTTGATCATTTTGGCATACCTCCGGCGCATTCCTCCAAAGGAACCCCCTTTGCTCCAACAACTTCCACATCCAAGGAGCTCCATCAAAGAAGCTTGGAAGCGGCCTTCAACATCTCCAATCAATCAAAGGCGCCCAAGACTTCCTCAAATACGGTTTTTATTGTATATTTATTTTGAGCTTTAAATTTGGGTTTGTGCCTACAAACCCCAACACCTTTTCTCATCCCTCTTTCTTTTGGGTTTCACATCACCACTAAGGTGTGAAGAGGTTTCTTCAAGCCTTTCCTTTTAAAAGGCTTGTGTCATAGGTGAGCTAGCCTTCACCTGTAAGAAGGCTAGTGGGTTCTTGCTCAACCATCAAAAGCAAGTGGGTTCTTGATAAACCAATTCAAAAGCAAGCTGTAATAGGTCCTAGTGCTACCTCAAAGCCTATTGGGTTTCTTGCTAAAACCATTGAAAAGCAAGCGGTAGGAATCTCTCAACGGTTGAGTTGGGAGCAGAGACGTAGGCCGGGTTTTGGCCGAACTCCGTTATCAATTTCTTGTGTGATTGCCTCTTTTATTTTCCGCTTCACATACTTTTATTTCACTTTGATTTTAATTTGTTAATCATTTTTTAAAAGGCAATTCACCCCCCCTCTTTCCATCCTTCCCGTTTTTCTCCGACCCAACAATTGGTATCAGAGGTAATATTTGAATAATTCCCTAACCGGTTTCAAATTAAAGATCCTTTTTGATGGCTTCTACCGCTTCAACCTCTTACGCACCCGAAGGACATTCTTTGGATCGTGCTCCATTGTTTGATGGAGCCGATTATACTTTTTGGAAAACCCGCATGTCAACTGTTCTCAAAAGCATTAGCTATCCTATTTTTAGAATTGTTATGCATGGTTTTACGCTCTCTTCTCCCGATGAGTCTAAATGGACCCCCGCCGACATTACAAATTTCGAGCTTGATGGCAATGCCATGAATGCTCTATATTGTGGGCTATACCGAAATGTATTTAATAGTATTTCTTCTTTCACTACTTCTTACGATCTTTGGAAATTTTTAGAACTAACCTATGAATGTACTAGCGAGGCTCCAAAGCAAGAATCCGATCAAAAGAAAGAACTCGACGAAAAGATCAAGCCCGTTTGCCCATCTCACAAGAAAAGGGCCAAGAAGAAGAAGAAGAAGGCTTTAAAGAAAACTTGGAGTGATAGCTCCTCCTTCTCCTCCTTCTCCTCGAGCGACCAAGGTAAAAAATGCCTAATGGCAAATCATGAGGTATCATCTTCCGACTCTTCTTCCTCGTCTTCTAGTTCTTCAAATTCTTTCAATCATTTGTCATATGAAGAACTCCAACACGTTAGAGATCAATTAGAAAATGGTTTTCATGAGCTTTCATCAAAATTTGTCGCATTGAAAAAGAATTTCAAAAAGCTTTCCTCCGAAAAAGACCAACTTCTCAAAGAGAAGGAGGAACTCTCCCTTAAAATCCAAAATTTCCCCAATGTTGATTCTTTGGAATCAACCATCAAGGACCTTAGAGAATCCCTAGCCAAATTCACCCAAGGGGAACAAAATCTTTCAAAATTTCTTGGTTCCCAACGAATTTCAAGAACCACCCAAGGGCTAGGATATACCAATGTAGCTTCCTCCTCCCATTCTCCAACTGTTTTTGTAAGGGGGAGCTCTAGTTTTAAATTTTGTAATTATTGTAAGAAACCTGGGCACCTCATTTATGAGTGTGATTGCAAAAATGCCCGGTACGGTCAACCCAAATCTATTTTTTATTCGGACGAGTTTTATAGGAGAAGACCCGCCATGAAACAAATTTGGATTGAAAAATCCCTTTTGGCAAGTCTCTCCGGGCCAAAAATAGTTTCGTTTCCCCGATGATCTTTTGTTTTATTTAGGGGGAGAAATTTTCTTAAATTTAAAAATCTCTTTCGATTCATTTTTTAATTTAAATTCATTTTTAAAACTCTCAATTTCAAAAATTTCATTTGGTTTCAAATTTCAGATTTCAATTGGTTTTTTGATTCAAAACTTTCAATTCAAACTGTTATTCAATCTTTCAAATTTCAAATTTCAATTGGTTTTTGATTCAAAACTTTCAATTCAAACTGATATTCAAATTTTCATTTCAATTTCAAAAATCTCAATTGATCTTTCAATTCTCATATCTAGTTTTTCAAAAACCTTCCCTCAATCAAGTTTTATGCCCCATTCTATTTTGATAATCACAAAGGGGGAGAAATTTCTTGATTGATTGGGGGAGAATCCTTTTCATCATGCTTATCATTTCCTTTCTATTTCAGTATTTTACTTTAATTGTTTTGGTGATTGTGATCATCAAAATAGGGGGAGATTGTTGTACCTCTCGTTCCCCTCGTTGTTTGATTTTCATGATCACAATCACCTTATTATTTGTCTAATATTGTTTGAAGTGTTTTTGAATGATAGGCACAAGGTTGCCAAGAAGTTGGCCCAAGAATGGATAAGAAGTGGACTGAAATTCAGTCCACCGGCCAACCGGTGTGATAGCACCGGCCAGCCGGTGGACCTGGTAGAGGCATTGCCCACTGCCAGGTTCCACCGGTCAGCCGGTGGCTCTGTCACCGGCCAGCCGGTGGCAACCTGGTGAAACAGTGGCAGCTACTGTCTGCCCACCGGCCAGCCGGTGGCTCTGGCACCGGTCAGCCGGTGCTGCCTGGGCAGAAGGCCTTCTCAACATCCAAGGCACCGGCCAGCCGGTGGCCCTGCACCGGCCAGCCGGTAGCCCAGTCAAACTAGCCGTTGGCTTTGACCAGTCAACCCTCTTTTGGCCTCCAACGGCTCTTTAAGCCTCTCCAACAGCTCCGAAGGCCCCCAATGGGTTCCATGCCTATAAATAAAGGCCAAGGAAGCCCCGGACACCCCCCGGAACTATACCGAAGCCCACAGACACCTTGTTGATCATTTTGGCATACCTCCGGCGCATTCCTCCAAAGGAACCCCCTTTGCTCCAACAACTTCCACATCCAAGGAGCTCCATCAAAGAAGCTTGGAAGCGGCCTTCAACGTCTCCAATCAATCAAAGGCGCCCACGACTTCCTCAAATATGGTTTTTATTGTATATTTATTTTGAGCTTTAAATTTGGGTTTGTGCCTACAAACCCCAACACCTTTTCTCATCCCTCTTTCTTTTGGGTTTCACATCACCACTAAGGTGTGAAGAGGTTTCTTCAAGCCTTTCCTTTTAAAAGGCCTGTGTCATAGGTGAGCTAGCCTTCACCTGTAAGAAGGCTAGTGGGTTCTTGTTCAACCCTCAAAAGCAAGTGGGTTCTTGCTAAAAAAATTCAAAAGAAAGCTGTAATAGGTCCTAGTGCTACCTCAAAGCCTAGTGGGTTTCTTGCTAAAACCATTGAAAAGCAAGCGGTAGGAATCTCTCAACGGTTGAGTTGGGAGCGGAGACGTAGGCCGGGTTTTGGCCGAACTCCGTTATCAATTTCTTGTGTGATTGCCTCTTTTATTTTCCCCTGCACATACTTTTATTTCACTTTGATTTTAATTTGTTAATCATTTTTTAAAAGGCAATTCACCCCCCTCTTTCCATCCTTCCCGTTTTTCTCCGACCCAACACCAATATGTCCCCCCAATTGCATCTCCAATTTTTTTATTAATACAGCCGAATATTGAGAAATATCATTCTTCAAAGTTGTAGATAATAAATTTGGGGGACTACTCTCAAATGTTGGAGTCATTTGTACTTAAGGATCAAACGTTATGGCTGATTGATTAAACAAAGTTAAACTGTCCATTTCAATCCAGTCTTTTTAAAGTCCAAACTGTGAAAGGGATTTTTAATAGTACTATGCCTTCAAATCCGAATTATTTCTTCAAAAAGGTCGACCGCCTATATCTGCTCTTTCACACTGCAAAATCTCAGCTCGATTGGATGATTACATCATGAGATATGTCATGCATACTATACTGATTTTAATTCTCGTCCTGAATGGTGGGCTGGATTTTAAATCTTCATTTGGGACCATTGTTCTTAGATTTGGGCCCTGAAATTTTTATACAAGACTCCTTGAATTGTCCACCGAACTATGGTGGAGAATAACAGAATTTGGACTTCTTCATGTCGCCCATAAAATCAATCTTCATGAATCATCCAGTTTCTTTACAGATTCTTTGTTCCTGTTTGTGAGGACCATATGACCCTTCAAATGAAAAAATTGGCTCATGGTACCTTCTAATGAAATGTTGTATATGTAATCTCTAATCCTAAAAAATAAGAACAAAAAAAGTTGGATCAGTATAGTGATAGTTATTATTAAAACAGTAAACTGACTCAATTGGACTACTTCTAAAAATGCTCAAAATTTATACTTAATATTAAAACATTAATATTTCACACAAATTATGCACATTTAATATAAAATCAGTAAAGGGAGTATATAATAAGTAATGAAAATATTACCAACATCAACTCCCCCACACTTATTTTTGTTTTTGTCCTCATGTGCAACAAATATAAAAACAAGACAAAATCTATTTCTCTCACCAACAAATATTAAAATTTTGTTTTCTTCAATCATGGGAGGTTTAGACTATTTCACTCATCAATTTTAAATTCCACCACAAGTTGTTACAGAAAAAATGTTTCAAAACTAATTAATTTTTTCATGCTCAAATTTAGAAATGGAAAATGTGGACACTCAAAACTCACACCTCTCAAGATGATAAAATTCATTTGTGGAGGTTCACTCTTTCACCAACCAAAAGTGAAAATCATAGAGTCTGAAAAGAGATCTCAGCTTCCAATACCTATCCAAAGTGAAAAATAATCAAGAGGTATTTTTAAGGGGTTTTTCTGTGGCTATGGGACGGTAGGAATGTAATGTCCATGAGAGAAGAAGAGGGGTAAAACACCAACATAGAAAAAGAAATGCACATTTTTTTTAAATAAAACTTGGAAGGAAATGAAAACACATATTTAAAAGGGAATTATTGTGTGAAGAAAGACACAATATAGGAAGAAAATATGAAGGGGATGAGAAGATTAAATATTTACAAACCAAAAAACTTCACCCAATGATATTAGAATATAATGCAAGTGTTCTTTTTTTTATTTTTTTCTTTGTTTTTTTGAATGTTGACCCTGAAACAGATCTCACACTCATATCCCAACCCATGTTTTATCTTCTCAAGACACTAATTGTAATAGTTATAACAAGATCAATGGTTGAGAAAGAGTGATTTTTGACCAACACAAGACATAACCCATTTCTGCAATTTTTTTTCTTCATCATTTTTTACTTTTTTTGAACACTTGTCAAAAACACTAACAAAATTACATAAATAGAAGTACATTACATTCCCCAAAACACACTGAATGAAAAACTCTCCCCCACACCAAAATTGATGCTTTCCCTCAAGCAGATGACAACTCATTGAAAATCAATAATAGGGTACCCAAACAATGAAATCCATTCCCCCCACAATTAAACATAAAAATAAATATGCAATGAAAATCCATGTTGATATTGGGTGGGAAAAGGTATTGGGATTGTAATGTGGCTATCAAAGAAAAGGATTTCATAGGCTCGAAGGGGCTTTCAAAAGGAGGATTAATTTAAGGGAAATGGGAGGCTATTGGGCTATTGTGATTCTCATGTGGTTCCAAAAATTCCTCTATCATATTAATTCACACTAAGGCAAGAAATTCAGCTCGAAGGTCCACAAACTCAAGAGTCATAAATGGGGGTGAAAACACATATTTTTAAAATATGGCCATAGGTGGACTTGGCATGAAAGCAAATGTTGTTCCTCACGGTTTGGGAAAAGCATTTTCCAAATCAAAAATTGAGCATTCAAAATTCTTAATTTTGACACAAAATTATTTATCCAAAGTCATGATGGAAATACATAATTTTTTAGAAGAAAACATGTCTCTTAACTCCCCAAAATGGTTGAAAAAAATTTCAAAACTCAATGGTGAGTAAGCATTACTCTTTAAATTTGTTTATTTTTTAAGTGATTGTTTTCTTGTTATTTTTTATTTTTTTAGGTTTTTATATTTTTATATTTTTTTTATAAAGATACATCCACACAAAAGAGAAAGTGAAAATAAAGGTTTTGATAAATAATGAGGTAAAAAAAATTAAAGAGAGATGAAAAAGAAGAAATAGGTAGAGAGAGGAAGAAATAGAGAGAGAGTTAAAGGGAAAGAGGTGCCCCTGGGTTGGATCTGGCTGGTTTCCATCTCCATCTATTGGTTGGTTGACTGTAGAAATTGGGGATCCAATGGAAGTATACGATGATCCATTATTGTGTGTCCTCTCATGGTGATGATTTAACCAATTTCCATTAACCGTGAATGTCCTTTTGGAAGAGGGGTCTTGGACTTGCACTGCACCAAATGGGTAAAACTTAGTAATAACAAAAGGACCGTACCAACAAGAATTAATCTTACCTCGGTGAAGTCGGAATCATGAATTGAAGAGAATTACCTTTTCACCTTCATGAAATACCTTTCTCAGGATTTGTCTGTCATGGAGTACCTTAGCCTTTTCTTTGAACAGATTGGAATTCTTATAGGATTCAAGTCGAAGCTCCTCCAGTTCAGCCAATTGCAACATTCTTTCTTCACGAGATTTTTCACAATCAAAATTATAGGTTTTCACAGCCCAAAAATAATCATGTTGGATTTCAACTAGTAAGTGAAAAGCTTTACCAAAAACTATCCTAAAAGAAGACATATCAATGGGTGTTTTATAGGCAATTCGATAAGCCCAAATGGCTTCACCAAGTCTCTCAGGCCAGTCATTTCTAGTGGGCTTAACAATTCTCTCAAGTACCCTATTCACTTCTCTATTAGAGAGTTCATCCATGCCATTTTTTTAGGGTGATATGTAGTTGAAGTTTTATGTACAACCCCATTATTTTTCTGAAGATCTTCCATGGTTCTATTACAAAAAATGGGTTCCTAAGTCACTGATCAAGGAACATGGTGTGCCAAATCTTTGGAAGATGTGGGTCTTTAGGAACTCACTAACAGTATGAGCATTATCCTTCCTACTGGGTTAGGCCTCAACCCACCTTTAAACATAATTTTCCTCAAGAATAATGTATGAGAATCCATTGGAAGTGGGAAATGGTCCCACGAAATCGATGCCCCAAACATCAAAGATCTCGTAGAAAATTAAAGGCTTTTGGGGCATTTAATTTCTCTTGGAAATTATGCCAAACTTTTGGCAAGTGGGACATGATTGACAGAACTCATGTGAGTCCTTGAAGAGTGAAGGCCAGAAGAATCCAGAGTCTAGGACCTTTCGAGAGGTCCTTTGTGGTCCAAAGTGGCCACCTCCGGGAAGTGAGTGATAGAATTCTAATATGTAAGAATGTTCATTTTCATCGACACATATCCTTATTACCATGTCAGCCCCAGTTTTCCATAATTTATTTTCTTCCCAAAAATAGTATTTTGAATCACTTTTCAACTTTATTTTTTGTTCTATTGAAAATATTTCATGAAAAACACCGGAAACCAAGTAATTTACAATTGGGGCATACCATAGTATTTTTGGAGCAAGAGATGAAAGGTGCTCAGTGGAGAATTCATGATCGATGATTTCAGATTGAGAATAATTAGAATTTCTACTCAAGTGATCAGCAATAGGGTTTTCTTTTCCTAGTCTATCTTTGATTTGAAGGTCAAACTCCTGGAGCATTAGAATCCATCTTATTATCCTCAGTTTGGAATCACTTTTCTTGAGTATGAACTTTATAGCAGAATGGTCTGTGAAGATTCGGATTTTGGCTCCAAAGAGATAGGGACAGAATTTATCTAAGGAAAAAACCAATGCTAGAAGTTCCTTTTCAGTCACAGTGTAGTGAGATTGAGTTTCATCCAATGTTTTTGAGACATAATAGATGACATGATTAATTATTTCTCTTCTTTGATCAAGAACAGCCCCAACTGCTCTATTAGAAGCACCAAACATCAACTCAAAGGGTAATGACCAATCTAGGGGTTGGATTATCACGCCAGATGTAAGAGCAGTTTTGAGTTCATTGAAGGCTCTCTTGCTAACCTCATCAAAATGGAATGTGACATCATTTTGGAGCAAATGAGTGAGTGGGAGGGAAATTTTACTGATGTTATGGATGGATAACCGATAGAAACCAGTATGATCAAGAAATGAACGGATGTCTCGAACAGAAGTGGTTGGATGAAGAGATTGGATCACTTCAATTTTTGCAGGATCGACTTCAATGCCATCTTTTGAAACTATGTGCCCTAGAATAATCCCATTTGCAACCATGAAGTGACATTTTTAAAAATTTAACACGGGGTTACACATGACACACTTTTGAAGGACTAGAGAGTGTGAATTAAAACAAGATTAAAATGACTCACCATAAATAGTGAATTCATCCATGAAGACTTCCATGCAGTGTTCAATGAATTCTGATAAGATACCCCTCATACACCTCTGTAATGTTGCAGGAGCATTACAAAGGCCAAAAGGCATTCTTCAATGTGCATATGTTCCAAAGGGGCATGTGAAAGTAGTCTTTTCTTAGTCCTGATGTGAGATTGGGATTTTAAAATAGCCGATTTATCCATTAAGAAAGCAATAGTGTGACTTTCTGGCTAATATTTCTAGCATTTGATCAAGGAATGGAAGAGGGTAGTGATCTTTTTATGTTTTAGCATTCAATTTTCTATAGTCGATGCACACACGCCATTTGTTTTTCACTCGTGTTGTGACTACCTCTCTATGTTCATTTGTGACAACAGTTATCCCACCCTTCTTAGGTACAACTTGAATTGGAATAACCCATTCACTATCAGAAATTGGGTAGATAATAACAGATTAAAGAAGCTTGGTGATCTCTTCCCTAACTACCTCAAGGATGAGTGGATTGAGTCTTCTTTGTGGTTGTCTAATTGGTTTGAATGACTCCTCAAGATGGATGTGATGCATGCAAAGGGTAGGGTTTATTCCTGGAATGTCATCTAGGGTCCATCCTAAGGACTTTTTTTCCTCTAACACTTGAACAAGTTTGGACTCCTTGGTTTCAGTAATTGTGGTCGAGATAATGACAGGATATGAGTGATCATGGAAGAGGAATGCATATTTTAGGTGTGCAGGAAGAGGTTTCAGATCAGTCTCATCTTTCACTTTTGGGCTCGACAACTCAGGAATGGAAGAAGGGACTTCAGTTGCTTCAGGTTCATTTTCCATAATACTGTCCAAGGTGGAGCAGTAGAGATTAGAATTGATGTGGAATTCAAGATAGTTTTCAAGTTCCTCTAGATTGATGGAGTCTATGAATGAGAGGTCCACATCAACATCACCATTTTTGACTTGGTTAATCATAATGCAGATTTGACAAGATCATTTGTCATTAGAACACGGAGAACATGGTGGATTGGGGTTCGATTGACACTTAGAAGTGTCCTCATAAGTATGAATTGAGAATGCAGAGTGGTCCTCAGATTGGTATCACATGGCTTGTATAATGTCAAACTTGACCATTTGGTCACCGAATTCCATGGATAAGATGCCTGAATGGACATCAATCTTGGTTCTTGCAGTAATGAGGAGTGGCCTTCCTAGAATTAGGGGAGATTGAGAAGAGTTCATCTCACCATCCCTGTCAAGGACATGGAAATCATCAGGAAAGATAAGATAATTGACTCGGACAAGGACATCTTCAATTATTCCCTCGGGACTAGTTGTGCTTCTATTGGCTAACTGGATGACAACACCTGTTGGGTGTAAAGGACCTATACCAAGGTTAGAGAATATGGATTTGGGAATGACATTAATTGAGGCTCCTAGGTCTATTAGTGCATCATCAAAGCTCGAACATCCAATTTGGCATGGCACCTTAAAGGTCCCTGGATCTTTGCACTTTATGGGAATAGACTGCTGGGTGGAAACATTTTCGAAGGTCCTAAGTTTCCTATTGTGGGTACACAACTCCTTGAGAAACTTGGCATAATTAAGAATTTGTTTTATGGAATCTATGAGTGGAATGTTGACTTCAACCCGTCTAAACATGTCGAGCATTTTAGGATCAGGTTCAAAGGACATCCTTGGTTTAGAAACAGCTTGAGGAAAATGAATTGGATTCTTAAGTGGAATGGAAGGAGGTGAGGGAATGGATTCAGGTTCCTTTTCAAGATTCTTTTTATTTTCTTTTTCTAGGTCAACATTAAAAGGAGGGTTTGAGGATTTATCTTGAGGCATAGAAATTTTCTTTCCTGATCTAAGTGCAATTTCACTTACATTACCCTTGGGGTTGGGTAATGGTTTAGCTGGGAGTTGGGATGAATTTGATTGTTGTTTCTGGCTCAGGTGGGATGAAAGTTGACCTATTTTAGTTTCAATGTTTTTAAGGCTAGAACGGGTGATGGAGGTAAGATCTTCCACTGCACATTCCCATGGTTTCTTGGAAGAAGAGGCTTGTCCTTGATTGGGATTGCCTTGATTTTGGTTCTTAGGAAATCGATTGTATTGGTTTTGGAATTGGGAAGGATCACTAGGATAATGGAATCCAGGAGGAGGATTGTTCCTTTGAGGTTGAGGAACAAAAGGATAAGGTTGATTGAAGTTACCACCACCTTGACCATATTGGAATTGGTTTGGGTTTTGATGAGGGAGTTTAGGGGGATGAGAGATGGGATTACCATACCTCAGGCCTTGGTTATAGGAAGAATAGAAGGGCTCAGAGTGAGGTTGGTTGAAGTTTCTAACAAACGGACCTGATAGTTGAGGATTGGTGTTCTGCTGATAATATGCTGCTTTAAGATCCATTGGTCTAGATGAATCGGATTGATCCTCTTGAAGTTGTTGACATGTGTCAGTTGCATGAGATGGAGAGTTACAGATTACACAGTATTTGACAGGTCCAAGAAACATTGATTGCGGAGAAGATGAGGTTGGGGATTTGGTGGCCACATCTATCTGCCGTACAAGACCTGTAAGTTCACTCATCCACTTGGTCATCTTGTTCGGCTCAATTTATTGATTATCTCGGGATTGTTTGACTTAATCATGTGCTCGATTATGGAATTGTTGTGTGTTTTCGTCCATGTTACTTATGAGATCTCTTGCAATTACAGGAGTTTTATCAACAAGAGCACCGCCACATGCGGCATCTATGAGAGTTCTCTCAATAGCCAATAACCCCTCATAGAAGTATTAGATCAAGAGTTGGTCAAGAATTTGGTGGTTTGGGTAAGTTTCCACGAGATTTTTTCACCTCTCCTTGTACTCATGGAGTGTTTCATTTGGGAATTGACGTATACCACTTATTTCCTTTTGGATAGAAGTAGTACGAGAAGCAGGAAAGAATTTCTCTATGAAGAGTCACTTCATATCATTCCATGTAGTTATTGAACCAAGAGGAAGGTAGTAGATCCATGACTTAGAAGTGTCATCTAGGGAGAAAGGGAAGGCTCGGAGTTTGATTTGTTCTTCAGAAACCCCTTGAGGCTTCATGGTAGAGCACACTACTTGTAACACTTTAAGGTGGAGATGTGGATCCTCACTGGCTAGCCCGTGAAAATGAGGGAGAAGATGAATCAAACCCGATTTGAGTTTGAAGTCAGCCTCTATCTTTAGATATTGAATATCAAGAGGTTAGTAATTCATATCAGGGGCATCAAGTTCTTTAAGGGTTTGTTCCCTAGGATTGGCCATTTCAAATTAAACTGGTTGGACAAAGGCTCGTTCTTGATTTATTTGATTATCTCTTATGTTCCTCCTAAGTTGATGAAGTGTTCGCTCAATTTTAGAGTCAAACAAATTCGAGGGATTTTTTGTAAGGCTACGAGGTATTCAGAGATATTTTGGAATAAAGAGGAAGACGAGATTTACTTTGTATTTTTTTTTCAATTTATTATTTTTAAGAGGAAGATGGGTTTTTCATTGTGTTAATTTTTTCAATATTTTTTTTAAATTTTTTTATGGATTTTTTTTATAATAAACAGAAACTAATGACAACATAAAGCACCATCCCCAGAAACAGCGCCATTTGAAACACACATCAGATTGTCACCTATCGACCTGTCAAGGTTCTGGTGCTCTGCTAATGTGTATAGCAGCACTCGGGATGAATCCTCGGCAATGATACTTTGTAATAGTCATTTGTTTTTAGTTAATTGTATTAGGATTGAGGGGTTTGTTTTCAAAACTTAAGAAATAATTTATGGATGATGATTGATTTAACGAATTTATAAAGATTGGGGTGAGTTCATCATAAGGTAGTTAAGCTTGTGATATCCTTCAGCTCTGCTTTATATTGCATTAAATTGACACCCATGTCAAAAGATGATTTTGATCAGGCTTACCAAGTGTTAAAGCTTTAATTCAAGCCGTAACTTAACATAGGTTTCTAATAATTACCATTACTTGTTTATGGTAGTGTATTTTTGGTTCCAATAATCCATTGAATCCATATATTAAACAAAACATGTCATTAATCCATGACATATAAAGTTCAACATTGTAACACCCCAGGTAAATATAGAATATGGCATCTTTATATTTATCCATATTTGTGAATGAAATATTAATATCACTTTAAAGGGGATGCTATTCTTGATGGCGTACCCAATACGCAACAACGAGTTTCTTGGGAATCTTACATTGCACTCTAATAATAAAATTATATTATTTTAAATGGTAGTTAACGCCTAGCCGTTGTAATGGCGAGAATGAATAGAACTAACTACAAAATTATTATATATGTTTTTCAAATATTTTTACTTTTTATAATAAATGTTAGATAATAAAAAATGTGAATGAATCCAATTTTAAGCGTAAACATTCTAATATTCTTTAAAAGGACGATTAAACGCCTTTTGATTGCGAAAATCTTTTAAATCCACTTTTTGACAATATTATGTGTTATATTTGACAAAATAAAACTCTTCATTAGAATTGGGACATCAAAATTTACTTTGTGTAAATTATTGGTATTTTTCCAAAAAAGTTCAATTTTTAATGAATAGTGAAAAATGTTGTATTTTAATTCAAAAACTCTTTTTAATATAATTTATTTATATGATTATATTATCTTTTGAACTGGTTTTAAAGTGAAATTAGAATATATTTTTACCATTTAATACAATAGTGGTCGCTGGAATTAATTTTACTTTGAAATTGGACTTAAACTAGTGTTAATCTTTTGATACTTATTGTTTCATAAAAACACGCTATTTGCTCTGACAGCGGGAATTAATTATTAAAATAATTAATGCAACTTAAATGTTTTGAATTTTGTAAAATAGACATCATTTTTGAATTCAGAATATCAAATATAGCTTAAGGTGATGTTTTGGTATTTTTCTGAAAAACATCAATTTTTGATGAATAGTGAAACCTCTAAGTGGTACTTATAAAAACTGATTTTCCGTTTAAATGAAATTTTGCCGTCATTTTGTGTTGAATTTTAAAAATCCGACATACATGGTTTTCATTAATAAGTAAAATGTGGTTCAATAGGATTAAAATAATTTTTTGGTGAATAGTAACTTATTAAGTTTTCAATCGCGATTAGAGGTAATTAGTGTAGTTTAAGGTAAGAATAATGTTTTAATAAAATGAAATGACCTAGACACATGTCCTAAACTCATTGGATGTTTCATGTCCGACCAATACAATCCATGGGTCAACTTGGGGACCCCATGGAGCCACTTTGGTTGGAAAATGACATTAATATCTTTTTATTTAAAGTTAAAGTAAAAATGAGTCAAACATGAAATGTTTTACTAAAACAATTTTTACACGGGGTTATACAAATCATATTTTTGACTATAAATATTAATTGGAAAGATAAAAATATTTCCTACATCATAGTAATTTTTTATAATTTTAGACATTAAATAAATTAAATTATTTATGACATCATGATGATGCAGCGATGACCTCATTATTTAACGATTTAAATAAAATGAAAAGATAATGTAATATCTAAGACCTACACATGTCCAAAACCTATTGGATGAGTGGATTTAGAACCCTTATAACCTTATCATCGAATTATATCAATGTGGGACCTCTTAAATCCGAATATCATTTTAAAATAAGGTGACTTTTCTTTACTTTTTAAGAGTGCCCCTCCTCTTCTCTTATAAAAGGCCCTCAACTCTACCTTCTTACCCACACTCCCAAAGCCTTTGGCTCGGCCAAACCCTGACCATTTTGTCTCTTCACTTCCCTATATTACACCTTGAATCCTCACTTTGGGCATAAGTCTTCCCAAGGAAGCCTTTGAGCCCAAACCAAAGGGAGTTACCCGACTTTAAGGTAATGTCTTCACATGAGTCTTTTTGTTTTATTTTCCTTTTCCGACCCCCTAAACTCTTTTTATTAATTTATTTTGTAACACCTACAGTATCATAAATATACTAGTATGTTGTTATAAGAAGGATTCGAGCTAGACTTGCACACACCTACATGTAATGGTTAAAGAACATACTGTTTCCGTGGATGGAGAATTTCGGCCTCATGAAATGATGATTGTTCAACATTTTTTTAACACCTTCAAAGGTGGCCATTAAGATGACAGTATATTTATATATGATATATAATATGTTTATGTTTTCCTTAAGATTCTGTATTTTTTATTTTGGGCATAACTTTATGGTTTCCATTATGGGTAAACGCGATATCTTCATTTAAGGAAGTGCGGACTACCGCCCCCTCAAAGTGATGTGATTCGTTAATGCCATATGTGGGACGTATAAAGGATGGATTTAATGTTATTATATATGATGTTATACTGGAATTATAATATACCTCTATATAATTATTATTGATTTCCATTATAGTATGAGATAGAAATGAAAGTAGCGTTCATGCGTACGTACGGCTTACCGTCTCCATGAACGGTGCATTTCATTTTTTAACCCGAAATGTAATGTACTATTATAAATACATGTATATAATGGATATATATGATGAATGATACATCTAAATGATGAATATAAATCTGGAATTAAAATATACATACCTCTCATTTAGTTTTAATTCCATTAATATGACAAAAAATGAAAGTAGCGTTCATGCGTACGTACGGCTTACCGTCTCCATGAACGGTGCATTTCATTTCTTACCTCTAAATGATTATGTGATATTATAAATACATGTATATTCTAGATATATATGATATATATGATATCCAATTCTGGAATGTCAGTCTGGATATAAAGAACCTTTGACCACACGAACAACATGTAATTGTAAGAAGTCCACTTTCGACAAAAGAACCAAATATCGACAAAACAAACATTATTAACTTAAATGATTACATAATGTTTATAACATGGAAATAAGTGATATAAAAGGAATAATGAACTTGAAAAAGGTTGTTAATAGAAATTAACTCAATTTTATTATTCAGGACGTTAAAGAACGATCGAGTCAGGTCGGACCCGAGTTAAGGGATCATACTCCTCTCTTTCTTTTTAAGTACGCTCTTTTATGTCATTCCTTTTAAAGATCATCTTTCTTGTTATTGGGATGTTATTTTATATTACTCTTACTGTAATTTTTATATTCAAATTATGAGAGACCATATTCTATCTCATCAATCTATTTTTGAAGTTTTGAGTGGCACCGTTAGACTGCCGAATTTTCGTAAGAGATCTAACCTCTCTCTTTCTTATTAAGTACTCTCCTTTATGTCACTTATTTTATGCTCCTCTTTGTTATGTTGGGGGATGTTCTTTTATATTCCTCTTTCTATAAACATTATGTTAATTTGATGATATACCCTATTTGATCTCATAAATCCATTTTTGTAAGTTTTATGTGGCGCCGTTAGGCTGCCAAGTTTTCGTAAGGGATTTTTCATCTTACTTTTATTCCCGTGAGATTTATGCTACATTTTCCACAAGTTCCTTTGAGTGGTGTATGTACTGCCCATTATTTTACTCATTGTGTAATATACTTTCATTTATGAGTATTTACATCAATGTTTTATTGTCCTTCTTTCGCGGGGTGTATGTTTCGAAAGATACCCATGTCGGTAAGGGAACCTTTCACCCTCTTTTTTTTAAAAGACTTCTTTTTTTATGTATTTTAATTCACATACTATTATTTTGGGATATGTTCTTCTATATCCTTATTTATTTAAAATTTATGTCCAAGTGATGAGATCCCCTTTATATCTCTCATCAACCCTTTTTGGAAAATTTTATGTGACGCTGTTAGACTGTCGAATTTTACCAAGGGAACTTCTTAACCCAATTTCGATTTCTTTGGGTTCAACATGTAGTTATTGAATATGTCATCCTTTGAATATGTGTGAATTACCATTGATTGTTTTACACTTAATATCCACTTATATTGGGTGTATTTATATTTGTCACACATAATTATGAGATTGAATTATCCTTAATTTAAGGATACCTTCTTTATAATGGATTTCATCTCATTTTACATTTCTTTTGAGACTTCATTGTTGTTATGCACCAATTCACTCTTATATGGTGTGTATAATGTCCTTTGACATATTATATCATGAATCCCTTTATTCTCATGATATTATAAATATCGGATTAAATGTTATTCCGCAATTATTTGTATTCAAGAGTCTCTCATTTTGTTAAAAACTCTTTAACAAAAATATCATTTTAAATGTTTTAAAGATTTATTATTATAAATCATTATCTTTAATGTCCATGTTTTCAAAATGGTTTTCAGTATTTAATTATATGGACATTAATGTTTTAAAATTATAATTCCATTAAAATATTCAAAGAGGTATGGGACACTTTGATTCAAAAATCTATTTTAAATGGTTTTTGAAAATGGATTGATTAATTCAATATCTGCGAATTACTTATTGTGATTGAAAATGAAATGTTGTCATTGAAATGTTTATATTTTCAATATTTTATGTGTAATGATGGTGCTTGGACATTTTATGGGTGGTTACGTGATAAACCATATGACGGGTGGTGCCGTGAATACCAGGACGGGTGGTTACGTTATAACCTCCAATGCATTGGGTATGGAAGTCAGTCGTATGGCTATTCCATTAAGTATGTATGGAAGTCGGCCGAATGGCTATTCCATTAAGTGATATGTGTGGAAGTCGAACTTAAGGTTATTCCACTTAAGTATGTTTTTGTCCCAAGTTACCTTTATATGTTATGTGATCTTTATATGGGTTTTATGGTAATCTTTTTGTTACAGAAGGGTAAGTAATGAAATTTTATTCAGTGAAGAGTTTTTTACTACTTTGAAAAGGTGAAATGTATTACTTTGATAAAATATACCTGGTTTACTTGTTGTTTTGAAAAACTAACAGTTTTTCTTCTTTGTGTATCCTTTACTGGGATTTTTATGCTCATCCCATGTTTTTGAAATGTTTTTCACAGGACTTAACATGGAATAGGGTCAAGGATGGGATCAAGGGAAATTCATGATACCTAAAACATGGAACTAGACATGATTATTTTTAAGAGTTTTTTTTTTATTTTATGGAAACTTAGTAGAAGTTTCTACTTTGTAATCTATTGAGATGTAATAGTTATGTCCTATTTATCTAAAACTATGAACCTGAAAATATCCTCAATGTGAATTATTCATTTAATTCAATATTAAGTAAGGTTTATGGCCGGGGCCTTATAAACATACACAATATTAATTTAAAGAACATTCTTCAAGCAAAAGCTCTCAATCACTGAACATACCCAAATTATAACTCAACCCAATTAAAGATTTACCCAGTCATTAAAATGATTACTAATCTGGTTATAATGATTATGATGATAAATTAAGAAGATAAGATAATTAAAGGGATAAGAAAAGATTTTTGCGTCGAACACACACACACACACGAACGATGATGATAATTAAAAACGGATTTTCGATTGAATGAGAAAGAAAAATAAGGGAAGGGGATTCAACTAAATTTAAACTATTTTAAGAACAGAATTATTAAACTGTAGAAGGTGGATGAAAATAAGAGATATTGAAGAAGAAACTTGCATTGAAACAGAATTACAAAAGAAAGGACTTACAAAATTACAAAAATGAAGAACACGAAAGTAAGTGACAAAAAGAGGGGGAAAGGTCTCTTAAGTAAAAACATGTGTATAGAAGATACTCCGAAGACTTTGGAAAGGCCTTGGTCATGCCAATATGTTATCCTCTCTTCTGAAATGCCAACCCCTCTCCAGGAGAGAAGGGGAGAGTATTTATAGCCCAAGGAGTGGACTGTTTGCATTCCCAATATGTCCCTCCACTTGCATCGCCAAGTTGGCTATTCAGACAATCGAATCTCGAGCTATCTCCTTCTTCCAAGTTGTAAATATTAAATTTGGGCGACTAATCTCAAAATTTGGTTTCATTTGGACTTAAGTATCAAAAGTTATTCCCGGTTGATTAAACAAAGTTAAACTGTCCTTCTCAATCCAGTATTTTTAAAGTCCACAAGGTTAAATGGTTTTTGTATAGGAATATGCCTTCAAATACGAATTATTTATTCAAAAAACTAGGCCGCCTATATCTCCTCTTTCACACTGAAAAAATCTCAGCTCGATTGGATTCTTACATCATGAGACATGTCATTCATACTATACTGATTTTAATTCTCGGCCAGAATGGTGGGCTGGATTTTAAAGCTTCATTTTCGCCCCTTGTTCTTAGATTTGGGCCGTGAAATTTTTATACAAGTCTCCTTGCATTGTCTCTAGAACTATGGTGGAGAATAATAGAATTTGGACTTCTGAATGTAGCCAAGTAAATCAATCTTCATGAATATTCCAGTTTCTTCACAGATTCTATGGTCTTGTTTGTGAGGATCTTATGACCCTTCAAATGGAAGAATTTGCCCATGGTACCTTATAATGAAATGTTATATCTTTAAAGGAGAATCCTACAAAACAAGAACCATAAAATTTGGATCAGTATATGGATTTTTATTATCAAAACAGTAAACTGACTCAATTAGACTACTTCAAAAAATGCTCAAAAATTATACTTAATATTAAAACATTAATATTTCCCACAAATTAAGCACATTTCATATAAAATCAGTAAAGATAGTATATAATAAGTCATGAATATATTAACAACATCAGTGATGCATGTGAAAGAATCTATTTGACATAGTATTATTTAAAGGATAATTAAATATTATAAAGTCAAGGTGTCACGTCACCTATACCCTTAAAAAAATTATGTCCTCTAAATTTTGATTATTACATACTAATGAAAACTGAAAATTGTATCAATAAGATAGAAAAAACTCAAGATACAATTTCAATGCAGGCATGAAAATTACAAATATTATTAAAGAAATGATAATCATATATTAGTTAATAATAGGAATATTTCTAGTATTTAGTTTATTTAGGAAAAAATTAAATGAAATTAATATTGTAGAAGAATACTGATATATACACGTGGTTCAATATCATGATATTCCAATTGGGATACAATAATCACATGGATAGAAGTTTTATATGATAGTTCACCAATAATTCATTGGGTTTGTGATATAAAACTATTTGAAATCATTATGGATATATTTCCTATAATAAATCTCCAAAAATATATCCAAAAATACATATTAGTGAATAAAAGGACCCTATTTATCATAATGCACATAAATGGTAGTGATTATATGAGATCTAGGTTATTCCATTGGTCACTGAGTTTTCTGTGTTATATTATCCTTACTATCCCTTACATTTTGGAATTAACATGGATAATTCCATTTTTCCTATATCATGTTAACTCAACTCTTTGTTTTCTTTTAAAAATTAGTTTCTATGTGTATTCTATTCCTACACATAAAACACATTCATGTTCCTTGAAGGCATTTTGTTGGGTGATTCTTCCCATATTAATGACATTTAGGAAATTAAATAGTCTTTATTTCATTATCATTATCAACTTACCATTCATGAGAATCGATCTTTATATTATATGGTGTGTTTTTAATTCAAACATTTTCATTTTGTTAACCTTAGTTCCAAATTATGTTTTCATATAATTATATTATTACTTAATATACATTCTATATTTTTTGTTTGTCATTAGGAAAATCACCACATTTACAATCAAATTCATTTAATCATATTTCATCACACCATTAACCATTATAAAAATAAAATAAAGTTCGTGTTTGATAAATTTTATAATTTCTTTAAAGAATAATATAAATATAAAATATGTTTTCCATAAGTGTCATGAATAACCCAACTTATGAATCTATGTGTTTGAATCTCAGTTATCAATTGTAATTGACTATTATATTCTATAAACCATATATATTCAAATCCATCATCATGGTTCTTATAATGAATTTAAATTTATAAATAATCCCCCCTTAGAGTTTCTATATAGGTGTGTAATGTAATGCCCACTATTCGTACACCTATTAAAGTTCATGTTTTTACTCAACTAGCCTTTTTAGGGGGATTTACCCAAGTTAAATATATTCAATGACCACCTCTACTTTATGGTATCTTGACAACGTTGTAATATGTATGAGAACCCTAAAATATCTACTACACTAGAATTTTAGGATTATTTTTTATATATAGAAACATTACATGTATATTAAATAATTTTATCTCATCCTAATTCCTAAATTAATCAACACTACCATATATAACATTTATTTTTATTTATACCCCTAAAAACAATATCAGCCATAACATATACACCCTTGATTACATTTATAAATGTTAAATTATACTCAAATAACTACATTCTAATAACTAAAGTTATCTAAAACCAACTTTGGTTGGATATATTATAGCTTATAAGTAACTATCCCATATTTACATGATTTAAGGTATATATTACAGTATTTACATTGTGATAGGATTTTGGGCATATTGTTTTAAAGAAGTAAGATACATCATTGAAAAATAAAACTAATGTATTTATTATGAACTATATGTTTTACATCTACATTAAGAACTAATTAATCCATATTAATTATCATATATTTCCCAAAATTTCTCCAAACATGAAATTGTTATAGACATATCATGCATAATATATTTCATCATAAATTGGAGAAATAGAAACATACGAAGGGTAATCATAATTCATAGTAAGGAAAAGTGTATTCCAGAATCAATCATAAAATAAATAAGGATTGATTAATATGGGTGAAACTAAATTATAATAAAATAATTTCATATAATAGATCATAGGAACAAGAAATAAATAAACATAACAAGTAATAATAATATTTATCACATAGATAATAATCACTCATTTAATAATGAAAGGATTTGATATTCTGGACATCTTAATGTTATTATAAAGGCTTGGTTCCAATATATCTAACATAAAATGTCCATAATATGCCAAATAATCAATCTAGTTTGTCTCGTGGGACCTACCGAGGCAAAAAGGGTCTATTGTGGGCCAACCATTCACTAGTTAATTAGAATGAATTTCTAATATAAAGGAATCAATAAAAATATGAAATACATAACCAGCATGCCTTAGTAATAAATAAATGTCCCTATTTAATTGATATGTATATAGATTGGAAATATTTTTCAATCAAAAATTATAACATCTCCTTATATAATAATCACTCAAAGTAACTTCATATTGAGTAATGGTTATATGTTTAGGTAGAAAATTTTATTAATCAATAAATTGCATTATATAATAATAATAGATGAAAATATAAAACATGGATGGTATCATAATATAATATCACAAGTGAAACAAAAAATAAAAGGATAATGTTGAAATAGATTAAAAAATCATAAGTAGAAAATTTCTAATTCTGTCACATAAGAAGAGGCCAAAAATGAGATTTATTGGTACACAAATGTTTTCACAAAAAACTTTAGGGAATGTATATGGTGATTAATGAAACACTTATCAAGTGGATATAGATATTTTTGAGATAAATAATATAAATGAATCAAAATTGTAAAATATTATTTAGAAATTATTTTTACCATTAACTTACAAGAATATCCTACTCCCATTAAATAGAAATTCATTTTTAATATTTTGAAAATAAATTTTTGAAAACCAAATTTTAAAAATGGTTAGTAAAATAAATTTTTTCATACAAAGTAATATAAAGGTGTTTGTAAAATAATACAAGGCATATTCATGTTTAAAAATTAAAATTGATAATATTTATGGGATGAATAAATACAGTCATATAATAGAAACTTCCATCAAAGAGGATGTAAATTGTTTTTAAAAAGGTAAAAAAATTTAAAATTAAATTCATTGATGCAAAAGATATGAATAAAAAATATCCTATTTCCTGGGTATATAATCAATTATTGTATCATCATAGAGTATGTGTAATTTTTTTTGATAAAACATGATCAGAGAATAATAATTATGACTCAAGTATAGTTCTTTTGTAAAAAAAATCATTATGAATATTATATCATTAATGTAATAATACTTTAAAATGAATTCAGGAGAAATAAATATAAATAAAAATAAAATAAATAAAATTATAATTTTTTAAAATTATAGGTTAATATTCATAATCATATAATAACAGGTTTCAGTAATAATAATTATAAACCAAAGAATACAAGTTTGGTTCTGTAAAACCCTTACAAATATCATATTTTTAAGGAATAATAATTTTAAAAGAGTTATATAAGAAAAAAATTTAAGCTCTAAAAAAAGATAAAATACAATCATAATATATTCATAGGGATGAACATACCCACCATATAAGTATAATTTTAAGAACAAAAATTATAACACATTGAATGAAAATTGAGTTTAATAAAAATATATTACATTTTTTCCTTAGTAGAATCATTATCTACCCCTAAATTATAAGAAAAATAATAATTCTAATCACATATTAGTGAACTAAATTCATATGTATAGCCATTAATAATTTTAATTTTTAATCATTTATTACATTATGTTATTTATATATATATTATTTTCATCATCAGATGTTATTTGCATCGATTTTTTTAGTAATTTCTAAAAAAAGGTGGAATCAGATATTGCTTATAAATTAATAGTTTATCATTTTTAAAATATTATAGGTATTGGAAATGGTGTTTTATACTGATTTATTGTTTTATAATATCATTTTAGATTAATTTTAGTTTCTATTTGTAATGATGAAGTGGGTGATGATCTTGTTTTGGTAGTTTATAATGAATAAAAAGGTTATATGATAAAAAAGTTAAATATTAATATAACCATCAAATAACCATAAATCAAACAAAATTTTATGTTTATACTTGAATAAAAATATTATTTAAGCTTTCATAGTCATCCATGACATATATTTATGTCATTTTTTAGTAGGTGGTTAAACTGACTCAAATAAGAATAAGTTATTATCTAGGGGTGAGTTTAGATATGAAAGTAATTACTTATGAATAATATAATTTTACAAAAGCATAAATATTTTTTAATTTTTTAATTTTTGGAATTATATTTTAATATATTTTGATAATAAATTAAAAACTTATGTGAAAAACTAAATCTGTAACTTTGATGGAGGTGGTAGTATTTACATACACACATGAAATACATTTTTTTCCATAGTAGAAGAGAACGATAGGGAATGGTATATAATTAAATAATATAAATAATGTATTAAATATCAAATTAATCCTTAACATGGTTTTCTGACTTGTCGGGTTAGGTAAAGGTATAAAATCAATCACACAGTTGGTGGAAGATGTAGTTTCCACTTACGCATGACGATGTCTTCATTTTTATAATGGTTTTAGGGAAAGGATGAAAATTTATAATAAGATTTATGTTCTTTAAAATTTATGATTTTATTATACATTCTCTGATATAATACATTATTTGGTGTAGAAGAAGGAATAAGATAAGAGATCTTGATTGAGAACATTACATCTCACATGGGATGTTCTCCCTTGGGTAACAAGATAAGTCCCCATAGATTTTTCTTTTGGAAAGGCCATGGATACATTGACGTGGATATTTTATTATGGAGATACATGGGAAGAATTGAGTTGATATAATTGGTGAGAAAATTATTGTTTTCAACAAAGCGTATTAATGTTATTTAAAGGGGGAAATTATTGAAAATAATACTCTGTCTCTTTATGATAATTATGATTCTCAAAAATACCCTTAGTTGTTTTCTAATGATTTCACTTAGTATTTTGCAGGAGATTATTAATTTATTTTACTCTTGAAATAACGAGAAGTTATTACTTAGCACGGAATTTGTTTTAGCGTGTTCTGGAAACACTGTTCACATCTTCTGTAGATGAATATAACGCGGAATCTGTTTTAGCACATTCTCGAATCACTGTTCATACCCTACGTGGATAAACGTAGCATAAGGATGAAAAGCGTGTACACTTTTTGAAGTATGAGAAAAGTATGGTTAAACAACCATAAGTTTTCAGCAAAGTATGGAAGGAGAACCTTACGTTTGGAAGGAACCTTATGTTTTGTTATCAGCAAACTATGGAAGATGAACCGTACGTAAATTCTATGTGATACATTTGTTTCTCAAAAGTATGGTTCATTAACCTTACTTTTGTAAACAACCATACGTTCTTGGAAAAGTATGGATCAAGTAAAAGTATGGATCTTTTACCATACGTTTGAATGATGATGAAAAAGTACATTTGTGATCAACCCAACGTTTGTGATCAACCCTACGTTTGTTATCTACCCTACGTTTGTGATCAACCCTACGTTTGTTATCAACTCTATGTTTGAAGACTATGTTATTAACCCTACGTTTGGATGCCACGTCATCAACCTGACATTTGGCGTCAGAATTTTCAGTAGACGGTTTTTATGTACATCGATCAATAAGATGATTTCTGGGTGGATTTCAAGAGTGATTTAAAGTCATTTTAAATTATGAATTTGACTGATTCAAAGCCGTTTTATTAATGAATTTAAGATCGAATTAAAAGGAGATTTGTATGCCGATTCTTAAGGGAACTTACGACTTCTCTGTAAATTCAAATTTTTGAATATTGCGAATCAGAAGGCGACTTTTATGGATCTAAACATGCAGGAGATATGAATTATTATTTACGCTCTATCTGAAACGAAAAATAAAATGTATGATGAGGTGATCGATCTTTTATTATTAAAAAGGTGGAAAATATAGATTTCAACTATTCATGATTGATCTACTGATTCAACAGGAGCGTAAAAGCTCTGTTTTTTCAAGAAGAAGGAACTCGATAGAAGATTCACATGTTTAATATCGAATTCCTTCTATGGATCTACTACTGCTGAGGTTATGAACTATATCTCTATATCTACTACAACTGGATCAACTCATAACTGATTCGTCTTGAATATCAATATTTCTAGAGTGTTTGATCTATCTGTTGTCAATTGCATTCTGTTGCAATTGTGATGATCAACTGGAAATTTCTTTCTGAATTTTTTTATTCTTGAATAACCAGCTTCTCGTTCTAAGCTGTGTAGGTTCGTGTTTGAACCAGAAGGCTTTGTTTTGCCTTAAATTGTAAAGGTGTCAACTACCTGTACTCAGTTGTGAATCGGTCTGTGGAAAAGAGGACCAGATAGTGAAAATCACCAAACTCGTGGAGTAGAGCGTTGGTGGAGTGGCCTAGGGGATTTCTGTTCCCCGAACCACTATACATCTTCCTGTTATTGTTTTTACTTTTTCCACTACATAATCAAATCTGATAAAGTATAAAGGAAAGAACTCGTTCAAGAAAAGAGATATTGGAAAAATTGCAAAATACACAATTCACCCCCCTCTTGTGTATAATCTATAGATTCAGATCCAACAATTGGTATCAAAGGAGGAGCTTCTGACAGAGCCTTAGAATGCTATAAGCATTTATGGATTATTCAATAGAAAATTATGACTGATACAAGAGAAGTGATGTCGATGGTTAAAGTACCATATTTTAATGGAGACAACTATGGTTGCTGGAAATCGCGTATGATAATATATCTAAAAAACCTCGGATATAGAGTCTATTCAATGATTCTGACTCCTTATGAAATTCCTGAAAATCCTGAGGCATGGAGTGTTTCTATAGAGGCAGAGTACGATATGAACTCGAAGGCTATGAATGCAATTATCTACGGTCTAGGACCAGATTAATTTAACAGAGTATCTCAGTGCCCGACATCATTAGAGATGTGGCAAACAATAGCTGTGGCATATGAAGGAACAGATAATGTAAGGAAAATGAGATATGCAACTACAAAACTAAAATTTGATACTTTCAGAATGATTGAAGGTAAGAGCATTACCCAAATGAATGAGATATTGACAGAAATTGTAAATAACATAACTACTCTAGGTGAACCTATTAAGCAGACTGATCAAGCATTATAAGTACTGAGGGTAATTCCTACTAGATGGAATGGTATCTCTACTGCAACCAGACAATCAAAATCTGTCAAAGATCTAAATATGAAAGAGCTGATTGGTACACTAATGATGTAGGAAGCTGAAATGAAAGATGAAGCTAATGAACATAAAGTACTTATCAAAAGAGAAGATACTGCCTTGAGGGTAACTTCACTACAAAAAAATAGAAACTTTAAGAGCAATGATGTTAAAGCCAAATCAGAAAGCTCTGACTCACCAACTCAGATGAAGAATTAGCTCAACTAGCCAGAAAATTCAGAAAATTCTACAACAAGAAAATATGCTTCAAAAAATCCTTTAAGGGAGATAATAAAGAAGTGAGATGTTATGAATGCAAAAAGATGGGACATATCAGACTGTATTTCCCACAACTGATGGATGCAAAGAAAAATAAATTCTTCAAAAGAAATGGCTTTGAGCAGAAAGACATGAAATCTATGAAAGCCACTTGGAGTGTATCTGAAGTCTCTAGTAGCTCTTCTGAATCAAGATCAGAGAAAGAAGAAGTCAATATGAAGGCTAACATGTGTTTCATGGAAGAAACTGATGAGGTACACTCATATTACTCCTCTGAATCACATTCTGAATCATGCTACTCAAATAAAAAACTAGCAGCCTACTGCAATATGCTTGAAGAAATATATGACTCACTATTTAAAAAACACAAGTCACTATAAAATATACATAAGCCGTTTCAGATGAAAGAGATACAATTCAAAAACAACATAAAGAATTAACTAATAAATACAATTCGATTAACACTAAATAAATTAATTTTGAATCAAGAATAAAAACACTATAGGGTGAAGTAGAATCTTACAAACAGGCTGCATTGGTTTTTACAAAAGGAGAGAATTCATTAAATGAAATTCTTGGAAAACTAACATTAAAAAGGTGAGATTTTGAATTGGCAGTAAAAGAGAAAAACCAAATCTATATTAAAATTATTTTGTTCCTAGCTCTAGAAAGCTTAATTTTAAATTTTGTGGGGAAAAGGGACATGTAGCTAAAAACTGTTTCTTAAGAAAACCTCAAATTTGTGGTATTAAGAAAGCCAATATTTCAAAAGACTTATATGATTAAGCTAATTTTAAAAGAACAAATCAAATCTGGATACCCAGATCATTGCTAGCTAAAACTCCTGGACCCAAAAAAATATGGGTACCAAAGCAATTTGTTTGAATGTCATTGTAGGTGGCTGGTCACCACAGAAGAAAAGATATGTGGTACATGGATAGTGGCTGCACAAGACATATGAGTGGAGACTCATTGAATTTTTCTTCACTCACTCAAAAGGAAGGATGACTTGTCACATTTGGTGATAATGACAAAGGAAAAATCATTGGCATTGGAATAGTTGGAGATCCAAAAACAGTCTCAATCAACAAAGTACTTTATGTACAAGGACTAAAACACAATCTGATAAGTATCTCTCAACTTTGTGATGATGGATATACTGTTGATTTTACTAAAAATTATTGTCCTATTTTTAAAGATAAACTGTTTAAATTTAAAGCACCAAGAACTGAAAATGTCCATACTTTGGATTTAAATTCCTTGTGTAAACAACAAGTAAACTACTTAACTACGAAAGTAAGTGAATCCTGGATCTGGCATAGAAGATTTAGTCATGTCAATGTATATGTTTTACATAAGTTATCTAAGAAACATTTAGTTTCTGATTTACCTTATCTCAAATTTGAGAGTGACAGATTTTGTGATGCATGTCAACTTGTCAAACAACACAAATCATCCTTCAAATCTGTTAATAAGGTTGCTACATCTAAACCTCTAGAACTTATTCATATGGATTTGTTTGGACCTTCAAGAGTAGCATGCTTAGCTGGTAAATCATATGTATATGTTTTAGTTGATGACTATTCAATATTTACATGGATTTTCTTTTTGAAATTTAAAAATGAAGCTTTTACTTTATTTGAAAGATTCTGAAAAAATGTTCAAAATGAAAAAGGTTTCAATATAATCCCATTAATAAGTGATCATGGTAGAGAATTTGAGAATCTAGAATTTAATTCCTTTTTCTAAAATATTGGTATTAAACACACCGTTTCTGCACCCAGAACACCTCAACAAAATGGGATTGTAGAAAGAAGAAATAGAAAAATTCATGAAATGGCTAGAACTATGTTAAATGAATATAGCCTACCTATATATTTCTGGGCAGAAGCTGTGAATACAGCTTGTTAAATAATTAATAGTGTTTTAATTAGACCTATTTTGAAAAAGACACCCTATAAACTATGGAATAACAGAAAACCTAAAGTAAATTACTTTAATGTTTTTGGATGTAAGGATTATATCTTAAACACCAAGGATAATCTTGGTAAGTTCGATCCAAAATCTGATGAAGGTATTTTGATAGGATATTCTGCTACCTCCAAAGCTTATAGAGTTTATAATAAGAAGTCAAGGGTTTTTGAAGAATCAGTTCATGTGAAATTTGATGAATCTGACACTTTTGAGAAAATGACATAACAAATGGATGAACTTGACTCTAATGATAACATGAGACTTGAGAATTTAAAGAATGATTTTGAAAATGATATAAAAGAAATTAATTCCAGTTCAGAGGAACATGATACTGAAGAACCTTTAAATATTTTACCTAGACAGTCTAGAACCCTAAAGAATCGTCCTTTAGAAACTGTAATAGGTAATTTAGAAACTGGTGTTCAAACTAGGAGAAACTTAGGTAACCTAGTGGAATTATCTACCTTCATATCTCAACAAGAACCCAAGACTATAGAAGAAGCTTTAGACGATGAAAGCTGGGTAATAGCAATGCAAGATGAATTAAACCAGTTTAAAAGAAATGAAGTTTGGATTTTAGTGGGAATACCTAATAATTATCCTGTAATAGGAACCAAATTGGTTTTTAGAAATAAACAGGATGACCAAGGCACAATAACTATAAATAAAGCAAGATTAGTAGCTAAAGGATATAATCAAGAAGAGGGAATATATTATGATGAGACTTTTGCACCTCTAGCTAGGTTAGAAGCCATTAGAATCCTTTTATCCTATGCATCGTATATGAATTTTAAATTATTTCATATGGATGTCAAATCTACCTTTTTAAATGGATATTTAATGGAGGAAGTTTATGTTGAGCAACCTCCTGGTTTTGAAAACTCTCAAAAACCTGATTCTGTTTTTAAACATACTAAATATCTTTATGGCCTTAAACAGGCACCTAGAGCTTGGTGTGAAAGATTATGTTTTTTTCTTTTGAAAAAGAATTTTACTGTTTGTATGGAAGATCCAACACTATTTAAGAAAATTGTGAAAATTAATTTTTTATTGGTTCAAACTTATGTTGATGATGTAATCTTTGGATCAACTAATAAAACTCTTTGTTATGAATTTTCAAAATTAATGCAAGAAGAATTTGAAATGAGTATGATGGGAGAATTAAATTTATTTTTGGGTCTTAAAATATTTCAAAAAGATTTTGGAAATGTTTTAAACCAATGAAAATACATTACTGATTTACTTATGAAATTTGGACTTGAGAACAACAACACATTTACAACTCCTATGTGTACAAATATAAAACATGATTTGGGTGAAACTGGGAAATCAATTGACAACAAGGTATATAGAGGTATGATTGGTAGCATGTTATATCTTACTGCTAGAAGACCAGATATAAAGTATTCAGTATGTCTTTGTGCTAGATTTTAATCAAATCCAAAAGAATCCCATCTAACTGCTGTTAAAAGAATTTTTAGATATTTAAAAGGAACTGTTTTTCAATCTCTTCTTTATCCTAAAACTTCTGATTTTAATTTGATTTCATATTTAGATGTTGACTTTGGAAGTTTTATATTAGATATAAAAAGTACATCAGGTACATGCCACTTTTTAGGAAAATCCTTAGTATCATGGTCTAGTAAGAAACAACATTCAGTTGCCCTATCAACAGCTGAGGCATAATATGTTTCTGCCGGCAGTTGATGTTCACAAGTGTTGTGGATGAAAAACAATCTTATGGACTTTGGATTGAATTTTAATAATACACCTATTTTATGTGATAATACCAGTGCAATTAATATTTCGAAAAATCCTATTAGTCATTCTAGAACTAAGCACATTGATATAAGGCATCAATTTTTAAGAGATCATGTTATTAAAAAGGATATATTTTTAGAATTTATAAATATTGAAATTCAATTAGCAGATATTTTTACTAATCCTCTTCCAACTGCATGGTTCAATTTTTTTAAGGGGGTGCTAGGTTTATTTAATTTTAAATAATTTTCTTTTTTATTTTTGTTTTTGTAAATTTTATTTTGTTTATTGAATACTTTTTAAGTATTTCATTCTTTCTTCGTATAAAAAATTTATTTATTTATTAAATATATGCAATGATGAGTGATTACACGGGAATCAAGGCTGTCAGTGTCTTTTCGACTTTTAAACCCTATCACTTCTATCGAAATCCTTTCGAAATCCAAAAATCGTACTTCCTCTTCTGAAACCCTAACCTTCGAACTTCTGAAACCCTAACATTAAAACCTTCAGAAACACTCGCAACAATGGTAAGGACTAAATGAGCCAGTGAGGCTGAGCCGAGCAATGCAAAGAGACAATGCACTGAGGGAAGAAAAATCTTACAAGGAAAGGTAATCGTTCTCGATTGGTTGTTTTAGACAAGTCTTTTGTTGAAGCAAGCGTTATCATTCCAGAATCTTGAACAAAAGTTCAACAGTGAAAATACTGAATTTCTATATGAAGTTGAACTTAGATACTTCTACAAATCTGTACAGTTTAGTCTGGGAGATACCGAAGATACTATGTTGGCTAAAATAGAGGATAGGGATTTCTCAATTTCTTCAGTCGAGATTAGTCAGATTCTCAACTTTCCTCATGAGGGAGTTTTTCATATTGACTTAATGAATATAGGAGATTCTGTGCATAAATACGAAGACATTATGTCTTTTATTTTTGGTACCAAGACAATAAAGAAAATGTTTGTTAAGTATTTGGAGCCTGATCAGAATATTTTGATAAAGTTTATTCAGACCGTAATAGCTCCACGGATGGTAGAAATGGAGAAGATTTTGTACCCTGATATGTATATAATGTTTCTCTTGCAAAGTGATATTAGGTTAAACTTTCCAAGATACATGATAAGGTATCTCAGTTTTTGCTGTCAAAGCAAAGCCAGGATGAATTTCTATCCCTTTGGTAGATTTATTTCCAATCTGTTGTTTAAGAAAGACATGGTGAGATTAGTGAAAGCTAGAGTTAACTGTCATCATAGTAATACATTTAATGCTTGAACTTTGAGGAATGTTGGATATTTATGGAGCACAATTAAAGGAAAACTTTTGCCAGTAGAAGCTGAGGAATACTCAGAGAGTGCTCAGGCTCAACCTGCTAAGTCCAAGGAGGGACAAACTGAATCCAAAGTCAGCAATGTAGAAAGAAGGATTCGCTTTGAAGTGACATATGTTGAGGAAGACAGAAGCCAAGAGGGACTTCATTCAAGAAGAAGAAGGCCATTAAATGAGGAAGTTACTTCCACTATTTTGGAAACTCCACTAGAACCGTTAATTTCTTATTCTTTTCTGAGAGAAGTTGTTGCTGATAAAACCACGAAAGATGTTATTGAGAGAACGAATTCGGTAGAGAAATAAAGAGCTCAAGAAGAAGCTCAAAGGGACAATCAGGAACAAATTTTTGCTGATGTTGAAGTTGCACTTCAAGATGAACAAGAGATGGAGGCAGTTCCTAGTGAAGAAGTGGCCATACCTCAAGAAACTTCTGCAAATATTATTCTTGAAAATACAATAGAAGGCATAGATGTTGTTGTTTGTGATGGTGTTTGTGATGAGCATGTTTCTGAAGCTCAAACAGAGGTACATCAAGAGGATTTTTCTATGGAGGAGTTTGATAACTCTAAGGAAAATCTATGGACCAACCTTCTCAAGACAAAGAAAAGGAGAAATATGAGGCTGAATCATTTCCTTTGGTATTGCTGCATCAACCTGAGAATGTGAATCAAGCACAGGGTGCATCTGATTCAAGGAAAGAAGAAGTTGAAGAACTGTACAGAAAAGTATCTCCGTTGGAATCTGAGAATGCTTCTCTTAGAAATGCATTAAACTTAGAACATTTGAAGTTTCAAAAGCTAAAGGAGTGTAAATTTTCAAGGCAAGAGGTTGAGAAGTTTAAAGAGGATATGCTGACTGCTGTTAATCAATTAAAATCCGAAATGTTTATGAAGCTAGATTTATCAGATCTGAAGTTGTTTGTGGAGAATCAATTTGCATCAGTTGAAAATAATGCAGTTAGTGGTTCATGTACTTCACCGGACTTAAACAGAAAGTTTCAGGATATCACAGCTGCAATGAGCACCATGAATGACATGATTCAAGATCTTCAATGTAACAGTGCTCCTCTATCAGTGTTGCTAGACAATCAGAAATTCTTAGTGGATCAACTGACATCTAGTGAGCCATCAATAAGAATTCTGTTAAATCAATTCTCAGAGAAGCTGTCAGTATTTGTTGAAAAAGAGGAAAGGATGCATGAGTTTTTTAGAGTCAATTTAATTGAGGATATCCATATGACTCAATAGAGAAGAGAGCTAATTGTCAAGCTTGGAGATGGGATGATGAAGAGACTTCGGGAGCAGTTTACAGAAATCAAGTCTGCAATTCAGAGGAGATAGACCATGTTGCCTATCTTACCCAAACCCTGATTCCTGTGTATATCATTGTCATGTATATAATACTATTTTTGAATGAAAATTTTTATTCATTATTTATTTGTCTCCTTCCTTATTTGTTTTACTAGTTATATTTTTCATATTCCAGTACTCCATATATAATTATTGATAAAAAGTTCATAAAATCATTTACTAACAGTTCAGTGCAATATTAAACATGTTAAAATCTATGATTTTTCATTCTTTTTGATATCACAAAAGGGGGAGAATTTTGGATAAACTAAACATCAATATTTAGGGGGACTTCATTTTATTGAGGGAGAAAATTAGATGGAACATTTGGATTTATAATTATCTTTTTTGTGGAAATATTTTATTTAAAACATTATAATGAATTTTGAAAGTTAATTTTTTTTGTTTAAATACTTTTAATTACTTTATCGGTTTTGTTTTATGCGTTTTCTGATCATCAAAATGGGGGAGATTGTTGATCAAAGTATTATTTCCAACAAAGCGTATTAATGTTATTTAAAGGGGGAGATTATTGAAAATAATACTCTATCTCTTTATGATAATTTTGATTCACAAATACCCTTAGTTTTTTTCGAATTATTTCACTTAGTATTTTGCAAGATATTATTAATTTATTTTTCTCTCGAAATAATGAGAATTTATTACTTAGCGCGGAATCTGTTTTAGCATGTTCTGGAAACACTGTTCACATCTTACGTAGATGAATATAGCGTGGAATCTGTTTTAGCGCATTCTGGAATCATTGTTCATACCCTATGTGGATAAACGTAGCGTAAGGATGAAAAGCGTGTATACTTTTTGAAGTACGAGGATAGTATGGTTAAACAACCATACGTTTTTCAGCAAAGTATGGAAGGTGAACCTTACGTTTGGAAGGAACCTTACGTTTTGTTATCAGAAAAGTATGGAAGGTGAACCGTACGTAAATTCTATGTGATATGTTTGTTTCTCAAAATTATGGTTCATTAACCTCACTTTTGTTAACAACCATACGTTCTTGGAAAAGTATGGATCAAGTAAAAATATGGATCTTTTACCATACATTTGAATGATGAAGAAAAAGTACGTTTGTGATCAAACCTACGTTTGTGATAAACCCTACGTTTGTTATCAACCCTACATTTGTGATCAACCCTATGTTTATTGTCAACTCTAAATTTGAAGACTATGTAATTAACCCTATGTTTGGAAGCCACGTCATCAACCTTATGTTTGGCATCAGAATTTTCGGCAGACAGTTTTTATGTACAACGATCACTATGCTGATTTCTGGGAAGATTTCAATCCTAATCTAAAGTCATTTTAAATTACAACTTTGACTGATTCAAAGCCGTTTTATTAATGGATTTAAGATAGAATTAAAAGGAGCTTTTTATGCCGAGTCTTAAGGGAAGTTACGACTTCTCTGTAAATTCAAATTTTTTAATATTGTGAATCAGAAGGCGACTTTTATGGATCTTAACGTGCAGGAGATATGAATTATTATTTATGCCCCCTCTGAAATGAAAAATAAAATGTATGATGAGGTGATCGATCTTTTATTATTAAAAAGGTGGAAGACAAAGATTGCAACTATTCATGATTGATCTACTGATTCAACAGGAGCGTAAAAGCTCTGTTTGTTCAAGAAGAAGGAACTCGATAAATGATTCACCTGTTCTACATCGAATCTCTTCTGTGGATCTACTACTTCTGAGGTTTTGAACTATATATCTATATATACTACAACTGTATCAACTCAGAACTACTTCATCTTGAAGAACAATATTTCTAGAGTCTTTGATCCATCTGCTATCAATTGAATTCTGTGGCAATTGGGAAGATCAACTGGAAATTTCTTTATGAAATTTTTTATTTGTGAATAACCAGCTTCTCATTCTAAGCTATGTAGGTTCGTGTTTGAACCAGAAGTATTTGTTTTTCCTTAAATGATAAAGGTTTCAACTGCCTGTACTCAGTTGTGAATCATTCTATGGAAAAAAGGACCAGATAGTGAAAATCACCAAGCTCGTGGAGTAGAGCGTTGGTGGAGTGGACTAGGGGCTTTCTGTTCCCCAAACCACTATACATCTTCGTGTTCTTGTTTTTACTTTTTCTGCTGCATGATCAAATACGATAAAGTATAAAGGACATAACTCGTTCAAGAAAAGAGTTATTGGAAAAATTGCAAATGACATAATTCACCCCCTCTTGTGTATAATCTATAGATTCAGATCCAACAATAATTACATGTAATGAGTTGTTAAAATCTGTGTAAGTAATATCATTTTATAGGTGAAGTGAATGATTTTTTGTATAAATAACTTATTAATATAAAGAGAAAATAAATTTTAAAAAATGAATGTGGATCCAAAGTGTGAAATGTAATACCCAGAACCCTCTAGGCTAGAGTCAATGCATTACTTGTGATATTTGAACAGTTATAAGTAATACAAATCACACAGTAATGATCAGTTTTGTAGTCTTGAAGAAACTAGATACATAGATGTTACTCAAATCACATTGGAAAAGTTTATAAAATACAATACATAATGAAACTAAAAATTGCTTCCATAAGAACTCAATAAACGATCTCCTCTTTGTCACTTGTTAGAAGTAAAAAATGAAATGTGTGAGCTCAGATGATCAGTAAGGGTTAAAAATATCGGAATCATGAGTACAATAATAAGTTAATCATAATCAATCTGACATAATCAATATGGCATAGTGAATAAATGAATAACTACTGCCATTAATAAACAGAGAATGAAACTGCATCCATAGATTTTTTTCATAGTGAAAACCTCATCGATAATAATTAAAACAGATAATGAATAAATAGAATGATTATTAATTGGATGTCATGTATCTGGCATATGAAACCATAATACTGTTAAAACGGTTTAGTTCTATGGGTAGAAACCCATCTGATTTTTGGAAACAAACTCGAAGGGTTTGTCACCAACTAATTTGTCTCATGAGACCTACCAATGCATCGAGGGGATATATAGGGCCCCACCCGCCACTGCATGTCCAAAGAATTATTTATAAATTGATTCAACACAAGAGCCGTATGCCTTTTCAAAATCCATATAGAGTACAGTATATAGATTCATCAATATTTCCATAATTAAAATAACCTTCCAAATAAACATTGTATGTAAAATGGTATACGGTTTAGACAAAAATAATATCCATGACATGATATTATGGATATTTTATATACAAAAAATTTCTAATTAAGTGAGATCTATAATGGGAAGTAGGTACACCACATAGGGATTACTAGGGGCAGCATACAAGGTTAGTCACAACAAAATAGTAGTTGTGACAAAGTCTCTTACCACAATGTTATCGGTCGAATCCTATGACCAGAATTAATCACCATCGTATAAATAATTTAATAAAATTAATATAAAAATAATAATTTTATTATATATCAAATGGAAGTACACATATACCACATTCATGAAATAAGTGGTGGACAATGAAAATCTCACAGAAATGAATGGGAGATGAGAAATCCCTTACAATCATTTTGGCATGGTAACAAGTGTTATTGTGTGGGATTAATGAAAGGTAAAGGGTTATTCCATTATTTATATGTGACAATGGATGTGTGGGGGAGGTTCAAAAACATACCCCGTCATTTGGAATTAAAAAAAGGGCCAACATGTGGAAGATTCTTGAACAAAAGTGAGTGAGAGGATCCCATTCAATGATTGTGTCATTAGAGTGACGATAAATCAATGAAATAATTATGTGTGATAAGTAAAAATCCACAAAATATAATTGTATATTCAGTATAAATCAATCAGAGGTCATTAACATAGATTCTTGGAAATACAAAACCAATAACATAGATGTGTAACTCAATAAATTGAAATTGAGTTATGATATCCGTTACCTTACATTTAAAAGTATTCATGACTTATTATTTAAGACCTGAATAATAAAATTTAGCTTCATTAATTAATAATTACATAACCTCATAAAAATTTAATTGATATGGTATTAGCATATTATGTTTATTAATTTCCCTTTTGACGGTTTTAAGAGATTCGATTTTATTGTTTTGGAAGCATTTTCTTACGTGGTTTCCATGACCAGTTTACTTGTATTCATGAATGGAATTTTGTTTGAAATATCGATAAAAATCCAGAATTGTTAATATAAATTATTAGTGACATTAAATATATATAAATGTTCTTATAATGATTCTGGTTATATACCATGAGGATGACTCATTCGATGAGTTAAAATAGACGCTTGGATTTGGCTAGGTGGTTTTGTGCACAATAAACTGGTTTTGTATTATTATTCCATATTATGAGTGTGTAAAAATTTCCGAACATTAATCAATATAAAATACATATATTATGATCTGGATCCACCATTGAATAGGTTTCAGGACTAGTATTCAATATATTAAGGCAAATTGAAATCCCGTCTTCCTTGAGTGTGATAAATTTACACATCTCGGACGGTGTTTGCACTTACTGTATAAAAGGAGGGGAAAAGAGATATTATGATGAAATATTCCATTAGCACAATGAAAATAAAGTACATGTAAGGTTTTGAAATTATTATGGAATTTAGATGAGGGTATGTAAAAAGGGAGAACAAAATAAGGGAACTTTGTTAAATAAAAAGAAAGAAAAGAGAAATAAGGTTCACCTCTTGAGTACTCCTCCATGAGAATCTCCTTAACGCCGTTTTTTGACCTTTTGGTGAGACCATCATGTCTTGGAAGTGGGGAGAGGGATTGGAATGTGTATTTGGCAGAATTTAGACAAGTCTTGATGTTTGAGTTTTGTGGGAGGAAGAGGGGGTGAGTGGTGGTTTATATAGTCGAGGGGAGAGAAATTTTCTTAATATAAAATTCATTAGTTTATTATTTCCTCTAAAGACAGCCAATAGTGAGTATTCCATGACCAAGAATAGTAATATATGCATGTTAATTAATACTAATTGGGATTACATCAGCAAATCATCATCAATGACTCAATTAATCCATTATTTAACATTTATTGTGAATTGTCAGATTTTACTATTCATAAAAAACTCAAGTATTTCAGAAAAATCCCAAAAAATCACCGTTAAAATTTTTCGACATGAAGAATCCAAAAATGAATTCTATTTTTCAAAAAAAATTATAAATATGAATAATAAAATATTTAATTAAAATCCTTATTTAATCGAGAAATACAAACACTTAATATTTTCATCTTCATTTCTAAGGAGCCCAAATTAATTTATACACCCAATGGAATGGATACTATTCATAAGAGTCATATTACTATTCATAATGTAATGACCCGACCCCAGCTACCCACAGTCCGTGCATTACTTCATAACATTGGCATGATCACAAAAGATCAAGTCTCGAAAGACCGATTAGTTTAGTATCCTTGGAAACACTAGATACAATCATAAATCTTACATTACATCATAAAAATGAAAACTACAATAACATGGTCTCCCTAGTCCACACTCATATCCTCTACTGACTATCCCTGCAGGTCATTCCTAAAATACTTCTTCACATCCTGGAAAATATTAAAACATTGAAAGGGGTGAGCTCAGATGCTCAGTAAGGATAAAAATATTGCGGAAGATTTCATAAATAAACATAAACATTTAAGGCAATGCATAACTAAAACAAAAGCCTTTTAAACTTGAACATCAACATAATATGGCAAAAGTAAAATGAGATAATTCCATTTACTTCTTCACATGGATATTCTACTGGTCGAATAATCACATGAAATATCATTAACCACTTTCATAATGATGGAATGCATAATGCCAGACATTCTGAAACATTTTTTCAAGGCCTCGGCCAAGACGTCTAAAATGATTAAGGCCTCAGCCAAAACCATAAATCAAATTGGGAAAGGGCCTCATCCAATTCCACGTCTAGTTGTCTCATGAGACCTACTGATGCATCGATGAACTATAGCGGGCTCCACCCGTCACTTATTAAGTCCAATGCATTCCTCATATGAATAGGTTTAAACATATCATAAACCATAACATAATCGTATCACATAGAACATGCATAAAGGAAACATAACATTTCCACATTTCAGTCACAAGATATCAATACAGCACATTTATATAATAAAAACGCTTTCAAAACCATTTTCAATACCAAAATAAAAGAAAGTTAAAACTATGTATTTATTTTTCATTAAAAAAATGATGGCTTGTAGAGGAAGCCGAAACTCAAATAATGGTCACGGCGGCGGAGAATTCATTGTCGCCGCATAAGTACGGAAAGAAAAAGATTCCCTTTTGTCGTTTAGCAAAACGCTTTGTATAAAAAATATTCCTTTTGAATAAACGTAAAAGTCAAAGGTGTTTATACACTGTATAAAAGAAAGTTGTGTATAAAACCAAATATGCCTCAATGAAAGGGATTGAGACGAAGTCCATAAAAAGATCATTTTTTTTATAAAGTAGGTCTATTTTGTGTATTCACTATATGTACACATAAATAATGTAAAAATACAAGATAGGACATAATAATATCATGACATAATTTGAAAGTAAGAGATTAACCCAAAGAATTGAAGTTGGGTTAAGAAATTCCCTTACCTCGTGTCTGACTTGACTAAACCGTTCTTTAACCTCCTGAATAATAAACTAGAGTTAATATATACCTTATAAAGAACCATTTTCAATTTCATTATCCTTATTATATCACTTATTACAATGATATGAACATTATGTAATTATTTAAGTTAATAACGGTTGTTTTGTCGATCTTTGGTACTTGAGTCAACAATAAACTTCTTATAATTACAAGTTGTTTATGTGGTAGAATATCCATTATCTCCAGAATTATATTCATGATTTAGATGTCATATATATCTTATATATCCAGTATATACATTCATTTATAATATTACGTAACATTTAGAGTTAAGAAATGAAATGCACCGTTCATGGAGACGGTAAGCCGTACGTATGCATGAACACTACTTTAATTTCAATTTCATATTTAATGGAACAAAATCATAATGATATAAATGTATAATATAATTCCAGTATAATATAGTGTATAATACCATTTACTCCATCCTTTATACATCCCAGATATGGCATTAACGATTCAAATCACTTTGAGGGGGCTGTAGTCCGCACTTCCAAAAATGAAATTATCGCGTTTTACCCATAATGGAAATCATAAAGTATGACATAAATGAGAAATACAGAAGCATAAGTAAAACATAAACATATTATATATCATATATAATAATAGTGACATTTTAATGGCCACCTTTGAAGGTGTTATATGAGTGTTGAACAATCATCGTTTCGTGAGGCAGAAATTTGCCATCCACAGAAACCGTTTGTTCTTTAACCATTAGATGTAGGTGTGTGTAAGTGTAGCTCGAATCCTTCTTATAACAACATACTAGTATATTGAGGATACTGGTGTTGTTACAAAAGAACTGAATAAAAAGAGTTTAGGGGGTTGGAGAAGAAAAATAAAACAAACAACATTAGAGAAGACATTACCTCAAAATCGGGTAACTCTTTTTGATTTGAGCCAAAGGCTTCCTTGGAAAGAGTTCTGCCCAATGTGAGGCTTCTAGGAGTAATAGGGGGAAGTTGGGAGAGTATTTGGGTAGTGTTTGGCCGAGCTAAATGGCTTGGAAGTGTGAATGAGGTGGTAGAGGTGGGGGCCTTTTATAAGTGGAGAGGAGGGGCTCTTTTGGAAAGATTGAAATGTTACATTATTACACAATGATTTTCGGATTCTAAAGGTCCCACACTTATATAAATCGTGGATAAGGTGATAAGGGTTCTAAATATCTTCATCCAATAGTCTTTGGACAAGTGTAGGCCTTGGATTTGGCATTATCTTTTCATTTTATTTAAATCGTTAAATAATGAGGTCATCGCCGCATCATAATGATGTCAGAAATAATTTAATTTATTTAATTTCTAAAAATTATAGAAAAAAACTACTATGATGTAGGAAATCGTTTTAGCTTTCTAATGAATATTTATAATCAAAATATGGACTTCTGTAACCCCACTTAAAAACTGTTTTAGTAAAACAACTCATGTTTGTGTCAATTTAATTTTAACATTAAATAAATATATATTAAAGTCATTTTCCAACTAAAGTGGCTCCATGGGGTCCCCAAGTTGACCCATGGGTTGTCTTGGTCGGACATGACTCATCCAATAGAAGTAGGACAAGTGTCATGCACATCTCATATTATCAAAACATTATTTGTACCTTAAACTACACTAATTACCTCTAATCGCGATTAAGAACTTAAAAGTTACTATTCACCAAAAATTTATTTTAATCTCATTGAACCACATTTTACTTCTTAATGACAACCATGTATGTCGGATTTTTGAAAATCAATTCACATAAGTGGTAATATTTCATTTAAACAAAAAATCAGTTATTTAACTACCACTTAGTGGTTTCAATATTCATCAAAAATTGAAGTTTTTCAGAACAAAGCCAAAAATTCACCCTAAGCTATAATTGATATTCCGAAATCAAAAATGATGTCTATTTTACAAAATTCCAAACATATAAGTTGCATTAATTAATTTTATAATTAATTCCCGCTGTCACAACAAATAGCGTGTTTTTAAGAAACAATTTATATCAAAAGATTGGCAATTGTTTATGTCCAATTTCAATGTTAAATTAATTCTAATGACCACCATTGGATAAAATGGTAAAAATATATTCCTAAATAGTATAATTTATCACAATAAATTATTTTGATTAAAAAAGTTGTTTTAAGTATTTTTCACTATTCATAAAAAAATTGGAAGTTCTCAGAAAGTTACAAAAAATTCAACCTAGGATAATTTCGATATTACGAATACAAAAATGAAGTCCATTTTGAAATATAAAATTTCTATATTTTTAAAAAGTGGTTATTACTATTCATAATGGCTACTTTGATTAGTCGCGGTGTTTTAGAACTCGAAGTTGCGTAGAATGCAAGCTATTGCATTATTGAATGAGAAGCGTATCGTGGAAGCTCGGAGTGTTACATTCTCCCCTCCTTCAATAAATTGCGTCCTCGCATTTTGAAATTTTTCTTTGAAAATAAAAGGTTGAAAAGAGAAAATACCTTTGAGGAAAACCCACATCAAAAATAAGGTTAATGAAATTTAGCCTTAATAAGAGGGAAAGAGAAATGAAAAAGTCACCACCAAATTATGATCTCGATTAGGAGAACATTGGTGACAATTAGAGACATATAATTGGAGGAAAAACGTAAATATTTGTAGGGAGTGATTGAGGTCATCAATCACAATCAACTGTCAAATTGAGGGCCTCAAAGCCTTCAATCTATGTTGATTTAAAATATCATCAGTTCAACAAGACTTAAGGTATTATGATAACACATTTTTTTGTTTTAATATCCCTTTAATAAAGTTTAAGAATTAATTTATTCATTGAATAAGAGATAGGTATATATATATTTATGCTTGACAATTAGAGTTTCAACCTTCAACTCATCTTTCACTCAAAAAGATAATAGAACTCAAAAATATTATACTTATGCTAATTGTATAAGGTTACAAATGATAACACATACCCTTTAGATTAGTAAAATTATTTTGTAAAATCCAGGGACTTCCTGTAGGCTAGTGGTAGGAAATAAAGGCCTGTCGCACTATGATTGTGGGTTCGATTCCTGCAGCTTTGTCTGACGCGACGGGTTATGCCCCACCCTGCATGTTGTCCTTTTCCTAAAACTATAGTATCATAATATTCCAAAAATAATCTTCATAAATTTTGTAACCTTAAACAATACTATCCAAATATCAACTTAATCCACTCCAACCCTTATAGTTATCCAAAATACTTCTGTCCAACTCACAGTCCAGATTTTATGAGGAAGGTAAACATAATGAAGCTCTTTTTTTTTCTGCGTAACAACATGTGAACACCTTCATCATGTATTCTTTTAAAACACTGCAACATACTGAATTACCATAAATTCTTATTGATTACATTCATGATCCCTTATTCCTTATATAAAACTAGATATACTCCTTCTATCCAAAAATGTATACAAATCATTAATCAGTTTCAAGGATGTTAAGAATATCCAACATAATTTATCCGAAACAATCATGTCTTATTCCAAAATCACTATCTCGGTATCAGAACCATATTATGGTTTATATTTATCTCAACCATATATTTTCAAAAAATTTAACCTAATGTGGAGTCACTTTTCTTGGTTCCACACAATCTCAAGTCCTAGATGAAATAGTACTGCAGTACAATCCTTATATACTCCATAATTATTATAACCAGTACATCATTGATCCAACACTCAAATTAAAAAATTCTTTAATAACAACATAAGGACACTAATCATTCCTCCTCATCTGGGGTAGTATCATAACTTGATTATTATCCAATAACATCATTTGGGGCATACTCTGATGATTTGAACATTGGTTTGCGTAGTGTCCCCACTCCTTGCAGATGAATCATTGTACATTTGAAACCTTTTTCTTACCCTTTCATTCACGCACTTGGTGTCCTTTTTCTCCACACTTATAACAAACTCCCATTCCCTTCAGGCAAATTCCAAGGTGTTTCTTCCCACAGTTATCACATATTGGAACATTCTACTTTTCCCTCGTCCCTTTATCCATCATTCTCTCTTCCATCCTATTCTTCTCTTTCATCCCTTCAAATCCATAAGACTCAGAGAATTATCTACTTATCTTATTAACACATGATACTATTTCATCATATGTTGATAACACATGGGAGAATATTTCCCTTCTAAATTTTGGCTTAATACCATGAAAGATATGATCCTTCTTACTCTTTGGATCATACGTATTGATGGAGTTCACATTCCTTCTACTGGGTGCCATTTCTATACAATGCCATAAACTAGGTTAGTTTATGAATCGAAATACATAATAACAAACTTGAAAAAACTTATAATAAATTGAACTATTTATGGATATAACCCATAATCATAAAAAGGTTTTCTTTGAGGAAGTATATCCTCATAACCGTTCATAGTGGGTTGTAAAGAAAATGAGAATTATCCTAAGCATATCCCCCAGGAGTGTCGTAACCAATAGTGCAGCAAGGCCCGTTGTCGTGCACCAGTTCCCGTTCGAGTCTAGATCAAAGCGGTGTTTTCGGGTATTACCCCTAGGTACATCTGTGCCAGAGCTGCCTCTACCTGCTCGTATCCAGACAGGGATGTATTGCTCGGAAAACTCACAAAATCTCTACAATACCATAATTCTAGGAAGTTCTTCTATACTAATCCTCAAAGTCTATCTTTGGGCTATGTGCTCTAATCAGAGTTTATCTAAATCTAGCTTCCAAGGTTAGTACTAAACTGCCTCTGATACCAACTGTAACGCCCCGACCCCAGCTACCCAGAGTCCGTGCATTACTTCATAACATTGGCATGATCACAAAAGATCAAGTCTCGAAAGACCGATTAGTTTAGTATCCTTGGAAACATTAGATACAATCATAAATCTTACATTACATCATAAAAATGAAAACTACAATAACATGGTCTCCCTAGTCCACACTCATATCCTCTTCTGACTATCCCTGCAGGTCATTCCTAAAATACTTCTTCACATCCTGGAAAATATTAAAACATTGAAAGGGGTGAGCTCAGATGCTCAGTAAGAATAAAAATATTGCGGAAACTTTCATAAATAAACATAAACATTTAAGGCAATGTATAACTAAAACAAAAGCCTTTTAAACTTGAACATCAACATAATATGGAAAAAGTTAAATGAGATAATGCCATTTACTTCTTCACATGGATATTCTACTGGTCGAATAATCACATGAAATATCATTAACCACTTTCATAATGATGGAATGCATAATGCCAGACATTCTGAAACATTTTTTCAAGGCCTCGGCCAAGACGTCTAAAATGATTAAGGCCTCGGCCAAAACTATAAATCAAATTGGGAAAGGGCCTCGGCCAATTCCACGTCTAGTTGTCTCATGAGACCTACCGATTCATCGTGGAGCTATGGCGGGCTCCACCCGTCACTTATTAAGTCCAATGCATTCCTCATATGAATAGGTTTAAATATATCATAAACCATAACATAATCGTATCACATAGAACATGCATAAAGGAAACATAACATTTCCACATTTCAATCACAAGATATCAATACAGCACATTGATATAATAAAAACGCTTTCGAAACCATGTTCAATACCAAAATAAAAGAAAGTTAAAACTTTGTATTTATTTTTCATTAAAAAAATGATGGCTTGTAGAGGAAGACGAAACTCAAATAATGGTCACGGCGGCGGAGAATTTGTTGTCGCCGCATAAGTACGGAAAGAAAAACATTCCCTTTTGTCGTTTAGCAAAACGCTTCGTATAAAAAAGATTCCTTTTGAATAAACATAAAAGTCAAAGGGGTTTATACACTGTATAAAAGAATGTTGTGTATAAAACCAAATATGCCTCAATGAAAGGGATTGAGACAAAGTCCATAAAAAGATCATTTTTTTATAAAGTAGGTCTATTATGTGTATTCACTATAAGTACACATAAATAATGTAAAAATACAAGATAGGACATAATAATATCATGACATAATTTGAAAGTAAGAGATTAACCCAAAGAATGGAAGTTGGGTTAAGAAATTCCCTTACCTCATGTCTGACTTGACTCAACCATTCTTTAACCTCCTGAATAATAAACTAGAGTTAATATATAACTTATTAAGAACCATTTTCAATTTGATTATCCTTATTATATCACTTATTATAATGATATGAACATTATGTAATTATTTAAGTTAATAACGGTTGTTTTGTCGATCTTTGGTACTTGAGTCAACAATAAACTTCTTATAATTACAAGTTGTTTATGTGGTAGAATATCCATTTTCTCCAGAATTATATTCATGATTTAGATGTCATATATATCTTATATATCCAGTATATGCATTCATTTATAATATTACGTAACATTTAGATGTAAGAAATGAAATGCACCGTTCATGGAGACAGTAAGCCGTACGTACGCATGAACGCTACTTTCATTTCAATTTTATATTTAATGGAACAAAATCATAATGATATAAATGTATAATATAATTACAGTATAATATAGTGTATAATACCATTTACTCCATCCTTTATACATCCCACATATGGAATTAACGATTCAAATAACTTTGAGGGGGCGGTAGTCCGCACTTCCTAAAATGAAATTATCGCGTTTTACCCATAATGGAAATCATAAATTATGCCATAAATGAGAAATACAGAATCATAAGTAAAACATAAACATATTATATATCATATATAATAATAGTTACATCTTAATGGCCACCTTTTAAGGTGTTATATGAGTGTTGAACAATCATCGTTTCGTGAGGCAGAAATTTGCCATCCACAGAAACCGTATGTTCTTTAACCATTAGATGTAGGTGTGTGTAAGTGTAGCTCGAATCCTTCTTATAACAACATACTAGTATATTGAGGATACTGCTGTTGTTACAAAAGAAATGAATAAAAAGAGTTTAGGGGGTTGGAGAAGAAAAATAAAACAAACAACATTAGAGAAGACATTACCTCAAAATCGGGTAACTCTTTTTGATTTGAGCCAAAGGCTTCCTTGGGAAGTGTTCTGCCCAAAGTGAGGCTTCTAGGAGTAATAGGGGGAAGTTTGGAGAGTATTTGGGTAGAGGTTGTCCGAGCCAAATGGCTTGAAAGTGTGAATTAGGTGGTAGAGGTGGGGGCCTTTTATAAGTGGAGAGGAGGGGCTCTTTTGGAAAGATTGAAATGTTACATTATTACACAATGATTTTAGGATTATAAAGGTCCCACACTTATATAAATCGTGGATAAGGTGATAAGGGTTCTAAATATCTTCATCCAATAGGCTTTGGACAAGTGTAAGCCTTGTATTTTGCATTATCTTCTCATTTTATTTAAATCGTTAAATAATGAGGTCATCGCCGCATCATAATGATGTAATAAATAATTTAATTTATTTAATGTCTGAAATTTATAAAAAAAATACTATGATGTAGGAAATCTTTTTAGATTTCTAATTAATATTTATAATCAAAATTTGGACTTGTGTATCCCCACTTAAAAACTGTTTTAGTAAAACAACTCATGTTTGTGTCAATTTAATTTTAACATTAAATAAATATATATTAATGTCATTTTCCAACTAAAGTGGCTCCATGGGGTCCCCAAGTTGACCCATGAGTTGTCTTGGTCGGTCAGGACTCATCCAATAGGAGTAGGACAAGTTTCATGCTATTCTCATATTATTAAAACATTATTTGTACCTTAAACTACACTAATTACCTCTAATCGCGATTAAGAACTTAAAAGTTACTATTCACCAAAAATTTATTTTAATCTCATTGAACCACATTTTACTTCTTAATGACAACCATGTATGTCGGATTTTTGAAAATCATATCACAGAAGTGGTAATATTTCATTTAAACGAAAAAGCAGTTATTTAACTACCACTTAGTGGTTTCACTATTCATCAAAAATTGAAGTTTTTCAGAACAAAGCCAAAATTTCACCCTAAGCTATAATTGATATTCTGAATTCAAAAATGATGTCTATTTTACAAAATTCCAAACATATAAGTTGCATTAATTAATTTTATAATTAATTCCCGCTGTCACAACAAATAGCGTGTTTTTAAGAAACAATTTATATCAAACGATTGGCAATTGTTTATGTCCAATTTCAATGTTAAATTAATTCTAATGACCACCATTGGATAAAATGGTAAAAATATATTCCTAAATAGTATAATTTATCACAATAAATTATTTTGATTAAAAAATTTGTTTTAAGTATTTTTCACTATTCATAAAAAAATTGGAAGTTCTCAGAAAGTTACAAAAAATTCAACTTAGGATAATTTCGATATTACGAATACAAAAATGAAGTCCATTTTGAAATATAAAATTTCTATAATTTTAAAAAGTGGTTATTACTATTCATAACGGCTACTTTGATAAGTCGCGGTGTTTTAGAACTCGAAGTTGCGTACAATGCAAGCTATTGCATTATTGAATGAGAAGCGTATCGTGGAAGCTCGGGGTGTTACACATAAGGGTATGCTACTATTCATAAGGGTAGGTTACTATTCATAAGGGTAGGTTACTATTCCCCAAAAATTAAGTTAAGTCTATCAGACTCTAATTTTCATCTTGATCACAATCGTGTATGTTAGATTTTTAAAATTCAAATCACAGAGCTGGAAAATTTATGTTTTATGGATAGGTTATGGATATCTCATATAAGTAACCATGTTTTTTTCCATAGAGACTCAGAAATTCTTGAAATATTGGCTATAACTAAATTGTATTTAAGTGATACATACCATAAAATGTTTGGGGTGAAACATTATTCCCTCCATCAAAAAATTTCGTCCTCGAAATTTTATGTATGGAACTCAATAAAAATATGTGGGTTGTTCTTTTTCATGAAATCCTATAGTTCCCATGTTTTTTCCTCCATATTCTGGATCCTCCAAAGAACATTTACATGAAGAGTTTTCTAATTTCTCAATACTTTCTCCCTTGTGTCAAAAATCCCAATAGGCTTTTCACAGTGTGATTTACCAGGCTCCAGTTCAATTTCCTCATAGGTGAGAATATCTGATGGGTCTGGCATGTATTTCTTCAACAATGACACATGGAACACATCATGGACTTTGAAGAGATTTGGCGGCATTGCTAAATGGTAAGCTACTTCTCTGATTCTTTCCATAATTTCAAGTGGTCCGATATAATCGGGGCTAAGTTTCCCTTTCTTACCAAACCCTAAGACACCCTTCCATGTAGATACTTTCAGAAAAACATGATCTTCAACATGGAATTCCAAATCCTTCCTCTTGTTGTCAGCATAACTCTTCTGCCTACTTTGGGATGCATTAATAGGGGACTGTATTTTCTTCACCTTTGGCGTGGTATCCTCAACAAGTTCTGGGCCAATAAGTTTCCTCTCACCAACTTTGTCCGAACAATTTGGAGTTCAACATCTCTTTCAATACAGTGCTTCATATGGAGCCTTTTGAATACTATAATGGATACTATTGTTGTAGGAAAATTCAACCAAAGGAAAGTATTGATCCCACATACCTTGGAAATCAAGAGAGAATGTCATCAGCATGTCTTCTAGAGTTCGAATAGTCCTTTTAGACTGTCCATTAGTTTGTGGGATGATAAGTTTTACTCATATGAAGCTCAGTATTCAAAGCCTTATGGAGACATTACCTGGATTTTTATGTAAACCAGGGATCTTGATCAGACACAATCGATAGAGGTGCACCATGGAGTCTTACAACTTCATTAATATAAAGTCTTGCCAAGTGCTCAAGTGGAAAATCCTCTCTTATAGGAATCAAATGTCCTGATTTTGAGAGCTGATCAACAATTACCCATATTGCACCATTCCTTCAAGTTTTCCTTGGTAGTCCATTGAAAAAATCCATCATAATGTTATCAAACTTACACATAGTAATACGTAGATGTTTCATCAGTCATTTGGGATGTTGTCTCTCTTCCCTCACTTGTTGAAAAACTAGAAATCCTGACACATAGTCTGCAATTTTCTGCTTCATATTATCCCAATAAAAATATTCTTTCAGAAATCTATACATTTTGGTGCTACCTGGGTGTATAGAGAAATTTGAGCTATGAGAATCATCTAATAGTTCCCTTTTTATCTCAGGAACTGATGGAACTCATAACCTCTTCCCAAATTTCTGAACTCCTTCATACATGAAGTCAGCCAATCTCCCATCCTTGACAGCATTAATATTCTTGTGCGGGTTCTCATCATCATATTAAGAGATTTTTATCTTCTCTATTTAATATGGTTTATCAATCATTTGAAAGAGGAAAAGTTTTTCCTGTTCCTTAACAATTCCCATATCCATATTTAGTAGATCCAAAAATATAGGATCTCTCTCAATCCTAATTTGAGTTTTAAGTCCATGATCTTTCCTGCTTAATTAATCTCCCACCTTATTCGCCCTTCCCAGGTGATAGTGTATTGATAAATCATATTATTTTAGTAACTCAAGCCATCTCCTCTGCCTGATGTTGAGTTCTTTTTGTGTAAAAATTTATTTCAAACTATTTTGGATAGTATAAATCGCATATCTCTCTTCGTAGAGATAATGCCTCCATATTTTTAGAGAAAATCTTACGGATGCTAACAAAATATCATGAGATGGATAATTTTTATCATGATTATTCACTTGTCTTAATGAATAAGCACTAACTTTAACATTTTTCCTAAGGATGCAACCCCGTCCATTCTTCAATGCATCGTTGTATATTACAAATCCATCACTTCTAGATGGAAGAGTCAAAATTAGAGCATTGACCAATATTCTTTTCAATTCTTCAAAGAATTTTGTACATTCGTTTGTCCACACAAACCTAACTCCTTTACGTGTGATCTTGGTTAGCGGGGTAGCCAGTCGGGAAAAGTTCGAAACAAATCGCCGATAGTAACCTACTAAGACAATAAAACTGTGTACCTCAGTTATGTTTGTTGGTGTGTGCCAATCAGGTATTGCCTTTGTCTTCACATGATCAATTAGGATTCAATACTTATAGACATTATGGACTAGAAAAGGAACTGATTGAAGCCAGAATTCACATTTTATAAACTTCCCATATAATTTATTTCATCTAAGATTTTGCATAATAAACCGCAAGTGATTCTCATGGTATTCATATCTTTTTGATTATATGAGTATATCATCGATGAATACCAAAAAAAACATATCAAGATATTACTTGAAAACTCTATTTATTAAATCCATGAAACATAGGGCACAATATTCAGTCCAAAAGGAATCACAGTAAACTCGTTAGGCCCATACCTGGTCTGAAATTCTATCTCTGGAATATCTTCCTTCTTCACACCCAACTGATGATATCTGGATCGAAGTTCAATCATCAAAAAGTATTGATCTCCATTAAGTTGATCAAATAAATCAGCAATACAGGGTATGTAATACTTATTCTTTTTTGTAAAATCATTGATTTCCCTTTAATCAATGCAAAGCCTCATGGATCCATCTTTCTTCTTGACAAAGTGGACAGGGGCTCCCCATAGAGAAACAATAGGTTGAATAAATCAATTTTCACTCAATTCCTCTAATTGTTTCTTTAGATCTACTAATTCCACAGTAGCCACTCTATAGGGAGTATTTGATATAGGTCTTGCATCAGAAATTAAATCAATATAGATCTCAACTTCTTGCTCTGGAGGATGTCCAGGTAAATCCTTTGGAAATACATAAATGTATTCTTCTACAATGTGCACATATTAAATTTGAATATTTATTTCCTCACCAACAGATATTGGTTTATCTCCCTCTACATGTATTCCATTCAGTAGAGCTACTGGGGGTGGTTCTAGGTAATAATTAGGTGGCTAAGTTTCTGCACTAAAGACAAGGGATTATACACCATTTTCAAAAAATGTAACTTCCTTCTTCTTACAATAGAACATCGTATCATAATTTGACAGCCAATCTATACTAACAATTATTTAAAATTAGTCATTGGTATGATGATATGGTTAGAAACTAAAGAAAGTTTTGGTGTCTCGAGGGGGACTAGTTGATATTCCTTTGTTGCAATGACACATCCCCTCAGAGTTTTAACTGACAATTCCATTATTAAATCAAATTGGACATATCTAATTTTCATGGGAAACTGGGAAGATATAAATGAATTCCATGATCCACAATCAAATAATGTTATGTCTATGTTTGAGGAAACAATTAATGTACCTACCAACACGTCATTAAGAATTTCAACCTCCGCGGTTGTAATCGCATAGGCTCTATATTGTTCTCTTGGATTTTTATGAGGAATGATTCCTGGGTGCTTAGGACACTCATTTTCATACGGTCCCATCTCACTGCAATTATAGCATCAAATATCATTGAATTGTTTATTCCCCTTTCATTAATCGGATCAATGAGCATTTTCTCCACAGTTATAGCAGACTACTATGCATTTCAATAATTTTCTGATATGATTCTTTCTACAGATATAACATAATGGGAATATCTTTTTTTCCCTTGCTCTTCTTCGGTGCTTCTCATTTTCCTCTATTATCAGAGTACAACTTCTTATCGTGGTTTCCTTTGAAAATATTTTATGTAGAAAATTTTGTCTCTATTTTTACAGCACTTGATACAATTTTATGATATTATGGAAATGATTGAGAAGCCAGTTCCCTTCAAAGACATGGATTAAGACCTTTAAATAAATTATCAATCTTGTCTTCCAAGTCACATACGTAATCTATGGCATACCTAGCCTGCCTTGTGAATGTTTCCTCATACTCCCCAACACTGTCTTCTTCCCTTTGTTTTATGCTAAGGAATTTCCTCTTTATTTCAGTTCATTGCTCACGAGGGAAATATTTTTTGATGAATATTTATTTAAAATTACTCTATTACATATCTTCTATTTCTTCTTCCTCCGTGGTATTTTGAATCGAGGACCACCATTGATCAGCGTCGCCCTTGAGACAATATATTGCCAGTAGTACATTTCATTTTCATTGCATCCTAATGTCATGAATATATATTCAAGGGACTTGATCCATTTCCCAGCAACCAATGAGTTATTAGTCCAACTAAATGATGGCAACTTCATCCACATGAAATTATCCAACACAAGTATGGAATGGTTTTTTGTTACATACCTGAGTATGTTATCCCAATATGGTCATGATATGATCTGCTCAAACATTGACTGTGTTGACTGGCTCAGTAGGGAGATCCCTAACTTTCCCATGAGTATTGAATCCCCTTATTCTATTAGACTCCATTTCTGTATAATGGGATACACTATATTATTTTATGAATCTTAAATATAAAATCACTCAACATAGATTTAAATTCTATGAATAACTAATCATATAAACATGATTTCTATGTGGTAAAATTTACATTAAACTCTTTCATAATTACTTTTAACAAAAATATGAATTATCTTAAGCATATCCTCTGGGAGTGTCATAACCAAGAGTACAGAAAGGCCCTTTTTTGTGCAATAGTTCCTATTCGAGTCTAGCTCAAAGTGGAGTTTTTGGGTTTTACCCCTACATACATATGTGTCAGAGCCACCTCTACCTACTCATTTCCAGATAGGGACGTATTGATTAAAATAACCACATAATCTATTCCTTACCAAAATACAAGTAAGTTATTGTATGTTTATACTCAAATAATACCTTAGGGCTTTGTTCCCTACTATACATTTCCTACTCTATTTTCCATGTTTTCTACTAAACTTCCATTGATACCAACTTTAACACCCCGACACCTCTAGGCCGGAGTTGGTGCATTACTTGGGATATTAGAATGGTTAGAATGAATGATAATACTAAAGGAATGATCAGTTTAGTAGTCTTGAAGAAACTAGATATATATATTTTACTCAAATTACATTGGAAAAGTTTACAAAATACAATACATAACGAAACTAAAAATTGCATCCACACGAACTCAATAAACGATCTCCTCTTTGTCACATATTGGAAGTAAACAATGAAAGGGTTAGCTAAAATGATTATTAAGGGTTAAAAATAGAAGATGCATGAGTACAATAAAAAGTGAATCATAATCAATCTAACATAATTAATATGGAATAGTGAATAAATGAATAACTAATGCCATTAATAAACTGAGAATGAAACTGCATCCATAGATTTTGTAACAGTGAAAATATCATGGATAATAATAATAATTGATAATGAATAAAGAGAATTCATATTAATTGGACATATTTTATTTTTCACATGAAACCATAATACCTTTAATACCATTTAGGTCTAAGGGTAGAATCCCGTTTGAATTTTGGAAACAAACTCGAAGCGTTTGTCACCAACTAATTTGTCTCATGATACCTACCGATGAATCGAGTGGCTATAGTAGGCCCCACCCACCACTGAATTTCCAAAGAATTATTTATACATGGATACAATACAAGTGCGATATTCCTTTTCAATATCAGTATAGAGTATATTATACATATTCATCAATATTTCTGTAATTAAAATAATTTTCCAAATAAACATTGTATGTAAAATGGTATACAGTTTATACAAAAAACATATCCATGACATGAGATTATGTATATTTAATATAAATATAATTTCAAATGAATATAGTTCCCAATTGGGCAGTAGTTACACCACAAAGGGATTACTAGGAGCACCATTCTAGGTTAGTCGCCACAAAATAGTAGTTTAGACAAAGTCTCTTACCACAATGTAATCGGTCAATTCATATGACCAGAATCAATAACCAACAAATAAATCATTCTATAACATGAATATAAAGAGAATAATTTTATTATATATCAAATGTAAGTACAAATATACCACATACAAGAAATAAGTGGTGAACAATGAAAATATCACAGAAATGGAAGTGATATAAGAAACCCTATACAAAAATTTGTGCATGGTAATGAGTGTTATTGTGAGGGATTAATGAGAGGTAAATGGTTATTCCATTATTTATATGTCACAAGGGATGTATGGGGGAGTTTTGAAAAGATACCCCATCATTAATAATGAAAAATAAAAGGGCTCAACATAGGGAATATTCTTGAACCAAATTGATTGGGAGGATCCCTTATAAAGATTGTGTCATTAGAGTGACGATAAATCAATAAAATATTTATGTCTAAAAAATATAAGTGGATATACAGTATAAAAAAATCATAGGTAATTAACACATATTCTTTTAAAGACAAAACCAATGACATAAATGTGTAACTCAATAAATGGAAATTGAGTTAAGATATCCCTTACCTTACGCTTGAAGGTGTTCTTGACTTGTTATTTAAGACCTGAATAATCAAATATGGATTCATTAATTAATAATTCCAGAACGTCATAAAAATTTAATAGATATGGTATAACCTTATTAAGTTCATTAATTTCATTTTTATGGGTTTAAGTGATTCAATTTTATTTTTTTGGAAGCACTTTCTTACATGGTTTCCATGACCTGTTTACTTGTATTCATGAATAGATGTTTTTTTGAAATATAGTTAAACATACAGAATTGTTAATATACATTCATTGTGAAATTAAAGATATATAAATGATATTATAATTATTCTGGTTATATACCATGAGGATGACTCATTCGATGAGTTAAAATAAACGTTTGGATTTGGCTTGGCGGTTTTGTGCACAATAAACTTGTTTTGTATTATTATTCCATATTATGAACTTGTAAAGAATCCAGAACATTAATAAAGATAAAATACATATATTATGACCCGGTTTAACCATTTAAAATGTTTCATGACCAGTATTGAAGATATTAATGCAAATGAAAATCCCGTCCTCCTTGAGTGTGATAAATTTACACATCTCAGACAGTGTTTGAAATTATTGTATAAAAAGAGGGAAAAGAGATATTATGGTGAAATATTCCATTATCACAATGAAAATACAGTACATTTAAGGTAATGTAATTATCACGGAATTTGGATGAGGGTATGTGATAAGGGAGAACAAAATAATGGAACTTTGTCAAAGAAATTGAAAGAAAAGAGAACGAAGGTTCACCTCTTGAGTACTCATCCTTAAGAATCTATTTAAAGCCATTGTTTTTGGAATTTTTGTGATACCAGTAGGTCTTGGAAGTGGGGAGAGGTATTGGGAAGATTATTTGGTAGAAGTTAGTCATGGAGTGAAGCTTGAGTGGTGTGGGAAGAAGAGGGGGTGAGGGGTGGTTTATATAGTGGAGGGGAGAGGAGTTTTCTTAATATAAAATTTATCAGTTTTTTATTTCTTCTCAAGTCAACCAAGAGTTAGTATTACCTGACCAAGAATAGTAATATATGCACGTGACTTCTAAAAAATTGGGAGTACATCAGCATATCATCATTAATGACTCAATTAATACATTATTTAAAATTTATTGTGAATTATTGGATTTTACTATTCATAAAAAATTCAAGTATTTCAGAAAAATCAAAAAATATCACACTAATCGTTTTTCGACGTGAAGAATCCAAAAATGAATTCCATTTTTCAAAAATAATTTTCTAAATATGATTAATTAAATGTTTACTTAAATTCATTATTTAATCGAAAAATAAAAACACTTAAAATTTTCATCTTCATTTTTAAGGTGCCTAAATTCATTTATACACTCAATGGTATGGATAACATTCATAAGAGTCATATTACTATTCATAATGGTAAGTTAATATTTATAAGGGTCTGTTACTATTCATAAGGGTAGGTTACTATTCACTAGAAATTATGTTAATTCTATCAGACTCTAATTATCTTCTTGATCACAACCGTGTATGATTGATTTTTAAAATTCAAATCACAGAGCTGAAAATTTTACGTTTTAATGACTAGGTTATGGATATCTCCTATAAGTAACCATGTTTTGTTCCTTAGAGGCTCGGTGATTCTTGAAATATAGGCTATAACTAAAATTTATTTAAGAGATACATACTATAAAAGGTTTGGGGTGCTACATGAAATAATAGAGTGTGGGATGAGGTATTTTTTATAATTTCTAATACAGTAATTTTCAGGAAAGTAATAAGCATTTTTAGAGGTTTTACTATTATTTTTATTATATTTACTATTTTTTTACTTTGATAAGAACTTTTAACATAATTAAATTAATTTTAATGCATAAAACTAAAATTGGAAATATTATATAATTTGAATATGTCGATTCCAAATATGAGATCAATATTAACTTTTAAAATTTATATATGTGTGAAAATATTATTTTAACATTAGTGTGTGTGATGGGAAAAATAGTTTTTTAGAAAATTTATATTTTTATTCTTGAATGTTTTCAATAATTTATTTAATGAAATTGAATGGTTTATTATTAATCATTTTCTAGTTTTATTAATTTTATAAAAAAATTACAAATTTAATTTTACCAAATCATCCACTAACAATATCTAGACTCCACCCCTCATGCAGCGGTGGTGTCTTGCACCTCCTTCCCAGACCATACCTCTATGTTTATATTCCCATAAATCCACATTGGTTACCATTTCCTGATCATCACCTTTGTCCTAAAATATTAGGTTTCCCCAAAGGTGATCCATCTCTACTAATTTATTCATTAGAATATGGCGTGGTTATTCTCTCCTCTGCTACTCCATGGTGGGACGATTTTGAAGTGGCCATTTTCCGATAGGTGACCTAGACAACTTCATCAACAGATCTTGAAACTTATTGGGGTAAACAATTTTAGGATATCTCAACCATCGATATCATCTAATTTACATCTCGGATAAATATTCCATGTATTGATCATCATTCAGGGCTCCCCAATCATTAAATTCCATAATGTTTTACCTATTTCTATGGTTGATGGATTTTCACTTGCATTCTTCCCCAACATTTTCTACCATTTTGGTATGTATTCAAGGCTTACCCCTTTTTTTAGAATATCTCTATCATTAGGTTGATAGAAAGTTATAAGAGGAGTTTTTTTCTATTTTGACTAATGAACTCAATGTCTAATCCATACTATAGTTCCTATGATATATTTTGAGATATATATTTTAAAGGCTCTAATAGATTTCGTCCAGATTTTAATATTAGTAGATTACTACATCAGAAATAGATTAATTTTTATTTATAGACTATTGTATGAGTCAATTTATTAAATATGGGACATCTGGAACAACATTGAAGTCATTTTATGCATGAGGATCCTCCATCTAGATACTATATCACTTTGTACCTTTGTTACCTAGGACAAACTAAGGATATGTAGACTGGTGATGCTGGTAATGGGAATTCTCTATTGTTATAGGATATTTGAGTTTCATGTCAACACTTTTTCTTAATAACGATATCGAGGCATCCCAGGTTGTAGATCATCCCGGGATACATTATTTCTAAATTCAAAATCTCATGTCAGTTTAGGTAACTACATAAAGGTATGATATTATAGTTCCTATTGAAGTGGTTTCTATTCAAATTTTACAAGTGGTTAATCAAGAAACAGTGGATCCCCTTGTGAGTCTTCTCGTAGGGCTGGTAATACATCCAACTAATTTGGTGTCATATTTGTTTAACATCCAACAGGCCCTGGGATAGTTCATGTAGGTCATCGTTAACTTGGATGCAATCATGAACATTCCTATACAAAACCAGTTTTCCAGATTGAATGATATCTCCAATGTTGAGTCAATAAGGTTTTCCTTATGACTTTTCCATTCCTTCTTGTTTTGAAAATCACAAACACCTTATCTTTAAGGAAAAATGATTTCTTAAGGAAAATCTCTTTTATAAGGAAAATTGCTTTCTTAAGGAAAATCGCTTTTATAAGAAAAATTATCCTTATCATATTTTCATTCATATTTTTCTTAAGTATGAGTTTCGGATTCATTTTCTCGGAATCATTAAAACTTAGATATAAAGCATTCTGTTTAGTATTCAGATTCTGGACAAGAACTATAAGGAAGTTTCATTCCGAATTCCGGATATGAATTCTGACTAAGTTCTATTCCAGATTCAGGATACGAATTCTGAAGAAGAATTCTCATTACGAATTCTAATGAAGAAATCCCATTCCGAATTCTCATTACGAATTCTGAAGAAGAATTGTCATTACGAATTCTAATGAAGAAATCTCATTCCGAATTCTCATTACGAATTCTGATAAAGAATTCTCATTACGAATTCTGATGACGAATTCTCATTACGAATTCTGTTGACGAATTCTCATTACGAATTCTGATGATGAATTCTCATTACGAATTCTAATGATGAATTCTCATTACGATTTCTGATGAAGAATTCCTATTCCGAATTCCTACTCCGAATTCTCATTCCGAATTCTCCTATTAAACAGAATCTGATTATCATTGTTTTATACACTCTGAATTTATTCACTCCGAACCTTCACTCCGAAGTTTCTATTCCGAACCTTTATGTTAGAGTTTAAAACGATGTCGTACTTTCTGTTACACTTGTTTTGTTATAAAACGATGTCGTCCATTTTGTTATAAACTAACCGTTGTCTAAGTGACACGTGTACAGGTCCCTCCGAACTTTAAGGGAAATATGACCGTTGGAGAAGGAGCCGACCTTACCTATAAATAGGAGCTCATTTGAAAGAGCTCGCTGCTGATGGTTGATGCATATGCTGATTGCTGAAAAAGTGCTTACATGCTGTTGAAGTGATTTCTAGAGAGAGAGTCTCTTATTAACTCTCCAAGCTTCGTGCGACTCCGAATGTTGGTGATTACATTCGAGGGCTTCCGGGGATAGGAAGACAGAGGTGCCGACTACCTTAAAGATCGAGGGCTTTCTTGCTGAGAAAGACAGAGGTGCCGACTACCTTAAAGATCGAGGGCTTTCTTGCTGAGAAAGACAGAGGTTGCCGACTACCTTAAAGTTCGAGGACTTCCTTGCTGAGGAAGACAGAGGTTGTCAACTACCTTGAAGTTGAGGGCTTGCGGGGATAGCAAGACAGAGACTCCGATCTTCGTATCGAGGGCTTACCCTGGTGTGGGTAAGACAGACTTGCTTGAAAGTATAAATCAAGGGACCTTTATCCAAGGTTGTTGGATACCCTTCTCTTTGGGTTAAAAGACTATTATCTTGTTACTAGTAGTTTTACTACTTGTCTTTATTCCGCTGCAATTTGTATCTTAAGGAAAGTATAACTTTCTTATACTTCCTTACTTACTCTGATTAGTTTAGATTCTATACGCTTTAAGGTAGAATCTTATATTGTAACTTTTGTTAAGTTTCAATTTCCGGAACCATATTTCCGGAATCTGCTTTTGGAATCTCTTTCCAAGTTTAGTTCGGTGTTAGAGGTGTTGTGAATCTACTTAGTTTAACTTTGTTAAACTTAGTCCTTTCCTTTTCTTAAGGAAACTTTAGTTGTTCATAACTAACTTTAAAGGTTCCAAAGGAATTTTTAAAGTATACAATTCACCCCCCCTCTTGTATATTGAGCATCTCATATTATATTTCGATGCTACAATTGGTATTAGAGGTTGGAAACCTCCTACTCTATATCATTCTTACATTTGGTATCAGAGCCAAGGTTACTGAAATACTTGTACTCACTTTTTTGATTACGAATCTTTTGCTATTAACTAGTTTGTATCCAAGTTATTTTTAGTATGGCAGGAATTAATGTTGGTTCGATTGACAATCTGAATCCTACAAGGCCACCAATCTTCGATGGTAATGACTATGAATACTGGAGAGATCGTATGAAGACTTTTGTTATCAATACTGGAGTAGACAACTTTGTGATGCTTACTGGTGATTATAAAATTCCTGACAAGGAAGTCAGAACCTTTACTAACCAGGAAAATCAAGAATATCAACTCAATTATAAGGTACGCAATACTTTATTATGTTCAATGACTAGAAATATATATAGCCAAATTTCTTCTTGTGAAGCAGCTAACTGTATATGGAAGAAGTTAGAGGTTACACACTTTGGGACTTCTAAGGTGATTGAGACTAGGAGAGCTATGCTTAGAGCTAAATATCATGGATTCAATTTTCCTTATGGAGAACCTATCTGTAAAGTTCAACAAAGATTTATGACAATTGTCAACAGTCTACAATCTATGGGAGAGAAAGGTTTAGATGATGAAGCTCTTGTGGACAAGATAATTGACATTATGCCCAATGAGTGGGAATCCAAGAGAACAGCTATAGATGAGAACAGGAAGGTCACTCAAATTACTCTTGATGAATTATTTGGAACTCTTCTACAACATGAGACCAGAATGAAGAGAGATGCTGATAACATTAAGAAGAAGAATGGAAATGGTACTGTTGCTTTTACTACAACTTCAAATCAGATGAAAGCTAAGACTCCTGAGAGAGTAACCAGATCCAAATCAAAGAAAGTCATTTTCCAATCCGAATCTAGTGAAAGTGAAGTTTCAGAAAATGAATTAGCCAATCTTTCTCGAAGGATGAACAAGATAGCTGGACAGAGAAACTTTCAATCCAAGTATAAGAAGAAGAACAGGAAAGATAAGAAAGATGGAGAAGTTACTTGTTATGAATGTAAGAGAGCTGGAAATATTAGACCAGATTGCCCTATGCTCAAAAAGAAAGAAAGAAAGGAAAGGAATTCAGACAGGAACAAGAAGAAGTATTACAAAGCCAAAGCTAAGAAAGTTCTGAAAGCTAATGACACCTGGAGTTCCAGTGGTGGTGACTCTTCAGATGAATCTTCTGAATATGAATCTTCAGGACAGAAGAATCTTGGTCTTATAGCCAGATTACCTATTGAAAATCATTGTCTCATGGCTAAGGTACGAAATGCTGAATCATTGACCGATGTTTTCTTAAATCCTAATGATAGTAAGTATTATAATTCTTCTGATGAAGAATCATCTTCTGATGAGGAAAATACTTTACCTACTTATGAAGAAGTCTCTAGGTTTGCTGAACTTCTTGAGATTGAGAATTCCAAACTCAACAAGAAACTTGAAAAGGAAAATTCTAGGAATTCTATTCTTACTAAAGAGATATCAGATCTTTCTAAAGATCTTGATAAGAAAAATGCTGATTTTGAAAGTATTTCAAAAAATCTTGAGGAAGTAAGTTCTGAGAAGAATAAACTTTCTAAAGAGTTAGAAAAAGTAATTTCTAAGAAAAATGTTTTCGAGCCTAACTCTAGTTCAAAAACTAATGATTTTGAGGATAAAAACTTGGTTGTAAAACTCAAGTCCGAAATTTTTTCCTTAAAGAAGTGTTTATCAAACTTTACCCATGGTAAGGAAAATTTTGATAAGATGTATTCTCAAATACGACCTTTAAGAAATAAATCCGGATTTGGTTATACCCAAGCAAAACCTGTTTTCAGCAACAATTATTTTGTTCCTCAAAGTGCCCCATTTTGTACTAAGTGTCAATGTGGTGGTCACTGGGCAAGAAATTGTTCCTTAAACAAAACCCAATCCTTAGGTTTTCATAAATCTTATTTTTCTAAGAAAATGTGGGTACCAAAAATTTTATTGTCTGGAAATCTCGGATCCAAACAAGTTTGGATTCCGAAAATCTAACTTTGTTCTTAATTTCAGGAAAATAAAGAAAATACCAGCAACAATATTTGGTACATGGATAGTGGATGTTCCCGGAACATGACTGGTAACAAAAGCTTTTTTGAAAAGATTATCAAAACGAAAGGAGGAAAGGTAACTTTCAGAGACAATGCTAAGGGAGAGATTGTTGGTATTGGTAATATTGTTCTTTTAGGTAAAACTTTGATTTCAAATGTTCTTTTTGTTAAAGGTCTTAAGCACAATCTCATTAGCATAAGTCAGTTATGTGATGAAGGTTACCTTGTGAATTTTAGGAATGATAAATGCTTAGTTCACAATTCCAAGGAAGAATTTATTCTCTCAGCCAATAGGCAAGAGAATGTTTACACCTTAAACTTAGAAGACCTAAGAAGCCAAGATTTACCTTGCCTAAGTGCAATGGAAGATCATTCTTGGTTATGGCATAGAAGATTATGACACTGTAATCTTATAAATCTATGTAAACTCTCTAAGAAGAAACTTGTTAAGGATCTACCGGAGCTTAGATTTGATTCTTCTAAAGTTTGTGATCCTTGTCAATATGGCAAGCAACATAAATCTAGTTTTAAGTCAATCGGTGAAGTCTCAACAACCGATGCATTACAGTTGATGCATATGGATCTTTTTGGTCCAACACAAACTGGAAGCATTGGAGGCTAATACTATGTGTTTGTTCTAGTTGATGATTACACTAGATTTACTTGGGTCTATTTTCTAGCAAAGAAATCTGAAGCTTTTTCTTATTTCAAAAGTTTTAGAGCTCAAGTTAAAAATGAGAAAAACCTTCCATTGAAAACTATTCATAGTGATCATGGAGGAGAATTTCAAAATTCAGATTTTGAAACTTTTTGTAGTAAGAAAGGTATTACTCACAACTTTTCAGCACCTAGAACTCCTCAACAGAATGGTGTAGTTGAAAGAAGAAATAGAATTCTTCAAGAGATAACTAGAACCATGTTGAGTGAATATTCTATTGCTAGACATTTCTGGGCTGAAGCTGTAAGTACTGCTTGTTATACTATAAATCGAGTTTTGATTAGACCTTTTCTTAATAAAACCCCTTATGAGTTATGGAATGGTAGAAAACCAAGACTTTCCTACTTCAAGGTTTTTGGTTGCAAAGTATTCATTTTGAATACTAAAGATAACTTACATAAATTCGCACCAAAGTCTGATGAAGGAATTTTCTTAGGTTATTCCACAACCTCTAAGGCTTATAGAGTTTTTAATAAAAATACTTGTACTGTTGAGGAAACAGTACATGTATAATTTGATGAGTCAGATCCTTTTGTTTTTAAAACCTCCCAACCTACATCCTCGGATGTGTTTTCAAAAACTGATTATCAACCTTTGATAGAAGAACCTTCTGATAAGGAAATTGTTCTAGAAGATACTTCTGAAACATTTACCCCAGAAGACTTTCTACCCTATGTTGATGAACAGGTTTTACAAAACCCAAATCAGGTGTTTCTTAAGAATCATCCCAGTGATAGTATTATTGGTGATGTAAATCAACCTGTAAGGACCAGAAGTTCCTTAAGAAATGAAGTAGAACATCTAGCATTTCTTTCCCAATTAGAGCCTAAAAGCACTGATGAAGATTTAGGTGATGATGATTGGATCAAAGCAATGCAAGATGAACTAAATGAATTCGAAAGGAATAAAGTCTGGACCTTGGTTGAGAGACCTAAGGAAACTTCTGTTATTGGAGTAAAGTGGGTTTTCAGAAATAAATGTGATGAAAATGGAGTCATTGTTAGAAATAAATCTAGACTTGTTGCTAAAGGCTATAATCAGCAAGAAGGAATAGACTATGAAGAAACCTATGCTCCAGTAGCTAGACTTGAATCTATCCGCATTCTACTTGCCTTTGCAGCATTCTTTAATTTCAAACTTTTCCAAATAGATGTGAAATGTGCTTTTCTTAACGGTTATGTTCAAGAGGAAGTTTTTGTTGAACAACCTCCTGGCTTTGAAGATACAAAATATCCAGATCATGTTTTTAGACTTACCAAAGCTTTGTATGGCCTTAAACAAGCCCCACGAGCATGGTATGATAGACTTACTGGATTTTTACTTCAAAATAACTATGTTAAGGGAAATGCAGATCCAACCCTTTTTATAAAGAAAGATAAGAAAAATGTTTTTATTGTTCAAATTTATGTTGATGACATTATATTTGGTTCGACTCAGCAATCTTTGACTGACTCTTTTGCTAGTCTAATGAAATCTGAGTTTGAAATGAATATGATGGGTGAGTTAACATTTTTCCTTGGTTTTCAAATTTCTCAAAAACCAGAAGGAACCTACATATCCCAACATAAGTATATTAAAGATCTTCTTAAAAAGTATGGTTATTACAACACTAAGAGTATAATTACTCCCATTGGTACCTCAAACTCTTTAGATCTTGATGAAGCTGGGAAACCAGTAGATCAAACATCTTTTAGAGGTATGATTGGAAGTTTACTTTACTTAACAGCTAGTCGACCAGACTTAATGTTTTCTGTATGCTTATGTGCAAGATATCAATCCAATCCTAAGGAATCTCACTTAAAGGCAGTAAAAAGAATTTTTCGCTACCTTAAGGGAACCATGGATCTAGGATTATTTTATAATTCTGGAAATGATTTTGTTCTAAAATTTTTTCTGATGCTGACTTTGGTGGATGTAGAATGGATAGGAAAAGTACATCCGGAACTTGTCATTTCTTAGGAGATTCATTAGTTTCTTGGTCATGCAAGAAGCAACATTCTGTAGCACTCTCCACTGCTGAAGCTGAATATGTAGCAGCTGGAAGTTGTTGTGCACAAGTGTTGTGGATGCAACACACACTCACAGACTATGGCTTGAGTTTTACTAAAACTCAAATTTTGTGTGATAACACAAGTTCCATTGCCCTAAGTAAAAACCCTGCACATCACTCTCGTGCAAAACATATAGATATTAGGCATCACTTTCTTAGGGATCACACACTCAAAGGAGATATTATTCTTCAGTTTATCGGAACGCAAGATCAACTTGCTGACATTTTCACAAAATCCTTGCCTTCTGATAGATTTGAATATATTAAACAAAATTTAGGAATGATAACCATAAGGTAATCTTCCTTAATTAACTTTCTGTTGAAAAAGTCTCCTTACAGTAATAAACTCCTTTTCATAGGGGGAGTACATTTGATTGTTTTTTTAACAAAGTTTTTCAAAATTTGTTTTCAAACTTTTCGGAACGAAAATTTCCAGAATGGAATTTCCGGAACAACAATTTTCCAGAAAGGATATTTTTGCACAGAATACTTCTGGAATGCAAGTATTTGTATTGAAAATTTCCGGAATGGAAAACTTTCGTACTGGTATTTTCATAACGGAACATTCGTACTGAATCTTCCATAACAAGTTTTCGTATTTACTTTTTCGTATTGAGTTTTTCGTATTGAGTTTTTCGTATTTACTTTTCGTATTTACTTTTTCGTATTTAGCTTTTTGTAGTCATCTTTATATTACCCATTACGAATAACTTTCCTAAGCTAATTCGAAAGGTATGATTTCCTTACTGAAGTTTTCGTAATCATATTTTACTTGCTGGAAATTTCTTATAGTTTGTTTTTGGTTTTTGGATTTCTTAATTCTTTACTTTAATAAAACCTCAAAAAGATCGGATTCAAGCTTTCAACCGTTAGATCTGATCTCAGATCGTTCTAAACCGTTAGATCAACCGAGGAAGTTGAACCGTCATTCCATTGCCTATATAAAGGGGACCCTATTTTCTCGTCCCACATCGATTTCAAGCTTTTGCGTGCTGAAGCTCTGACTCTCCGTTTTAAGGTCGTTCCGAACCAAAGTTTTCTCAGTTCCGAACTTCAGTCTTCTCTGTTCCGAATATCTCATAGGACTTATAATCCGAATGTCTGCAGAGTTAGCTTCTCAAGAAATGTCTTCAACCAAGCCCATTTCTCAGTGGTTAGTCTACAGAGAGAGGTTAGTTCATCCGAATTTCTTCAGCAACTACGATTCTATTATTTCAAAGAATATCAAGCTGAATGGCTGGGAAGGTGTTGCGGTATCAAAAACCGGCAACCAAGATGAAGTCTACTCTGACTTGCTTGTCGAGTTTTATGAGTCAGTTGCTTTCTTCATGGAAGATAATAGAGAGAAGTTTTCCTTCAAATCGTATGGCAAGACATATAAGCTATCTTACACCAAGGCTGCAAGCTTGGTAGGGTTAAGTTATGAAGGTGAAGCTGAGTTTATCTCGCACGTTCTGCCAGACTCCTTGGGTAGTTTCAACAAGGAGAAAGCCTTAGAAATTCTCGGATTGGATGATGACAAGGCTCCGAAAATAGCAAGTCTTTCTACAAACTTCCGGATTCTGGAGTTATGGGTGCAAGGGCTTATTGTACCGAGAAAAGGATATAAGGATAGCTTGAAGAAGAGTGAGATATACATCTTGGATTTTCTGATAAATCTAAGAAAGTTCAACTTTATGAAGCATATTCTTCTCAACATTGATAATTTGAAGAAGGGGAATCTGAGAGCTCAGATAGTAATGTACCCGGCAATATTGTCAAAGCTGATAGTTCGGTGCCTAGAATCCTTCAAGGTTGCTTGCAGTTCTAAGCCGAAAGTTTGTAAGATCATGTTGCTCAGTGATGCCACTCTTAAGAGAATGAATATTTCTTTTGACAAGAAGTCTGGGAAGTTCATTGATCTACCTCCACAAGTAGAAGTGACTCTGAAAGTAGCTGATCCGGAATCATCCAAGCCGGTAAGGAAGAGGAAGCAGAAAGAAGTGGTAGGTGAAGCCGAGGAACCTAAGTCTAAGGAAGTCCATTCCGAACCTCCTAAGCCTAAGAAGAAGAAGACATATACTGATGAGGTTGCAGCGAAGTGGAGAGCTGACAAGGAGAAGAGGAAGGAAGGAGATCTGCAGTTCGGATTGGATCCTGCAGAGGCTAAAGCTCTGAAAGAAAAGGCTGTTGATGAGATCGAGAAGCAAGTTAAGGAAAAGAAGCTGAATAAGAAGTTGTCAGAAGCTGAGGCTGTGCAAGATTTGTTGAAGTTTAACGAAATGGTTTCAGCAACCATTCCCGTTCCGAGATCTTTTTCTCTGGAATCTCTACCTGAGACTCCAGGAAGAAAGCTTGTTACTCCGGAAGAGGCTGTTGCTACTGAGGAAGTAGAGCAAGTGGAAGAGGTTGAAGAAGTGGCTGAAGGAAGTGGTGAGACAGGAGATGTGATCAAACAAGTAGATGAATATAAAGGAACTCCTTCGGAACACTTGTCGCTCCGAACATCTGAAGCTCAATCTTCAAAGCTTGCTACTCCTGCAATGGAAGAAGAAAAGGGAGAAGAAGAAGTTACTTGTCAAGAACATATTTTACTTGATGCTGCTCAGATAGGAAACGTGGAAGCCAATGTTCAAGAAGTTGCTGATGAGGAAGATAAAATTGTTCAAGTCTCTGATAGTGAGAACAGATCTCCGGAACAGGTTTCAATTCCGGAAAAAGATAAGGGAAAGCAAATTCTTGCTGATACCCCGAGTTCAGAAAAAAGTATGAGGAAGGAAGCTGGTAGCTCTTCTAAGAGGAAGTTGGAGCTTATTGAGGAAGAAAATTCTCCTAGCAAGATCTCTGATTCGGAGTCATCATCGTTGGGGCACGATTTTGTTGTTCAGTCCTTGAAGAAGTTGGTGGGAACCATTCCGACCTTCTCCAGTATAGACTCTAGATGCCAGATGCTTCAACATACGATGAATCAGAAAACCGACTCCGTATCCATGGTTATGGATAAATGTGTTGAGATAGAAGCCCAGTTCAAAAATTTCTTTATTGGTTATGAAGCCCATAAAAGATCTTGCAAAAGGATGACTAGCTGGTCGAAGAAGAATGTGGAAGAGATGAGGTTGATGGATGAGTTTCAGGAGAATGTTAAGGATGCATTTCAAACCGAGGACAAGAAGTTTCATGAGATGACTGCTTCATTCGATGAGAAATTGACAGAAGAAAAGAACATTCGGATTCAGGAAGTGAGAGATCTGAATGGAAAGCTCAACTCCGTTAATCAGAGTTGGAAATTTGAAAGGGATCATCGGATCAATTTTCTAGAAAGAATGAAGGCTCAGGAAGAGAAGATGAAATCTCAGGAAGAAAAGTTGAAGGCTCAGGAAGAAGTAATTGAAGCCCAGTCAGCAAGAATAGTTGCCTTAGAGAAGCAAGCAGAGGAAGATCATAAGGACCTCAAGAAGATCAAGACAATTCTTAAGGGGCTCATGTCGAAGGAGAAAGATCCGAAATGACCAATCCGATCTTTTTGTTGTAATCTGTTTTTGTTGCTGACATTTCAAATATAATGAGAATTGTGCTTGTTGATTCTATTGTTGTCATTACTAATCTTTCAGGTACTTTGTTATTTTTTTTCCATTCCCTCCAATTCTTTTTGAAAATCTCAAAGGGGGAGAAGGAAAAGATCTTTAAGAAAAAGAGGAAATCTAATAAGTGCTTATCAAAGGGGGAGAAAGAAAAATACCCAAGGAAATAGAACTCTAATAAGAGTTTGTTTAAGGGGGAGTTTTTCTTAAAGAAACATCACTCCGGAAATATGAATACGATCCTTAGAGTTTCAAAGCCTAAGGGGGAGTTACTCGTATTCATCTATATTTTTTAAACCAAGGGAGATAAGCTTTAATGTGTTTCTTTCTTAGAATAGCTTTTTTGTAAGGATGTTTGTGCTTTCCAAAAAGGGGGAGATTGTTGAGTCAATAAGGTTTTCCTTATGACTTTTCCATTCCTTCTTGTTTTGAAAATCACAAACACCTTATCTTTAAGGAAAAATGATTTCTTAAGGAAAATCGCTTTTATAAGGAAAATCGCTTTCTTAAGGAAAATCTCTTTTATAAGAAAAATTATCCTTATCATATTTTCATTCATATTTTTCTTAAGTATGAGTTTCGGATTCATTTTCTCGGAATCATTAAAACTTAGATATAAAGCATTCTGTTTAGTATTCAGATTCTGGACAAGAACTATAAGGAAGTTTCATTCCGAATTCCGGATATGAATTCTGACTAAGTTCTATTCCAGATTCAGGATACGAATTCTGAAGAAGAATTCTCATTACGAATTCTAATGAAGAAATCCCATTCCGAATTCTCATTACGAATTCTGAAGAAGAATTCTCATTACGAATTCTAATGAAGAAATCTCATTCCGAATTCTCATTACGAATTCTGATAAAGAATTCTCATTACAAATTTTGATGACGAATTCTCATTACGAATTCTGTTGACGAATTCTCATTACGAATTCTGATGACGAATTCTCATTACGAATTCTAATGATGAATTCTCATTACGATTTCTGATGACGAATTCCTATTCCGAATTCCTACTCCGAATTCTCATTCCGAATTCTCCTATTAAACAGAATCTGATTATCATTGTTTTATACACTCTGAATTTATTCACTCCGAACCTTCACTCCGAAGTTTCTATTCCGAACCTTTATGTTAGAGTTTAAAACGATGTCGTACTTTCTGTTACACTTGTTTTGTTTTAAAACGATGTCGTCCATTTTGTTATAAACTAACCGTTGTCTAAGTGACACGTGTACAGGTCCCTCCGAACTTTAAGGTAAATATGACCGTTGGAGAAGGAGCCGACCTTACCTATAAATAGGAGCTCATTTGAAAGAGCTCGCTGCTGATGGTTGATGCATATGCTGATTGCTGAAAAAGTGCTTACATGCTGTTGAAGTGATTTCTAGAGAGAGAGTCTCTTATTAACTCTCAAAGCTTCATGCGACTCCGAATGTTGGTGATTACATTCAAGGGCTTCCGGGGATAGGAAGACAGAGGTGCCGACTACCTTAAAGATCGAGGGCTTTCTTGCTGAGAAAGACAGAGGTGCCGACTACCTTAAAGATCGAGGGATTTCTTGCTGAGAAAGACAGAGGTTGCCGACTACCTTAAAGTTCGAGGACTTCCTTGCTGAGGAAGACAGAGGTTGCCAACTACCTTGAAGTTGAGGGCTTGCGGGGATAGCAAGACAGAGACTCCGATCTTCGTATCGAGGGCTTACCCTGGTGTGGGTAAGACAGACTTGCTTGAAAGTATAAATCAAGGGACCTTTATCCAAGGTTGTTGGATACCCTTCTCTTTGGGTTAAAAGACTATTATCTTGTTACTAGTAGTTTTACTACTTGTCTTTATTCCGCTGCAATTTGTATCTTAAGGAAAGTATAACTTTCTTATACTTCCTTACTTACTCTGATTAGTTTAGATTCTATACGCTTTAAGGTAGAATCTTATATTGTAACTTTTGTTAAGTTTCAATTTCCAGAACCATATTTCCGGAATCTGCTTTTGGAATCTCTTTCCAAGTTTAGTTCGGTGTTAGAGGTGTTGTGAATCTACTTAGTTTAACTTTGTTAAACTTAGTCCTTTCCTTTTCTTAAGGAAACTTTAGTTGTTCATAACTAACTTTAAAGGTTCAAAAGGAATTTTTAAAGTATACAATTCACCCCCCCTCTTGTATATTGAGTATCTCATATTATATTTCGATCCTACAATTGGTATCAGAGGTTGGAAACCTCTTACTCTATATCATTCTTACATCCAACATTCCATTGAATAAATGCGGGTGGAAAATAGTTGGGGTCAAGAAGAAAGATAATTTTTAAAAATATAGTTTCACGAGGGAAGATTGAGATACATTAGTGATGAAATTTCCACCAACATCATTACAAAGAGTCCAAACGTATAGGATGTTTGTTGATAGATGTTGGAGTATCACTAAATTTGTAACGGATGAAGGGGAGTATACCAAGACTCCAACCATCTGTTAAGATCTATGTGTATTATAGGATTACCTTAGAAAATATGTGGGTATAGGTAAGAAGGGAATCTCATAATCATGTGATTCCCCAATTCCATCTATGATGGGATATAAGCCTCGAAAAATCTACTCTTATTATCCAAATACAGTGGCCACTAGATCAATTAGGAGAAAATTAGGAGCCACGACACATGTAATATCCACTAAAAAGGGAAAAAAGGACGTAAGAGGTGAACCAAGCATAATCAGAACACTTAAGAGCAGGAAAGACTCCTCTTAGAAAAGCATTATATATAAAAAGAGTAAATACAGAAAAAGAGGATAAACATGGAGTCAACAAAGACCCGCGTAAGCATCACCACACGCAACATCATCAGTCAGACCACAGCAGAAGGTTAGTGTATCAAAAGACCAAAAAGAGAATACCTCTTCAATCGCATTCTTGAAAAGAGCATCAGCAACCTGATTCGCCTCTCTGTAAACATGACTGACAACCAAACAAATATTCTCCACAATCTTGAGACAGTCCTCCCATACAGGAAGAAGCTTCCAAGGGACATTTCATCCCCAATTTATAAGAATATAAACTGCAAGAGTTGAGTCAGACTCCATCTATAATGTCATCCAACCATGAAAAGAAGCATACCAGACAGCCTTCATCATATCCCAAAACTCTACCTTGATAGCCAATACATTTCCTAAAAATTGATAAAAATAGCCTTTGACAAAGCCCCTATAAGTGCATAAAACGCCAGCACATCCCGAAGTCCCCGAAACACATGAAGCCTCTCCATCCACATTAACTTTCAGATATCAAGAGAATGGAGGAATTCAACGAATATGCTTCATCATAATTGTCTTCTTACATCAACCAGAAACACACAACGTGTGCAAGATAACCAGATCAGAAACCTCATTTCGCATGACTCCATTTAAATCACATACAGAATAAAGAAAAAAGTATGAATCCCCCAAATACCAGTAGAAATTGGGAAAATTAAGTTGTCAAAGACAAGAGCATTTTGGGAAGGCCAGATAAATGAAACAACCGCTGAGGCAAGAGAGATAAGTAGTGGTTTCTCCTAAGAACTGCAATCAGCATGATAAATGGAATCAATAAGCTATCCAAAACCATCCAAGTTCAGATGGCATGCAAAAACACCCTTAAAATAATCCCATAAGCCAGATTTAGAGTAGAAAGATATAAATAAATGATCAGGAGTCTCATCAGCAGCAAGACAGCGAATGAAAACTAGTGCAAGAGAAAATCTAGCACGCTGCATCATCAGTTGTAGAGGTGATCTAAGCTTCCAAATCCTCCACATAATGAAATATTAAGCCGGCGGGATATAGGCAGCATGAAACATAAGCATCCAGGAGGGAACCGTCGAAGGTTCAATGCACATGAATCTATAATCAACCTTAGTGATGAACGTTCCAGTAAGACTAGGCAACCAGATTAATTAATCCATCGTAGAGTACTGATAACATCCCAACTCTATTTTGAGAGAATCATAATGAAACCCTTGATCCATGACATTATTATGTAATTCATTAATGGAGATATCCTTGAAATCAGAAGGAATGTGTGTATGTTCAGCATTGACACATGACAACCAAATTGTCTTCCAGCAATTCAAAGAACAATTCTGACAAACTACCCATTTAGAGGACTGTGCAAAGCTGATGTAAGAATTTTTAAAAGATGACCATATCAATGAAGAGACATAAAAAGAGTACCCATTGAGTACGTTGGATCCAAATATATTGCACAGAAACTCCAAAGTGAAATCACTGGAAGTCAAGAGTAACCAAGTAAACTTTTTAATGATATATTCATTAAATCGCTTAAGGTTTTTAATGCCCGTACCACCCATGTCAATAGGATGAATGAAATCACTCCAGGAAAATGTAAAAATATTCCTATTATGAATTGAACCAGTCCAGATAAAATTCGGAATGTGCCTTTGTAAATACTTATGAATAATTTTGGGCCATTTGTATAAGGAAAAAACATATACACACATAGAAGTGATAACAGAGTTAACCAGGTAGACCCTCCTAGCCGGAGACATAGATTTACCATTCCAGGTATCCAATTGAATGAGAATTTTGAGATAGGTATTTTCCAAATGACATATTTTCATAGCACCCCAGAAAAGGGGAACCCCAAGATAGTTAAAAGGTAGAGATCCTCTATTAACCCAAATCTTCCGGGAAACTCTGTTTTTATTTTCTAAGATAACCCCTTCCCCAAAAAAACATAGAGGATTTTCCCAACTGATAAACTGACCAGAAACAGCCTCATAATGCTCAAAATCCACCTTAATATATTCGATAATAATTCAATCAGCCTTACCAAATAGCAAAATATCATCAGCATAAAAAAGATGTGAAGGAGAAAAAAGACATCTACCGACAGTCATCTGCTGATACAAACCAAAAAGTACAAGATCTGAAAGTCATGTACTAAAATAATCCTCTGTAATAGAAAAAAGGAGGCCAGATAAAGGATATCCTTGTCTCAATCCCCTAGAATGTGAACTTAGAATATATTGGTAAAATTCAAGACCATGTTGAAGAACATGTATCTTCTCTGAATCACTGTAAGTTTAGTGAGTCACACTATGAAGAAACTGAATGCCAGGATCCAAAACATACATTTATCATTTTGTCACTAGACCCAATAGTTCAAGATCCCCTAATAGTGGTGACTAAAGAAGACCATCTGTAACGACCCAAAATTTCATTAATGGAAAATCCCTCTTGATCCAGTTAAATGTTTCTTTATGTTTTTATATGATGTCAACTTCTTTAATTTTACGTTAAGATTTGTGACCGTTACTTTTATAGCCGTTGAACAGTGATCATCTGGGTAGTTTAAATATAAGTCTTTAACGAACCAATTTTCGACTCAGAAAAAGGAAGCGATGGCCTCATCCAGTAGAATTGCCCCTTACGAAGCCCATTTGTCGGAGCTCGGAAAGGAGGTGGCGTCTTTGGGCTTTGCCCTTGACCAAGCCCAAGCTGAGCTTCATCAAGTCAAGCTCGAACGTGATCGTCTATGGGAAAAATGGAAGTTGATAGAGATTACCACTCGAGCGATGTTATCCGAGCAACCCCAAGAGTCTGTCACCATCGCACACCTTACCCTTAGGTCTTATGCGGCTATTTTAAGGGGTTATGTAACAAATAAGTAGCACCATGTTCATGTACATTATTTTTGTATATAATAATGAATATAATTTCTAGTCATTTTTGATGCATTGTAATTAGTTTTTAAAGTACAAATGATGTTTTTAGTTATTATTTAATTAAGAATTATATTTTATTAAATTAAAGGATTTTTGAATTAAATAATATTTTAATAAAATATTATTATTAATATTAAATTAATTTTTATTAAATATAAATGATCTTATAATTTTATGAATGCAATTAAAATTTTTATTAAGGTTTGAAAGCCATTTCTGTCAAAACCCGTGAATTTTTTATAAATGTCGGTTTTTATTTTAAAAGTGAAAATTCACATATTTAGAAAATTATTTAGATAAAATAAATATTATTTTTGGAATCAGGACGTCGAAATTATCCAACGGTGAATTTTTCATAATTTTCTGAGACAGTCAAATTTTTGGGTAAAAATTAAATATCATTTAAATATATAATGTGTTTTATGACATCATAATGACCCAATGGTGATGTAATAAAATACCATAATCCTTATGTTCGGCCAATATGTGTTTTATCAATAAAATAATGAGGTTTTGGGTTTGTTTGACTCACTTTTCAAAGCATTAATGGAGCCCTCAAGACTTATTCAACACTTTCCCTTTTTAAATTAATTTCCATGGGAGTGTGACTCACCTCCACATAAGCAACCCTAATTTTTTAATAAGTTCGGACCTTGGCCTTGTAAAATATTGTTTTCCTATTCCCTTTTCCAGAAACCATGGGCAAATACCATGGGATGGTTTGTGGTTTGGATTATTTTAATATAAGGGGTCCCAAACCTAAATAATAAAGAATTCTCTCACCTTTCCTATATAAACCCACCCAAGCTCCCACTTCCTCCTCACTCAAAGCCGTTGAAGTTCGTCCAAACTCTGCCCTACTCTCTCTAGAATCCTCTAAAGGTGCCCCAAGCTCCAAAGAAGCCTCTCACAAGCCTCTCTCTAGCCTTTGGAAGCACACTTCCAAGTAAGGGTTTTTCTTCCTTTCTCATTTTTGTCAATTTTCTTTAAGTTGTATTGCCCTTTTAATTTCATTTATGAATGTTGGGGTATTGTTTCGCACCTCTCCCATACTGCCCTCTTATTGTTTGAATGATGGGAGACCCCTTTCGCTCTCATTAAATGCCTCTCATGTACACCCGTTACTATGCCGAAATTCCGAAAGGAACCTTTTTCTCCTCTTCTATATTCAAGCAATACTTTTGTATCATGAATCTAAATTCATTTTCAATTGTTGGGACATGTATCTATATGACCTCCTTACTGTCCATTACATGTAAATATGATGAGGAACCCCTTTCTCTCTCATAAACCCTTTTTATGAGTTCTTATGTCACGCCGTTACGCTGCCGAAATCGCACCGATTTTCTAAGCCAATGTCATTGTGTAGTGAATACCATGCCCATTTCTCCATCAAGGGTATTCACCTTTATGCACATTTACTTATTGATTGTAAAGTTTCATGTATGAATTCCACTTTCCTTTATCGTGGAATAAATTATTATGTTTTATGAATCCATGTTTTATGATCCATGTGGCGCACTTATGCATGAAATGAAATGTTTAAGAAGGGTGCGCCCTTTATAGCGCTCCAATGCATTGGGTAAAGTATAGTATCATGATACGTCATGTGCAATGAGTGTTGACTCATGCTAATTCAAGTGCAACGAGGGTTTACTCGTGCTTCAAGTGCAATGAGGGTTTACTCATGCTCCATGTGCAATGAGCCTTGGCTCATGCTAATTCAATGTTAAGTGTTGTTGCCACATTTCCATGTTATGATTATCATGCTTTATCATGCCTTTATGTTCATGTCTCTCTTATGATCTATTGATATGCCTATTTCCTAACATGTATTGTACTCCTCATGTTATTCATTATGTACTCCCTTACTGGGCTTTATAGCTCACCCTTTTCTTATGCATGTCCTCAGGTTATCCCATGCAATGCTAAGTACGAAGGAATGTAGTGGTCATGTAAAGGAAGTTTTCAATAAGGATGTTGTATTTCATGTTTAAAGTTTTATTTAATGATCCTAAGCCCCAAAGACACTAAACCTCTCGATCTTCTTTGTAGTATCAAGTGAAGTTTTATGTAATAAAGCATGTTTAAGTTGTAATAAAAAGCAGGGTTGTCATAGTTGGTATCAAAGGATAGGTTTAGTTATTTTTGGGATTAGGAAACCCTAGTAAAGCCTTAGATACAAGACTAAGCATAATAAAAACATCCCTAAATTTTGGTAAATACTAAGTAAGTGGTTTATCAAACAAATACATCCCTGTCTGGATACGAGCAGGTAGAGGCGGCTCTGGCACAGATGTATCCTAGGGGTAAAACCCGAAAACACCGCTTTGAGCTAGACTCGAACGGGAACTGGTGCACGACAACGGGCCTTGCTGCACTCTTGGTTACGACACTCCCAGGGGATATGTTTTGATAAATTTACAATCTTAGTATGAACCCTTATTAAGGGAAAAATGCCCCTAAGAATATATGTTAGAAGGAAGATCATGAAAAGCCTGGATTGAATCCTATAGACTCATGAGTTGAAGAGATTAAAGTTTATTTATAAGTCATCAACTTTTGTCTTTGGATTACCCTTTATGTGTTACCCCTAACTTTCCTTTTATTCCAGCCAATGGCCGGTAATAGGAGAACTCGGGCTAACAACCGTTGTGAAGATCAGTGTGATGATTGTACCAATGAGATGCCCAATCCAATGGGAGCGGGAATCGCGAACTTTGTCACGCTTCTCTCTCAGCTAACTCAAGTTTTGAATAGAAACACTGGTCAAGAGGAATGTTCAACCCCCCCTAAGAAAGAACAAGTCGCTATTGAAAGCTTCATGAGACAAAGGCCTCCTACTTTTAGTGGATCATCCGATCCCACGATTGCTGAACAATGGATCAACTCCATTGAAAAGATATTCTCCATCCTCCAATGCTCTGAAAAAGAGAAGGTTCTCCTGGAGGCTTATCGTATGGAGGGTGAAGCTGATCAATGGTGGACGTTGATCAAAAATACGAAGCCTGAGGAGGAGATCGAGGCTTTGGAATGGAAGGTATTCCGGAAGATGTTTTTCGATAAATATTTTCCACGCACCCTCCGTCTTAAGATGGAAAGGGACTTCCTTTCCCTCAAGCAGAGAGATGAGGAATATGTGGGAGCGTACGAGGCAAACTTCACAAGGCTTGCACGATACTCTTCCGGCTTTGTCGTTACCCCCGAATGCAAGGTTGACCGCTTCTTTGGTGGGCTGAAGCCTAGCTTGCGGAAAGCATTAGCGATCCGTGACTTCGACAGCTATGAGGAAATTGTCCGATGTGCCCTCAAGGTTGAAATGGAGATCGGAGAATCACAGGGGTATCATGGGGACAAGAAGCGGAAGGTGGACTTCAATGCTGGTGGTCCGATGGATAAATCCAACGGCGCTAAGAAATTCCAGCACCCCACTTGCCAAAAGTGTGGAAAGAAGCACCCTGGAAATTGCCTTAGGGGGACAAGAAAATGCTTCAAGTGTGGAAGAGAAGGGCACCTAGCTGTTAACTGTCAGCAAGAAGGACCCGCGGCTGCGACGGAGGGGAGGAACGCTCCGTTCGAACCTCAACGCGTTGTTCAATGCTTCAAATGCAAAGAACTGGGTCATTTTGCGAATCAGTGCCCTAATCCAAGGGTTATCGGAGGCAATCAACAACCTCCAAGATAGCAAGGAAGAGCTTTTTCAATCACTTCTGCCGAAGTGAACCCCGACAACGAAGTGGTGACAGGTACGCTAGTTATTCATTCAAGAATAGCGAACGTACTTTTTGATTCAGGTTCTACGCATTCTTTTATATCTCAAAAGTTTAGTAGAATAATCCCTGCACCACCACAAGTCATGGAAGTAAAGATGTCGGTGAGTACGGCAAATGGGGCAATCATTGCATCCCATGAGTATAAGTCCTCCCCTGTTATAATCTGTGGATTGAATTTCCCAGCGAACCTTGTCATACTCCCTTTGGTGGAATTTGATGCAATTCTTGGCATGGATTGGCTTTCCTTATATAGAGCCAACATAAATTGTCGGGAGAGGGAAATCACACTCCATATGGAGAATCGACCCCCGATTCTTTACAAGTGTCAGGAGGAAGATGAATCTCCTTTAGCTCCATCATCTCAAGCATGGATATTACTGCCTTATGAGCACGCATATCTGGCTCAGATGATTGAGTCCAAGGAAGAAACCACCCTTGAAGAAATGCCTATTGTGAGGGAATTCGCTGAAGTATTTCCCGAGGAACTTCCTGGTCTTCCTCCAAGAAGAGATGTTGAGTTCTCAATTGAACTTATACCTGGGGCGCTACCAATATCCAAGACTCCATATAGAATGGCTGTGGTTGAGCTTGAAGAACTGAAGAAACAACTACAGGAGAATCTGGATAAAGGGTTTATACGCCCAAGTGCATCACCATGGGGTGCACCAGTCCTCTTCGTCAAGAAGAAGGATGGGTCAATGCGGCTTTGCATCGATTATCGTGAACTTAACAAAATCACGATAAAGAACAAGTATCCTCTCCCAAGAATCGATGACTTGTTTGATCAGCTGCGTGGAGCTCAATACTTCTCCAAGGTCGACTTGCGGTCGGGATATTATCAAGTAAGGGTGAAGAAGGAAGATATCCCCAAGACTGCTTTTCGTACAAGGTACGGGCACTATGAATTCATAGTAATGCCTTTTGGACTCACCAATGCTCCAGAAATATTCATGGACTTGATGAATAGAGTCTTTAGAGATTACCTAGATAAATTTGTGGTAGTCTTTATAGATGATATTCTGATATACTCCAAAACCAAGGAGGACCATGAGGAGCATTTAAGAACTGTACTGGAGACTTTGCGCAAGGAGAAGCTCTATGCCAAGTACAGCAAGTGTGAGTTCTAGTTGAAGGAGGTCTCATTCTTGGGCCATATCATCACAAGCAATGGGATATCTGTGGACCCCTCCAAAACAGATGCAATTGAGGGATGGCCGAGGCCCACATCGGTAACTGATATCCGTAGCTTCTTGGGGTTAGCTGGATATTATCGACGATTTGTGAGAAACTTCTCACGATTGTCCAACCCTCTTACCAAGCTAACTCGAAATGGAGTAAAGTTTGCTTGGAGTGATGAATGCGAAGAAAGCTTCAAGGAGTTGAAAAGGAGGCTTATCACTGCACCTGTGCTCACTTTACCCACAAGTGGGGAGCTTTTTGTGGTATTCAGTGATGCTTCAAAGAAGGGCTTAGGATGTGTGCTGATGCAGAATGATAAAGTGATATCCTATGCCTCATGACAGTTGAAAATCCATGAGCGAAACTATCCAACGCATGATCTGGAGTTGGCGGCGGTGATCTTTGCCTTGAAAATCTGGCGGCATTATCTCTATGGAGAGAAATGTGAGATATATACTGACCACAAGAGTCTTAAATATATATTCACACAGAAAGAGCTTAATATGCGCCAGAGAAGATGGATAGAGCTCATAAAGGATTATGACTGTTCAATACATTACCACCCTGGGAAGGCGAACAAGGTGGCGGATGCCCTAAGTAGAAAGGATCCAGCAATTCTATCAATGATGAGAATTGAGAAGGATCCAATCTTCTTAGACTTGATGAAGATGGACGTTGGAATCATAAAGAAGGGAACATCATCAATCCTTTCACAAATGATTGCTCAACCATCTCTTTTGGAAAGGTTAAAGGATGCTCAAAAGGATGATGCGAGAATCCAAGAAAAAGTGGAAGCTATCAAAAATGGAAAATCCTCAGAGTTTAATGTTAATGAAGAAGGAATTGTGCGGTTTGGGAAAAGACTATGTGTCCCATCAAGTTCGGAGCTGAAGAAGGAACTTTTGGATGATGCACACAGTTAAAATTTCTCTATTCACCCAGGGAGCACAAAGATGTATCGAGATCTCCGAGAAAACTATTGGTGGTATAATATGAAGAAGGAGATCGCCGAATATACATCAAAGTGCCTGGTGTGTCAGCAAGTGAAGGAAGAGAGGCAGAAGTCTAAGGGGATGATGCAACCATTGCCCATACCAGAATGGAAATGGGAGAACATCACCATGGACTTCGTCACTGGACTTCCAAGGACATCCAAAAGCAACAATGCAATCTGGGTTATTGTGGATCGTCTTACAAAGACTGCACACTTCATTGCTATTCGAGAGGATTTATCTTTGGATCAACTGGCACGTATATATATCAGGGAAGTGGTACGGTTGCATGGAGTACCACTATCTATTGTGTCTGACCGAGATCCAAGATTTACCTCTAAGTTTTGGAAGAGTCTTCAACATGCTCTGAATACTGAACTGAACTTCAGTACGGCCTATCATCCTCAAACTGATGGCCAATCCGAGCGGACTATCCAAACACTTGAGGATATGTTGAGAGCGTGCTCAATGGACTTTAAAGGAGGATGGGATCAACATCTTCCCCTAGTTGAGTTCTCTTATAATAATAGTTTCCACTCGAGCATCCAAATGGCACCATATGAAGCCCTGTATGGGAAAAGGTGTAGAACACCGGCATGTTGGGATGAGGTCGGTGAACGTAAGCTGCTTGGACCAGAAATGGTCGAAGAAATGGTGGAGAAGGTGAAAACCATTCAGCAGCATATCAAGGCAGCCCAAAGTCGACAGAAGAGTTATGCAGATAATCGTCGACGAGACCTTGAGTTTAAAGTTGGAGACATGGTGTTTTTACGCATATCTCCATGGAAGAAGGTCATGAGGTTTGGAAAGAAAGGGAAGTTAAGTCCAAGGTACATCGGCCCATTCGAGATTCTTGATCGTGTTGGGGCTGTGGCCTATCGACTAGCACTTCCACCTACTATGGCCAAGGTGCATGATGTCTTCCATGTATCCCTCTTAAGGAAGTACATACCAGACCCTTCACATGTACTCTCTTCTGAGGTGGTACAATTAGAAGACGATCTTTCTTATGAGGAGCAACCAGTGAAGATCTTAGATCGTAGAGAAAAAGTTCTACGAAATAAGACAATGCCCCTCGTCAAGGTGTTGTGGGGAAACCACAATTTTGAAGAAGCAACTTGGGAGTCGGAGGATATGATGAAGCTAAGTTACCCACATTTGTTTTAGTGTGGGAAAAGGAAAATTTCGAGGGCGAAATTTCTTAAGGGGGGAATGTTGTAACGACCCAAAATTTCATTAATGGAAAATCCCTCTTGATCCAGTTAAATGTTTCTTTATGTTTTTATATGATGTCAACTTCTTTAGTTTTACGTTATGATTTGTGACCGTTACTTTTATAGCCGTTGAACAGTGATCATCTGGGTAGTTTAAATATAAGTCTTTAACGAACCAATTTTCTACTCAGACAAAGGAAGCGATGGCCTCATCCAGTAGAATTGCCCCTTACGAAGCCCATTTGTCGGAGCTCGGAAAGGAGGTGGCGTCTTTGGGCTTTGCCCTTGACCAAGCCCAAGATGAGCTTCATCAAGTCAAGCTCGAACGTGATCGTCTACGGGAAAAATGGAAGTTGATAGAGATTACCACTCGAGCGATGTTATCCGAGCAACCCCAAGAGTCTGTCACCATCGCACACCTTACCCTTAGGTCTTATGCGGCTATTTTAAGGGGTTATGTAACAAATAAGTAGCACCATGTTCATGTACATTATTTTTGTATATAATAATGAATATAATTTCTAGTCATTTTTGATGCATTGTAATTAGTTTTTAAAGTACAAATGATGTTTTTAGTTATTATTTAATTAAGAATTATATTTTATTAAATTAAAGGATTTTTGAATTAAATAATATTTTAATAAAATATTATTATTACTATTAAATTAATTTTTATTAAATATAAATGATCTTATAATTTTATGAATGCAATTAAAATTTTTATTAAGGTTTGAAAGCCATTTCTGTCAAAACCCGTGAATTTTTTATAAATGTCGGTTTTTATTTTAAAAGTGAAAATTCACATATTTAGAAAATTATTTAGATAAAATAAATATTATTTTTGGAATCAGGACGTTGAAATTATCCAACGGTGAATTTTTCATAATTTTCTGAGACAGTCAAATTTTTGGGTAAAAATTAAATACCATTTAAATATATAATGTGTTTTATGACATCATAATGACCCAATGGTGATGTAATAAAATACCACAATCCTTATGTTAGGCCAATATGTGTTTTATCAATAAAATAATGAGGTTTTGGGTTTGTTTGACTCACTTTTCAAAGCATTAATGGAGCCCTCAAGACTTATTCAACACTTTGCCTTTTTAAATTAATTTCCATGGGAGTGTGACTCACCTCCACATAAGCAACCCTAATTTTTTAATAAGTTCGGACCTTGGCCTTGTAAAATATTGTTTTCCTCTTCCCTTTTCCAGAAACCATGGGCAAATACCATGGGATGGTTTGTGGTTTGGATTATTTTAATATAAGGGGTCCCAAACCTAAATAATAAAGAATTCTCTCACCTTTCCTATATAAACCCACCCAATCTCCCACTTCCTCCTCACTCAAAGCCCTTGAAGTTCGTCCAAACTCTGCCCTACTCTCTCTAGAATCCTCTCAAGGTGCCCCAAGCTCCAAAGAAGCCTCTCACAAGCCTCTCTCTAGCCTTTGGAAGCACACTTCCAAGTAAGGGTTTTTCTTCCTTTCTCATTTTTGTCAATTTTCTTTAAGTTGTATTGCCCTTTTAATTTCATTTATGAATGTTGGGGTATGGTTTCGCACCTCTCCCATACTGCCCTCTTATTGTTTGAATGATGGGAGACCCCTTTCTCCCTCATTAAATGCCTCCCATGTACACCCGTTACTATGCCGAAATTCCGAAAGGAACCTTTTTCTCCTCTTCTATATTCAAGCAATACTTTTGTATCATGAATCTAAATTCCTTTTCAATTGTTGGGACATGTATCTATATGACCTCCTTACTGTCCATTACATGTAAATATGATGAGGAACCCCTTCCTCTCTCATCAACCCTTTTTATGAGTTCTTATGTCACGCCGTTACGCTGCCGAAATCGCACCGATTTTCTAAGCCAATGTCATTGTGTAGTGAATACCATGCCCATTTCTCCATCAAGGGTATTCACCTTTAGGCACATTTACTTATTGATTGTAAAGTTTCATGTATGAATTCCACTTTCCTTTATCGTGGAAGAAATTTTTATGTTTTATGAATCCATGTTTTATGATCCATGTGGCACACTTATGCCTGAAATGAAATGTTTAAGAAGGGTGCGCCCTTTATAGCGCTCCAATGCATTGGGTAAAGTATAGTATCATGATACGTCATGTGCAATGAGTGTTGACTCATTCTAATTCAAGTGCAACGAGGGTTTACTCGTGCTTCAAGTGCAATGAGGGTTTACTCATGCTCCATGTGCAATGAGCCTTGGCTCATGCTAATTCAATGTTAAGTGTTGTTGCCACATTTCCATGTTATGATTATCATGCTTTATCATGCCTTTATGTTCATGTCTCTCTTATGATCTATTGATATGCCTATTGCCTAACATGTATTGTACTCCTCATGTTATTCATTATGTACTCCCTTACTGGGCTTTATAGCTCACCCTTTTCTTATGCATGTCCTCAGGTTATCCCATGCAATGCTAAGTACGAAGGAATGTAGTGGTCATGTAAAGGAAGTTTTCAATAAGGATGTTGAATTTCATGTTTAAAGTTTTATGTAATGATCCTAAGCCCCAAAGACACTAAACCTCTCGATCTTCTTTGTAGTATCAAGTGAAGTTTTATGTAATAAAGCATGTTTAAGTTGTAATAAAAAGCAGGGTTGTCATACCATCTATCTCTTGAATAATTGAATCTATGAAACTCATTCTTCCCCATATATTTTTCTAATCAGATAAATAATGATTTTATCACTAATAACATAGCATGAAAATATCGACGACCACCCTCAGGCCATTGGCCAACTGTTCTTTAATTTTATCTTTTCTAATGTTTCTGTCTTTGTTTACAAAAATTTTATTTCTCCAATTCTAACTCAACCCAAATTGGATTCTTAAAAATTACTAAAAATATATTTGAATGATGCAAACATAGATTTTTAAAATTCTATATATTATTTATTAAATTCTTCATTTCAATCCATAATATCTTTTTAGTCAGAATTTATTTATAATATTTTAATTTATAATTCTTAATATAATCATAAATTCTATGGATATGGTACAAAAATTATTTTTTATTATTCATATAATAATCCCGTATTTAAGAAAAAGCACAAATGATATCACAAATATAATTTAGAAATGTTGAATCCATAATGATTTACATTTTGTAAAATTCGAATAATATGATATTTGAGCTTTTATTTTCTATGGAAATATTAAAAATAATTGAAAAAGTTTTTAATAAAGAAATCAAACTATAGATAATATAAATTTTTATTCTTATTTCCTATCAATTACAAAATAAATTAATGTTTATATATTAATAATATATACAAAATATTCAATCAAAATTGAATGATAATATATAATTTTCATTAAATAAAATTAATTAGCATGTAAAAAGTTAATTTTCATATGAAAATACAGTTTTAATCATTAAATGAAAACACTATATATTTAGTTATAGTAATTGAAATTATGATTGAGTTTGTATTAAAATAACCCTTTATTTTTTATTCTATATTAATATAAAAATGATGTTAATTCTTTTTATAAAAAAAATTCAATGACTACATTATAACTGTCTCAATTAATACTTATAATATATTATTTATTAAAGTTATCACCGGTTATTTTAAATTTTTTGGTTATGAAGAATGATATTATATATTGTATTTATTTTTAAGTAGAAATTAATATTGGAATCTTCGGGTGTTACCAACCACATTATATCCCTCTGAGAATTGTATTATGATAATCTCTATAAAAACATACTCATAAAAAGTATTAGATATCTCCCCCATTAGGTATGGAATGTTATAGTTGACATTATAAAAATAATATTTTACCCATTGTAATTACATTTTGTAAATATATACCATTATATAATCATTCATGGTGTAGCCACCTTTTCTATGGCGTAGTCCTATCCCTTATCCTCCTCTAAATAATATTTTTATTCAATGAGAGAAATTACAATAAGGACACACCTGGATTAGGGGGTCCTAATTTAGTTTTATCCAAGGGTATCCATATTTATTAAATTAATGCCATTAGGCATCAAAAAAATTAGTAATAAGGTGGTGAGTGGTGTTGGAGCTCTTGTTCACTATAGATGCTATGTGATATGATGTCTTATTAACCTCAGGCCATGTGGGGATCACTAAGATGTTTTTGAGGCAGTGGGATCTGTATTCACTAACTATGTAAGATATGAACGAAGGAGTGCTTCCTTTACTGTGTAGGGAATCATAAAGGAACAAATAGATAGTCTATACCTGAGTGATTTTAAGGTTCTGCTGAATGCAAAGGCTGAACCCAGTGAGCATCGCATTGGCCTCAACCAAGAGGCAGTTACCATTACAATATGAAAAATTGAAGGCTAGAAGCACACCCCCCAGTGCAATGACCCATGCCCTATCCTCTCATGATTCCCAACAAGTAGGACCCAACTTTTTTTTAACTTTTATCATGTTCCAGGAGGATTCCAGCAAACCCCTTTCCCCAATGTTCTGTCAAGAAAGGTTTGAGTCAAGGAGGTACTGACCTACAAAAGATTCCTGGAAGGATCTTCATTCTTGTATTTGACAAGAGAGGACATTTCCACCATCAAGAAACATGATCTTTAAATGATGGTCCTCTCAATGGGAGGAGAGCCTTAATACCTAGCATGGTTCCTTGATTTCTAGAGAAACCATCACCCTACACTGAAATTGCACACTTCTTGAGCCCATTCTCCTTCAAAAAAATAACTATAGAAATATTTGTGACATGTTACTGAATAAAAAAACCTTATACAAAAGAGTAATGAGGATGAATTATGATCATTAACATCAAGATGTGAAATGTATCGTTCAACAATAGCTTAGTGAAAAGTCTTTGATTTTCTCCATAATAAGAAAATATTCAAACTATTTGTCCCAAATCTCATTTATGAAATGATATTTAATATCAATTTTCATTGATATTTAATGATTAATTTTGATAAAAATAGAAAGAAATTGTTTTATCAAATATTATAATTTTTTGATTCATTAACACTACATTAATATCATCCACCTGAGACATTGTATATAATTATTGGGTTGTAGTATTAGTGGTAGTGACATATACTACTCCGGTAATCCTCAAGGTCACAAATCAATATCTTATTAATTTACCAACATATATCGATATCTCCTATGATGAAAAATACATTTCCTATATAACTTATATAATCAATATTAGATACAAAATATGTATCTATATAACCAAAATGGTCAATCAACCCTTTACTACCACAATTCTATCTAAAATTTTTAGTTTCTTTAGTTTACCTGATAATCATGTTTTCATCAATGAAATAAAACTCCTTTGGTACACATTTATTCTGGAAATAAAATGTATCCAATAGACAATACACATCATTAAATATTTCAATTTTATAAAACATCCAATAATCAAGTGGAAATAAATTTGATCAATTTATTTTCCTTGTATTGGGAAAAAACAGTTACCTCATAAATTGTTGTGAAAAATCGCATTGAATCCTCCTATAAATATTTATATAGAATTTCCTAAAGATACTTCTCCTATGAATGATGGATATGATCTTCCTCATGAGAAATTTTTTAAATCCATTAAATATCTCATCCCACCACCTATGGATAATTTCAATAAATTCATCATATCTAATGAAAATACATCAGAGTATTTTTCTTCATTTGTAGAAAAAAAGATGTGATGTACATAAATAATAATATTTAGAATTACCATAGTTCATATGGAATTTATAGATTTTTGTACATCCATATATATTAGAACATTATTTATATACATATATATTGCATCAAAATTGAAGAATATTATTTACAAAATATAATTAATCACACCGGAACTGTGTATGATTCTTGACATTAAAAATTATGAATCATACACAACTGGTTCTTAGGACATCTACATTATCTAGGGATTATTCCTTCTAAACTATATCCATTTTTTACATATCTTAATAATACACTTCCTCAAAAACTAGGTAAAATAAATGTAAGAATGGGTGATCCCAGATGCTCAAAAATTGTAAACATGGGAGATATCAGTCATATAATATTTATAAGTCATAAAACATTACATTGGAAAATATTATCCTGGATTTGAAAGATTATGATATCATGTCATGGGATAATTCATACAAGACCCTAATTAATCCATGAACATATTCCAAAAAGTAATAAAATAAGACATGAAGTTATTGGCATTCCCATAAATATATAAATTTTTTTCGTATTTTTAAATGTTCATTTCCAAGACCATCATAGTGGACATAGTCCATTATTGAACCAATTTCACTCCTCATGCCAGCCCTGTATTACTGAAACGAGATCCTTTACCATTATATTATTATATATGTTATGAGATATAAATAGTTATGTAATGAATTAGAGTTCGGTATAGTTCCCACACATATCATAATAAAATTATTTTTACATGTATCAAAAAAACATAAATCTTTTATCATGAATAACTCTATGAATAAAATGGTTTTTTGAACATCATTCTATCATAACATTACCCATGTAAAACAACTGAATTTCAAAAAGGGAAATGCATCATGAACATAATAAAACCATATGAATGATAGGGATTTTAAACATGAAGCATAACCCTATTAGATAATGTAATCATACATGGAAAAAATATATATTCAAAACTTAATATTAATTCTTGAGGAAGAAATACTTTTGTCTTCAATTTTTTTCCCCAAATGCCACTAAATTATAAAAGTAAATGAATTCTTTGAAAAACTATTGAAATTTTTTAAATCAATCTTTATGGAAATATTTCATTATGAAAATTTAATAATATTATCATGTTGTATAAGTTAAAAGATTCCATTATTCTCCTAATTTTTTCGGTTATTTCAATAAGTACCTCATATCAAAAATAAATAATTATTCCATTCATAATATTTTATAAAAACTCTCCATTGTGTAAAATTGCCATAAAAATTTTATAGAATAGTATAAATAATATTTTTTAGTACATATTTATGATACACGAACATGGATGAAAAAAAATCCCCAGCAAATACATACATATAATCAATCTTAGACATGAATGAGACAGTGAAATTTTCTATTACCTTATGTATGATATCCATTGTATGCATCCAAACATCATGTATAATGACTTATGTAAAGTTAATGAATTATTAAATAATCATATTAATTTTTATGTGATAATATATGATCATATGATCATATGATTCTTAGTAACATATCATTATTACTCATTATTTGGGTATTAACTGTTTCATCAAATATTATGGATTTTTTTAAAATAAGATATTATCATCCTTATTAGGTAATAGTTTTATAATTTATGAAATAAAATTAATATAATATATATCATTTTTATTCATTATATTAATTTATATAATAATTTATTAATTTATATCAACATTAATAATCTACATCACATCGTGCAGATGGTAGAATGTATGTACACATGGGCGACAATATGGTGTCTAAATAACCATAATAATATCACAACATATAAGTGATAATATGTTTTTACTTTTGAATGTACGTAACTCATTAATATAACGTAGAAGAAAATATACTTTTGAACGAATCAAAAGATAAAATTATCTCTTATTCGATGTGCCCCCTCTATATCTCCTCTTCAAGCACTAAAGTTGGTATTTGGAGAAGAGAATAACCTCTATAATGTGAAAAGAAATGTTTAATATAAATATTTGTCGTATATAAAATCATTTATGGCTAAAATTGTAGAAAAGAAGTGAGGGAGAAGTTTCTCATTCATAATTGAGGAGAGGGTAACCTTTTGAATCAAAAACATTTTAATTTAAAAGAAATTAAAAAACCAACTAAAAAATATAAAATTTAATATTTTTTGATTATTAGATAATATAAGGTTGTAATATCATCCACCAATAAATTATATAATTTTTTTTTGTTATTTTAAAATTTATCATTTTTATTAACACTTCGTTATTTTATTTAATTTTAACTATGGTAAGATATATTTCAATATAAAACAGGTGGTATATTTCCTTATTTAATGTAAAATAGACCATAAAAGAATAATTTAGAATATTTTTGAACATATAATAGTTACTATAAATTATTAAAAATGATTTATGATTTTTAAATAATTTAATAATACATTATTCTGTTCAACAATTAATAGTGTCAATACTGACGCTAATGATTTCATTGATTTCTAAAAATATAAATTTAAAAAGGTAAATTTGATAAAAATGTTTATCTTTTTAATAATAGGTCAAGGTAATATATAAAAATCATTGGATATATTTATTTTTCAAAATTATATTTATTTAAATGTTTTTAATAACTTTTATTTGTTTTTTCCCTTAACAAAATAATAACTCTATGAGTTTAGTGTAATAAAACACAACGAAAATAATCCATTGAGAAGGACATTATTACCCTATCTTAACCCTGGATATAAAACATAATACACTTCATGGAAGTATGGGAAAACAAAACATAAGAAAGGGGTGAGCTCAGATGCTCAGTAAGGGTAAATAATTTAGCGAAAGCTATAAACATTTATGGTAAGATGCATAATAAAAATAAAATCATTTTAAACATAAAAATGAACCTATTATGGATAAAATTAATCAAATATTACCATATAAACATGCACATGTATATTATACTAGTTGAATAATCATATGTAATAATTAATTTCATAATAAGGGAATGCATAACACCATACATCATTACCACATAGCCAAGGCCCTGTTCCAAGACTACAAATAAATTATTTTTCAAGGCCTTTTTCTAAAATGGTAGTTTTTCTAATGAGTCCTACCAATGCATCAAAGGACTATAGTGGTCCCCACCCATCACATACTAAGTCCACTTCATTCCTTATCTGAAAATGTTGAAACATAACATAGACATTTTTATTAAAACTAGATTACGAACTATCAATACTTCATCTATAAACCATGAAGGTTATAAAAATATAACATTCATATTCAAAAATTTCTTAACTCATTAAATAAAATATGCATGATTTTTTTATAATAAATTATCATTAATCAAGAAAAATTTCCAGAAAAGGATGATGACATAGTTGAAAATGATCAGTAAAACCTTTTGAGAGAAATATCCCTTTTTGTGAAATCATTTAAAAGTCACACATTTATAAAGGAATCCATTTGAAAGTTATTTTAGAATCATATTATCCCATACCAATTTGAATCATTTGAATGGAAGTAACATTTTAAAATAACCAAGCCCTTATAAATAAATCCTTAAAACCATTTTGAAAACATGGACATTAATATGAATAATGTAGAAGAATAAAATATATAAACATTTTAAATGATTTCTTAGTTAAAGAGTACCTTAAAAAATTAAAATTTCTTTTATAATAAATGGACATGGATAATAAATATGTCCCAAAAAATACTTACACATAAACAATCTCGGATAATAATGATATTGAGGAATTAACCCATACCTTGCACATTCCTTCGGTCGATGGTATGTTTGACCTCTTGTATAATGACCATTGTATGTTATTAAATTATACCATATCCATATTCATATTTATTATATCATACATGATTCATTTATGACTTTATACTACCCATTAAAGAATGATTTCCATGATAAATTAACATTTCCGGTAATAATTGCTTTCTCTATCGTACATGTTTTATCATTTTAATCTTGATTATATCATTTAGAACATGATTTAAATACTTCCAGAATATAGAAAATTATTTATATATGATTAATATTTAGAATATAAATATTTATAATAGATATATATATAAAATGGAAAACACCGTTTATGGATATGGTAGGCCGTACTTTCGCATAAACAATGTTTCCGTTTTCATATCGTGTTGAACGAAAGTAACTGAATAAGATATATATAAGTATATATATATATATATAAATCCAGTAGAATTATTATTTGATATATTAATTATTTATTAATAATATATATTTTTATAATCATCTTTGAAAGGTGAACGTGGAAATGAATCTAATCGCGTCGTGGAGAGGGTAAGTCCTACGTACGCACGAGCGACGATATCATTTCCTTAATGATTAAAAGCTGTGAAATTGGATGGTATATTAATTGTAGAGATAAATTATCAAGATATTTTCATTATTTGTATACATAATACTTACCATTATAACCATTCATATAACTTATTTTTGAATAAAAAATTACACCACTGCGTGGAGATGATAAGTCATACATACGCACGTGTGGTGCCATTATCATTCATAGGTTGTATAGAATAATTAAGATGGTTGTACCATATTAATAACAACATATAATTATGTAGAATTTACAAGAGTTATTTTTTTATTAAAATAAATAAGAAATAGAATGTGAAATAAGAAACGAACATTGAAAGAGGTGATAAAATAATTACCGCTTCTTTGGGAGTTTCCTTTTTATTTGAACATAAGTGCTCTTTAGGTTGGCTTTCTGCTCAGAGGTAGTCCTGTAGGTTTAAGTGATGGAATTGGGGAGGAGATTTGGGTAGGGGTTGTTTGAGCCAAATGGCTTTGGATATGCGATTTTGAGAGAATGGAATGTACCCTTTTATAAGAGAGTTGATGGTCACTTTAGAAAAAGTTTGAAATATTATTTTATTATAAAATCAATTTTGGTTTCTAATGGCCCAAAATTGATTTATTTCATAACTAAGGAAGGTATGGGTCGAACGTATCTCAACCAATAGCTTCTAGACAAGTTCAGGTCACCATATTAACCATATATTTTAGATTTAACTCTTAGTTAAATAGTTTAACTTTTACCATGTCCTCTTGTATTATTATAATAAACGGTTAATAAACTTAATATAAAAGGACAAGTGAACCCCAAGTGGTTAATTATTGATATATATAACCTTATCTACATCCTTCAGCCTATCATTATATTTTTAGAAAAAATATATCAATTAATAATATAATATTTGTTTTAAAAACTCATTTTTGTCAATTTTGACAATATTTGGTATTTCGTTTTTGTTAAAGTCATAAAAACATTATCACTTAAAAAAAATTTATTTAATCAACCAAAAAATGTCATATTAACCTTTAAATTTAGTGGTTGACATCAAAAGCCTCAATTTACATTTAGTTTTATATTTATAATATCAATTATTTTAATCATTCATTTATAAAGTAATTACTGCATCATCATTTTATCATAAATAAATTAAATTATATAATCTCTATAAATTATAAATAAAAATAAATTATGTAGAAATTTTTTTAGCTTTCTAATGAATTTTTATAGTCTAATTTATCTTATGTATAACCATATATTAAAAAAAATTAGTTATTACACTTTGAATTTAACACTTTTAACTATTCTTTAAATAAAATAATAATAAATATCATAATCTAATCTAAGAGGACCAAAAGGATAATATTTTTTTTCCTATGGCTGGTTTTGGTCGAAATACACTTATCCAATAGAATTAGGACATGTGTTCGGGTAATTATAATATCATTTTGACCTTTAATTACCCTATTTTCTTTTAACCGTTGTTAATAAAAGTCAAAAGTTATTCTTCAGAAAAAAAATATTTTCATCTTATTGAAAAACATTTTACTTTCTGATGTGAATCATGTCTCTCACATTTTCTATTCAAAATTCACAGACGATGTAGAATTATATTTAATTCAAATTTGAAAATGTGTCTAGAAGGTGGGTAAAATACGTTAAAAATTTCAATAAGATTTTTTACATCTAATTTTATTATAAAATAACTCCAATTAATTTCATTGAACATATATAAGTATTATATGTCTCTTTTTAATTAAAATAAATTTAAATAAAATAAATTATTATTTAAATAAAAAGTTGGTTTTGAACAATAATGATGGGTTCTTCATTATTCATCAAAAATTGAATGTTTTCAGAAAAATACCAAAAATTAACCCTAAGGTAATATTGATATTATGAATTCAAAAATGAATTCTATATTACCAAATTCAAAACATTTAATATGAATTAATTAATTTAAAATTAATTCTTGTTGTCAAAACCAAAAGGCGGGGATTTTAAAAGTAAAAAGTATCAAAATATTGACATGCTTTTATGTCAAATTTAATTATGAAATTAAGTATAATGATATATATTGTATTAAATATTAAAAATATAATATAAATATACATAAAAAATAAAAATTCATAATTTGACTCTATAAATTATTTCAATTAAAAAAGTTGTTTTAAATTATAATTTAGTATTTATTTCACTATACCTTAAACTATGAAAGTTATCAGAAATGTACTAAACATTCATCCAAACTAAATTTTTATGTATCTATTATAGAGTAGAATTTAATTTCGATAAATTGAATATATAAATGTGTCAGATATTGGTTTTAAAAAGGGTTCTCCCTTAAGAGGCGGTAAAATGGATTTTTTTTAAAAAAAATCTTTTTTTATCTGAAAAAAATGAATTTGTTCTTATATTTTTTCTAAGAAACACATTATATTGATTATAAAATTATATGGAGTATATAAAACTCAAAATTCTGTTATTAATATTCATAACTGATTTTTGAACGGTAAGTCATCGTGCACTCGAACACGATGTTTTGTGTAGTGTAAGTTATTGAATTACTTTAAAGAGATAACATACTATGAAATATTGGGGTGTTACACAAACCACAATGGATCACAAGCATACTTGTACACGTCCACCCACCTAGATACCCAGGTTTCCATTTTGTGCTCAAACAAGTTCCACATTTTAAAAATATCATTTTCATAGGAAGATTCTTTTTCCAAATTGCACACACAAAACAAATAGCCCTCACATACTTCTCTCATTATACCCTTTTACCTTAAATTTTATTTTCTCGCCATACTCACAAGAAACAGCCCACAAACATGTTTTGCATCTACATCACAATATCAGAAATCATCTTGACAAATTATAAAATATTCAAAAAACATTTTACATCATAAATAACAACATTATCTTTAAAAAACGCTTTTTAAGAACATACACCCACAAAAAACAGTACATAAGCATCATTTGCGCCATTTTTGTAACTCATTAAGCCATTTAAAATTTTCATTGAACACTTTCAAGAAGCATGATAGGGTTTTGTGCCTAAAAGCAATTAAATACTCAATTTTAAACCCTAAATCACACAAAGACCCTACCAATGAATAATTTTCAGCCCAATTGACATTTAATAAACCACTTTAATATGTTATAAAATAAACCCAAATATTACCACTAGAGATACGCATGGAAAAACCCCAATTTAAATAAAAAAAATTCAAATATAAAATTAAAAAATTAACCTAATCCATCAGAAAAAGAATTTCAAACCGCACACATCATATTAAGAATATAAAAAGTAATTAAACCTAGCATGTTAACTCATCAAAAAAATACTTACAACTGAAATCACGCACCTTTTGAGTCAAAACCCCCAATTCATTGGGTGAAACTTCACTCGCACCACCGCCGAACTGCGAGGGAGTTAAATCCAACCTAAAACACCAATGTTTTACCAAACAGACACCAAATCAAACCCTAGGTATAAACCCTAAATTCGGTACATTTTAGAGCATCATTAAAGTGGGAGGAGAACCTAAGTAGAAGGAAGGAATGAAGAGAGAAACACTTTCTGGAAGAAATATTGAATAAAATGACCGAAATACACCAGTAGATGAATTTCCAAATATCCAAAAATAAAAGTGAGGTTATAATAACGATAAATAAGACATTTTAGAACTAAAATTGAGGGATTAGAGTATAAATTTAATGAGTAATGAAAGAAACAATTTATCTTTTCAAATCGGGGCGATTTGATAAATCTAGAGCAGTTTCTCAAAAAATTTTGATGCCTATGAGCTCCAAATAAGGGGAGGAGAGAATTGGGGTGTTCCTTGGGTACGTGGGCTAGGTTTAAAGTTATAATCACAAAAAACCCAAAATTTAATGATATATTAAATAATTAAAAAAATGAAAGCAATGAATGGGCTTTCGGGTTGGTCAATACCTTAATAAAAACCCAAATCTATCATGATTATGGATTTATATGAGTTTCAAATTGATATGGTTGTTTTAATATACTAGGGGATTTTAATTGGATATTGTAATGGGTGTCAAATGTTGAAAAATGAATGAGTTATAAAAGAAACAAAATTGGATTTTAAATCTAGAAATGGGCTCACGGTATGGTCCAAATCATGAAAACTCACCCTTTCCACTAAAAATGTATGGGTAACCCCCAAAACAAAGTAATAATGTAAATTAAATACAAAATTACCTTTAAAAGAAGTAAATAATGTGACAAAAAAACTTAAAAATGGGTATTTTATATACAGTGGTTGTAATGTTTTTATTCTTAATACTATTACCAATTTAAATATGTTTAATGATAATTTTGATGAATTAATTTCCATAGTATATTCTAAAGCTATTAAATCATATGGATTTTTAAAAGAAAAATTAATATTATTTCAAACTATTAAATTAATATTAAAATTGATGAAAATATTTTAAACATAATTCAAAATTTGAGATTTTTGAAGGAGTATATTGAGAATTTAATTTCAGAGAATATATACCTAAAAATAACAATGTAACTATTTTGTGGATGTATACTGCTTTTCAATATAGTACTAATTTTTTATAACTTAATTATATCCCTTGTTGATAGTTTTATTATAAATACATATTCAATAATTTAAACTAGATAATCTATTATAAATTTCTATGGGAATTATTCCAATTTTTAAAATCTTGTACCTAGTGAATTTTATGAAGAATTATGATATATTAATTTTATTATTTATATAAAATTTGTAAACGATCATTTTTCTATCAATATTTTTTTATTACTTCATCCTCATATATATAAACATTTTATAGTATGTAAATTTATTTTTATAATTAAATTAAATTAATCTTGAAAAATTATTAAGTACATTGATACATTTGATGCATCAGGCTATCATAAATTAAAAGATACAGACTTTTATTTATATTTTTTACTTGTTTCCAGAATTGAATATATTATTATTTCATTGGATTTTACATCTTTTTAATGATTTATATAGTATCAAATGTATTATAATTTTTTAATCATTGATTTTTATTGAAAAAAGTTTATCTTAATCAACCACAAGGGTTTGAAGATGAAAAATTTATTATTCATGTTATTTAGATATCATTAGATTTTTATTGTCTTAAAAATATCTTATAGATTAGTGTTAATGTTTTTCTTTATTTTTGTAAAATTATTTTTTTAATGGTGAAATAAATCATAATTTCTATATTAAAGATATAATAAAAAATTTAATTATTCAAATTTATACTTATTGTAATGTTTTTCATTAAACTAGTTAATTTATTTTTATTATATTTTTTAATTTAATAACATGTAAATTTGAAATCAATTGAATGGGATATTTATGTTTCCTTTTAGGAAATATAATTTATCATATGAAAGATGTAACATTTAGAAAAACTAATTTTGCTATTGAGTTTGTCAAAATATATTTAATTGATTTTAATTAAAAAAATTAGAAACACTATGAGGATTAACTGTAAATAGGATTTTGATTAATAAAAATAATATATAGATATGAAAATTTATTTATTAATTTTAGGTATTTTATAATACAAGACTAATTGTAGACCTTATATTTTGATTATTGTATATATGTGTGCCAAATTTCCAACTTATCCAAAAAAAATTCAATTAAATTTTGTAAAATTAATAATCAGATATATTTAAGGAACTATAAAATAAATATTATCTTATTCCAAAAAAATATATTTTTAATTAGTTAAATATTAATATTCATATTTTATAGGTTATATAAAAGATTAAAAGAGTATATTATGAATTTTATATTTTTTTGGTGAATTGTATATTTTATTTTATTTTAATTAAGAAATTATTATTTACCTTATGATTTGAAATATGATATAGATGGGGGTGAGTGGGGGGAAATTTAGGAACTAGAAAAAAAACATGTATGATCAAGAGGATCACACACATCATAGAGTAGATAATTTTCCCCATGTTTGGGAGTCCACAATCTAATGTACCCTAGTGAATGATGAATAATCAGAGCCCCATCCGAAATTTGAGTATTAAGAATGGTATTAATCTGAAGAACTATATACTTTTGGAATGAGGAATGGAACAAAATGTGGTGTAGATTTTGGTGATGAACCAAGGAATCAAGGGAAGCGTGAGTAATAGATTAAAGGATAATATTGAGAAAATCTGTTTCATTTTTCTTCAATGAAAAGTCAAAATGTTTTTGTTGTGTTGATGATTAAGTGATGATGCTTGGAGAATATTTAATGATTCATTTCTGGGCATTAGAGTTCATGATTTTACACTTATCCATGTTATGTGTGATAATTTTTTGAAGTGATCATAAATTCGTAAATACTTGTTTAAAAGTAATTTGAGGAAGTGAACAATGTTTACAAAACATGAAGACTTTAAAATATTTATTCATACTATGGAAATTGGTTTTTAAATTTGAAGACCATATAGTAATTATTTTTTATAAATAATTATTTATAGAATAATTAAAAATAAATACAATCATTAATATTTAGAGAATATTATTATTTATTTTGAAAAATATTTTTAGAATCATGTGGTTATTTGTGTTGAAATTTAATGAGAAATTTGAAAAATCTTGGTATGGTCCATTTCATAAGGAGATTACTTCGATGAAAATTAAATAATAGTTCAATCCACCATTGTGTGTGGAGGAGCTCAAAAATGTAGGAGATACATCTCACTTTTTGACATGGTGGCAGAAGGTAGCAATAAATAACATAGGGAATACTGGTATACTCTTACTGATGTAGTGGTGAATATTATGAAAATAAAATATGAAAGGCACAAATGGGGTAATGTCTATCCCTCTTATCCTTGTGGTATTGTGAAGTGTCTAGGTGTCAAACCTAGACCCGTATCTCTGTTTAAATAGAATGAAATAATTTATTAAGTGCTAAAAAATGTTACCAATATTTAAATTAAAAATAAATATCACAAAATTATTATCAACATATAATCTAATATTCAAACCCCACATGAAATATCAATTCACCATAAAATATTTCAAATATCAAATTAATTAAATCATTTTACTTTTTACATTTAAAATTATTAAACTTCATAAGTCACCCATTCCTGATCCTTCATTAATTATTATTAAACATTCCAATTCATGATCTTCTTCACAAAGAAATTTTTCTCTTGTCAATCATGATTTTTATTCATGTGCTATTATGATCAAATAATGATCACATACTCCTTAACCATATACATACAATTGAAATACATTATCCATCATGTAATTGTAAATGGCACAAAATATAATGGGGTATTTTGATAAAGGTTTATATCACTCTTATGGTAAAGGTTTATATGTATTTAAGAGAAAAATAATGCTCAAATGAGGAGGTTTATCTTGTAAATATTATTGCATGAAATCCAAAAGTTAGAGCTCAATGTAATTATCCCCTTCATGATTGACAACTCTAAAATCCCAATATTATATTAATGTTCATTAAATATAAATGATAATTGAATTATATTCCCTTTCATTAATTCCCAATAATCATCTAATTTTTAAAATCAAGATAAATTTTCATTTTTTATTATTATGAAATTTATACATGGAATTAACCTCACATCCACTATATAATGAAATATGAAAAAATTTCATCAGCCTTATTATTGTGATTTCTTATTCAACAAGTAAGAACCAATTACAATATATTTTTCATTTATTGTTTTAATTTTTCTATTTTTTCAATAAGGGTAACTTATAGTATTTCAGTGTATGAACCAAAAAACGTTATCAAAACCCACAAAGCGTACTCCCAAAAATTTAATTTACAATTTAGTGTTTACCATTAACCATTAATTCCCAATCAAAAAAACCAAAACATTCACATATCATGATATATAGTATGAGAATAGTATTAACGCATAAATATGGCTTGAAATATGTATATTTACAAACATGTTCATTTATCATCTTTATGGGATAAAAATGATAATTTTTATAGAAGTCTTAAGGAAATGGGTATATTAATAAAAATGGATCAATCATTTTATTTTTTTAACATTAATTATCTTGGAGAAGTTCAAATTCATAGATAAGATGGTATCATTCCACAAGATCTATCATGAAATATGATCAAGATAAAGTATGAAATATTTGTTCTAGGAATCCCCTCGATAATGAGAAACAAAAAATTCAAAATAACTCAGGCATTAATTATAAAAAATAAATTAAAATGAATTTCATAAATTCAATTAATGAAAAATGATATATAAATTTCCATTACATTAATTGGCTAATTCCCCCATATGATGATTCCTCATTTTAATGGTTATGCCCCAATCTTGTAATAAAATTCTCTAACTTAGTCATTCAAACTCATTATCATTAAAATATAAAACATATAATCACAAAGTTCCAAAGAATCTCATCAATCCTAGATAAGTCATACAATGAAATGATTCAATGAATTAAATTAAAATTCTAGATTAATGATCAAAATAGTTTGTTAGAAACAAAACATATCAAGTTTAGACGATAAACATTAAATGTGAACTCCATTTTCTTGTGAATATTTAGCTCTCTTCCTCCACTATTTGTGACTTACTTGTGAAAACATATTCCAGAGAAGATAATAATTCATTAAAAATCAAGGACCATGTCATTAAAAATAAAAATGATTTAGGGAATGGGGACGCATGCTAAACTAATACCTAATAAAGCATCCAATGTTCCTAAAAATAATGTAAAGGGATATGTAATGGTATGATCCCCAAAGTGGGCCCGATATCTTTACATTATTTAGAAGGTAAGTACAAAATATTATTAGTATTCAGTTGGGGAGTGAGGATTCTTTTATTTGAAGCAACATATATGTATATTTGAATATTCCACGTCTTTTTTTATTGAGTAATCCATCAATAGATTACCCTATACACATACCCTTCACAATTGAGTATAGATTTAATGGTGGGGGTAGGATGAAGTATGAATCAACCTCTATGGTTTCTACTAATGAAACCTTTGCTTCCTTGTCCAGTTCTACAATAATATGGGTTTCATGAATTGTAATATCAAAAGGATAATATTGATTTTCTAGAATGAATATAAACACAAACAATAAAATTAGTAATTCTCCATTTAAAACTAGGAATCATCTATCTTGATTCCCATTGAATGTTAAATAATATCTCTTCAAGGGATTCCTCTATGGTATGATTAAAAAATTCATAGATCATCATGTTTTCTTCAAAAGGTGTATGTACTTCTACATTAACATCCTTTAGGAAAAGACATAAATTGGCCGAATCTAAAAACAAAAAAATATAGGAGTTAATAATAAAATCATATTAAATAAAATAATACATGTTAGAGTTTAACATAGGTTCAAATCCATATGTTTTAAAGGTAACAATATCATTTGAAGTGGAAATTTCTTATTGATGATGGATTTTAGAGGATGGATGTAAATAGTCAGGCTACTCCATATTTTTATCCAACTCCAAAACATGGTGTATTCTTCATCCATGTCTAGAGAAATATGAAATGAAGATATATATTATACATTTTAATTAATGGGGAGATAATATTTTTCCTCATATTCATTTGAGATGTTGTCCAGATCATATTAATCTCCCACACATAGCATAGCAGACAAGTCTTTCACATCATAAATCCTCCTTAGATATTTATGATCAGTTTTAATCTAAATCCATAGACGGTTGGGTTGTGGATGATCTATCCCTTGGGCCTAAAAAAAATAAAGATCCCCTAAAAATATATATATACAAAGGGTACATATTTTTTTTCATCTTAATATTGTTTGGGGTAATCATATGTTTTTCTTCATTCGATAGCTAACAAACTCTATCATTCTATAAAAAATACGAATACAATCATTTAGATCATTATTATCCACTTTTTGTACTTTTTTCTACACCTGGGTGAAATTTTTCTATGTATGAAGGTATGGAATATTTTGATAAATCAAGGAAAAATAAATGTTTTTTTATTTTTTATGCAATAAATAAAATAATTCTACAATGTGAAAAAGAATTAAATGAGATCAACTTATTAAGTCTCTATAACTGATGAATGTTTTAATTCACACCTATCACAGGTCATAGATGAAGAAATAATATAATTTCATAAAATTTCAACACAATTATTGACATGGGTCAGCTCACTTCAAGAACTACACATTTGTTTACTTACCAATTCTAATTCATCTAAATACTTTTATTTTTTTCTTCTTTATTTTTTTCATAAAACAATTATTTTTTTGGGTTTTTATTATTTTATAAAATTCTGATAATAAAAGAAATTATAAATTATAGTGAAAATATAAATAGACTACCGAATTTACATTGCAATTGAGGTTGGTTTCAGGTTCTATCAGTATTCTTCTTTATTGGATAAGATATCGGTTTTATAATTCAATTACCAAATCTCAGACTTTATTTTTAATTATATGTTTATATGTTGTGAAATATATAATTCTAACGAAATATAAAATTATATCCTCATATAATAAATACTGATGACACACCTCAATCAAGTGTGTGACATATTCCAAGACCCAAATCCATCATATGTTTTTTTACCATTGAAAAAATATAATCCATCGTGTGAAGATCTTAGTATTAAATGAAGTGATAGAAATAATTTAAATAAAATAATATATGTATAGAGGAAATTCATGTCATGGTGTAATATTTACACACTCATGTAGGTCACTCACATTTATAAAAACATAAAATGACTCATTAAGAATTTAATTACAGAATTCAAGAACACCGTCACTCTCTAAGACCAATCCTCGATTTGTCCTCCTATTATCTGGGGAAATTTTTTCACATAGTTGAAATAAGGTAAATAAGATAATAAAACTGAAAAAAATAAAATGAAAAATACATCAAATGAAATAAAATATTAGGGATGATCTAGGGGAATAAATTAAAAAATAATAAGGAAAATAATTGACATGGGAGGAAAAAAAGAACAAGTAGAAGAAGGAGAAGACAGTTTATGAAACATGGTGAAGCACTTGAGTGTAACAAAATTAATGAATTAATTACATTAATAAAAATAAATACTAAATAACTACATAATCATAAGCTTTTAAATAAATATTTATAAGAAAATCCTTATCTATCCTCCATCAGTGTAAGGCCTTCTTCTCAGCAATTATGGACACCCCAAGTAGTGGGAATCCCCTATTATATTTTTAGTGAGGGTCATATCTAATTCCACTTTCAATTAAATATTCATTATCTTTTTATGTGTTAAATGTTTCCATTTTCTTAATCATCGAATATCATCATTTAATATGGATATTTTGAATATCAAATTTTAAATCTCAATGGATATCAGTTATTCCCAAATTTACATTGTAGTTGGAATGTGATTTCGTCCCAATGAATGTTGTGCATGAGAAATGAAGGTCATTTTGGGGTCCTCTATGGTGAAATGAAATGGTTGAAATTTTTCTTTCATGGAAGAGATGAAGGGACCCCTCTTTGAGTCATACAATATTCACAATGGATGCATTATTTTAAATGGGATTCATTATAGCCATATTAACTTCCAAAGGACAGCCATGGTCATATTCAGGCTTGGTAATGTCCTTTGGTGGCAGTTAATCTTGAGAAATGGTATAAATGAGAATCTTGAGAAGATACTGAAAGCTTCCACTAAAGTTAAATGACTGCAAAAGGAGGAGATATGTGACTCATTTGTGTATGAGAACTGGGGTAGTCATGTTAAGGAGAAACAATGTATCTTTAATAATTGATGAAAATTATTTCACCACACCCTTAGAAACCATATTTTCAACCCATTGAGGATCTCATTTATAATGAAATCTGGGAAATCATTCCTTCAAAATATCTGTCTTGGGATGGGCTACTAGTTACAAAATATACATTAAAAAATGTGTCATGTGGACCAATTCAGCGCGTGCGAGTTGTGGCCTGCCTATGAATATAGGAAACACTCAATGTTCTATCTCTTCAAATTTCAGTTCATGCAGGCTATCCAAGTTATGTTCTTGGTCAGACGATCCTTTTTTGGTTGGCTAAGTTGCTAGTGGGCCACCAGTTGAGGGCTTTCTATGCATGGCTATAATGTTTCCCTGAAATGTTTTTAATGAATAAAATAAAATTATCAAAAAATATTATTAATTATAATAAAACAAAAAAATCCCATTTTAACTCATTTTAATTTCACAACTAAGTATTTCCCACATTTTTAGTAAAATATATATTAGAAAAAAAAATTTATTTTATTACATTAAATTTTTTAATTTAATAAAAATTATCATAAAATTATGAGTTCTTCGGTGCCTGAGGTTATTGGATGAAATGTATAGCGATCATGGTTTGTTTCTTTAATAAGAACATAACCCTACGACTAATTTTGTTCAGTTCATGGGATGATGATTCGGGTTTTATGGATCCGTAGATGTGTATCATCTGATCTATGGGTCTCAAAATAGTCAGATAGTGAAATATTGAGCACCCATTATTAAGATGTAAATTGTGGTGTTCCTTGGGTGTTACATTGGTGAATGTGAGGTAACTTTAGGTGGTTGAGAACAACAAGATGATGAATATTATGGTTTAAAACATGGAATAACATGGGGTGCTGGTGCATGGTATCAAAATAAAGGTCTGGGTTAGAGGATGTTGAGTTCTAATCTCTATTAAGATTAGAGAATAATTTAACTTTTTTTCCATGAATTTAGTTAAAGAAATACATATTTACGAAATTTTAGCTGGCGGAATACATCCATGTAATGAAGCATGGAATAGGTGATCTACCAAATTTTGAAGAGGAGTATCAAGTGTACTCCCATTAATGTAATGATGTACTCTATTGGAGCACAAATAGTGTATTAATAATGTGAGTTTGTTTTGTATGTGATGTGACTCATGGGGATATTACAAAATTGGTTTGTGACGGAATGTATACCAGCTTTGATTTAATGGATAAAGTAAATGTGCATTGGTGAATGTGGTGCATAGAAATTTTCAAGTCATTGATCAGTCGTAAGTGAGTTATGGAATAATGACCTTGAGGAGGTGTCGTGGGAATGAATGATTGAGGATATAGTGAAAATGTTATTTTTGATCTAAAAGTTTTGATATGGTTGATTTGAGTGATAAATCATAGTCAGGCCTTCAAATAATGGTGGGCATGGTTCGAGAGGAGTGGAAAATGTGTGGTAAATATGAGAATAATTGGGGTCGGTGTTCAAGGATAATTATAAGGAAGAAAATATATTGAGGATACCACCATATGTTTTTCATGGTGTGAACCTCACATGAATGAGTCTTAGTGGGAATGGTGGACAGATTTCCATGAGCTATAAGGGAATTGTGTGGATGTTGGAGAAATAATATTGTGTGAGATAGATGGAAAACAACCACACATTGTGTTTCATGAAATAATTTTTATTGGACATATTATCAAGGTGTTTAATAAGTGATATAACAATAATGACACCGTTGAAAGGGATATTTTTTGTGGTCTTGTGTGTTTGGGATCCTCATATGAGTAGTGTTATTGGAGTATAGGACTGGTATTGGGAGTTTCATGATGTCATCGGATTTTTTTCCTTGTGTGCATAAATTGTAACATGGGTTCCCTATAGAATGGTAGGTTCTTTCCTATGTCTTGTGGGTTTTAAATTTTGAGTCGATTTTTTAGGCTCGGGATTATATTTCATGATTCAATAATATTTTTATATGGTGGTACTTTGGTGATTTGGTGAGACCATTGTGAATAGTGTTGGTACTCAATGTGTTGATGGTGGAATAACATTGAGTGTCATAATAGAAATTTTACTATTCTTTGTAGGATCACTAAATATCTCTAGAGATAAATATATTGCAGTCTGGACATTTAATGGACCGTTTTTTCGGAAACCAACAATATTTCTAGAGGTATTTCCATATGGGGGTCCAAATTTATATTTTACATGTGATTCAATGTATTGGGTTATGGCCGCATCAACCATGTCCCTTTGGATTCAATTCACACTATTTTTTTTGACTTTTCGTTTTAATGGAAAGGAAATTAGTTCATGTTCTGGTTGGATGGGGTAGGAATTTCCATTATGGATATAATTATGGGAAGTGAGATTGATATATTAATTTACCAAAATTCATATATGTTGAGATACATTTCATCATGAACCCTATTTTTTAAATTGAATGACCATTCAGGATACCCACCAGTAGTCAAATTCTAAGGGAGATAGGTTTGGAGGATATGAATTAGACTTGTGAGGTAAGTCCTATACTGGGTAGCATGATGGTATGGATAATTTAACATGATGATGACATTAGAATCAAATATTGTAGTATCCCCCAATTGATCTATGAGAAAGGTGTCATTTGATCATGATCAGCTGGAATTATGTATTCTTTTAGAGCTATATTTTGGGATCATGATCAGTGTTTGAAAAATAAATGGTGTTCATTCAATGGGAGTTTATCATTGTAGTTAGCTATGTAGTGCAATAACATGACCACTAGGACTTCTTTGTTATGAGATGTGATATTTCAAGGAGGTTTCAAGGTCAAGTAGTATTAACGGAATTAATATCATGGTGAAAGTATTTTATTTTCCAAATAGTGGATTTGATAGATTTTTCGTCATCAATGAGAATCAAATTTAAATGGTTATAAACTCATAAAAAGTATATTTTAAATTTGTAATGTGAGTTATAGGGGTCATGGAGGAATTCAAATGGAATAGGAGGAGACCGGGCAGATAAACTATCTACTATAGTGACACTTGCTAGCTAGTGGTGTGGTAGTGGCTAGCTAGTGGGATGCTAGTGCCTTGTCGTTGGGGTTCTACCAGTGAATCGGTTGAACCCTTGGAATTTTTTTTAAAAAAGAATCATCATCATTTAACTTTGGGAAACCCCCTCTCTACCATTGATGTATCAGTTGTCTAAGTTACTGAATGTTGAAGAATAATGTAATTGATTTCCATGGGGTAATATTATTATGATTATTGGATGAGAACCCAGGAATTGGATTGATTACACGAGGTGAAGAATCATGGGTCTGGACATGGATTCTGGTCACGATAGCTACACTAATTTATTTGACTATTAATTCCTTTTATTTAATTGATAGAATTCTAAGGATATGATTATTTTATTCTATTAGATGAAACCGAGAGAAATACCAGTGATGGATTCTTGAGATTTTGAATTTACTTTGTTTGAGTGGAATTATTTATAGAGGCATAATGAGTTACCTATTCTTTTATGACCATGTTTTACTTTGTTACATACCTTGGATCTATTATGAGTTACAATATCAGTAATAAAAATCATAGATATTACAATTATAGTTGACAAAGCTATATGTTTAAATTTTATGTCACGGTAATTCATTACCATTCATAATTATTTTAAAAGATTTTTATTTAAAATATAAAAGTATTGAATTGTTAGAAATCCAAATAGTAATTATTTTTTATATAACTCCACAATAAATTATATCATGGATTTTCAATTCAGGTGACTCATTAGTGGAGGCCTACAAGCTATTACTCACACCATGTTCATATCCCCTGGGTACTTGGGTACCCCGAGAAGAAGACAATATTGATGGAGGATCAGGTTAGAAAAACCCTTGAGTTTTTTTTATTTTTTGATATTTTATATAGAAATATAAGAGTATAGTATGGATTTTTAGATTGTTAAAGACTATATAATAGATCAAGAATGATTATTTGATTTTACGTTTTTAATTCTATTGTGCCTCTGCATATAATCCATCATTTGGGGATCAATTATGAGAAGTTTGACATTAATTATTTTTATAGAATTTGATATTTTCGTTATTTTCATGATTTTCTATTTCTTATCTATGATATCTATGTGACTTGGTATAATATTGTTATTAGTTTTACTATTGGGATAATCTAAAATATAGTTATAATCTCCCAACCATTCCCACATAGATCCAAGATGCTAGTCAAAAACCTTCAGCGTATGTGGAGGCATAATTGAAACCACGATCCATACTGGTTGGGATCATTGAATTATTGGATTATGGGCTGGGGTGTCAGTATATGAACCTTTTAAATCGAAATAGGAACAGAAAATCAAACATGTCTCGATGAAACAATATTGATAAGAAGAACCCTTACATCATTGGTAATCACAGAATCAAAATTGAGTGAATGTGGGGAATGTATATGTATTTTTAAATCCATATGTTTTTATAAAAAAACATAATATAAAACCATGGATATTATATAAAGAACAAAATTGAAAAATGTGGTGAATATGGAATCTTTCTAAAAAAAATTGAAGTGAGTTTCGAAACTCATAAGTTTTGTTATACTATATTAATAAGTTCTCTAGACTCTAATAAATTTTTTTTAAATTATTATATATATATATAATATTAATTCATAAAATATCATATATGATATATTTATTTAATTTTAACAACATTTTATTAATAATTCTCTAATATTGTGATCATTTCATGTGTGGACAACTTCATTTTCCAAGAATATTTTATTTCCAAAATTCCAATATTTAAACATCAATGATGGTTCAATCATCTCCTAAATATTAATAATGACAACATTATATTATTTTTTTCATAAAATTTTATAATAATTAAAATAAAGTGTTGATGAAAGATGAATTATATCATTTCATAGAGTTGGTAATGTGTACGTACACACGAGTGATGTATGTAATTTTCAATGGATGTAAAATAAATAATTTTAATGATAATTAACATACCTATAATAATTATTATGTCATAAAATTATTATTTATCCATTAAATGTATCTTTATTTACATATATGTAAATTAGAAGTGGAATATTAATTACATCACTTACTAAAGGTGACAATCATAATATATGCATGAGGGACGTTATCATTTTCAACATATCTTATTATAAGAAGGTAGACTTGAAATTTTTATTCAAAAATTAAAATAACATAATGAATATTAATTTTTATTTATAAATCCATCATAATAATCATCCATTAATTATAATGATGGAAATGAATCATATCGTAACGTGGAGGAAGTAGTCCACGCGTACAGAACAACAATACATTCATTTCCCATTTGACTAGAAATAGGTGGAAAATGGGTGTTTAACCATTATAATAACATATTAGTTTATTATTGGTACTAGATTCTTCATATTTGATATTTTAAATATTTTTATTGAATGTGGAAGAATAAATAATTTTCAAATATCTCGTTTAGGATTTATAACTCTTATTTGAGAGACCTCCTATATATTACACCTTAATGCATAATATATTAAAATTAATAGAAAACATGACGGATTCTTGTATGAATCATAAATTCTAGATCAACCACAAGACTCATAACCCTAAATATGGATTTATGATGAAGCCACTAATTCAACCACATTCAGTTTGATCTTCTATAGTTTGTACCTTAATTTGGTAAAAACTGATTTCTCATAATGTGTACCTGATTGGGGTATAGATTTGAGTGTGAACTCATATAATGATCCATGATAATTATTTATAAGCCTAAAAATATATTTTTTAAATTAATACTGTTACTCATGGACTGTGAGAATATTTATTTTTTACTTGATTTTATATACCATGGATTATAGATTTGTTATATTCAAGCTAGATATTTTGTATAAATATTGTTTATAAAATATTCATTAACACTATTTGAAAATATCTTCCATATGTTATATTTGAATGAATATTTTTTTAAATTAGGTATATTCATTTCAATGACTTATTTTTTATAAATTGAAATGATAAATGGTTTATTATTGTCGAATTTATTATGGAATCCTTTGTGGAATCCTATTGTGATCTTTTTTGACACCAATACATTTTCTTTAGGAATTTGTAGATTATAATATACCCATTCAACAAAAATGGAATTCTACACTTGTATGTTTTTGGTGTACTTGTTATTTCATACATGTAGTGACAAAGGTGACTAGTGGAGAAGTGATCTACCTTATATATGGGTATTCTGAGCCTTGGTTTAAGAAATGGCATGTTTTTATGTTTATTTCTATATTGATATTTGTTTTACCTATTCAATTATATCTATTTCCCTATTAAGAGTTCTGGTATACTATATTCTATCATTTATCTTTTTATTGGAAAAAGACATTAAATTTTTATTTTTATATCATTCCATGTGCTAGTGAAAAACCCTAGAGATCATGAATTACCTTTTACGATATCTTTGGATTGGATTAGGTAGCATTATACTAAGATATTCATTCTTCTTCATAAAAATTTCGTATCAGATTTCATTTTTACCTACTTTATTTTATTTTGGTATGTATTCTAGGTTTCCCTAATATAGATGATATTTAATATTTAGGCCTTAAGATCTTGTTTTGATTGAGGTCTTTGTTTGATCTCATCTTAACGAGCCTTATGATACCATGGGTGTTTGGGAAAAGTGTCTTTGAGGAATAATTTTATCTGATTGTATTCAATTTATAACCTTTGTTCCGAGTTTATTAAAATATAAATCTTTAATTCTATTGATGGAATTTATTTTCTGATATCCTTTTTTTTGGGTTAATGATCTTTGAATATTTTTTGATTATTTTGTATTTTTTTTAATAATGTGTAACATCATCACTCTAAGTGGATTTTTTATTAGGATATAGGAGGAAGATGTTGGTGAATCAAAGTAGAAAATCATCTATTGTACTAGAATGTTTTTCATATAATTTTTATTTTTGTCTTCTATCTTGGAAAGGTACCTGCATCCATTCCCATCTAGGATCTGATAGAGGAACATCAAATAGATAAATCTCATAAACATGATAAATATTTTCTTCATTATATGGAATCATATTTTCATGTATCTAATGATCATCAAGTGGTTATGGATTATTATAATAACATTAATCTCATATATGAGTTCTTATAAACTCCAAAATCTAAAAATTTGAATTACACTACCTTTATGCTAGAAGGGGTAAAAAGAGAAAGTGTGATTCAATTTTAATAGTGAATAAAAAATAGGTCTTTTCAATTGTATGAATTTATACATATTTCCAATAATTAGTTTTTTATATATTACATGTTCTAGGTGAAATATATGGAGTTTCTCACCCTCTAACATGTTTAAAAGACTATTACACAGTATGCGAACTATTTTTCTGATCATGTTATGGTTTTCTCAATTTATTATAAAAAATAGGAAACAGAATGATCTAATATTTGATATGGGCCTTTGATCTGAAATTTAATCCCTATTTTTATGTTGATAATATCCTATAATATGAAAGTTCTTGAAATACTATTATTCTTTGACCATGGACTAGAAGGTATGTCAAGGTTAATAAGAGTTCACTTTTTTGAGTGGTAGTTTTATTAATACCTTTAATGGAAAAGAATTCATGATCGGTCTCATGGTGTCTCTTGAATTTAGTCTTCATAAAAGCCTCATGTAGTGCCTACTTTATTCCCTTATCCTTTTTTAGTTTTTGCATAGTTATTAATTCAAAATAGTTTTTCACTAAGGAAACCATGATTCATAGTTCATGCATAATCTCTGATCACCTGAATATGTTTTTTCCTTATTTTTATTATCCTCACTATTTCATGAGAAAATCTTCTCCAAAATGTACAATGGTGTAATCACATTATTCTTGAACTAAATGATTCCAGCCAAAGTCATCTATAATGATTCTTATTCGCATTATGGAAGAGTATCTAGAGGATGTTGTTGTGGGTCCAACAAAAATGCGACATTCTATCACAATAGATTCATCTTCTCTAACTGATTTATTTGATACCAGTGTATCTCACTCATTTATATCGGAATATATTGTGTGACTATTACATATTTCATTATATCTATTGTATTATTTTTTTGGTTATTACTACACCCCTCGAAACTAAGGGAGACTATGGTCTCTTTTTCCAATAAGGTTTCTCCCTCTATTATAGAGTGATATTACCTATAATTTTATCTTTCTCAAATAGAAACCAATAGGTTTAATTATTATGATGAATTACCAAATTCTTTGTATAGGCTTGTATTGATAAATATTTTTTGTAGGACTAATTTAATGAACCCAATGGCAGGGTCTATGTTTGTAAATAGAATTAGGCCCAATGGGAAGTAGAACTATGCCATATGTATTAAAATTTTGAAGGGTAATATCTATTTTTTATTTTCACTTTGAGAGGAAATCATTGAGAGGTGATCTCCCTCCAGTTTCTTTCGAGTTTCTTGATGAGTTTCAATTTGATTTCCCTAGCTTACCACCAATTAGAGAGGTGTAGTTCTCCATTCAATTATTACCTAATATTTAGACTGATTATAATCATTATTATTATAATAACCCAACAGAACAAAATTATTTGAAAACATAGTTAAATTGCTAGATAAAGGCATTATACAACATATTGTTTCACCCTAGGCGGTTCCAATTCTGTTTGAAATAAATGTCAATGGGTCTCTTTGACATTATTTTAATTACCAATAACATATTTTGGTCACTATAATGAATAAATGTATTTCTCCACCGATTGATGATGTTTTTTGATTAGCTGAAAGGGGTGATGTGGTTCTCAATGATTGGTCATTAATTTAGTTACCATGATTTGAGTATTATAGAATCAAAAATCGAGAATACCAACTTCCTGATTTTGTATGACCGATGAGAAGTTATTATTTTTGATTCAATATAACATTTGAGGAAAAAGTGGGAAATAAAAAATAAAATCATGGAAGAAATAATCCATATCAAGACAACATGAAATACCCACCCTGTAACGCCCCGACCCCAGTTAACAGATTCGATGCATTATTACATAACATTGCATGGTCACAAGAAAGATCAAATCTCGAAAGACGGATTAGTTTAGTAGCCTTGGAATAACTAGATACATTAATAAAGTTTACATTACATCATAAAATGAAAACTACAACAATATAGTCTATATAGTCTACACTCTTATCCCCTCATAATATCCTTGCAGGTCATTCATAAATTACTTCTTTACATACTGGGAAAAATAAAACATAGAAAATGGGTGATCTCAAATGCCCAGTAAGGATAACACTATAGAGGAAACTTTCATAATTAAGAATAAACATTTAAGGAAATTTATAACTAAAACAAAAGAATTTTAAACTTGAACTTCAACATATTATGGAAAAAATAAAATGAAATAATGCCATTTACTTATTCACATGGATATTCTACTAATCTAATAATCACATGAAATATCAATAACCACTTTCATAATGATGGAATGCATAATGCCAAACTATCATAACCACATAACCAAGGCCTTGTGCCAAGACTACAAATAAGATTTTGTCAAGGCCTTGTGCCAAGACACTAGTTTGTCTCATGAGACCTGACGATGCATCGAGGAGCTATAGCGGGATCCACCCATCACTTATTAAGTTCAATGCATTCCCATATGAAAATGTTCAAACATAACATAAACATTCGTATTAAAACTAGCATACGAAATGTAAATACTTCATCCATAAACCACAAATGGTATAATAATAACACATCCACAGTAAAACACATCACAAAAACATCAAAACAATATGGATGTTTTTATCATAACAAATCAACTTCAAATAAACTTAAAATCCATCAAAGGATGTTGACCTAGATGAAATCAAAACTTTTTGAGAGAAATATCTCTTTTTTTAATCATTAAAAAGTCACACATTTATTAAAGAAGTAATTTAAAAGATATTTTTGAATTAAAGTTTCCCATACCACTTCGAAAATATTGAAAATAAATATCATTTAAAAACATTCATGTCAATATAAATAAATCCTTAAAATAATTTTTGAAAACATGGACATTAATTAAAAAGATTTAGAAACATAAATCATTAAAACATTTAAAATTCTGATTTTGATAAAGAGTACCTTTCATAAATTCTTAAAATATTCATTTTGAGATCATTTAAAAGTTACATAATTATAAAATAAAACATTTACCTTAAAAATATCATTATAATCTTGTAAGGGAATCTTCGAAAATTTTATAACGTTGGAAAATAGCTGCACCCCCCTTATAAGTTAAAAAAACATTCTTTCCTTAATTCTGTTGAAAAGGTTACAAAGTACCTTGTTTGGAAAACGACGGAAAGATTCCTTTATAAACATCATATAAAAAGTCAAACAAGGGTATAAATTTCTTTAACCCCTATTCTGTAAAATAGTAAGAATGTTTTTAAATACACTTTCAAGAAACATGGATGTGGATGATAACGAGGTCCTAGTAGATAATTACGTATAAAGAACCTCAGATAATGAATAGATTGTGAAATAACCCTTACCCTGTAATTTTCCTTGGTTGGGGGTAGGTTAACCTCCTGTATAATGGTGAAATAATTATTTTTAAATTATACAAGAATCATATACATTATTATGTTATCATATATGATGTTTTAACATTTCTTTGTTAATAAGATCTTAGTATTATCGTCGGTTCGGGTGTTAACTTACTCATTTTATTTTATATGATTTGTTACATAAGCCATGTTTGTCATGGATAGGTTGTATCTTATTCATATATAGAATGATATTAGGTATTTAAACATTATTTTTAAATCATCAAATGATAATTATACTTGAATGTATACGATGGATAATGAATCTCATCGCGTTCATGGAGACGGTAGTCGGTACGTACACACGAGCGACAATATCATTCTTTTAATATTAAAATAATATTTAACTGGACGGTATATCTTATATAAAGAATCATTATCATGTTATATTTATTATTTACATGAATTAAACATCATTATTATACCCATCCAAATAATAATATATTGAATAACAATTACACCACGACGTGGTGACGGTAAGCCGCACGTACGCACGTATGGTGACATGTCATTCAAAGGATGGATAGAATACTGAATATGGTTGTACCATATTTATAATAATATTACAGTATATATGAGATAATTGATTCATTATTTTAGAATGATAATAATAAATAATGAAGAAGTTGAAAAGAAATGAATTTGAAAAAGGGTGGTGAAAACATTACCTCTTCTTCGGCTTCTTCCTTTTGATTTGATCAAAAGGGATCCTTATGTTGGCTTTCTGATCAAACTAAGGCCTCTAGGTTGTAGTGAGGGATGTTGAGAGAGTATGTGGGTAGGGTTTGTCCGATCCAAAAGGCTTTGAAGGTGTGAATTAATGAGAAGGGGGGTACCCTTTTATAAGAGGGGTGAGGGGAACCTTTGGAAATGATATAAATATTATTTTATAATAAATTCATATTCCATTTCTAATAGCTCCAAAGTGGATTATTTAAAGGTTAAGGTGGGGATGGGTCGAACACCACTAAACCAATAGAATTTAGACAGGTTTGGTTCTTTATATTAACCTTATATTTAAGTATTAACTCTAAGTTAATTAGTTTCACTTTTACAATGTCTTGTTGTATTTTTATATTATATGGTTAATAAACGTACTATATACATCCAAGAAACCACAAAGTGGTCCATTAATGATACACCTATCATGATATATGTGTCTTGGCCGAACATTGATTTTTAGGAATTTAATATCAATTAATAATATAATATTTGTTTTAAAAACACTTTTATGTCAATTTTGACACTATTCAATAATTGATTTTTTTAAAACTCATAATAGAATTATTACTTAGAAAAACTTTAATTGAATCAATAATAACATGACATATTAACCTAAAAAATTATTTCAATTTATTAAAAGACTCAAATTACATTTATTTGGGTATTTATAATATCAATTATTCTAATTTTTCATTAATTAGGTAATTACTCCATCACAATTGTGTCATAAATAAATTAAATTATTTAATGTCTAAAATTTATAAATAAAATACCGTCATGTAGGAAATCGTTTTAGATTTATAATGAATATTTAAAATCGAATTTATCTTATGTATAAACCTATATTAAAAATGTTTTAGTAAATAAACTTTTATTTTAACTCTTTTAACTGTTCTTTGAATTAAATAATAACTAATGTCCTAATCTAATACAAGTGGACCTAAATGAAAATATTCTACTCCTAAGGTTGTTTTTGGTCCAGATACACTTGTCCAATAGAATTAGTACATGTTTTATGGTAATATAAATATCATTTTTACCCTTAATTACCCTATTCACTTTTAACCGTGGTGAATAAAAGTAAAATATTAATATTCACCAAAAATTATTTTCATCTCATTGAACCACATTTTACTCCTTGATATTAACCGTGTCTCTAAGATTTTCTAAATTACCCTCAATGAAGTGGTAAAATTATGTTCTATGAAAAATTCAATTTTGTTTAACTACCATTTTGTGGTTTCACTATTCATCAAAAAATGAAAGTTTCCGGAAAAATACAAAAAATTAGGACTAAGCTATATTTGATATTATGAATTCAAAAATTATTTCTATTTTACCAAATTCAAAACATATCAGTTGAATTAATTAATTTAAAAATTATTTTCCATCGTCAAAACAAATAGCGTGTTTTAAAGAGATAATAACTATAAAAAGATTGACACTTGTTTATATCCTGTTTAATTATAAAATTATGTACAATGAACAACATTGTATTAAATGGTAAAATTATATTTCAAATATACATTAAAACCACTCAAATTCATAATTTATCAATATAAATTATTTCGATTAAAAAAGATGTTTTAAATTAAAATTTAGTAATTTTCACTATTAATCAAAATATAAATGTTATCCGAAAAGTTCCAAAATTTCACCTTAGGCTAAATTAGATACTCCAAATACAAAAATGAAGTTCATTTTGAGAGATAAAATTTATAAAATTTCAAAATGTATGTATTACTATTCATAACAGTTAGTTTGATTGGTTGTTGTGTGTGTTAGAACTCGAAGTTACGTCCAACACACGCTACTGTATTGTTCAATAGAAAGCGTACCATGGAAGATTGGGATGTTTCATTGTAAATTTTTGATGTACCCATTCTTAAAAGTAAATTTATTCAGTCAAATTGAATATATAAAAGTTTAAAATATTGGATTTAAAAAGGGTTCACTATTAAAAGTTGGTAAAAGTGCAATACTGAAAATGAATTTGTTCTTACATTATGTCTAAGAAACTCATTATATGGATTCTAAAATAATAAATATTATATAAAGTATAAAATTTAGTTAATAATATTCATAACCTCTTTTGAACGACTTGTTTGGTAAGTCATGGTTTGCTTGAACTTGGTGTTGTGTGTAGTGAAAGTTATTGAATTATTTTGAAGAAATAACACACTATGAAATATTGGGTTGTTACATTCTCCCCTCCTTCAAAAAATTGTGTCCTCGCAATTTGAAATTTTTCTTCGAAAATAAAAGGTTTAATATATAAAATATCTTTGTGGGAAAACCCACATCGGAAATTGGGTTAATAAAATTTAGTCTTGATAAGAGGAAAAGAGAAATGAAAGGGTCACCACCAAATTATGATCTCTATTCAGAGGACATTAGTGGAAATTATAGACATATAATTGGAGGAAAAACATAAATATTTATAGGTAGTTATTGAGGTCATCAATCACAAACAAGTGTAAAATTGAGGCCCTTAAATTCGTCAATATATGATGATTTAAAATACCATCGGTTCAACAGTACATATGGTATTTGGTTAACACATTTTGTTTTGTTTCAAGATCCCCTCACTAAAGTATACGAATTAATTTCTTCATTGAATAAGAGAAGAATAAAAATATATACTTGACAAGTATTGTCTCATCCTTTAACTAAGTTCTACCACAAACTCATCTTTCACTCTAATAGATAATAGAACTTAAAAGTAATATTCTATTTATCCTATTCGTATAGGGTTAAAAAGTGAATTAATAAATCATCTAGCAGAACCATTAAAAAATGACATTATTCAATACAGTACATCATTTGGGTCAGTGGTAGGTGAAAGACCCTTGTCGCCCTTCGGTTGTGGGTTCAAGTATTGCGGCCTTCCCGGACGTGATGGGTTGCCGCCCGACATCCGAGTTGTCATTTTTATGGCTATCCAAAATAATCCAAACTAGAACTATCAAAAATACTTCAGTCCAAAATTTATATGGGAGGTAAACACAATGAATATATTTTTTACCGCGTAATAACATGTGAAAACTTTCATCATGTATTCTTTTAAAACACTGCAACATCCTGAATTACCATAAAACCTTATTGATTTCATTCATGATCCCTTATTCTTTAAAGAATAATAGATATACTCCTTCAATACAAATTTTTTTTAAACCCCAACAATGATGGAATATACAAATCAATAAATCAGTTTCAAGGTAGTCAATAATATCCAATATAATTTATCCAAATAAATCTTGTATTATTCTAAAATCACTACCTTGGTATCAGAACAATATTATGGTTTATCTTTCTCTCAACCATATATTTTTCAAAAATTTAAAATGCTATTGAGTCACTTTTCATTGTTCCACACAATCTCAAGGCCTTAATGAAATAGTACTTTCGTACAATCCTTATATACTCCATAATTATTATAACAAGTACATTGTTGATACAACACACAAATTACATAATCAACATAAGAACTCTAATCATTCCTCTTCATCTCTGGTAGTACCAGAACTTGATTATTATCCAATAACAACATTTGCGGCATAGTCTGATGACTGGGACATAAGTTCGCGTAGTGTCCAAACTCCTTGCAAATGAAGCATTGTACATTTGAAACCATTTTCTTACCCTTGCAGTCACGTACTTTGTGCCCTTTTCCTCCTCACTTATAACAAACTCCCATTCCTTTCACGCAAGTTCCAGGGTTTTTCTTCCCACAGTTATCACATATTGGAAAATTCTTCTTTTCTCTCTTCCCATTATCCATATTTCTCTCTTCCATCCTTTTCTTATCTTGCTTCCTTTCAAAGCCATAGGACTGAGTAAACTCTTTACTTATCTTATCAACACATGATATTATTTCTTCATATGATGATAATACATGGGAGAATATTTCTCTTATAAATTCTAGATTAAGACCATGAATGATATGATCCTTCTTTCTCTTGGGATCATGTCCATTGCTGGAGTTCTCATTCCTTCTGCTGGGAACCATTTCTAAACAATGGAATACACTAAATTAGTTTATGAATAACAATAACTAATCCCAAACTTGTAAAACACATAAAATAAATTAAATAGTTTATGGATAGAATCCATAATCATTAAAATGTCTCCTTTGAGGATGTATATACTCATAAACCATTCATAATGGTTTGTAAAGAAAATGACAATTATCTTAAGCATATACCCTGGGAGTGTCGTAACCAAGAGTGCAGCAAGGCCCGTTCTAGTGCACCAGTTCCTGTTCGAGTCTAGCTCAAAGCGGTGTTTTTGGGTTTTACCCCTTGGTACATCTGTGCCAGAGCCGCCTCTACCTACTCGTATCCAGACTGGGATGTATTGCTCGGAAAACTCAAAAAATCTCTATAATACAAAATTCTATGAAGTGCTTCTATACTAATCCTCAAATTTCATCTTCGGTCTACGTGCTCTAATCATAGTTTATCTAAATCTAGCTTCCAAGGATTATACTAAACATCCTTTGATACCAACTATAATTCCCCGACCCCAGTTACCTAGAGTCGGTGCATTATTACATAACATTGGCATGATCACAAGAAAGATAAAATCTCGAAAGACCAATTAGTTTAGTATCCTTGGAATAACCAGATTCATTAATAAAGTTTACATTACATCATAAAATTAAAACTACAACAATATAGTCTCCACAATCTACACTCATATCCCCTCATACTATCCCTGCAGGTCATTCATAAATTACTTCTTCACGTCAAGGAAAAAAAACATAGAAAATGGGTGAGCTCAAATTTTCAGTAAGGATAACACTATAGCCGAAACTTTCATAACTAATAAAAAACATTTAAGGGAATGTATAACTAAATCAAAATCCTTTTAAACTTGAACTTCAACATAGTATTGCAAAAATAAAATGAAATAATTCCATTTACTTATTCACATAGATATTCTACTAATCGAATAATCACATGCAATATCAATAACCACTTTCATAATGATGGAATGCATAATTCTAGACTATCATAACCACATAGCAAAGGCCTCGTGCCAAGACTACAAATAAGATTTTGTAAAGGCCTTGTGCCAAGACACTAGTTTGTCTCATGAGACCTACCGATGCATCGAAGAGCTATAGCGGGCTCCAACCGTCACTTATTAAGTCCAATGCATTCCCATATGAAAAGGTTCAAACATAACATAAACATTCATATTAAAACTAGCATACGAAATGTAAATACTTCATCCATAAACCACGAATGGTATAAGAATAACACATCCACAATCAAACACATCAAAAAAACTTCAAAACAATATGGATGTTTTTTATCATAACAATCCAACTTCAAATAAACTTAAAATCCATCAAAGGATGATGACATAGATGAAATAAAAACTTTTTGAGAGAAATATCTCTTTTTTTGAAATCATTCAAAAGTCACACATTTATTAAGGATGTAATTTAAAAGATATTTTTGAATAAAAGTGTCCCATACCACTTCAAAATTTTTGAAAAGAAATATCATTTCAAAAAATTCATGTCCACATAAATAAATCATTAAAATCATTTTGTAAACATGGACATTAATTAAAAATATTTAGAAAGATAAATCTTTAAAACATTTAATATTCTGATTTTGATAAAGAGTTCCTTTCAGAAATAATTAAAATATTCATTTTGAAATCATTTAAAAGTCATATAATTATAAAATAAAACATTTACCTTGAAAATATCCTTATTAGATTGTAAGGGAAGCTTCAAAAATTTTATAACGGCGGAAAATAGCCGCACCCGCCGTAAAAGATTTAAAAAAACAATCTTACCTTTATTCCGTTGAAAAGGTTAAAAAGGACCTTGCTTGGAAAACGACGGAAAGATTCAATTATAAACTTCATATAAAAAGTCAAACAAGGATATAAATGAAATTAACCCCTATTCTATAAAATAGTAAGAAAGTTTTGAAATACACTTTCAAGAAAAATGGATGTGGATGATAAAGAGGTCCGAGTAGATAATTACGTATAAACAACCATGGATAATGAAGAGATTAAGAAATAACCCTTACCTTGTACTTTTCCTTGGTTGGGGGTAGGTTAAACTCCTGTATAATGGTGAAATAATTGTTATTAAATTATACAAGAATCATATACATTATTATGTAATCATATATGATCTTTTAACATTGATTTGTTAATAATATCTTAGTATTATCGTAGTTTCGGATGTTAACTTACTCATTATCTTTTATATGGTTTGTTACGTAAGCCATGTTTTTCATGGATAGGTTGTATCTTTTTCATATCAAGAATGATATCAAGTCTTTCAACATTATTTTTAAATCATCAAATGATAATTCTACTTGAATGGATACGATGGAGAATGAATCTCATCGCGTTCGTGGAGACGGTAGTCCGTACGTACGCTCGAGCGACAATATCATTCTTTTGATATTAAAATAATACTTAATTGGATGGTATATCTTATATAAAGAATCATTATCATGTTATATTTATTATATAAATGAATTAAACATCATTATTATAACGATCCAAATAATAATATAATGAATAACAATTACACCACGACGTGGAGACGGTAAGCCGTACGTACGCACGTATGGTGACATGTCATTCAAAGGATGGATAGAATAATGAATATGGTTGTAAAATATTTATAATAATATTACAGTATACAGGAGATACTAGATTAATTATTTTAGAATGATAATAATAAATAAAGAAGAAGTTTAAGAAGAAATGAATTTGAAAAAAGGTGGTGAAAAAATTACCTCTTCTTCGGGTACTTCAATTTAATTTTAACAAAAGGGCTCCTTAGGTTGATTTTATGATCAAACTAAGGCCTCTAGGTTGTAGTGAGGGAAGTTGAGAGAGTATTCGGGCAGGGTTTGGCCGATCCAAAAGGCTTTGATGGTGTGAATTAATGACAAGGGGGAGTGCCCTTTTATAAGATGGGTGAGGGGAACCTTTGGAAAATATAGAAATATTATTTTATAATAAAATCATATTCGTTTTATAATGGCTCAAAAGTGTATTATTTAAAGGTTAAGGTGGGGATGGGTCTAAAACCACTAAACCAATAGAATTTAAACAGGTTTGGGTCATAATATTAACCTTATCTTTATGTATTAACTCTAAGTTAATTAGTTTTACTTTTACAATGTCTCATTGTATTTTTATATTATATGGTTAATAAACTTACTATATAAATCCAAGAGACCCCAAGTGGTCCATTAATGATACACCTATCATGATATAAGTCTCTTGGACGATCCATAGATTTTTAGGAATTTAATATCTATTAAAAATATAATATTCATTTTAAAAACACTTTTATGTCACTTTTAACGCTATTCAATAATTGTTTTTTGTAAAAATCATAACAGAATGATTACTTCTAAAAACGTTAACTATATCACTCCTAAAATGTCATATTAACCTAAAAAATTATTGGTATTTATAAAAAGTCTCAAATTACATTTATTTGGGTATTTATAATATCAATTATTGTAAATATTCATTAATTAGGTAATTACTGCATCACCATTGTGTCATAAATAAATTAAATTATATAATGTCTAAAAATTATAAATAAAATAATATTATGTAGGAAATATTTTTATATTTCTAATTAATATTTACAATAGAATTTATCTTATGTATAACCCTATATTAAAAAAGTTTTAGTAAATAAACATTGATTTTAACTCTTTTAACTCTTCTTTGAATTAAATAATAATAAATGTCCTAATCTAATACAAGTGGATCTAAATGATAATATTTTACTCCTAAGGTTATTTTTGGTCGAGATACACTTGTCCAATAAAATTAGGATTTGTGTTAGGGTAATATTAATATCATTTGTTCCCTTAATTACCCTATTCACTTTTAACCGTGGTAAATAAAAGCAAAAAGTTACTATTCACCAAAAATTATTCTCATCTCATTGAACCACATTTTACTCCATGATTTTAACCGTGTCTCTCGGATTTTTGAAATTCCAATCACAAAATTGGTAAAATTAAATTCTATGAAAAATTCAGTTTTTTTAAATACAACTTAGTGGTTTCACTATTCATCAAAAAATGAAAGATTCTAGAAAAATACCAAAAATTAGGCCTAAGATATATTTGATATTATGAATTCAAAAATGATGTCTATTTTACCAAATTCAAAAAATATCAGTTGCATTAATTAATTTAAAAATTAATTCTCATTATCAAAACAAATAGCGTGTTTTTAAGAGATAATAACTATCAAAAGATTGACACTTGTTTATGTCTGGTTTAATTGTGAAATTATGTATAATGACCAAAATTGTATTAAATTGTAAAAATATATTCTAAATATACTTTAATACCACTAAAATTCATAATTTATCAAAATAAATTATTTCGATTAAAAAATTGATTTTAATAAAAATTTAATAATTTTCACTATTCATCAAAATATAAATGTTATCCGAAAAGTTCCAAAATCTTACCTTAGGCTAAATTCGATACTCCAAATACAAAAATTCAGTCCATTTTGACAGATAAAATTAATAAAATTTCAAAAATTAGGTATTACTATTCATAACGGTTCGTTTGATTGGTTGTGGTGTGTGTTAGAACTCGAAGTTGCGTACGACACACACTACTGTATTAATCAAAGGAAAGCATACCATGGAAGCTTGGGATGTTTAATTGTAAATTTTTTATGTCCCCATTCTAAAAAGAAAATTTATTTACTCAAATTGAATATAGAAAAGCTTAAAATATAGGATTTAAAAAGGGTTCACTACTAAAAGTTGGTAAAAGTGAAATACTAAAAATAAATTTGTTCTTAAATTATGTCTAAGAAACTCATATTATGGATTTTAAAATTATAAGGATTATATAAAGTTTAAAATTTAGTTAATATTATTCATAACCTCTTTTGAACCGCTTGTTTGGTAAGTCATGGTGTGCTTGAACTCGGTGTTGCGTGTAGTGCAAGTTATTGAATTATTTTGATGAAATAAAACAATATGAAATCTTGGGGTGTTACACATCCCCAGTGAATACATAATTATTTCAAGCCACCACATCACATGACTACTCTAAAATATATCCTACATAGGGTTTCATGGGCATGGTATAGATAGAAAATCCATACCCTATGATTCTATTGAATCTGAATGGCCATGCTATGGTGAAAGATTTTTAAACTATATCCTCATCTAATGAAGAACCTTATAGAGTGTTAGTTTCTTTCACCATAAAAAATTAAAACAAAACAAAAAACCAAAAAAATTACTCATATCTCTACCGATTCAAATTTAAAAACCTGCTATTGAGAATTTTAAAATTATCAAATCAAAAAAGTCACCAAAAATCTATAAAACAAATAATCATTGTCGATTTCCCAGAACTGGCCACTCGAACTCACGTCCCAAAGGTCCAAGAAGACCACTGTGCTGCTCCACCTTAGAAAAAATAGAGGAATCTTAAAAACATTGTAGAGAACCAAGAAATTCTAAGCATGATGAATTGTCGGTGATACACCATTACCATCATTACCATCACATAATCTCTTTCAACACCATATTTTGTAATAAAATTCAAAAACAGCATAGGATAAACCATTGGATTATCCTGAAGAACATTTCAACTAAAACTGGATAAACTGAAATGCACATCATAGAGGTAAATGGATCAGCCAAAAAGAACATCACAGATGAAAACTAGAGAAACTAGGGACATGCATCACAGAGGCCTCTAGAGTATCGAAAGAGTACATCAAAAGGCTGAGAACCAAAACCATGAGGTTCAGACCCCCAATGATGCCATGTAATTTGATCACCAATAGATTGGGGGATCAATCCTAAGCTTCCCAGTAAACACATTCCACTAAGAGGGAGAGGAAAATGAAACTAGGGAATCTCGAAGCACATCTCAAACATAATTGGAGAAACTGAAATGTGCATCATAGTAGTGAAGAGAGTAGCTAAAAAGCACATCATAGAAGAAACTAGAGGAACCAAGGACTTGAATCTTATAAACCTCTACAACAGCAAAAGATCACATCAAATAGTCAACAACCTCTACCACCATCTTGTGGCCCAATCCATTCTCGTACAACCAATAATATCTAAAAAATTTAAACCCCATATGTTTCCTTATCAAGATAATGAGTAAAAAACATCATCAATAAATCTATCATGTTCAAAATAACCATAAAGCAATGATGCATCCTTGAAGTTATCTATAAAATGAACTACTAATCATCCATCATAACAAAAGGTTTCTCCATTGGGCTTAATACAAATCCATATCGTCCACAAGCATTGTCTACATCACCATGAAAATGAGTATCTATGAAATCTTCTATAAAAACATACGCGAGAATGTGGAAGAACCTTCAATACTGAAGAATGAATATGAAGCTTGAAAAAGGCACAATGTATGATCTTCACCACCATACTAATATGAAACAACAAAATCTTACCCCTTATTGATGGTTGATCTGCCATTCCACATGAATAAACATTCAAATTTATCCCATGCCACCTTGGATCAAACCAAGATGTCAAAATTTGATACCCAGGGAATAGTAGCCAAAAGGAAAAGTTTCTATCGCAATAGTGATTTGATATGTGGCCATAGAAAAAGGAAGATATATAATTTCACATGATGAAACGTACATATTTGGCCCACACCATTGAAGATGAAGCTAAACCATCTGAAACAGACACCAAAGAAACCCTAGCTACAATGAAATGGTACCACCACAACAGATGGGTGAGTTGTGGTCGAATCCCCCCCCCCCCCTTCTAATTCTGATGGTATGAACACTATGAGTATATTGTTATGCCTTTCAGTCTCATTAATGATCATGTAATTTTCTTGGTGTTAATCAGTATATATTACATGAATGCCTTGAATAATCTATTGTAGTATATATTGATGACATTTTGGTTTAATCCAAAAATGAGAAAGACCATGAGCACCATTTGAGAGCTATTAAGAATATTGTTAGAAGTAAAAACATTATATAATGATTTCAAAATGTGATTTATAGATTTGGGAAGTAAACTTCATCGGACATGTGGTATCAGAACATAGTATTTATTTTTAGCCTAATAATCATAAAACGTTTATTACATGAGTGTAATCACAAAATATTTTTTATACATAGAGATTATGGGGCTTGTCCAAATATTCTCGTAGGTTCATTAATTATTTCTCATTGTTTCCAAATCCAATGACTACTCTCACTCTAAAATGAGTGATGTACTTGTTTTTTTAAGTATAAGAAATATTATTGAAAGAATAAAATTACATGATTCTAAAGTGTGGGATCATTCTTAAATCTTTATCATGAAGGGAGAAGAGGGAATCATGGAGGTCTTTGCATGAGGTGATGTCTTCTGTAATCCCCATGTTGGCCCAGCCATCTGCAACCGTATTTTCTTCTCGATAAACATGAGTAATGATGTATTTATGATCGATAAGTGAAAGGGTTCACTCCATCCAACGTGTAGTAATTAGTCAAGAAATATGGGTTTTGTCGATCTAAATATCTTGAATGATGGTTCCCAAACCACTTTCAATATGGATGTTGTTCCAAACGAAGTTCATAGTGAAGGAAATAGCATGAATCAAGCTCATGAATTCCGATTCAAGGGAGGTTGAAATGCCACATTTACCCATGAAGTAAACAAGAATCTGACCAAGGTGAATCTTGAAGACAATACCACAACCTGTGGGGCCCATATTTTCTTTATAGGAACCATTAGTATTGATTTTGATCCATCCGGGTAGAGGGGATCTCCATAATACCTCTATAGTGTGATGTGGTTGATAGTAATTACCGATGATCTACAGATAATTCCTATTTTCAAAGTCATTCAAAGCGTTATAACTTTTCCCCTTTTCCAATAAGGTAGATTCATCTATGGAAATAAGGATCCGAACATGACATACATTAAGCTTGAGTGAGTAATTTTTATGAATTATAGCATTCTGAACATACCATATCACATGATGGAGTTCAGCAATGGCTAGAAGGAAAATATTCTTAATTTTTTGGGAGCTTTCCATTTCTTCTTATTTCATTAGTAGGGACTTAACAGAGTCAAGAATCATCAATCTACAATAAAACATTTCAAAAATGTAGTTCTGAAGAGCAGAATCAGGGGCACAAGAAAGGAAATAATGATTATCATCTTCTCTATGTAGATTACAGATTTTAAACATAGAGAAGAGTTGAATTCATGTGGTCTGTAAAATTTCAAAACTATTTTGATGATTTAAATAATTTATGGGCATCCTTAACATTGTTATCTCTAATAGAATATTTTTCAGGGCTATGTGGTTTTTTGTAACGTGTCTTGTCCATGTTTGGGATACATTCTTATATAGTCTCATCGTGTTCTTGCTTATTGGTTTAAGATTCTTAGTCCACATGAGAATAATTATCTGACCCAATGTCTTTAACTCAAATACATGCTTTTTCTATTAATAGTTAGTGATATTACCTTTTTTATGAATGTTTTTCCGTCAACTAAAAACAAAAAATAATTAGATGTATCTTCTTTCAAAATTATTAAAATCTCTAACAGAGGTAATGGGTTAGTACCTACATTCAATTGATTTAGATAATACCAATACCCTTATCAATGGAAATGTCTTCTTGGATGCATTCAGCTATAATAATTAATCCAAATCCATGAAATAATTATATGATGAGTGGAATTTGATAGATCTCTTAGTATATAATCATTTTTGTGTTCAAGAGGATGACATCCAATTTTTTGGGAATTTTTTCCTTCAAACAATGATCTTCTTGTTATTATTCCTAAATGGAATAATTAATGAGCAATTATGTGGAATTTGGGACTCAATTTATAGTGGGAATACTATCAATGAGTTAATGATCTCTTCAGAAGAAATCCAATATTTCCAAAATTGATATATTTATTATTTTCCTATATGAAATTCTATAATGGTGGATTTCTATAATTCCATGTGGTTAGTACACATAGGTACCATGAATATTGTTATGGTACCTGGGTATGATACAAGACATCACTAATGTTTTTTCTCATTGTTATACCTACCAATAGAACACATCTTAGCCCCATATATCAATGTGTTTTAATCATCCACTTTCTGTTACAATGTAGATTTGAAACAAAATCACGCTTTTTATGGATTAGTTGAAAATTACTATAAAAGAAAAACTTTAGATATAGTTAGTGATCTATATGATAAAAAAATGTGTTTAATTTATACCCATTTGATATAGAAACAATTTTGACGATCTATAAACTAATAAGGTGAAAGAGACATCCGGAATTTATGGATTTCTAGATGCTATATTCTTTTATAGGGATCGTTATTTTTCTTCTAGTGTTAGGAGGACCCCCTTAGAATATATGCTTACCTAGGTTTTTTTGAGCTTAACATATCATCTATATAAAAAGGTCGAGATTGAACGTGATATATATATACTTGAGAACATAAAATGTGCTTGAATTCTTTATTATTATAGATGACGGCATGACCATTTGGGGATGGTTGAGTTATCTTACCACAATAGTTAAATTTATACAATTACGATAGATCATTTTTAGGCCTTGAATGTCTATATATGTATATTTCCATTGTAATTGCAAAATATTAATGAAGGTTCGTCAAATTTTTGTAACATATACTAAGAGATTATAATGAATATATAGTTTATTTGTGAGTGAATATAGAATTTAGGGAGAAATTATAATTCATATGTTGAACATAATTGATGAAATTTAGTGTTTTTAATTTGTTACTAGGTGTTATTTTGTGTTTCACCTATATTGGGTCATGAACATCTAGGGAAATAGGGAAAAAATGCATTGAGATTTAAGGGGCCATTTGAGAATATTGAGTAGTTGGGGAAAGATTATTGCCATTTTTTACTTCCATAGAATTTGACTTCAATACAAAATGTGTTTCATGTATGGATGCTCATGATGTATCGTTTTGACCCTTCTCAGGTCATGATCTATGAAGATCTTGATGTTGATTAGAATTTATCATCGAATAAGTATCTAGTTAGGTTTTTGATTTCAAGAAATAGGTTCTTCATACTAAAATGATACCTTTAGCCCACGGGCTATGGTAGAGTGGTTCTGATTCACATGGGACAAGGGATCAGATGTACTAGTGAGAGAGTATTGGTCTCATCTCTTTGTTGTGGAATATTCTTGGAAGGATTTCTAGGGTCATATATATTTTATACAGGTTAGGATATAACAAACCATTACCTTATTTCAAGTAAATCTGGACCCTTGTATAGATCAAAAACTATTTGGGAAATGTCCGAGGTTGTTTCTTATGAAATTTAATTTTTTTAGGTTTTTGGGGTTGAGAACAATTGGGACATAGTTATGGTAAATAGATAGGTTTTTCTCAAAACTTATGCACTATATTATGATGGTTTAGTGGGTGGAACATGGATAGAGCACAGTGTTCCCAAACCGTGTTTCTAACCCTCTGTACCATGCACCCATGGAATGTTTGATTGTAGAAATTTTGTAGAAAATTAGACTAACTATGTAGCCAAACCATGAACCCAATCCAGAATCCCAGTACAGGTTCACAATTGGAGATCATAGATACTTCACACCATATGAACCTACATATTAAACCATGAACACATTGTTTAACCCCCTAAAAATAGAATTAAAAAATGGGTACCCTTTCTTAATAAACCTAACTACCCCATTCACCATAATTAATTTCCTCAGATCTTTGGAGGCTCTCAAGTATTGATTATGAATCATACAACCCATTATCTTGGTTGATCGAGAACAGGTGCTTTCATTTGATCCATTTTCAATGAATTTTTTCCCCTTGTCTAGTTTCTACCAATATACTATTGCCTCTTACTTAGAGAGTTATAAATCTTTATATCATTGATGGATCTAATGTATGTTCTTATGGATATTTATTCCATGTTACATTTCATTGTCTCCATCTTTTATCCTGTTTGTGATACATTTCTGGGAGTTGAATTGATCACATTGTTAATGGTAGGTGGTCTATAAGGCTTTTATCAATTATTGAATCCCATGGTTTCTTGATTTATTTGAAATTAATATTTAGTTGATTTAAATTTCATGATTATAGATGATTTTAGATTTTATTTAAAAATAATATATAATTTCTAAATATTATCAATTTCAATTGAAATGAAATTATTGAGTGGAATTAGGAATATATAATGTCACGAATTGAAAGTGGATTGGATGAAATGATTTAATGTGTATTCCAGAGAAACATTTATTGAAGTTAATGATGATTTTAAAAGTAATAAATTTTATTAATACCTTTTTTATTTATAAAAAATGAAATCGAATGTTGAAAATGAAATTTGGAAATTGAACATTGAATCATGAAATTAATTGAGATGATTTATTTTCACATGATTGATTGAAGGATTGTTTGAATCACATTTTATCCTTTGTAGTTATTGGGTGATTAGGATAAGCATTCTTGAACTCTGAATCCCTAGTAATGGATTGATAATGAACAATCACTGTAAACCAAGATTGGAATGATCTCATGTTTTGGTTCACCTACATAGTTGTAGACTTATTTCTCATAACAGGTCATCTATTAGGGTATATATTTTAGTTTTGACACCTAACAATAGTTGTGATATTATTTGAGAAATTTTATATCAGTTTTTTATAGAAACTATTTTAAATCATGGATTAGGACCATAGTTATTTGTTTACATGATTTTACATTACATTTATTATCGAACTATTGTATTCATTCCAACAATTTTATATACCAGATTTTATATAAAATTTCAATTTCCAATATTTTGACATATCATCAATATTTTTTATTTAAAATCATGTTTGTTGAAAGTATTTATTTCCTTTAGATGCATTATTTTCATGAAACTGAATGCATAAAATTTGTATTGTTATATTATTGCATACAGTATCTTTGTAGGCATCTAGCTATTCAATTTTTATCACACCCTATGTTTTACATAAATAGTTTTTAGATTATCTTAGGTGAGATAAATGAAATGGGAAATAATCACTTATAGGAGGCAGACATATGTGATTTTTCTGGATCAGTGTGATGGAGGTGACCCGTGGATATTTGATCCACCTGTTACATTGGTTTTCTGAGAATTAACTTAGAAATTTTTTTCTCTATGATTTTTTGATATTTGGGTATTATTTTATATATTTTTTTCTGGTAATTTTCTTTGAGGTGTATTGGAATATTAACTTGTTTCATTTATATCGTGATGTTTTTTTAAAAAAATCTATCTCGTTTTATTCTTTTTTATTTCCATGTGCTAGTCACCAACCCTTGTGGGTCATGAATGACCTTTGGGGTATTTTCAGAACTACTCAGGGATTACTCTACCATGCCAGTCACGATGGTTTATTGAATTAATTTATATTTTTAAGTGAAAATAAATATTTTTATATAAAAATTGTTTTTAAAAGAATTATTTTATGCCCAAAATTGATCTTTTAAAAAATTTTAGTATAATTTTTATTCCCACGAGGGTAATTAGAATATTTATTATTATATGTGAATTATGTTAATTTTATATTAAAATTTAGAAAATAATGGGACTTTTTAAATAAATAAATTAGTGTTTTACAAAAAAACCATATCTTTCACTGTTGACTGAAAATTTAACATTACTGAAAAATACTTAAAATTCACCATATAATAATATTGGAATTATAATTAGCAAAATATGATTAAATCGGTCAAAAATAATTTCTAAACAATTTATTAATTATTTGGTATATTAGTCCAAAAAACAAAAAAAACATGAATTTTAAATAAATCACATGTTTGCAGAATCAAATGACTTTACAAAAAATTGATTACTTATTCATTATGTATTAAATTGTACAATAGTATTATTTAAAACAATAACACATATTATTTGTAATATTATTATTTTTCATTCCTACCATTTTATTGGTTTTATTATAATAGTTATAGTTATATAATTTTTTTTAAAATTTATATCATAGTTTTCACAAATTTAAACCTCGTAATTTTTAACTCATTAGTAATGGGTTCAATATTGAATAATTATATTTTCTTATTACCCAAATTATATAATGTGAGGATAAAACTTATTTTTAAACTGAGATGTGAGAAACATAATGGTTACCAATATAACACGAAGACATGTTCAAAGGTTAGGATAGCATTAGTGGAATGTGAAAATATGGAAACAGATGACGAAACTTATTTCCAAAGAATAATATATTGTGATAGAGAACATGTTCATAATAAGTTTTAGTGGAAAAATACCAACATTCAATGAGGGTTTAAAAACACCATCAATTCTTTATAAATAACTATAAAAAATTTATAGAAATTAATTTTCAATTTTAGTTCTTCCAATATTCAAAGAATTATTTTTACATATACAATGAGAAAATAATATAAAATTATTTCATTAAATCCATAAACAAAATTTAATTTTTGGTTGTTTAGAAATAAATTTCAGGTTCTATCATATCTTTTACTTAAGGAAATGAATATTTAAGATGTATTTTTCAATCCCATGGAACTAAAAATAAAATCTAATGGATCATATTACCCATAAATGAATGAAAGTCATATATTCTATCCCTAGGTATATACTAAAACCAAAATGGTGAGAAAAAATTATCCAATATAGATAAATATTTATATGACTAAATAATAATTTAATCCCCAAAACACAATAAAATCCCAATGTTCAACATAAATTATTTAATATATAGTATACCAAAATAGTCCTCAAAAATATATATATACAAATTTTAAATGAAAAAATTTAGAAAAAAAGTACAGAAAATTTTCCAATTTAAAAATAATTTAATAAAAAATACTATATAGATATTCATACGACATAAAAATTGTGAATTCCAAGATCATATGTTCTCTTTAGACATACCAATCCTCTCCCAAACTAACCAAAATAACTATAAATCCTTAATGAAAAATATGTGCTTAAAAAGATTAACTATTTCCTTTTTCTTTAAATTATATAAAAAAATATAGAATATATTCCAAAAATCATAAAATTAAATGACATTCGTTAAAGATAAAATAAAATGCTTTTTCATCAGATCATTATTCAGTTTTCAAGTCACCAATACCATCCAATTTAAATTATCAACATCAACAATATTTTTTATCCTAAATGAACATTATCAACTAAACTTCTAAAAGATAATTACGATTATCTATACCTCAACACGTTTTTGAAAAGGCATCACCATATTATTAAATAACATTTCTAGGTTATTAGTACTGTTCAATATATTTTTGAAAATTATTAAGTAAAAACTACCAAATAAATTTTCTTTTCATGATTTATATAACTACAATATAATAAATATAAAATATTATACTAGACAATTCTCATATCTCAGTGTATAAATACAACAATCATTCCAATCCTTTTAAACCATAAAATCAACAACACAATATTACTTCTTACCACATCTCAACTATAATATGAAATATGAATCATGACTTAATATTAAACAATCCCCAATTGAATAATGTTACTCTCCTTTAATATAATAAATATTTATTAAATAGTTCATACCTTTCATATTTCATTTATAATATATTCATAACTAGTAAAAAACATCCATCATATAACCATGATGATCCTCCTCTCCAGATTTACCCCAAATGACATTAATTTTCAAACTTTTTATACTTTTGACATTTTAATCATTCAATCATGGATGAATTCATATTAAACCCATTAATACCATCCATTCAGAGAACTAATATATTCATTTTTTCATATGAAATTTTCTCTAGGTCGTTATTTTCAACACATTAATTATTTTCAAATTCTATAGATATGTATACCTGGGTTCGTCTTCCCACATTGTTGACATATAAGAATCTTAATCTTCATTGATACATATTTTTCATTAAAATCTAATTTTCAGTAATTTATTTCATCTCGAAACCCATCTATATATAGTTTATTAATCATATATAAATATATCATGTTAAATATAATCAAATTCATTCACATTACTTATTCAATTAAATTTTTTCTCCTAAGTAAAATCAAGGAATCATGCATAACATTTTGCACTAACATGATTACTACTAGTTAAATCAATTAATGAAACCCAAGATTATTGTTTGAGAAAAAAATCATAGTGGTTAGACACATAACAATGAAAAATATTTGATAGTATTTCCAAATCTATATATCTTTATTTCAATCTATGACACATTTTTTTAACATTGTTCATTAGTAGTCGTTATCTGTTAAAATTATTTATAATTTCTCATAAATAGATTCTGAATTAATTCATATATATAACCCCATGTGTGTTTATCCATGTGTACAATCATAATCCCACTCCCCATAAACTAGTGGAAATAATTTCATTATCTCATCCACCCCATTAAGATTTATTACCCCTAGGTACATATATTCCAAAACCGAATCCAATTTCATTTATCCAAAAAAAATTTAATTATAATAAAAATCAACACCCTTATAATTAAAATAACTTATAATATTTTTCTACACATAGGTTTATCCTATGGGATATAACTAAATTTTCATAATTTTATTTTCCATATTTACTAAACTATTGTTTGATAACAACTATATAGGCTCGTAATTTCCATAAATAAATACTACATCTTATTAGTAGAATATGAGTTTCATATCATTGTGATGCATGGTAGAAATGTAATGGTTTGGTCTATTTGGAAACATAGATACATAAAACAATAGTACAAATAATATATACACCATATTCCACATAGTTATTCACATCTAGATGAACATATCATTATAAAAATATGTACATTTTTTGAATAAACAAAAGAATATAAATTCACATATATTTTCATGTTTCACTCCCAAGTTAGTTAATATGGAAAAAACCCATAACTGCTTTGTATACTCCCTCTCAACAAATATTTAATTAATAGTGACGTCTATCTACTAAAATCCATCATCTCTAAAAAAATTAATAACTTTACCATCTCTTATGAGTTTATAAACTCTGTTATCAATACCCAATGCATTTTAGAGATATAGAAAACCCACTATTTATCATGAGATATATCAGGACCACCCATCAAATTGTCATAATCTATACATATGAGTTTCAAAGGACCATAAAATATTAATCATTTCATCATATCATAACACATGGAATGAAAATTTTATTTCTAATTATTTCATCATCATAATAGTAAATTGTCCAGAATAAAATATGGTTACATTTAATCATACCCCTATTAAATAATATGAATAATAAAATAATGTCTTAATTATTAAAAATACCATTAAAATATAATTGGATCCTTTCATTAGAAAAAAAAATTTTTCTTTTATAATAACATATTTAAAATCAAAAACTATCTAAAGTATAATGAATAACATTTTATTTTAAAATAATTTTTAAACATAAAAATGATTATTGAATTAAAATATATTTCATGATTATTATTAAATTAATTCATGGGGTGTACATTAAAATTAATAAACTTTCATATTTTTGTAAGAAAGTTAAAAGTAACCCATTCAGAAAATTCCAATGAGATTTATTTAAAAACAATAAAAATTAAAAGATGGATAAAAATGAATGTAATAAATATTTTGAGAATATTAAAAACAATATGAGAAAAATGTTAAAGAAAATATAGATAGTGAATAAAATATACACAACTAAAGAGGGAAATGTTGAAGCTTCTGTTTAAAAACATCATTTTAATACATTGTGTAATTAATAAGGTAAAATCTTAGTAAAAAATGTAATCACACAAAATAACGAGAGGATAATAAAATAAACAATATTTTGGAAATATATAACACATAATATCGTCATTGGAAATTTATGCACAAACAATCCTAATTCAAATGGGATGGTAAAATAAAACCCTTACCACATAGGTATCATCTAAAACATAACAATGATGAATAAAATATGATTATAGGAAAGTATAAATATCATGATTATATAATAATCATGATATAACATATTAAATTGGTAGTATATGAATCTCATAAAATATGATAGTGGTATGACATAACTTTTTCCCAAAGAATACAATTTGAGATGATAAACACTTACCACTTCAAAAATATTCTAATCAAAATATACTGGATGAAATAATTTGAATTATAATATTAAATTCCATGAATTTATTAGGATACATAATATAACTATTCATGGGGTTAATATATACACATCATAAAACTAAATAGGTGTATAACATCTAATGTGACTCAATAAAACAATATTGAGATGAAGGACACATAAAACATTAGTAAACACTGAGAAAAAAACATCATAAAAGAGAAAACCTTATATTTATTTTCAAATACTTAAATTTAAATGAAAATATATTTAAAATAATTTCATGGTTTGTACATACACCGCACAACGAAAACATGTAGTCAATATGGAACGTGTCTAATGGAAATTAAACTGAGATGATAAACTTTTACCACATATCTGACTTGATTAGTAAGAACACTATCCACCTATGTAAAAATTTCATATTTAACAAAATTATATACCTTAAAAAAATACATAATTATAATATAAAACACAACATAATAGTTGTAATTTAACACCCATTTGTTAAAAATTCTTAATTAGAGCAATTATTTTATGTATTAATTGCTTTTTTTTCATTAATGTTTTATTATAGAAGTATTGGTCCATGCACTATGATCATGGGTCCATAATCTATATAACATTTATTATGTAAAAATTACATTATTTAATTATTTTACACAAATATAATATAATTCATAAAATTTGTTGATGAAAAATGAATTACATCACATTGTGGAGACGGTTGTCCATACATACACACGAGTGATGTTTCAACTTTTCGATGGATGTAATGAATGTAATTTCAATCCTAATTAACCTTTAATGTATTATAAAAATATTATATATATCAAATATATATTTATTAAATATGTTTTTATTATCATCCATGGAAATCAAAAATGAAAATCAAATCACATCACTTCAAGGAGGTGATAGTTCATAAGTACAAACGAGCGACGTTATCATTTTTAAACATATGGGATAGTAATATGTTATATAAGATCATTTGATTAAATAATAATACTTATTTTTTAATTAATATCCAGAAAAAATAAAGACATCATAATAACCAACCGTGAAATATTGTTATTGAAAATGAATTATATCACCACATGGAGGCGGTAGTCAACACGTATTCACGATTGATCCTTTCATTTCCCATTTAAGGGGTAGGGGGTATAAAAAGTTTGTGATATCATAATTATAATATCTATTTATGTCTTATATTCTATATTTCTTTGAGAGACCACTTTTTACCTACACATTTAGCCTCTAAATATTACAATTTGAAGAGAAATATATGATTTATGTTGAAGGTATGTAATATTAGTAGCTTTGGGGTAGGCGATGGTACATATATAATGATCAAACTATGTGAATAAGAGATGATAAGAGGAACCCTTTTATAATTGAGTAGAGTGACATAACTAGAATAACATAAATGATTTCAATAATATAAGGTCACTTTAATTTTAATTGGATCCAAATAAAAAATATATTTTATGTTATTAAAATATAATAATGATATATCTTCAAAACATAAGAATTATATATTTTTATATACAATTACTAAACTTTTATCTTCGTTTAACCCATGGTAAACATGTTTTTACCCTAACTGTTATATCATTTTTTATGTATTATCTATTCAATAATGATGTTATTAATATTTTCATGACTTATTATATACTCCCTTTACCGATTTTATATGAAATGTTCACAATTTGTGTGAAATATTAATGTTTTAATATTAAGTATAATTTTTTATCATTTTTAGAAGTTGTCCAATTTAGTCAGTTTACTATTTTAATAATAAATTTCACTATACTGATCCAAATTGTGTAGTTCTTGTTTTTTATGATTCTCCTTTAAATATAAAAAATTTCATTAGAAGGTACCATGAGCCAATTCTGCCATTGGAAGGGTCATATGGTCCTCACAAACAAGACCAAAGAATTTGTGAAGAAACAGGACTATTCATGAAGATTGATTTGCTAGGCTACATGTAGAAGTCCAAATTCTATTATTCTCCCCCATATTTCTGGGGACAATGCAAGGAGTCTTTTATAAAAATTTCCGGGCCCAAATCTAAGAACAAGGGGCCCAAATGAAGCTTTAGAATCCAGCCCACCATTCTGGCCGAGGAATAAAATCAGTGATAGTATGCATGACATATCACATTATGTAAGAATACAATCGAGCTGCAGTTTTGTAGTGTGAAAGGGAAGATATATTCGGCCGACTTTATGGAATAAATAATTCATATTTGAAGGCATATTCCTATTCAAAAACTCTTTCACATTTTGGACTTTAAAAAGACTGCATTGAAATGGACAGTTTAACTTTTTTAAATCAACCGGCCATATCTTTTGATCCTTATGTACAAATGACTCCAAATGTTGAGAGTAATCAAAAAAAATTATTATCTAAAACTTTTATGAAGTATATTTCGCTAGATTCGGCTATCTGAATAGCCAACATGGTGATACAAGTGGAGGGATAGATTGGGAATGCAAACAGTCCACTCTTTGGGCTATAAATACTCTCCCATTCTCTCCTTGAGAGGGGTTGGAATTTCAGAAAAGAGGAGAACATATTGGAACAAGAAAATACTTTACAAAGGCTTGGGAGGATCTTACATACTCATGTTTTCACTTGAGAGACCTTTCCTCCTCTATTTGTTTTCACTTACTTTCGAGTTCTTCGTTTTTCTTATTTTGTAAGTAATTTCTTTTGTAATTCTATTTTAATGAAAGTTTCTTCTTCAATATCTCTTATTCTAATCCACCTTCTATAGTTTAATATTTTTGTTCTTAAAATAGTTTAAATTCAATTGAATCCCCATATCTTATTTTTCATTTTCATTCAATCAAAAATCTGTTTTTAATTATCATCATCGTTCGTGTGTGTGTGTGTGTGTTCGACGCAAAATTCTTTTCTTATCCCTTTCTTTAACTTATCTTCTTAATTTAACATTATAATCATTATAACTAGATTAGTGATCACATTAATGGATGGGTAAATATTTAATTGGGGTGAGTTATAATTTCGGTATGTTAAGTGGTTGAGAGCTTTTGCTCAACGAATGTTTTTTAAATTAATATTGTGTATGTTGAACTTTATATGTCATGGATTAATGCCATTTTTCTTTTAATATGTGGATTCCATGGATTATTGGAACCACAAATACACTACCATAAACAAGTAATGTTAATGATTAGAAACCTAAGTTATGTTACGGCTTGGATTAAATCTTTAACACTTGGGAATTCCGATCAAAATCATCTTGTGACATGGGTGTTAATTTAATTCAATATAATGCAAAGCTCAAGGATATCACAAGATTAACTACCTAATGATGAACTCACCACAATATTTAACAATTTTTTAAATAAAACATCATCCATAAATTATTTCATAATATCTAAAAACAAACCCCCCAATCAGATTACAATTAACTAAAAACAAATGACTATTACAAAGTATCATCGCCGAGGATTCGACCCGAGTGCTGCTATACACATGAGCAGAGCACCGTATCCTTGACCGATCGATAGGTGACAATTTCCCGTGCATTTAAAATAGAACCTTTGCCGGGGATGGTCCTTTAATTAGTCATTAGTTTCTAGTTATTTTAATAAAAAACCAAAAATAAACCAAAATGTTTAAAAAAATTGAAAAAAAAAGCACAAAGAAAAACCCGTGTTCTCATAAAAATCATAAACGGAAAAAAATACAAATAATAATCCGTCTTCCTCTTTATTCCAAAATCTTTATGAATGCCCCTTAGCCTTCCAAACAATCCCTAGAATCCGTTTGACCCTGAAATTGAGCGAACACTTCGCCTACTTAGGAATAACATAAGAGATAATCAAATAATTCAAGAACCAGTCCTTGTACAACCAGTTGAATTAGTAATGGAAAATCATAGGGAACAAACCCTTAAAGAACTTGCTGCCCCTGATAAGAATTACCAACCTCTTGGAATTAAATATCCATTCATAGAAGCTGACTTCAAACCCAAATCGGGTTTGATTCATCTTCTCCCTCATTTCCATGGGCCAGCTCCTGAGGATCTACATCTCCACCTTAAAGAGTTCCAAGTGGTGTGCTCTACCATGAATCCTGAAGGGGTTTCTGAAGAACAAATCAAACTCCGAGAATTCCATTTCTCCCTAGGTGACAGTACTACACCATGGCCCTACTACCTTCCTTCCGGTTCCATAACCACATGGAATGACATGAAGAAACTCTTCTTAGAGAAATTGTTTTCTGCTTCTCACACTGCTTCTATCCGAAAGGAAATAAGTGGTATCCGTCAGTTCCCAAGTGAATCACTCCATGAGTACTGGGAGAGGTTCAAAAAGCTTGTTGCAACCTGCCCACATCACCAAATTCCTGACCAACTCTTGATCCAATACTTTTATGAGAGGTTATTGGCTATGGAGAAAACTCTCATATATTCCACAAGTGGTGGTGATCTTGTTGATAATACTCCTGCAACAGCAAGAGATCTCATAAGTAACATGGCTGAAAATACACAACAATTACATACTCGAGCACATGCTCAAGTCAGAAAAGCCATAGATAATCAATCAATTGAGCCGAACAAGATGACTGAGTGGATGAGTGAAATTATAGGTCTTGTGCAACAGCTAGCTGTGGACACCAAATCCCCAACATCATCTCCCCACAATCAATGTTTCCTGGACCTATCAAAATCTGTGGAATCCGCAACTCTCGATCTCTTCCAACTAACCCATGTCCACAACATCAAGAGGATCAATCTGATTCATCTGGACCAATGGAGTGCAATGCAGCATATGCTCAGTGGAACCCCAATCCTCAACTATCAGGTCAGTTTGTTAGAAAATTCAACCAACCTCACTCTGATCCCTTATCCTCTAACATTAACCAAGGATTGAGGTATGGTAACCCTATGTCTCACCCCCCTCAATTCCCTCCTAAAAACCCAAACCAATTCCAATATGGTCAAGGTGGTGGTAACTTCCATAAACCTTATCCTTTTGTTCCTCAACCTCAAAGGAACAATTCTCCTCCTGGATTACATTATCCTAGTGACCCTTACCAATTCCAAAAACAATACAATCAATTTCCCAAGAACCAAAATCAAGGAAATCCCAACCAGGGACAAGCCTCTTCTTCCAAGCAACCATGGGAAAGTGCAGTGGAAGATCATGCCTCCTTCACCCGTTCTAGCCTTATAAACATTGAAACACAATTATGTCGACTTGAATCCCACCTGAGCCAGCAACAACAATCAAATTCTTCCCAACTCCCAGCTCATCCATTACCCAACACCAAGGGTAATGTAAGTGAAATTGCACTTAGATTAGGAAAGCAACTTTCTATGCCTCAAGATAAATCCTCAAACCCTCCTTTGAATGTTGACCTAGAAAATGAAAATAAAAAGAAACATGAAATGGAACCTGAATCCATTCCCTCACCTCCTTCCATTCCACATAGGAATCCAATTCCTTTTCCTCAGGCTGTTTCTAAACCAAGGAAGTCCTTTGAACCTGATCCTGAAATTCTTGACATGTTTAGACGTGTTGAAGTCAACATTCCCCTCTTACATGCCATAAAACAAATTCTTAAGTATTCCATGTTTCTCAAGGAGTTGTGTAACCAAAAGAGGCAACTTAGGACGTTCGAAAATGTTTCCACCCAGTAGTCTATTCCCATAAAGTGAAAAGATCCCGGGACCTTTACGGTTCCATACCAAATTGGATGTTCGAACGTTGATGATGCACTCAGATACCTAGGAGACTCAATTAATGTAATGCCCAAATCCATATTCTCAAACCTTGGTCTAGGTCCTTTACACCCAACAGGTGTTCTCATCCAGTTATCCAATCGAAGCATAGCTAGTCCCGAGGGAATAATTGAGTATGTCCTTGTCTGAGTCAATGATCTTATCTTCCCTGCTGATTTCTATGTCCTTGACATGGATGGTTAGACGGACTCTTCTCGATCTCCACTAATTCTAGGAAGACCATTCCTCTTGACTGCAAGAACCAAGATTGATGTCCATTCAGGCAACTTATCCATGGAATTCGGTGACCAACTGGTCAATTTTGACATTTTCCAAGCCATGTGATACCCATCCGAGGACCACTTAGCATTCTCAATTTATAGTTCTGAGGACACTTCTAAGAGTCAATCGAACCCCAATCCACCATGTTCATCATGTTCTAATGACAAAGGATCTTATGAAATATGCACTATGATTAACCAAGTCATAAATGGTGATGTTGATGTAGACCACTCATTCATAGACTTCATCAATCTAGAGGAACTTGAAAACCCTCTTGAATTCCACATCAATTCTGATCTCTACTGCTCCACCTTGGATAGTATTAAGGAAAATGAACCTGAAGCAACTGAAGTCCCTTCTTCCATTATTGAGTTGTCGAGCCCGAAAGTGAATGATGAGACTGATATGAAACCTCTTCCTACACACCATAAATATGCATTCTTCGTCCATGATCACTCATATCCTGTCATTATCTCTGCCACACTTACTGAAACCGAGGAGTCCAAACTTGTTCAAGTGTTAGAGGAAAACAAAAAGGCCTTAAGTTGGACCCTAGATGATATGCTAGGAATCAACCCAGCCCTTTGCATGCATCACATCCATCCTGAAGAGCCATCCCAACCAATTAGACAACCACAAAGAAGACTCAATCCACCCACCCTTGAGGTAGTTAGGGAAGAGATCACCGACCTTCTTCAAGATGGTATTATCTACCCCATTTCCGATAGTGAATGGGTTAGTCCAATTCAACTTGTACCTATGAAGGGTGGGATAACTGTTGTCACAAATGAACATGGAGAGGTAGTCACAACTCGAGTGGAAAACCAATGGCGTGTGTGCATCGAATATAGAAAATTGAATGCTGAAACACGAATAGATCACTACCATGTTCCATTCATTGATCAAATTATAGAAAGATTAGCCGTAAAGTCACACTATTGATTTCTTGATGGATACGCCGGCTATTTTCAAATCCCAATCTGACCTCAGGACCAAGAAAAGACTACTTTCACATGCCCCTTTGGAACATATGCATACAGAAGAATGCCTTTTGGCCTTTGTAATGCTCCGGCAACATTCCAGAGGTGTATGATGAGTACCTTTTCAGAATTCACTAAACACTACATGGAAGTCTTCATGGATGACTTCACCATTTATGGTGAGTCATTTGAATCTAGTTTGAATTCACTCTCTCTAGTCCTTCAAAAGTGTTTCAAGTGTAACCTTGTGTTAAATTTTGAAAAATGTCACTTCATGGTTGCAAATGGGATTGTTCTAGTGAACATTGTTTCAAAATATGGTATTGAAGTCGATCCTTCCAAAATTGAAGTGATCCAAACACTTCCTGAACCCAAATCTATTCAAGACATCCATTCATTCCTCGTCCACATTGGTTTCTATCAGTGATTCATCCATAAATTTAGTAAAATTACCCTCCCACTAACTCGTTTGCTCCAAAATGATGTCACTTTCTATTTTGATGAGGTTTACAAGAGATCCTTCATTGAACTCAAAACTTATCTTACATCTTCCCTAATAATCCAACCCCCAGATTAGTCATCACCCTTTGAGTTGATGTGTGATGCTTCTGAAAGAGCTGTTGGGGATGTTCTTGGTAAAGAAGAGAAAAGATTCATCATGTCATCTATTATGCCTCAAAAACATTGGATGTAACTCAATCTCACTACACTGTCACTGAAAAAGAAACTTTTAGCAATGGTTTTTTCCTTAGATAAATTCCGGCCCTATCTCTTAGGTGCCAAAATCATAATCTTCACAGACCATTCTGCTATAAAGTTCATACGCAAGAAAAGTGATTCCAAACTGAGGCTAATAAGACGGATCATAGTGCTCCAAGATTTTGACCTTGAAATCAAAGATAGACAAGGAAAAGAAAACCCTATTGCTGATCACTTGAGTAGAATTTATAATTCATATCAATCTAAAATCATCGATCATGAATTCCCACCTGAGCACCTTTCATATCTCACTCAAAAAATACCATGGTATTCCCCAATTGTAAATTACTTGGTTTCTGTTGTTTTTCCTGAAATGTTTTCAAAAGAAAAAAAAATGAAGTTAAAAAGTGATTCAAAATACTATTTTTGGGATGAAAATAAACATTGGAAAACTGTGGCTGACATGGTAATAAAGAGATGTGTCGATGAAAATGAACATTCTTCCATATTAGAATTCTGTCACTCACTTCCCAGAGGTGGAACTTTGGACCACAAAGGACCTCCCAAAAGGTCCTAGACTCTAAATTATTCTGGCCTTCACTCATCAAGGACTCACACGAGTTCTTTCAATCATGTCCCACTCGACAAAATTTTGGCACAATTTCCAAGAGAAATGAAATTCCCCAAAAGCCTTTAATTTTCTGTGATATCATCGATGTTTGGGGCATCGATTTAATGGGACCATTTCCCCCTTCAAATGGATTCTCATAAATTCTTCTTGCGGTCGATCATGTTTCAATGTGGGTTGAGGCCAAACCCACTAAGAGGGATGATTATCATACTGTTAGTGACTTCCTAAAGATCCACATCTTCCAAATATTTGGCACACCACATTCCTTGATTATTGACATAGGAACCGATTTTTTTAATAGAACCATGGAAGCTCTTCTGAAAAAGAATGGGTTTGTACATAAAACTTCAACTGCATATCACCGTCAAATAAATGTCATGGTTGAACTCTCTAATAGAGAAGTGAAAATGTTACTTGAGAGAATTGTTAATCCCACCAGAAAAGACTGGCCTGAGAGAGTTGGTGAATCCCTTTGGGCTTATCGAACTGCCTATAATCCAGCCACTGGGATGTCTCCTTTTAGGCTAGTTTTTGGTAAAGCATGTCATTTTCTAGTTGAAATCCAACATAAGTAATTTTGGGTTGTGAAAACATGTAATTTTCATCTTGAAAAATCTGTTGAAGAAATATTGTTGCAATTGGATGAACCGGAGGAGCTTCGACTTGATTGTTATGATAATTCTATTTTCTACAAAGAAAAATCCATGGTACTCCATGAAAAAAACATCCTGAGAATGGTATTCCATGAAGGTGAAAAGGTAATTCTCTTCAATTCTAGATTTTGGCTTCACCCAGGTAAGCTTAATTCTCATTGGGATGGTCCTTTTGTTATTACTAATGTTTACTAATTTAGTGCAGTGCAAGTCCATGACGCCTCTTCAAAAAGGACATCCATGGTTAATGGACATCGGTTAAAGAATCACCATGAGAGGACACACAATCCGGGATCATCATCGAATTCCACTAGATCTAAAACTTCTCTAATCGACTAACCACAGGATGGAGATGGTGACCTTCCAAATCCAACCCAGGGGGAACCTCTTTCCCTTTAACTGTCTCTCTATCTCTTCCACTCTCTACCTATTTATTATTTTTCCTCTATATTTAATTTATTTTTACCACTTTTTTATCAAAACCATTATTTTTCACTTTCTCTTTTGTGTGGGTGTGTCTTTATAAAAAAACAAAAAAATATAAAAACCTAAAAAACTAAAAAAACAAGAAAACAATCACTTAAAAAATAAAAAAAATTAAAGAGTCATGCTTACTCACCATCGAATTTTGAAATTTTGTCCAACCATTTTGGGGAGTTAACAGACATGTTTTTATCTCACAAATTTTGCATTTTCATCATGACTTTGGATAAATAATTTTGTGTCCAAATTATCAAATTTTGAATGCTCAATTTTGGATTTGGAAAATTATTTTCCCGAACTGTGAGGAACAACATTTGATTTCATGACAAGGCCACCTATGGCCATCTTTTCAAAATGTGTGTTCTCACCCCCATTGGTGAGTCTTGAGTTTTTGGACCTTCGAGCTGAATTTCCTGCCTTAGTGTGCAATAATAAGATAGAGTCATTTTCTGAACCACATGAGAATCATAATAGCCAAATATCCTCCCATTTCCCTTACATTAATCCTCCTTTTGAAAGCACCTTCGAGCCTATGAAAACTTTTTCATTGATAGCCACATTACAAGACCAATACCTTTTCCCTCCCAATATCAACATGGATTTTCATTGCATATTTTTTTGAAATTTAAATGTGTGGGAATGAATTTCATTGTTTGGGTGCCCTATTATTGATTTCCAACGAGTTATCATCTGCTTGAGGGCAAGCATCCATTTCAGTGTGGGGGAGAGGTTGTCATTCAGTGTGTTTTTGGGAATCTAATGTATTTCCATTTTTGTAATTTTGTAAATTTTTTTGACAAGTGTTCAAAAAAAATGATGAAAAAAATTCAAAAAAAATGAAAAAATCGGTTGTGTCTTGGGTAGGTCAAAAATCAATCTTTCTTAACCTTTGATCTTTTTATAACTATTACAATTAGTGTTGTGAGGAGATCAAACATGGGTTGGGATATTAGTGTGAGATCTGTTTCAAGGTCAACTTTTGAAAAAAGACAAAGAGAAAAAAAGAAAAAAAAGAACACTTTCATTATATTCTTATATCATTGGGAGAAGTTTTGTGGTTTGTAAATATTTCATCTTCTCATCCCCTTTATATTTTCTTCCACAATTATGTCTTTCTTCACACAATCATTCCGTTTTAAATATGTGTTTTCATTTCCTTCCATGTTTTATTTCAAAAAAAATGTGCATTTCTTTTTCTATGGTGGTGTTTTACCCCTCTTCATCTCTCTTGGACATTGTATTCCTACTGTCCCATAGCCACAGAAAAAACCCCTTAAAAATACCTCTTGATTCTTTTGCACTTTGTATATGGATTGGAAGCTAAGAGATCTTTTCAAACTCTATGATTTTCACTTTTGGTTGGTGAAAGAGTAAACCTCCACAAATGAATTTTATCATCTTGAGAGGTGTGTGTTTTGAGTGTCCACATTTTCCATTTATAAATTTGAGAATAAAAAAATGAATTATTTTTGTAATATTGTTTCTGTAACAACTTGTGGTGGAATTCAAAATGGATGAGTGAAATAGTCTAAACCTCCCCTGATTAGAGAAAACAAAATTTTAATATTTGTTGGTGAGTCAAAATGATTTTGTCATGTTTTTATATTTGTTGCACATGAGGACACGCACAAAACTAACTGTGGGGGAGTTGATTTTATTAATATTTTTATGATTTATTATATAATCCCTTTACTAATTTTATATGAAATGTGAATAATTTTTGTGAAATATTAATGTTCTAATATTAAGTATAATTTTTGAGCATTTTTAGAAGTAGTCCAATTGAGTCAGTTTACTGTTTTAAAAATAACTATCACTATACTAAAAAAAATTGTGTGGTTCTTCTTTTTTAGGATTCTCCTTAAAATTTAAAACATTTAATTAGAAAGTATCATGATCCAATTATGCCATTTGAATGGTCATATGGTCCTCACAAACAAGACCAAAGAATCTATGAATAAACTAGACTATTCATGAATATTGATTTACTGGGATACATGAGGAATTCCAAATTCTATTATTCTCCACCATAGTTTGGGGGACCATGTAAGTGGTATTTTATAAAAATTTCATGGCCCAAATCTAAGAAAAATGGGCCCAAATGAATCTTTAAAATCCAGCACACCATTTTGGACGAGAATTAACATTAGTATTGTATTCCTGACATATCTCATCATGTAAGAATACAATCGAGCTGATATTTTGCAGTAAAAAGGAGGAGATAGAGATGGACGACTTTGTTGAAGAAATCATTCGGATTTGAAGACATCTTCCCATTAAAAAACCCTTTCACATTTTGGACTTTAAAAAGACTGGATTGAAATGGACAGTTTAACATTGTTTAATCAACCTGCCATAACATTTGATCCTTAAGTCCAAATGACTCCAAATATTGATAGTAGTCGACCAACTTTATTATATACAACTTTTAAGAAGGAGATTTCTGTAGATTCTTCTGTATGAATATGCAACTTTTCAATGAAAGTGGAGCGACATATTGGGAACGCAAACAGTCGACTCCATGGGCTATAAATACTCTCCCCTTCTCTCCTGGAGAGGGGTTGGAACTTCAGAAGAGAGGAGAAAATATTGGCACGACCAAAGCCTTGAAAAAGGCTTGGGAGGATCTACCATAATCCTGTTTTCACTTGAGATACCTTTCCTCCTCTCTTTATTTCCACTTACTTTCGTGTTCTTCATTTTTCTAATTTTGTAAATCCTTTCTTTTGTAACTATGTTTTAATGAAAGTTTCTTCTTAAATATCTTTTATTATCATCCAACATCTTTAGATTAATATTTATGTTCTTAAAATATTTTAAATTCAGTTGAATCACCTTCCCATATTTTGCTTCCTCATTCAATCGAAAATCCGTTTTTAATTATCATCATCGTTCGTGTGTGTGTCTGTTCAAAACAAAAATCTTTTCTTGTCCCTTTATTTATCTTATCTTCTTAATTTATCATCATAATAATTATAACCAGATTAGTGATCATTTTAATGGCTGGGTAAATCTTAAATTGGGGTGAGTTATAATTTAGGTGTGTTAAGTGATTGAAATCTTTTTCTCGATGAATGTTTTTTAAATAAATATTGTGTATGTTGAACTTTATATGTCATGGATTAATGACATGTTTTGTTTAATATGAGGATTACATGGATTATTGGAACCACAAATACACTACCATAAACAAGTAATGGTAATTATTAGAAACCTATGTTAGGTTACGGCCTGGATTAAACCTTTAACACTTGGGAATTCCGATCAAAATCATCTTGTGATATGGGTGTTAATTTAATGAAATATAAAGAAAATCTCAAGGATATCACAAGATTATCTACCTAATGATGAACTCACCCCAATAATTATCAATTTGTTAAATAAAACATCATCCACAAATTATTTCATAAGCTCTACAAAAAAACCCTCCAATCAGAATACAATTAACTAAAAACAAATGACTTTTACAACGTATCATCGCTGAGGATTCGACCCAAGTGCTGCTATACACATTAGCAGAGCACCGGAACCTTGACCGGTCGATAGGCGACAATCGCCCATGCGTTTCAAATACGACCAAACATTTAGCTGACAAAATTAAATTACGTTCATTTTGATTATCCCAAATATGAAAACCATTTTTTTCACTTATAATTTAATTTTTTTATGAAATTAATTTTAAATGACTGTGAAAGATGAAATGAAAACCCATTTTTGTAAAATCAATTTTTATGTATAAAAATTAATTTACATCCATTAATTTCAATACAAAAATATTAAATGAACTCTAAAAAAAGTTATAATATATAATATATATAAATATCAATATATAATTTAATTAATAGGGATTAATTTTATTTATTAAGATAAAAAAGATTTCCCACATAAATTAATATTGAGAAAAAAATCTATTCCCAGAAATTTACCTATACAAAATAAATTTATAATATTGATTCCAATGTTATTAATTATATTGTTTAAAAAAATTTAAGGATTCTTAAGTTCATTAAAGATAATATTTTTAAAATAAATAATATTTATAAATTAAAATAAAATTTTGTATTAATAGAACTGGTATTTTTGACTGTTTACTAAAAAATATATCCTTTTAGAAACATCCTAAAAATTCCCTCTAAGATAATATCTTAATGTTTATTTTCCAAAATTTCATCAATTTTCTCAAATAAATTTTCCCAAATTATAGAAATTAAATATAATTTCCACACGAAAAAATGAAATAAATATATTTTTTGAATAAAAAACATTTTCATAGAAAACAAAATCTTTGACTATAAATGAAAAACTTATTTATTTTGAATTAATCAATACATTTACAAATTTAAATCTATTAAACATATTTGTTAAAATATTGATATTAATATTAATACCTAATAAGTTAATTTAAAGTTTATGATGGATTCATTCTGATAATCTTATTCATTTATATATCACAGTTCACATAAAGTTCACTATTGTGTGTTAGGAACGCTATCTAGGCAGTTCTTTTTACAAAGTAATTTTTTATGGGATCAAAATATTTTGGTTTAGTTATTTAAAAAATAATGTGTTTCTGGATTTAAATTGATCTCTTCTGAGCGCAGCTGATTAAACCCCTTATGTTTTTATTGATATATAATTCCCAATGGTCATTGATCTTTCCATTAACTTTTAAAAATATTTTATATGATTTAAATATCTTCTCATATGAGTGTAACATCCACTATTTAGAACCAATTTATATTTTTTTGTTCTTTTTGTTCCTCTATGACTAAATATTATTTCCTCTTACCATTAATCATAATCTTATGAGGGTTTTGAGATTTGAAAGATATACACTTATGGTATCCAAAATGTTTGTGGTATTCATTTTCTTATTGACTTGGTTGGTCACATATTCCACAGACATATCCCATACCATGAAACATTTTCTATATTTTTTCTTAGAATTAGCAATCACTTTAAGAACATTCCTCTTTTATAGGACTATGTTCCCCTCAATTTTTACCTACAAACTACCATAGTATAACAATGATGTATATAATTGAAAGTACACCTTATTTTGAGGTGTTTCAATCCTTCACAATGAAAATAGTACCAATAAAAATATTAAATTCATTCTTAGATAGACTATTGGCCAGATGTTAACAATTGTTTCCTTACTTATTTGTTTCTCCATTCTTGGATTTGTTTTGTGATCCAAAATTATTGCAGACTCGTTGATATATCATCTAAAATTATTGATTCATTTCAAGGTTTTTATAATAACATATTGGATAATTTATTGACAAAAATGGTTCTTAAAATTTCATTATTTTTCAGATTAACTTTATTTTGAAACATTATTGTTATTATTAAATTGATTCTTCTTCTTAGGCACTCTGGAAAAATGTTTAAGATATTTTAAAACATTCATTAGTGATGTATTTTGGATAACTATTTTCTCATAATTCTTTTAAAATTTCTCAAAACATTTTCATTCAGAGCATTGTCTAACATTCTGTACATAATAATTGATGTTGAACATATTATTGTTCGATTTATTTCTATATTCATTCAATTTTGTTTTGAAAATGTTATATCTTTTTTAATTCACTTTGATGATTTCTTCTATATGGATTTTTAAGGTCTTTTAATCATCTCTCTTCTCTAAGAACTGGGTTTCTATATCATGTATGGATCCATTTCAATTATGTGTAATCCTTTATTTTGGATTTATTGTAGATTCCCATTAATGTTATAGAGGCTCATGGTTGTCTAGGGATTATTCGAAGCTCATAACACCAATTGGTGGAAGAAATATACTAGGTTCATGGTTAATAGAAACTGTGAGAGCTAGGCCACAAGGTTATTACTATCCATGTGGGGTTGGATAGCGGGGTGAAATAGAGAACTTGGATTTACCTAACCATATTAAATAAAGTGCACACTCAGGTTAAATGTATACATTTTTTAGAATAGGTTATTCACATCATTGTCACAAAGTTACTCTAACATTGTCGCCCAGCCCGGTTGGTTCCCTCCTTATGATGTGGAAGGTGCATTGTGGGAACACAGTTTGGCTAACCATGGGTCAATACCATGTGTCCATGTTGTTGTGGTCAAATGAAAAAATTTCTTTTAATGAATGTTTTAAACCCTACCTAATTCTTAATTTCTTTTTTTCTCCATCTATGGATAGATTCTATGCCAGTTGGAAGCTCACAAGACTTTATGAGCTATGATATTCCCTATCTCAACCATCTGGAGTCCGATCGAGTCATTGTTCAAATCTTTGTATAACCACCAGTAATATATTAATCCCTTTTTTGGAATTATTTATTTTCCTTCTCCTTGAGAATTTTTTTTGAGGAGTTGGATCATATGCCCACTTTTCAGGGAGTTGGTCCATTATTTTGATCTTTTCCATCACAGGCAAAACTATTGGCTGATACTGGACAAGGGGATTCATACATGATTAAGGTATGTGTTGAATGAATCAACACTCCTGTTTCATCACATGAAAATTTAATCGACCATGGCCTATTAAATTCATATGTCACGATTATAATCATTAGAATCATATTTCAATACCCTTATTATATATGTTATCTATTATTTGTGATTTTTTTCTAAAACCTAACCACCCTAGGTTGGGTTTTTTCCTTAAATATTCATTTAGATGATTTTTAATCCTATGTCTACCATCGTAAAGGTGTATATAAACATGAACTTTATAAAATTAATTGTTCAATTGAATTAATGAATTTTAATTTCTATTACAAGTATTCTTATCACATGATCCTTATATGGTTGTGTTATATTTTAATTATTCAACATGAAGACTAAATTAGTTGCATATTATATATATATATATATCATTTCCTATGTAAAAATAATTAAATGGTTTGGTTACATATTTTTTACACATTTTTTCATGAGTAATAGAATGTAGTAGAGTGAACATAATGAATTTATTGAATATTATATAAACAAATGGGTGGTTGTATGTCCATATATCCATTTCACTTGTATAAAATGAAAGGGAATTGGATTAATGAATTGATAAATGGTGTGACTATTACATTTAATTAATTATATAATGAATCAATAATATGTTTATATTGCACATAGTCCAATTCATTATAATATGAGTTTTCATACTGAAGATCAACTTGGATTCTGGAGGGAATTTTATAATCACATGTGGTTGTCATTTTGATTCATGGATGTTGGTTTCCTAGGGTGAGACAAAACATAGAACCCTATCTTTTTCTATTTGTGTATTCCTAGTATACCGTAGTTGGATACCTCTATTATAATTATAGGATTCCTTGGGTACCCTCCTTGGATCTAGTGTGATGTCTTCAGTTATAGGGAGCCTTGGTTACACCCTTAGTCATAGTCATTTTCTATCTTGTTTTACCTTAAATGAATTTCATGGATTCAATAAGAATTTCATTATGGTGGAATTCAATGAGTGTTTCCCCCTGTATTACACTCCTACCCTTTTAGCAAAAATATAGATTATTACTGAGTTGGATTGACTTCTGAGGTAAATTATTCCTTAGTTATTACCATGGATTCACATTTTTATTATCATCATTACAATATTCCCTATATACCTTAGATCATTTACTACTATTATCAAGAAATTATGTCAGTCCTAGTTATACATCTTGTAACATACATATTTAAACAAGAACAAAATTAATTAATTGAATTGTGACATGTCAAAGAAATAGATGAGGTTGATGCATATACCTAGTTATTTAAAATTACGTACTAATTTTCTTTTATATATTCATTCTTTCACACTATTTTATTTTATTTTACATGTACTGGATGATACAAAATACATTGGGTGTGGACATTAGATATTTATCTCACACAACATATAGGTTTCCATTGGTAACCATTAATATTTCTTGTATTCATGTACAGATATTGGGATGTGTCATATCATGGAAAGCTAACACTTATTGGGTTTTCTTATAGATAATTGTAACATATTAACAAGATGATGCTCCGAATACTTGGATAGTTTTCACTTTTTTTCTTCTCTTGTATAGCATGTAGTTCATGATGCATTGTATCCATTTTTTCCAGTCATATAGAAACATGGCATGAATTATCATATGTTTTGAGTATTATTATTATTTGTTTATGTTGTTTAATTATCTAACAACTTCTAATGTAATGCAATTTTATAATTATTCATCTATTTACCAGATGAACTATTATTTTTTTTGAGTTCCACTATGATAATAATGGTGTCGTATCTCTACGCCCACATCCTATGACCTTACAATAATTCGGCAGCCAATAGAGATTGGGTATACTCCCTTGATGCCATATCGTCTACTATGCTTGGGGAACCTCTAAGTGTAATATGGGTCTATAGAATCACAATTTAGTATCAATGAAATATTTCCCTACTTTTCAATTTGAAAAAATAAATAGGATATTATGAACGCTTTGGGACTTGTTTGTAAGTTGTGCTTTTCCAAAACTAACCTAGGTTCTGGGTAAATACACAGTTTCATGAATAATAATTATTGTTTTGTTTGTTGATTATTACTATGGATATCATTTCACAATTGGAATATGGACATTTAATGTTATGGTTATGGTTTTTTGAGAACTTTATTTCATCCTTTTCATGATTATATGAGGTAAAGAATCATTGTTACATGCATCATCACCGACACCTATAATTCAAATTACATGCATATTCAATTCCATATATGTTCATTTCAATTTTTTCATTACTATTATTTTTTATTTTTGTTGAGTGAGACTTGTTATACATAGTCCTTTACTTCTCTTTATCTGGGATTGAAAGATATCCAATTTCAATTAATGTGGTCAATGGGCCCTCATGGAATGAAATGTAGAGCTTACCAAGTAAAGAAATTTTATATAAATCGTTACATTATAAGACTAGATATAAACATGGTTATACTAAGACTACATGGGGATTTCATTCATTAATATAGTCTATGGGAACAGATTCATTATTAGTGATAATTCATTTTAATAAAACTTTGATATATTTTTATAAGAAAATTAAACTGAAAAGTCAAAAAATTACTTATTAAATTAAGTGGTTTCTTGCAACTAAATGGGAATGGGTCTAATACCCCCTTCATCTACTAAAACTTCATCAATTTAAATTATACACTTACAGATCTCTAGGTTTTTATGCGGTTATATTGGGTAGTATGTCGTGGCTAGTGATCACCTCATTTTATTTTCTACTTATTCTAGAATTTATATCATATCATGCTTTTTATGAGTAATGTTTTTGAAATTTCTACATATATTCATCATTAAAATCATAATTTCAGGTGCTAGGATAGTCGTGATGACCATGCTACAAATGTGGTGTTCCCTGTGCCTCCAATGTTACTTATAATAGTTCTACTTGAGCAACCACATATTATACATGATCTGCGAACTAGTGATCAACTATGTTAAATTTTTCTATATCTTATGTTGTCTATTCAAGGTTCTCTATGACATGCACCTATGATGTATGATCTAACACATGAGTTTTAGCGGCATCATGTTCATAAATTATTGGGGGAAGGGGGTCTACTAGATGTTTCGTATTGTCTAGAGGAAACCCTATCTATATTTAATCATGTAGATACACAAATGGAGGGAAGGGTCTATCATGATAAATTCATGCAGCAAGATTTGTACATTCACTGGTTGGATGTAATTTCTCAAGATGTTCACCATATAGGCATGATTTGGGAAGAATTTAAAACTACCCTTTATCACACCTTCATTCCTCAAACATTTATTGATGATTTATCTATAGAGACATTACATCTTGAGCAGGGTTCTTTGTCAGTCATGGATTATTTAGTTAATTTTACTATGTTTCATCACATTGAAGATCTTCTATCAGGTGGTGAGATTTCTCATGCTAGGCCATTTGAGGATGGGCTCTAGTATTCCATCCATACTCGTGTGAATGTCCTTAAGCTACAAACATTCTCTAATATATTAAATCAGGATCATGTAAGTTTGAAGAACTTGAGGGAGTGATATTATACCAGACCTAGAGGATTTGTTCTGATTCCATATAATAGTTCTTATTATAGTAGGAGACCATCCCTCAAGGATTGATTTCATAACAGTGGAGGACATAGTGACCATACTGGAATCGAAGTTATATGTCATAAATGTGGAAATAATGGGATTATGAAGCTTTATTATGATAGATACTTGACGAATTATTATGATTGACAATATATAGGTAATATTCAGTGATTCTATTTGACCATTCAATCTTATTTTAGTGGAAGAGCTTCCACACTAGTTCCAGCATCTATGTTTTGTTCTTTTATGCTACTTCAAGAAGATAGTTGTATTAGAACTATAAGGTCTGGATGAGGATGAGTTAATAGTCATGGTAGCAATACTCAAGGTCATCATCACTAGTAGAGAAGTCATACTCAGGGTATTACAACTATGTAACATGGTTATGGATTAATCTAAAAGCATACGTTACAACTGATACCTGATGATGAGAGTGTATGGACATCTATAGTATGATGTAAAATTCTAGCATCCTCCACTATAGAATCTTCATTATTTAATACAGGTGCATCACACTTCATCATTTTTTATCTATCATGGAAAGTATCAAGATGAGAATTAAATATTCTAGTTGTGTAATGATGTTGAATAAACCCTTTCTAGTACGATCAATAGGGATAAAAAAATACATAGATTGTCCCTTTGAAGTAGGTTATTGCCCTTTCTTGTGGGATCTCTTTGTTATCAGGATGATTGAATTCTAGGTCATTCTTGCAATATATTGGTTTCTCTTGTATCATTACTTTATAGATGAATATCTCCATAGGGTATAATTTTAAACACCATAGAGTAGAATTTACCTATACAAGGGTGAGTGGGATGTCCAGTCTATCATAGCTAGACCAGGGGTTCGTGGACTAGTTGGAGTGAGCACCCATATTTCTAATGTTTTCACGGACAATTAGGGTTTACATTATAATTAATTACCACTGGTAATAGATCATTTTAGGGATGTCTTTCTAGATTATTTTTATGGTTTTACCTCATGATAGAGATAAATATTACAGGATTGAGCTCATTATTGGAGTTACTATAGTGTATGTTCCCATATATAGGATGGAACATGCTAATCTTTATGAGCTTAAGTATTAGTCAGAGGATCTAGAGACAATGATTTAAAATGGACTAGCACTTCCTCTTGGGGTGCACCCATGAATTTTCCAAAACGAATAATGGGACCATCGACTATTCATTAATTTAAGATGATTGAACCATCATATGGTCAATAACTATTATCTACTACCTAAAATAGATTATATCATTGAACATAATTGATGATCTAGGGAGTTTTATATGATCAACTTGATATTGTTTTATCAATAGGTAAGAGTCATGCAATCAGACATACCTTGTACCAAATTTCATAGAAGGTATGATCTTTATGAGTATATCATTATGTTGTTCAATATTTAGATTGTGCCTCCCATTTTCATGGATTATATGAATAAGGTGTTCCATACATATCTGGATTCTTTTGATGTTGTCTTTGTATATGGCATCATGATTTATTCCCACACTCATATCGACCATGATAAGCACTTAGAGATAATTTTGAATAGACTGATATTGAACCATAAATATCAAAATATTTCTTAAGTGACACTTATAGATCAAAAATGTTCACTTATTGTGTAATTTTATATAAGAATCGTGCGTATATGGTGTCCTATATTTGTTGAGTAATGTGGTTTCCAAGGAGAATACCCAGAAAATGTTTGACATACAGAGTTTCATAGGGATGGTTGGATATTATAGTAATTTCATATAATATTTCTACTGAATTTTATAACGTCTTACTTGTCTAACAACTAATGTTGTTATGTATGTGTGGTTTGACGAGTGTGAAAAAACCATTCAAGAGTTTCATTTAATCCAGGTCTTAGAACCGATTCTGATTCTTCCTGAGTAAGGTAGAGGCTATAAAATGTTATTCGATTCTTCCAAAATCATTCTAAGTGTATTGTTGATGCAATATGATATAGTAATTACATACATATCTCAGTAGTTGAGACCTCATGAGATAAATTAACCAATACATGACATCGAGCTAGTATTAGTTTTCCAACACTTATATTGCCGGAGACACTATCTAAATGGTGAAAACTCTATCATTATACAGAAAAAATGGACAAAAATATATATTTACATACTATGAAATGAATTAAAAATTGTAGATATGGGTCTAATATATTCCCTCCTTTAATTTAAATCTTTCAAATATGCCAGGATAAGGAAATTCAGTGGTAGATGTGATGAGTTCGAAAACTCAAGTACATGTCGTATGGGAAGACAATGATGAATGGATATCGATTACCCTCTTATCTAAGATGAATTTTGAGTTTCACGACAGTCATGATCATTATATTCACTTAATCTTAACAGTTACCTCTTCACTCCTTGAGAGGGTAATGAGTAAGAAGTTTTTAGATCCTGATGTATTTCTTCTCTAAGAGAGCATTGCTGTAGAGGACCCACCATTTGATTTATCCATGGAAAGAGACCACATCTAATGTATACATGGATGTGTTTGGGTTCTTACACATATGATATTGAAACTAATACACATGTCCCACACATCCCATAGGGAAGTTAATCAATACATATTTATGATGTATTGAGATATGTGACACCTATATTGGTTTCCATGGATGATACACTAAATAGAAGGATTTATTACTAGGTTTTCCAAATTTTAACAAGTTAAGGCAGAGCGCTAGAGACCTGTATGATTGTTATATACACATCTAGTCCCATAATAGAAAAAAATATTTGTAATTGGATTACAAAGGCCACCTTGAGGTAGTGGTGTTGAATGGTTAGTCAATTACCAACTGGTGAATGTATTTCACTTCCTTTACATCCTAGATAGTTTCTTAGTAGATGAGTTCGAAAGAATTTACATTTTCAAGATCATCTAACTACATGAGGCCCCTCATAATATAATTTTAGATAGGGACTCTCTCTTCACATCATGGTTTTGGTAGGGGATACATAATGATATGGTTACATAGGTTCTTCTGAGCACAACCTTTCACCCTCAGACATATAGTTACACAAAGAGTATAATACATGTGTTAACAAATAGGATTCAAGTATGTTTTCTTTACTTTATATGTTCTGTTGAGAAGAATATCCCTCTCGCTGAGTTTGCCTATTACAATTTCTTTAAGGTGATAATTCAGATGGATCCCTCTTTGTCCTTATATGGTATCTCATTCCTTTCACCCTTGTTCTAACAAATGGATGATAAGGCATCTCTACTCGGTCCTCATCCCATACAGTGGAATTTCGAGATGGTTCAGGTGATCAAAAATCATATTTCTTCTACTCATTATAAAGAGAAATCATAAGTCTATAACCATTGATGACCTCTATAATTCGAGGTTGGGGGTCTTATTATCCTTTGAGTATCTCCAAAGGTTAAAAATAGATTTATATAATGGTAACGGAAGCTTGAATTTTACTTTATTGGGTTTTTTAAAATTTTATAGAGAGTAAAGAAAATAGATTTGTAGCTTTTACTATCTCAGAGGTAATGTTTCATTCTTCATTTTTAATATGTTACAATGATTTTCCATTGTCATGCTAACATGTCTCATACTATTAATCTAGAGGAGGTTGAGTGCCATATTGATTCTTTGTTCTAGGAGAATTCAATATGCATCATTGACTGCATAATTAAGTATCTCAAAGTATATTTTGTCCTCCTAATATTAGTTATATGGTAGCATAGCCTTGTAAGAGGTGTACAAGGAGAGGGACACTTACATAAATTCCTCATGGTCATTTTTTTTCACGTAGTGATTCAGTACCCATGGAAGGTGAACTCAATGATATGTTCCTTTATATAGGGAGGATTGTATGAAACCAATATTTATCTTAAGTATGGTTCATTTTGAATTTTTTATAATCCTTAATTTTGGAAATAATATCGAGTCCCTTTGAGGTTATAGAGGTTAAGGGGGTGTTTTAGGGCCTATTTAGAAACTAGATATCCACCAGGTGGAATAGATTGACTTACTGCATGGTTAGTGGAAAATATGGATCCCAGGATGCATGGTTACTACTAATCATGAATGTCTACATACTATGGTGATTCATGGAACATTATATTTTCTAACCATTATTTTGGGACACATGTCTATGTGAAATTTGTACAATTTTTAGTAGAGGTGATCCATGTAGTGGGCACACAATTTCCTTATTCGTGAGACCTAACCGTGTGGGCGTCCCCCCTAATCAGTGGGAGGCATACGCTTGGTGTATGTTTTTTCCAATAATGTGGACAAACTGTGCGACTTAATTTTTGGGTGAAATTTAAAATTTTCCCATAATGATATTTTTAAACCAATATATTTCTTTATTTCTCCTTTTCTCCATTTTTGTATAGCATCTCCACCCATTAGATGCACCTAAGTCTACTAAATATAGGATCTTACATATCTCATATATTTAGAGTCTGATCGAATAACTACTTGTATCATTCGATAGAAACCACTAAGATCTCAATTCATATTTAGTTATTATTTATTTCTATTCTCCTAAATAAATTATTAAGTTGAAGGATCTAACTACATATTTTCATGGTGTTGACCTATTCATCATATCACTTCCAATCTAGGAAAAAATAATGTCTAATACATTATGTGGATAGTTTTTGAGATTATTTTATTTGGTATATGACTCATACATCATGTTTCGTAGTTTTCTAAATTTATTTAGGTGTGTGTGAACAAATTTCCTTGGGAATTGACTATTAAATTCATATAACAAGATTATAGACATTATAGTTGTATTCTAATATTCTTTTTTTATATTTTTTCTATTTTCAGTGGGTTCAACCTCAACATCGATGAACCCAAGTAATGTTTTTACTCTATTGTGATTTCCATAGTTTTTCAATCCTATCTACACCACCATTTGGGAATTCATAGACTAGTGTTTTATAAATGTATGTTTTCAATTAAATGTTTGAGTTATAATGGCTATCACAAGAATTATTATAACTGTACCCTTCTAAGGTATGTGTTCTAATGAAATAATTAATTTTGAAATATAAATAGAATGTGTAATATATATATATATATATATATTTATATTGTCCTATTTAAATGTAATTAAATGGTTTGGTTTCATGTATATAGGACCCCATTCCATACAAAAATAAAGGTACAAATGTTAACAAACTAAATTTATTATAACTTATATAAACCAGTGAGTGGTTTCATGTCCCTATATCATTTTCTCTCATGTGAAAGGAAAGGTAATGGACTAAATAACATGATAAATTGAATGACTATTAAATCATCTTCATTAAAGATTGAATTTATTATATTATGCATATTAGATATGGAACTATTCATTATTAGAGGAGTGGTTAGAGTCAAGCTTGTCTTGTATTCTTGAGGGAATTCCTTGAGAACTCATGGACACCATTCTAATTCATGGATGTTGATTACCAAGTGTGAGTCCCACAATAGAACCCTATATTTTTCTACTCAAGGATTCCTGATATAAAACTGTACGATCCCTCCATTATCATTATATGATTCTTTAGATATACTCCTTTGATCTAGCATTACATATATAGACACATGTCACCTTGGTTACACCCATGGACCTAGTTATTTCATATCCCACATTACCTTTTATGAAGTCCTTATACTCGGTTAGAATTACATTATTGTGGAATTCATTTGAATATCCCCCTTGGATTTCTCACAACACCGTTTAGATACACAATTGATTATTACTGAGTTGGATTAAACATTACCTTGGATCTTTTTCATTATTATCGTTATTACATGATACCTTATATACCTTGTATCCTTTAATAGAATTATCATGACATGATTTTAGTGTTGTTTATACCTCACATGACATACCTATATAAACATAAACATTATTTATAAATGAATTGGTAACATGTTCAGACTCAAGCTGTGGCTGACGTAGGTACATTGATATTTACATTTTTGTAGTACTTTATGTTTACATACTCATGATTTCACACTATTTCAGTTTATATTACATGGAATTGATGTTATATATATCATTGGTGGCGGCCTAAAATTATTTATCTCACACACTACCTGGGATGACATTGGTAAATATGAATATTTCCTGTATTCAAGTGAGTACAAATAGAAGAGTCAAACTTGACACACATGGGGAATGCTTAATATGGTGCCTCATTTCACATGACTGATCAAGATCTCAGGATTCCTCGATAGTTTTTTGATTCATTGTTTTGTATATAATGTATTATGTTCTTATGTTCTTCATTTTTTTCTAGTTTTATATACCCATTATATAAATTATCATCAACTTTTGATTATTTTTATCTATTGTTCATGTTTATTTTTCTATCTTCTTCTATTGGGACATAATTTTATACTGATTTATCTATTTACCTATTGGTCTATCATATCCAACATGTTCCACTAGGTTAATGAGTTCATAGTGTCACTATTGAAACACCCTACGCCCTTAGTACTTGTAGGAATCATCTCATCATCAATAAGATTCCTCTGAGAACATGTTTCCAATCCATATAAGGGAACATAGGATTGTAATTTAGTTCCGTAGTGCATTTATTACTATCATCAATTTCATTTAATGGTTTGGACTTTTATTTTTTATGGATAGATTAATTACTGCAATAAGATTGATTTTTTTTCTAAATACACATCCCCCAAATTTGATATAAATTAATTTAATTTTTTGAATTACTTTTTTCAATGTATATTCCATTAAATTTTCATCATCTATCCCAAATTCACTACTTCCATCATTAATGTACTCTTCTTTATTCACCTATGAAATTTTATGTTATACAAAAATATAACTATAATTAACCTCCTATTATTAATAATTATTTCCATCAATAATTTAAAACATGGATAAGAAATTATATATCCTTAATTTTTAGAAAATATTTTCATTTCCATTTTATTAAATATAAGAATTCTCATCCATTGATTATTTTTAATTTGATATCATTGGTCATTATTCTTATTCTTTAATATATTCATATCCTATTTACATCATATTTTTTTGAAATAAAATTTATAATTGATGCACAATTACAAAAATATAGTTGAATCATTTTCTTGAACTGTAAATTATCTCATCCCACATTTCTAGAAATAAGATATATTATCTTAGAGGTAATTAAAATGTATTTATAGTAATCAATAGTGAGTGTTCCCATATTAAACTATTCTAAAGTAGTGTATCTAGCATGGGAATTAGCTTTTTGATAACTGAATTATTGTTTCCCATTTTATATAGTAAATATTCATTGAAAATGTCTTAAAATAGAGGAAAACACAATTTCACTATAAATCAAATTTAAATTGTGGGGAACTGGTCTATAATAACACATGAAATAAAACCAAAAAAATATCTGAAAATTATTGGGGGTGAATGATTGATCATAATTTGATTTAAATTTATTTATAAAAATAACTCTCTCTTGAAGTTAAAGTGAATTTATATTATTGTAACACCCAATGATTTTATAATATATTTATCTTTAATAAGTTTAATGTGTAAAATAGATTTCGAAGCATGAAAAATCATATAAATTATAATAATTTATTTTTATAATTTAATATAAAATATATTATGATAAAATTAATTTAATAATATTTAAAAATCAAATAATTTAAATATAAGAATTACTACCTAAATTATTTCTAGCTGAACAAAAATGTTTTGTTTAAAAACATTATTGTTTTTTTATATTATATATGTTTCATTTATAAAATGATTAAACATTGATTTTTAAAAATTAAATTTATTATTTAACTCATCATTTCAAAATTATGTTATGGTATATTTTTTATATTTCCCTAAAATTCATAATTGTTAGGTGAATGGTGGAATATATCATTTTTATCAATATTATCACATTGATGAAATAATTACAATATAATAATAAAATAAAAGGAAATGTATCATATTGATTGACCTATGATTTATTTATGGAGGATAATAAATAACGTAAAACTGTAATTTTCAATTTTTAAATGCATGCATGAATTTTTTGGAATCTATGTTTTATTTTATTATATAAAAAAACTAATCTTCTCATTTTCTATTAGTTAATTATTCACTATGATATATTATACTTTTGATTTATTTTAATGTTTGAAAAATATTTTTTTATCTATAATCCAATAAAATTTTCTGATATCAATTATATCCATGATTTTGTTGTAATATAATTCTAACGCTTAATGATTCATTTTTCTAAAAATTGTTCTATTTTTTTAATTTTTATAATAAAATGAATTTATTGTAAATTTTTAAATTGAATTAGATAAAATTGAATAGAGATTTGAAATCAAAATGTCATATGTTTTTGTACAATAAATATTATTTTTGGTTATAAAGATATTTTTCCATGGTAAATGGTTATGTGATTATAGTAAAGGTTAATACGAGTAAAAAATGGTTGAACTAAATGATAAGGATTCAAAAATCCAAAAAAATGTCTTTATTATAATGGTTGCCTATATTTACCCAACACCTCACTTTATATTAAAAAACATTTATTACATTATTCCATGTTCCCATGAATGTGACACAATATTTCATTAAGATTATGGTTAATTAGAAGGGTACCACTCCCCTCACTTATAAAAGGAAACAACCTTTCTTTACTTTTCAATAGACATTGATCACCATATATCAATGAATAATTTCACAATTAACATCTCATGAATAATATCCATGTCTTATAGGTTTCTTAATTAATAGAATAAAAAGTTAAGAATGATTAAAGTGTAATCTAATGGAGGATACCCGAAGAAGAAGTAATTGTTTTAATTGAGTTATGTCAATATTATTTCTTCTTCCACCTCAAAATAGTATATTATATCCATAAAAATATGATTACATATGTATCAAAAATATACTAAAAATGTATTATATTTATGTAATAAAACATATCTAGTTATTATTCATTCAATATAAATTTAAAGTGTTGCTCATGGGTACATGTAGACTATTGCCTCCATAAAGTGACAAAGTTCATTTTTCATCACAGTGTCTCATGGATGGATATATTGGGGAATTTTATTAATATATAAGTTATTTTTATAATATATTTATAACCTTTATAGATAATGTTTCATTTTAAATACACTCTTTATATTTATTGATAAATAAAAACATCAGTCATGCGTACATGTCGACTATAACCTTTATTGTGTGATATAATTCATTATTTCTCAATACCATGAATGGTTTGATTTAAAACCATATATAATAGAAAAATTTTATATTTATTAAACAATTATGAGACTATATTTTATTTAGTCATGACTACAATGTGAGGAATATAATCTTTATACTAAAACATATGTGGAAAACAGAACAGTTTATACCATTATATTGATTCAAATGAAATATTACTAATAAGTGTTTAATTATAAATTATAAGGTAATTATATGTATTATAATAAGTAATATTATTTTTTATTTTTATATTTATAATAATTTAAAAATTATTATTTATGTGGTTAGAGTGTGAACAAAGCTTGGTGGGACTTGAGGTAAGGGTTTTATTTTTCAATAAATCTTTTCATCACGATTTCTTATGATATGATTTTAATTAGTCGAATTTTATGTTATATATCATTTCAAACTAATATATTTTTACTTTATTAAAATATTTATGATTTCTTTCTAGTACTATATCCATGTTACCCACTTTTGGAAAATTTGAAATACCAATGAAAGGTTTTTTAATAAATTCTTAGAATTGTTTATTTTTCAATAGATAATATTTCTCATTCAATTCTATGTTCATTAATTGTTTCATAAATTTTATTTTTAAAAAAAATATTATTTGTTAATTTCATTTTTAACCAGGTTTTATTTTGTGAAAAAAAATTAAAAATATACATTTTTAATGTTTTCATAAGGGGTTATTTTTTACATTCATTATAAAGGTGTGGAAAAAAATTTAACGCTTAGAACAAGAAAAAAATTAACTATTAAATTTTATTTCATTATTATTATTATTTATTTACAATATTACATGGTTTGTTAGAATATCATATACATATTTTATTTTTAAAAACATTAACATATTGAAAATGATGTTTTCACATATTTTTTAAAGAATATTTCTATTATTTATATAAATGATTTTTTTATTTATATAAAAATTATTTAATGAATAGTATTAAATACTTGGTATATGTTATAATTATTTAAACTATTTTATTTGTTTGGATGGATTATATTAATGATGTTATAAGGATTTTTTTATACGCATTTCCTTACAATGGGTTAATTAATGTAGGATAAAATAATGAATGATTTTATGATCTTGTATCCCACATATGTATGGTTTTCATTATGTAATGTGTAGTACCATAAATTTATATCCTTCCAATGTATTATGTTAATGATGATATATTATGAGATAATATAAAAATGTTATGTAGAGAAAATCCAATCCATAGTGATAATCTATCCACTATTTTTATTTTAGATGGGAGTGAATGAAATACATTATGAGACTCTTTCCAAGATGATAGTGTAAAAATTGAGAATAGTCTAATGAAATTATTTTCCAAAAATATTTATGGTAAAAACATATTCATCGGGATTATGATATTCTCTCATGGCGCGTGATCGACAATAAATGATTTTGAGCTCATTTGAATCTTATTATGTGTTATGAAAAATCCTTATTCCATTACACATGATTGATGGCATAAAAATTATTATTTATGTTTTCAAAATTTATGATCATGTTATAATAACATAATAGTAATATCATCCTCACCTATAATAATTGATGATATATCCCATGTCTACGCATACTGACTATCCAATATCACTTTTCTTATGTTTCCATTATGTTAGGTTATGAACAAGGTTTTTAAGAAGAATATATTTAGGAATGATAACTTATGGAATAAATTTTTGGCAGATGTTGTTGATATCTTATGAAATAATTTGACTGTGTGTTATTCCTCCAAGGAAACTATTCATTTATGGTTATTATTTATTAATTATCAGAATTTATATTTAATAATAAAATAAAATGTTTTAATATTTTTATGTGATGATCAAGAATATAAGATGGTCTCAAAACAGTTTTAAATATTATTACAGTCTGGATTATGATATAAGATATGACATAATATATTAATATATGATGAATTAAAATGGTATAGGGTAAACCTAATGTGTTTTAGGTTGAAAATAAGGTGTCATAATTTAGGATAACATAGGATTTATTGTAATTAACATATGTTATCTCATTATTATTTTTTATTATTGATTGGGGATTTTTGTTAATAGTCAATGGCTGGATATAGGAGGAATAAAGTTAAACCTTTATTTTATGACCAATATATTGATAACCCTCATAAGAAACCAAATGGAATGTGAGTTGTAGTGATTTATTGTATGGATAGGATAACCCAGCTCCCTCAATCTAAGAAGGTTCCCATGAATCATGCTGAAATTCTAAATGTATAAAGGATGGAACAAAAACTATTGAATATTTAATATTGATATGTATATAATACTTTATACAGTCCCCTAATCCACTTATTGTTATGAAATTGAAAAATTCTAATGAATGTATATTTTTCTTTCTCTGGTAAAAAATCCATAAAAATTTTGTTTTTTTCTTTTATCATTTAGAATGTTATGCTCATAAATTATCAACTCTTTTCCATAATATAGGGAATGTTAAATATTTACACTCCATTAAAAGGTAATATAATTACAATTTATTTTTTAGTAAGTATTCTCAAACTCTTTAACATAATATGGATAGGAAATTACTATAACTAATGTTGAAGGATAATGAAAATGTTAAGAACTATCAGGAAAATTTCACTAGAAATTCAAGGTATTCATTTTGTTTTATCATAGAACTTGAAAGAAATGTTTTTCAAAAATTTAGTTGTAAGATAAAAAGTCAATAAAGTAAATTTTTAAAATCGACTTTTATAACCATGAATAAATAATTAAGTAAGCACCCAAGCTACAAATAGTGAGTAGAGACTCTCATTTTTATCATGGTATTATGAAAAATAAGTAAAAAATTAATTTTCAAGAATATTCAAATAAAAAACCCCAAATTAAAGAAAATAAATCTCTATTTTTATTAACTTTTTGGAATGAATCATAGAATAAATTTCATTATGTACATTTTTAGAAATTTTAACTATTTAAAATAAGTACATTGAGAAAATAATTTCTATTTTATGTGAAGAAATCATCCAATTAAATAAATGGATAGAAATATAAAACCCCATGAATTTAATGTTATACTTTCAAGGATTATGGGAAATATTCAAATACTACACTAATCCAAGAGTTGATGATTACAATCATTTCCAATAATATCAAAATTTAATGGATGATGGGATGGATTATTAAATCCCAATTCATTAAGGGGTTAATGAGAGAAATATGATTAAAGGTACAGTTATCTTCCCTGATAGAGTTTAAAATGTCATATTTGATTTAGTTTATACTCGCAATTTCATATATAATTAATTTACTAAGAGTATAATAGCACCACCTAAGTGTTTTGATATTGATATATCACTAATATCCCATAATGGTAGGATGAGTTCATCTCAAGCCTATATTAACTCCCTGATAATTTTTTTTTGTAATGTTCATCCTATAATTGTTGTATTTTACAAATAGTCAAATTTGATTTTATTTAAGTCATTTATTGAATCTCTCAATTTAGATCCCATGTTTTTTTGGTAAACATTAGTCACATTTAATATTATAAATCATCATATGATCCCCTATTAGTGAGAGGATGATCATTAACTTCTATAAGAAATTACATAAATTATCTGGGTCTTACAACCTATTTATGAATATTATTTATATAAATTTAGTAAATATAAACTCAATATTGAAGATAAAACTGTCGTTTCATATTATACCAATGAATTTATCAAATAATTTCCTGATATTCCATTTAATCATGAATTTTAGTTTTCAATAGAACCCCTACCAAGTTCTATTCTTTTTTAACAGCATATAAAATAACATTAATTGAGTTTCAATAAATGAAAATAAACTACGATAGAATCTAGAAAATGGATTCTTACTCCATAGTTCATCACAATAAGGTGCAATAAATCATTTATTTATGATGAATAATCATTAAATGTGTCATGGAATTTATTAGAAGGATCTTAACAAGATCACTTTCAAGAAACATTTTCCTTTATCCTTGTCTCATGAATATTTTGATCAAAATTGCAATGAACAATAATTTGAAAATATTAATCTTCTACATTGATATCAACAATTAAGGGTCCAATGAGAAGATATACCTAAGAAATCATTCTATATGAGGTGTGGAAAAAAATGAATTTATAGTGATTTCATTTAGACTTACCAACACCCCAATTATCCTTAAAAATATAATTAATAAATTATTTTAGGTTTACATAAATTAGTTTGTGGTATAAATTTTAATGGTATGATCATATATTCTAATAGAAAATAAGATTTCAAAAAATTATATGTGAATTATGTTTAAATCAATTCAAAAAGTGAATTCTTTTTAAATTTTTTTTGCAAGTGTTAATTTTATCTATATAAAATATCATTCATGGGTCATGTAATTACCTGTTTCTATGTGTATCTAGCACTACGGGAAAAGGGCTTTTTGCGACGGGTTATTTGCGACGGGAATAAATCCCGTCGCAAATAGTCCGGTTAAAAACTTATTTGCGACGGAAGGATTTTCCCGTCACAAATAACTACTTATTTGCGACGGGGAAATCCCACCCATCGCAAAAAGGTTGGCACGCATTGCGCGCCAAAACGCGGGAAAATTATTTGCGACGGGTGGTTACCAAACATCGAAAATAACCGGCGGTGGTAAAAAGTATTTGCGACGAGAATATACCCCCGTCGAAAATAACCGGCGGTGGTAGAAACTATTTGCGACGGGAATATACCCCCGTCGCAAATAGTATGTCGGCAGGTTATTATTTGCGACGGGACCCGTCGTAAATAACTATTTAACCGTTGACCGTAATAAATGCGGGCTAAAGTATTTGCGACGGGTCCCGTTGCAAATAGTATTATTTGCGACGGGAAACCCGTCGCAAATAGTCCCGTCGCAAATAATCTAACTTATAAATACACCCAGCCGTTTTATTTCCATTCACTCTCAACTTCTCTAATTTTAGAGTTCACAGTTTCTTAAGTTTAATTTTTTTTTTGCAGATTTGATATTGAAGTCTTCAACAATTATCGGAGATAAACCTCAGATCAATTTTGAAGGTATTTATGTTATTTTTAATTTAATATTTATTTTTAATTTTTTATTAGTTTTAATTTTTTTTAATTATTTGCAATTTAATTATGTTTTGATTGTTTTGTTATTTAATAAATTTAAATTATTAGTATTCATTGTTCATAGTTAATGGTAATTAGGAGTAATTAATAATAATTAGAAATAATTAATAATAAATAGGAATAATTAATAATAATTAGTCATAATTAGGAATAATTATAGTTATATATATATAGTTATATTTAGCCATATATTAATATAGATTTATATTAATATAAATATATTTGGTTATATGAATGAATAAATATATATATATAGATATATTTATTCATATATTAATATATATATTTATTCGTATATTAATATATATTTATTCGTATATTAATATATATTTATTCGTATATTAATATATATTTATTCGTATATTAATATATATTTATTCTATTTGTATATATATATACATATAGATATATATATATATATGTAGTTATAAGTTTTTATTCGTATATTTATTTGTATATTAATTAATATATATTTATAAGCTTAGTTTTAAATAAATTTATAAAATATGTGTTTTTATGTGTATTTATAAATAAATAAATAAATACATATATACAATACACACACACACACACACACACACACACATATATATATGTATAGTTATGAATGAATACATAGAAATGAGGGGGTGAAAATCCTCTTAGAATGTTAAAATGACAATAACTTTTAATCCGTAAGTCCGTTTCAACTCCACAACCAGTCAAATCGAAGAACATGAAACGATCTTCGATATGATATGCGGTACAAGCCAAACGGACATCCGGATCGGAAGTTATAGCCATTTTAATGTTAAAAGTACCATAACTTCTAATCCAGGAGTCCGTTTTAGCTCCACAATCAGTCAAATCGAAGAACATTAAAAGATCTTCGACATGATATATGGTAGTTGTTTATCGGACATCGGGATCAGAAGTTATAGTTGTTTGAACGGTGAAAAACCGGGGTGCCCCGACTAAAAACTCAGTTTTGGAGGCCTTCGGGGCCTTTTTGGGCCTCGAAAAAACCTTGGACGGGTTCCACCCGTCTAAAGGACTGTAGAGCTCGTCGCAAGCTTCGATTTGATATGCTGTAGAGCTCAAATGGAGTCCCGGATCAAAAGTTATGGCTGTTTGATGTTTGGTTTTCATTTTCTTCTTATTTTCCATCTTTCATTATTTTTTTTATTTTTTTTATATTCAAAGAGTTATTAAATGACTATTAATTGATAAAAATTATGTAATTATTAATTAAAAATATTTTGTAAAATATTTTATAACCCACATTTACTGAACATCTTATACATTCATATTTGATTTTTATTCATCCTTTCTAAAACATATTTTAAAAATAAATATTATATTTATATCAATATAAATAGGTTTACTGATTTATATATTAATAAATAATTTTTAATTTTTTTTAAATTTTTTATTATTATTTGCGACGGGCCCGTCGCAAATAAGTTTTTTAAAAAAACCACAAATCTATTTGCGACGGGTCCTTTTCCCGTCGCAAATAAGTGTTTTTGCGACGGGCCCGTCGCAAAAAAAATTTGTTGCGACGGCATTTTCCGCAACGGGCGATTTGCGACGGATCCCCGTCGCAAAAAGGCATTTCCGACGGGATCCCGTCGCAAATGACCCGTCGCAAATGCCTATATTTCCTGTAGTGTAGGGATCTTTCAAAGATAGATCTTATTATAAAATTCATAAACTTGATAGTGTAATTCCTACCCATATACATCTAGTATATTAGATGTAATATTTATAATGTTTTATATATTTACCAGGACTATAAAATCCACTAACACTGTTGATTCTGAAGGGATCCATATTCCTTTAATCATATTAATATTAATAAAATTTTATCAAAATGAAGACAATATTTTTTATTAAACTTATTCTTATAGTAACCTAAATAGAAGAGGGTAATTGATGCATAGTTGTGTAACATGAAATGGAACTAGATATCTTATCATGCAAAATGACTTGTTTGTAGTGCATTCCTTGTGAAAATAGAATTTTTATGAGAAAAATGACCCAAATCCTGATTTAGAGCTTGTAGTGGTATTAGATACTTCCAAAAATATGCAGATATTATATTTATAGTGAAATGTGTTATATATATATATATATATCTTGATAAGAAAATTAATTATTTATATATTCATATATATATATTTCCTTATGAACCAAAGATAATTTTTGAAGTTGATTAATGACTATTATTGCTCAATACATTATCACCCCAAGAAAGAAAACAAGGTGGGTGATGCTTTAAGTCAAAATGAATTTGATTATTAATCTATGATGAGGATTAAGAGAGATCCAATGTTAATGGATTTAATGAATATGGACATTTAAATCATGAGTTAATGGAGAAATATGATGTTACTCAAATTAATATTCAACTCTCCATCCTTATAAAAATTAAAATGGCATAAAAGGAGGATCGATAACTAAAAAAATGTAATGAATGTTACAGAGATAAAAAGTGTCATTGGAAGGATGTAAATATTCTGGAACCAGATATGTGTCCCTTAAATATCATATTCCATGAATTAGTTATTTGTTTAATCTTGGATATATTCATTCTCTATCGATCTTGGAATCACAAATATTTATAGAGATCCAAATAGTATTTTAGTGACACAACATGAAAATAAAAATTGAATATTTTTTATCCTGATGTATGGTATGTAATAATGTAAAAGAAGAAGATAAAATTTGTAATGATATGATATTTACATTACATATCATGATGGGATATTGGAAAACACCACCATGTATTACATTGTATAACTCCTTCAGACATTTAATTTCCATAATAACACATGGGTTATTTCCACCACCATAAGAAACCAAAAAATTTCATTTCTATCATAGAGGATTTCTCACATGATAAAATTATTAGGATGTACATTATTTAAGTATAATGGTATCATTGAGTACCTCTCTCAAATATATCTGATCAAAATACTAGGTTTACCATGCGGATTTATAGAATTATTCAGTGAGGATTGAATAGAGAGTTGATCATTAGCACAACATATCATCTCATATAGAAATTTATATTGAGATGGGATTTCAGTCACTATATAGTGTGATAAAATAATTATATATGGATATAAAAGGTATTTATGAACAATACATTTTTAGAGTATAATATTTTTATAATAATCTATTTCACTTGAGTATTTAGCTATATCCACAAAAAATCCTATATAGAAAGAAGTGTATAATTTCAACATGCTAGGATGAAGTTGGAGAGTTCAAGATTTTGGTTCTTGAATTATATATGAAAATGGATGGGATTGTTAGATATAGACAGTAAGACATAATATAACAGTATAGTTGATATCAATTTTATGTAGATAATAAATGGATAGATATATATTTTGATGTTAGTGAAAAGGTATTCCTATGAAAATATGTAATATCAAAAACATTTAAGGAGATATCTCGGGATTTTTTATAGGTACTCATTTACCAAATGTTGAGTACTATTCCTTTTGGGTTTTACATTGGAGTGTTTTGTGTGGAAATTGGGAAAAGGGAAGAAAATAGTGGTTGTGCATGGTTCTCACACAATTAGAAAAAATCTTACGACCCATCCCAAGAAACCATACAACCTTAGAGAGTGGGTATTTCTATGGTTGGTTCATGGATTGTCAAATTGTGCCCCATATAATAGAGGTGCATGGTTTAGGTGAAAATCAAGGGAAAACCATGCACCCCTTCCTAGTAAACTGTGCATGATAATTAAAATCATTAAAATATTGTTTTTTAATTACACAAACCCTCTAATTAATATATAATAAAACAAAATTAATCCTATTATGATTTATCTTGATTTAAGAGATTCCTAGATATATTTCAAGGCTTCTCATCCTCTGTTATTCTCAATTCCAAGCCTAAATAGAAGATCCACAACTCTCCTAGTAAGTGAATCCCATCTGTGTTCGTTTCTCATTCTCTTACAATTCATCTTGTTTTCTATAAGTGAGGTAATAAACTATTTTTCATAGATAAATATATATTTTAAATTCATATAGATCTGGGATTGTAGATCAAAATCTAGAGTTAAGAGATCTTTTATTATTTAATATTGTTTTTGGATTTTAGATCTAGATCTTGTTCTAAATCATTGTGAAGCTCTATTATATGTGAACTTCATTGGCTGATAACTCATTAAGAAATCAAAGTAGGCATTCTATAATAAAAATCCAAGAGTATTTATTTATATTATGTGTATGTAATTTTTTAATAGATGTTAGATTATTAGAAATTTTTCTTTTATTTAATTATTTTATTTGGATAATTAATTAATTAAGGAGAGGTGGAATTATGGATTTTGGGAATTTTAGATTAATTTAATTAATTGTAGAATTAATTATGAGTTATTGAAATAGTTATGCTTGAAAAATTAATTGTGGAATTAATTATGATGAATTGCGATTGATAATTCGAATATAAATTTTGGAATTAATTATGGTATTTTTAGTTGTGAGTATTAATTAATTAATTCTTAAATTAATTAATGGGATTGAAATACCTTATTAATTGGGAATTAATTTAGGGAAACTAAGTGATAACATAATTTTTTAAATAATAATGAAATTTGAGTTATTAATTAATTACTAAATTAATTAATAGTATTAATGTCATTATTAATTGTTATATTAACTAATGAAATTCTTGATTTTAACTAATTGTTCAATTGGTATAGAATTTATGTGGAAAAGTAATTGTTGAATTAATTATGAGGTTTTTAATTGTAAAATGGTCATTAGAATGTGATTTAAGGAATATGAACATTGTCCTTGTAATGTGTGATGTATGAATGGTAACATAGCCATTAAAGTGTTAATTAATTATCGAGAACATAATCATTGTAATATCTGATGCATGAATGGTAACATGGACATTCATGTATGAATTAACGAATAGTAACATGGTCAATATATTGTGTGTAATATGAATGGTAACATGGGAATTCACATTTCAATTAAAAAATTATAATAATGAAATTCCAAGTTATAACCTCACTTTGGAATACTTCAGGCTCCGGTATGAGCCTAAGTTGTTATGGAGATATGATGTCATATAGAAATACATTGGGAATCAGTATGAGATGAAGAAGGATTCAATATATCATATAATATATAATACTTCGGGATCCGACATGAGGCAAGAAGGTATTGAGGAACAATAGTCCTTGGGAACTCGAGAGTTAATGTAGTTATGTAAATAATAAATGATAATGTGATAACTATTTACTTATGCTTTGTATTTATTTCATTATCAATGTAAATAAACATTTTTTGATAGGATTTAATTTTAGACACCGTTGTGGGTGGCCTACTGAGTTATATTGAAACCCTACTCAGGCCGAAGGATTGGTACTCGAATAGATTACATGATTTTAGGACAGGATATGGGAAAATCAAACGTGTTGGATAACAGATTTTGGGATGAATCATGGATGAGGGAACCATATATGGTTTGGGACACAACTTTTATTCATCAATTTATTTCCTTGGTGTTTTATATTAGACACTTGACACATACATTAGCATAGATTTCTTTCTACATTAATTAGATATTGTGTTTTCTTATTCTGATTATTAGGAGATATTGAAATATTTATGATTTTCTATTATTATGATGTTGTTTGTTTATTTTTTCAGCTATATTACACTAATAAAAGTGGGTATAGTCTACCCATGATCAACTTATCAGACCCTCACTATTGATCAATAGCCACTGTTATATGAGGAAGCATGCTTGAGGACACATGATCGACTAACATGGGGAACCGGTGTGGGGAACCTGGGTTGGGACATTACTATGTGGTATAGAGGACAATTTAATTTTTATTTTTATTTCTTATAGATTTTGGGAATGGTATAAGGAATAGTAGAGGCCTGGTTATGAGCTCATTCATAGGATTTTCAATCCCATGTACGAAGGAAAACCCATGTACTCGTGGTGTTATTGCTATTATTTTTGTTTACTGTTATAGATGAATAATATTTTACCTTGTGTGATGTACATGTTATCAAATGTGAGAAATATTTTTTTAGATTTTATATGAGTCGGCTCATGGACCAAAATTAAATGAAAGTTGATTCTAGATACATCCTTCATGGAACCGGAGATTATTTTGTGACATACATCATTTTAGGAACACATAGGAAAACAGATTTTTAGTAAGTTATTGAACATGAACTATTATTCCTAGATAATAAAATTTAGTCGATAATGATAGATAATATGAATTGAGAGAGGTAAAATGATTCAAAATGTTAATAAATGGGTGTCTAATATTAAATATGATGTGAAAATGAGAATAACCTCTGATAACCAAGGCCATAGTGTATGATGGTAAAGTGAAGTTATAACACCTCTCTTTTGACCGTGTGGTGGGATTTATGGAAAAGTCACGCTGTGACATGTTTGGATTTTTTTTCCTCTTACATAAATGTGATAAAATTTTGTTTTTAACCCTAATATGTTCATTTGGAATTATATAGTTATGTTTCCATGATGATTATTATGGATAAGACAATATGAGGATATAGATGGTGATGCTCTACCAATAGTGGAAAATGAGGTACCTATAGTGCCTGGTGAGGAAGTAGGGGAGCGGTTTTCAGGGATAGTTTCTCTCTTTATTAATCTTATGGGAAGATACCCAAGGCTGGTTGATAAGATAATGTCTTCCTGGATGAGAGAGTTTTAGTTGCAGAACCCTATGACTTTTATTGAAGATGATGGACTTAAGGAAGAGGATTTCATGGTTAAGTCCCTCCAAAAAGTACATAAACATAAGAATACTCCTATTGAGACAAGGTTCCAGTTGAATTATTAAATCATATTACGATCGATGAAGCCCTAGTAGGAAATTCAGGTATGGACTGGACATACTAATGGTTGTTAAGGAAGGAATTCTTGGAGAATTTCTTAGATAACTTCTACCAATAGATGCAGAGGATTGAGAAATATGTAGTGTTCATTAGGATAAATAAAGAGATTATGTCTATGGAGGACTATGTTGGATTCTTTACAAACATGAATTACTTTTTTTCCAACAATTATAGGATATGAGATAGATACAACCAGGCATTTTAATAACAGACTTATGTGTGAGATTAAGTCCCAAGTTAACTTCTTTCGATTAAATAAGGCTATACATGTGGTGGATAATGCTCTTATATATAAGGGGAACCTAATGAATTCTTCCAGTGCTATAAAATAGTTTCTATGAGGTGATATAAGGTGTGACTTCAAAGAGTTGAAAGTGACATTATGAGAACTCTAATCAGGGAAGTGGACAGTTGAGAGGTCAAATATGAGGGTCAGCTGCATAGGACCTTACTGGAGCGATATTTCATTAGTGTGATAGGTTGAGTTAGAATCTTATAAATATTCTATGACCACAATTATAGTGTCGGTCTTGAGGCAAGATGTTATATCTTCAAATGAATTGAAGGACACATGGATAAAAAGTTATCAAGGGTGCATCTAGATACAGTCAGAGTGTGGGAAGGGTACCTTCTATAATATATCATCCTAGAATCTAGATTTATATTGTAAAATGTGGTAGAGTATGTTGACATGGTAAATCTAGAAAATAAATCCTATATCAGTATAGTGGTGCACCTCATGTGAATCAGATGGAATCATAGGGGATATAGGAAGGATAGTTGAATGTGTTGTAGCCTACACATGTGGATTGAAAGGATGTTCCATCGATAGTGAGAGGTACTATTCTACTAGACTCTACATTATCTTGTTCTATACGTGACACTGTTTCCTCTAATTTCTTTATATATGCAATGATTATAAATGACTTGAGCATGGTGGTGGAGATTGTGAGTGGGGTAATGGCTATATATACATTATTGGGTGTGTGGTCTAGAGACATATGTTTATGAAAAGTATGTTCTCTCTAGATTGGGGAGTACAGTTTTCAATGTGATCTCTGTGTTTTTGAGATTCCAGGATTCTACTTAATAATGTGTAGGGACTGGTTAGTCACATACCGAGCCCAAAAAATTGTTACCATTGGATAGTAATGTTAATGTCTCATATAGGTGACCAATAAATTCACCATAGGGAGTGGGATATCCTAGAAAAATGACTAGGTCCATTCAATCAGAAACTAGAGAGCATGTATCCCAATTTGATAGTCTTTTTCTAGAAATAGAGGTGTTAAACTTCGGGTTCTTTCACCACTATTAAAACAATTTCAGGATTTGTTTCCGGAAGATATATTAGGGATTCCACTAGAGAGAGATGTAGAATTAAATATTGAGCTCATGTCGTGGGATGGTGGATTATATACTCAACCATACAAAATGGATCCAAAAGAACTTCATGATCTCTATGCTCAGCTGAAGGAGTTAGAGGATAAAGGTTTTATCTTTCCGAGTCCATTGCCTTGGGGATCAACTTTGTTTTTTCAAAGGAATGTTGATTGCAGTATTCAGTTTTGTGTCAATTAAGGGATAATGAACAAGAGGACTGTAAAAAACCATTATACTCTTCAACATATCAACGATTTATTTGACTAATTGGAAAGGTTTAAATGGTTAGAAGCATGTGATAAATCCATCTAGGAGCTAATGAAGTGTTTCATAACTTCACCAATATTTATCTTACTCGATATAGGTGTGGATGAAATGGTGTATTATTCTTTTAGGATCAAACATTAAGTCATGTTGATTCGGGGATATTGAGATGATGCATATGGATCTTGGAATATGAGGCCACATGATTGGAACTACCCAATGAACAGCCTTTTTTTTAGCATATATGGCTTATGAATTTTTTTGTTTTGGAGGAATTTCCTATTGGGATATAAGTTTACAGTATATATAGATAACGATATCATAAAATACAACTTTTCACCGGGATAATTAAATATATTGTAGTAGCGATGGGTAGAGTATGTGTAGGCCATTGATTTTGAGCTATAATATATTCCTGGGAAGGAAGGATGTGTGGGTAAAGATATGAACATAAAAAGTAAAACATAGTCGGTTCTAGAGTATAGTGATTAGTGGATGATAATATCCTTGCTGGCTGAAATTCTTGTGGTGGTTAATGAGAGTTTAGATTAGTTGACACTCATCTCATTTCCATTCTAGTAATTTTATTTTTCTAGATTAGTGAAACGAAATATGAGATTCAATAATTCTTATCGTTAAGTGAAATCGATGATGGTGGGGAGTCACCTTCCAATTGGAGCATATATGGGGATGAGATAATCTATGTGAAGAATCATGATGTTGTGCCTACGAGCATGTGAGTGGAGATGATGTGGGAATTTCATGCTTCAAAGTAGGAAGTACAACTAGGTAAGACCAATATATACCATGACCTATGATGAATGTAACGCCCCGACCCCAGCTACCCAGAGTCGGTTCATTACTTCGTAACATTGGCATGATCACAAAAGATCAAGTCTCGAAAGACCGATTAGTTTAGTAGCCTTGGAAACACTAGATACATTCATAAATGTTATATTACATCATAAAGTGAAAAAACTAATAACAAAATCTTCATAGTCTACACTCATGTCCTCTTCTGACTATCCCTGTAGGTCATTCATAAAATACTTCTTCACATCCTGGAAAATATTAAAACATTGAAAGGGGTGAGCCCAGATGCTCAGTAAGGATAAAAATAATGCGGAAGCTTTCATAAATAAACATTAACATTTAAGGCAATGTATAACTAAAACAAAAGCTTTTTAAACATGAACTTCAACATAATATGGCAAGAGTAAAATGAGATAATGCCATTCACTTATTCACATGGATATTCTACTGGTCAAATAATCACATGCAATATCAATAACAACTTTCATAATGAGGGAATGTATAATGCCAGACATTCTGAAACATTTTGTCAAGGCCTCGGCCAAGACGTCTAAAAAGATTAAGGCCTCGGACCAAACCATAAATCAAATTGGGAAAGGGCCTCGGCCAATTCCATGTCTAGTTGTCTCATGAGACCTACCGATGCATCGAGGAGCTATAGAGGGCTCCACCCGTCACTTATTAAGTCCAATACATTCCTCATATGAATAGGTTTAAACATATCATAAACCATAACATAATCGTATCACATAAAACATGCATAAAGGAAACATAACATTTCCACATTTCAATCACAAGATATCAATACAACACATTGATATAATAAAAACACTTTCAAAACCATTTTCAATACCAAAATAAAAGAAAGTTAAAACATTGTATTTATTTTTCATTAAAAAAATGATGGCTTGTAGAAGAAGCCGAAACTCAAATAATGGTCACAGCGGCGGAGAAGTCGTTGTCGCCGCATAAGTACGGAAAGAAAAACATTCACTTTTTGTCATTTAGTAAAATTCTTCGTATAAAAACGATTCCTTTTGAATAAACGTAAAAGTCAAAAGGGTTTATACACCGTATAAAAGAAAGTTGTGTATAAAACAAAATATGACTCAATGAAAGGAGATTGAGACGAAGTCCTTAGAAAGATCATTTTTAAAATAAAATAGATCTATTATGTGTATTCACTATAGGTACACATAAAGAAAGTAAAAATACAAAATAATACATAATAATATCATGACATAATTGGAAAGTAGGAGATTATCCCAAAGAATGGATGTTGGGTTAAGAAGTTCCCTTACCTTGCGTCTTGTCCTGACTCGACCGTTCTTTAACCTCCTGAATAATAAACTAGGGTTAATTTCTATTTACTTAAGAACCTTTTTCATGTTCATTATTCCTTTTATATCCCTTATTACCATGTTATGAACATTATTTAATTATTTAAGTTAATAACGGTCGTTTTGTCGATCTTTGGTACTTTAGTCAAAAATAAACTTCTTATAATTACAAGTTGTTCATGTGGTGAAATATCCATTATATCCAGAATTATATTCATGATTTATATATCATATATATCATATATACAGTATATACATTCATTCATAATGTCACGTAACATTTAGAGGTAAGAACTGAAATGCACCGTTCATGGAGACGGTAAGCCGTACGTACGCATGAACGCTACTTTCATTTCTATTTCATATTTAATGGAATGAAATCATAATGATATAAATTTATAATATAATTACAGTATAATATAGTGTATAATACCATTTAATCCATCCTTTATACATCCCACATATGACATTAACGATTCAAATCACTTTGAGGGGGCGGTAGTCCGCACTTCCTAAAATAAAATTATCGTGTTTTACCCATAATGGAAATCATAAAGTATGCCATAAATGAGAAATACATAAGCATAAGTAAAACATAAACACATTATATATCATATATAAATATAGTGACATCTTAATGGCCACCTTTGAAGGTGTTATATGAGTGTTGAACAATCATCGTTTCGTGAGGCAGAAATTCGCCATCCACAGAAACCGTATGTTCTTTAACCATTAGATGTAGGTGTGTGTAAGTGTAGCTCGAATCCGTCTTATAACAACATCCTAGTATATTGAGGATACTGGTGTTTTTACAAAAGTAATTAATAAAAAGAGTTTAGGGGGTTGGAGAAGAAAAATAAAACAAAACAACATTAGAGAAGACATTACCTCAAAATTGGGTATCTTTTTTTTAATTTGAGCCAAAGGCTTCCTTGAGAAGAGTTCTTCACAAAGTGAGGCTTCTAGGAGTAAGAGGAGGAAGTTGGGAGAGTATTTGGGCAGAGTTTGGCCAAGCCAAATGGCTTGAAAGTGTGAATAAGGTGGGAGAGGTGGGGGCCTTTTATAAGTGGAGAGGAGGGGCTCTTTTGGAAAGATTGAAATGTTACATTATTATACAATGATTTTCGGATTCTAAAGGTCCCACAATTATATAATTCGTGGATAAGGTGATAAGGGTTCTAAATCTCCTCATCCAATAGGCTTTGGACAAGTGTAAGCCTTGGATTTTTCATTATCTTCTCATTTTATTTAAATCGTTAAATAATGAGGTCATCACTGCATCATAATGATGTCATAAATAATTTAATTTATTTAATGTCTAAAAATTATAAAATAAATACTATTATGTAGAAAATATTTTTATCTTTCTAATGAATATTTATAATCAAAATTTGGACTTGTGTAACCCCACTTAAAAACTGTTTTATTAAAACAACTCATGTTTGTGTCAATTTAATTTTAACATTAAATAAATATATATTAATGTCATTTTCCAACTAAAGTGGCTCCATGGGGTCCCCAAGTTGACCCATGGGTTGTCTTGGTCGTCCATGACTCATCCAATAAGAGTAGGAAAAGTGTCAGGCTCATCTAATATTATTAAAACATTATTTGTACCTTAAACTACACTAATTTTCTCCAATCGCGATTAAGAACTTAAAAGTTACTATTCACCAAAAAATTATTTTAATCTCATTGAACCACATTTTACTTCTTAATGAAAACCATGTATGTCATATTTTTTAAAATAAAATCACAGAAGTGGTAATATTTCATTTAAACGACAAATCAGTTATTTAACTACCACTTATTGGTTTCACTATTCATCAAAAATTGAAGTTTTTCAGAACAATGCCAAAATTTCACCCTAAGCTATAATTGATATTCCAAATTCAAAAATGATGTCTATTTTAAAAAATTCCAATCATATAAGTTGCATTAGTTAATTTTATAATTAATTCCCGTTGTCACAACAAATAGCGTGTTTTTAAGAAACAATTTATATCAAAAGATTGGCAATTGTTTATGTCCAATTTCAATGTTAAATTAATTCTAATGGCCACCATTGGATAAAATGGTAAAAATATATTCTAATTATACTTTAAAACCACTAAATAGTATAATTTATCACAATAAATTATTTTGATTAAAAAATTTGTATTAAGTATTTTTCACTATTCATAAAAAAATTGGAAGTTCTCAGAAAGTTACAAAAAATTCAACTTAGGATAATTTCGATATTATAAATTCAAAAATGAAGTCCATTTTGAAATATAAAATTTCTTTAATTTTAAAAAGTGGTTATTACTATTCATAACGGCTACTTTGACTAGTCGCGGTGTTTTAGAACTCGAAGTTGGGTACAATGCAAGCTATTGCATTATTGAATGAGAAGCGTATCGTGGAAGCTCAGGGTGTTACATTCTCCCCTTCTTCAATAAATTGCGTCCTCGCAATTTGAAATTTTTCTTTGAAAATAAAAGGTTTAAAAGAGAAAATACCTTTGAGGAAAACCCACATCGGAAATAAGATTAATAAAATTTAGCCTTAATAAGAGGGAAAGGGAAATGAAAAAGTCACCACCCAATTATGATCTCGATTAGGAGAACATTGGTGGCAATTAGAGACATATAATTAGAGGAAAAACGTAAATATTTGTAGGGAGTGATTGGGGTCATCAATCACAATCAACTATCAAATTGAGGGCCTCAAAGCCTTCAATCTATGTTGATTTAAAATATCATCAGTTCAATAAGACATAAGGTATTAGGATAACACATTTTTTTTTGTTTTAATATCCCTTTACTAAAGCTTAAGAATTAATTTATTTTCTGAATAAGAGATAGGTATATATATATTTATGCTTGAAAATTAGAGTTTCAACCTTCAACTCATCTTTCACTCAAAAAGATAATAGAACTCAAAAATATTATACTTATCCTAATTGTATAAGGTTACAAATGTTAACACATACCATTTAGATTAGTAAAATTATTTTGTAATAACTGGGGACTTCCTGTAGGCTAGTGGTAGGAAATAAAGGCCTGTCGCACTATGATTGTGGGTTCGATTCTTGCAGCTTTGTCCGACGCGACGGGTTATGCCCCACCCTGCAGGTTGTCCTTTTCCTAAAACTATAGTATCATAATATTCCAAAAATAATCTTTATAAATGATTTAACCTTAAACAATACTATCCATGGTTCAACTTAATCCATTCCAAGCTTAATAGTTATCCAAAATACCTCCGTCCAGGCTTTCTCTAAAAGGTCTCTTAATTCCAAAATCAATTTATCAGATTCCCCAAACAAAGTAAAGTTTCTCTTATTGTCACATACTAAAAATATAATTACCTTTATCATATTAAAACCTTACTGAAATCAACAAGTACTGCAGTTCAATCCTTATATATATATATCACATTATTCTAATAACCAGAATATAATCCATTAGTCCAAAATCACCAATACATTAATTATTACGCTTCAATAGTAGTAACATCATAAGATTTTCCTTGATCCCTTGGCCTTTTCTGAGGTACGTTTCCCTGACGCTTAAGACATTTATTTGCATAATGCCCCATTTCCCTACAATTGTATCATTCAACATTGATAGCCTCTTTTTTCCCTTACAATCACGAGCCTAGTGACCCTTTTCTCCACATTTATAACAAACTCCCATTCCTTTTAGGCAAGTACCAGGGTGATTCTTCCCACAATTATCACATAATGGAGAATCCTTCTTTTCCCTCATCCCTTTATCCAACATTCTCTCTTCCATCCTTTTCTTCTCTTTCATCCCTTTAAATCCATAAGACTCAGAGAATTCTCTACTTATCTCATTAACACATGATACTATTTCTTCATATGTTGATAACACATGGGAGAATATTTCCCTTCTAAATGTTGGCTTAATACCATGAAAGATTTGATCCTTCTTACTCTTTGGATCATACGTATTTATGGAGTTCACATTCCTTCAACTGGGCGCCATTTCTATACAATGCCATAAACTAGATTAGTTTATGAATCAAAATACATAATTCCATAATTATAAAATACTTAACATAAATTGAACTATTTATGGATATAATCCATAATCATAAAAAGGTTTTCTTTGAGAAAGTATATACTCATAACCGTTCATAGTTGTTTGTAAATAAAACGAGAATTATCCTAAGCATATCCCCCGGGAGTGTCGTAACCAAGAGTGCAGCAAGGCCCGTTGTCGTGCACCAGTTCCCGTTCGAGTCTAGCTCAAAGCGGTGTTTTCGGGTTTTACCCCTAGGTACACCTGTGCCAGAGCCGCCTCTACTTGCTCGTATCCAGACAGGGATGTATTGCTCGGAAAACTCACAAAATCTCTACAATAACAAAATTCTAGGAAGTTCTTCTATACTAATCCTCAAAGTCTATATTTGGGATATGTGCTCTAATCAGAGTTTATCTAAATCTAGCTTCCAAGGTTAGTACTAAACTGCCTATGATACCAACTATAACGCCCCGACCCCAGCTACCCAGAGTCGGTGCATTACTTCGTAACATTGGCATGATCACAAAATATCAAGTCTCGAAAGACCGATTAGTTTAGTAGCCTTGCAAACACTAGATACATTCATAAATGTTATATTACATCATAAAGTGAAAAAACTAATAACAAAATATTCATAGTCTACACTCATATCCTCTTCTGACTATCCCTGTAGGTCATTCATAAAATACTTCTTCACATCCTGGAAAATATTAAAACATTGAAAGGGGTGAGCTCAGATGCTCAGTAAGGATAACAATAATGCATAAGCTTTCATAAATAAACATTAACATTTAAGGCAATGTATAACTAAAACAAAAGCTTTTTAAACATGAACTTCAACATAATATGGCAAGAGTAAAATGAGATAATTCCATTCACTTATTCACATGGATATTCTACTAGTCAAATAATCACATGCAATATCAATAACCACTTTCATAATGAGGGAATGTATAATGCCAGACATTCTGAAACATTTTGTCAAGGCCTCGGCCAAGACGTCTAAAATGATTAAGGCCTCGAACAAAACCATAAATCAAATTGGGAAAGGGCCTCGGCCAATTCCATGTCTAGTTGTCTGATGAGACCTACCGATGCATCGAGGAGCTATAGAGGGCTCCACCCGTCACTTATTAAGTCCAATACATTCCTCATATGAATAGGTTTAAACATATCATAAACCATAACATAATCGTATCACATAAAACATGCATAAAGGAAACATAACATTTCCACATTTCAATCACAATATATCAATACAACACATTGATATAATAAAAACACTTTCAAAACCATTTTCAATACCAAAATAAAAGAAAGTTAAAACTTTGTATTTATTTTTCATTAAAAAAATGATGGCTTGTAGAGGAAGCCGAAACTAAAATAATGGTCACGGCGGCAGAGAAGTCGTTGTCGCCGCATAAGTACGGAAATAAAAACATTCCCTTTTTGTCGTTTAGTAAAATTCTTCGTATAAAAAATATTCCTTTTGAATAAACGTAAAAGTCAAAGGGGTTTATACACCGTATAAAAGAAAGTTGTGTATAAAACCAAATATGACTCAATGAAAGGAGATTGAGACGAAGTCCTTAGAAAGATCATTTTTAAAATAAAATAGATCTATTATGTGTATTCACTATAGGTACACATAAAGAAAGTAAAAATACAAAATAATACATAATAATATCATGACATAATTGGAAAGTAGGAGATTAACCCAAAGAATGGAAGTTGGGTTAAGAAGTTCCCTTACCTTGCGTCTTGTCCTGACTCGACCGTTCTTTAACCTCCTGAATAATAAACTAGAGTTAATTTCTATTTACGTAAGAACCTTTTTCATGTTCATTATTCCTTTTATATCCCTTATTACCATGTTATGAACATTGTTTAATTATTTAAGTTAATAACGGTCGTTTTGTCGATCTTTGGTACTTGAGTCAAAAATAAACTTCTTATAATTACAAGTTGTTCATGTGGTGAAATATCCATTATATCCAGAATTATATTCATTATTTAGATATCATATATATCATATATACAGTATATACATTCATTCATAATGTCACATAACATTTAGAGGTAAGAAATGAAATGCACCGTTCATGGAGACGGTAAGCCGTACGTACGCATGAACGCTACTTTCATTTCTATTTCGTATTTAATGGAATGAAATCATAATGATATAAATTTATAATATAATTACAGTATAATATAGTGTATAATACCATTTAAGCCATCCTTTATGCATCCCACATATGGCATTAACGATTCAAATCACTTTGAGGGGGCGGTAGTCCGCACTTCCTAAAATGAAATTATCGCGTTTTACCCATAATGGAAATCATAAAGTATGCCATAAATGAGAAATACAGAAGCATAAGTAAATCATAAACACATTATATATCATATATAAATATAGTGACATCTTAATGGCCACCTTTGAAGGTGTTATGTGAGTGTTGAACAATCATCGTTTTGTGAGGCAGAAATTCGCCATCCACAGAAACCGTATGTTTTTTAACCATTAGATGTAGGTGTGTGTAAGTGTAGCTCGAATACTTATTATAACAACATCCTAGTATATTGAGGATACTGGTTTTGTTACAAAAGTAATGAATAAAAAGAGTTTAGGGGGTTGGAGAAGAAAAATAAAACAAAACAACATTAGAGAAGACATTACCTCAAAATTGGGTAACTCTTTTTGATTTGAGCCAAAGGCTTCCTTGAGAAGAGTTCTGCCCAAAGTGAGGCTTCTAGGAGTAAGTGGAGGGAGTTGGGAGAGTATTTGGGCAGAGGTTGGCCGAGCCAAATGGTTTGAAAGTGTGAATAAGGTGGGAGAGGTGGGGGCATTTTATAAGTGGAGAGGAGGGGCTCTTTTGGAAAGATTGAAATGTTACATTATTATACAATGATTTTCGGATTCTAAAGGTCCCACACTTATATAATTCGTGGATAAGATGATAAGGGTTCGAAATATCCTCATCCAATAGTATTTGGACATGTTTAAGCCTTGGATTTTTCATTATCTTCTCATTTTATTTAAATCATTAAATAATGAGGTCATCGCTGCATCCTAATGATGTCATAAATAATTTAATTTATTTAATGTCTAAAAATTATAAAACAAATACTATGATGTAGGAAATCTTTTTATATTTCTAATGAATATTTATAATCAAAATTTGGACTTGTGTAACCCCACCTAAAAACTGTTTTAATAAAACAACTCATGTTTGTGTCAATTTAATTTTAACATTAAATAAATATATATTAATGTCATTTTCCAACTAAAGTGGCTCCATGGGGTCCCCAAGTTGACCCATGTGTTGTCTTGGTCGGCCATGACTCATCCAATAGGAGTAGGAAAAGTTTCAGGCTCATCTCATATTATTAAAACATTATTTGTACCTTAAACTACACTAATTATCTCTAATCGCGATTAAGAACTTAAAAGTTACTATTCACCAAAAAATTCTTTTAATCTCATTGAACCACATTTTAATTCTTAATGACAACCATGTATATCAGAATTTTGAAAATAAAATCACAGAAGTGGTAATATTTCATTTAAACGAAAAATCAGTTATTTAACTACCACTTAGTGGTTTCACTATTCATCAAAAATTGAAGTTTTTCAGAACAATGCCAAAATATCACCCTAAGCTATAGTTGATATTCCAAATTCAAAAATTATGTCTATTTTAAAAAATTCCAAACATATAAGTTGCATTAGTTAATTTTATAATTAATTCCCGCTGTCACAACAAATAGCGTGTTTTTAAAAAACAATTTATATCAAAAGATTGGCAATTGTTTATGTCCAATTTCAATGTTAAATTAATTCTAATGACCACCATTGGATAAAATGGTAAAAATATATTCTAATTATACTTTAAAACCACTAAATAGTATAATTTATCACAATAAATTATTTTGATTAAAAAAGTTGTATTAAGTATTTTTCACTATTCATAAAAAAAATTGGAAGTTCTCAGAAAGTTACAAAAAATTCAACTTAGGATAATTTCGATATTAAAAATTCAAAAATGAATCCCATTTTGAAATATAAAATTTCTATAATTTTAAAAAGTGGTTATTACTATTCATAACAGCTACTTTGATTAGTCGCAGTGTTTTAGAACTTGAAGTTGGGTACAATGCAAGCTATTGCATTATTGAATGAGAAGCGTATCATGGAAGCTCGGGGTGTTACAATGAATGGTTTGGTTCTCATTTATGTAGAAGGATATAGCAGGGTTTGTGACACGATGAAACACCTGTCACTAAGTGATGGGAGAGCATCAAAGAACTAGATATTTTCTATACTGGTTTCCCATTCTGGAATGGATGTGGGATGAAGTGGCCATGGAATTTAAGGTACATATTCTGAATAATATAAGTAAGAATGAAGCCATATATTTTATTTTGGATCTACTAAAAAATGTATCACATTTATTTTCTATATGGGAATCTATCTTAATAGAGGAGTTGTGAGAACTCTATGTTTAAGAGATAGTCTTTATGTAAGAGGTTCCACATAATATAGTTTCAGATCTTGACTCATTTTTACTTCATTATTCTATAATGTATTTTAAGAGGTTCTCACTAAACATGTATTATTGATTACATTCTTCAACCCATAGAAATATGGGTAGTCGAAATGTATTATACAGGTTCTTGGGGATATTCAACGGATATGTGTTCCTGATTAAGGTGGATATTAGAAGAAGCACCTAGAATTTCAGGATTTTTCCAATAATTATAGATTTTTGGTAATAATACATATGAATCCATAATAATATCTTTACGGTACATTATGAAGATGACCTTTATTCTGGAAAAAGCCAGGTGAGTAAAAATTGTTCGGATCGAGTCTCATGCAAGAGACATCTTAGTAGGTTAAACTAATTAGAAGGTTTATGGATATGGAATAAAGTAGACAGAAGTTATGTCCTGATAGGAATAGATTAACCCTTGGGTTTTAAAAGGGTGATCATGTATTCCTTTGGGCATCACCAAGGATGGATCATCGTAGGATAGAAAGGCATGGAAAATTGTCTCCCAGGTTCGTTGTGCCATTTGGGGTTCTGGAGAGAATCATGCTTGTATCTTACATGTCATCTTTTCCATAGAAATATATTACTATGCATGATTTTCCATGTATCAAAGCTTTGGTGATATCACACAAACCATTCTCATTAGACTACTGTGAATTATGTTGATCTAGAGATTGATTCATATATTTTTTGAACATCTAACATGTGTTCTATATCACAGTGAAAATTTTTTATAGGGAAAGACCATAATGATGCTTCTTATGTTATAGAAACATTTTTAGGTGTAAAAGGAAACATGTGAGGGAAAAACATATATAGGGGATCATTGGCCATATATTTTTTACTTGAAAACAAAGTGATTCTTTGGAGAGTAGCGCAAGGATGAGATATTTTAAGGTGTGTAAATTACAAGATCTCTAACTTTTCTGTATATGTAACGAGTTTTTTTATAGGTACTAATTTACCTTTTATTTCATAATTTTCATTTGGGTTTAACATTGGGGTGTTTCTAGGTCCAAATTGTAAACATTGGAAGAAAAAGTGATTGTGTGTGGTTAATGCATGGTTAGAACAAATTGTGTTCCCTGACCCAACAAACAATGCAACCCTAGATAGTGGGTATTTGCATTGTTGGTGCATGGATTTTTAAATTGTGCACCCTTATAGGAGTAACCATTAACCCCTATAAAAGTGTTTCATGTTTTAGGTTCATTGTTTGGGGAAACCATGCGTTCTATCCTAGTAATCGATGCATGGGAATTACAATCACCACAAATTAGTTTTTTAATTACCCATACTCCTAATTATTCCCTAATAGGCCCAATCAAATATAATTATGATTTATCTTTATTTTAGATAGTCTCAAAAAATTTGATGGCTTCCCAACCTCTGTTATTTGTGATTTTATGCTTTGATAGAATATATACACCTCTCATAGTATGTAAATCCCATCCCGGTTCCTTTATAATTCTGCTCCCATTTTTATTATTTTCTTTAAGTGAGGTAATCCTATATTTTGTTTCAAACTAAATCCATTTGGTAAGATCTATATCTATGATTTTAGATATAGTACTCTATTTAAGAGATGTTGTTTTATTTAATCTATATTTTTCATTCTAAAACCGGATCCTATTCTATGTCATTATGCCACTCATTTCTTTGGATTTTCCATGGGTGCTCTTTCATTAAAAAATGAATGTAGGTTGTCTATAATACAAATAAAAAATTCCTTATTTAAACTATTTTTATGTAATTGTATAATTGAAATTATATGTTTAAAAATTGTGTTCATGATTGAATTAAATAATCTGGTGAATTAATTATTTGAAAAGATGTGGAACTATGTATTTGGGGAATTTTTGTTTTAGTTAATTAATTGTAGAATATGTTTTGAATTATTTTAAAATTTACATTGGAATTGTTAATACTAGAATTATTTATGAAGAATTATGATTGATAATGATACATTTATTTTTTGAATTAATTATGGTAATTTCAGTTTTGAGTATTTATTAATTGATTTCTAAACTAATTAATGGGATTGAAATACATAATTAATTAAGTTTTTAATTATGGTAAATTATGTAATAAACAAATTGATTAATTATAAATGGAATTGGTGTTATTAATGAATTTATAAATTAATAAATATTATTGATTTTATTAGTTAATTGTTATATTAACTAATAGAATTTTTTATTTTAACAAATTATTGAATTAGGAATGGACTTTTTGTGGGTAATTTATTATTGAATTATTAATGCATTTAGGAATGGATACATAGTCATTTGAATAAAAATCGATGAATGTGAACATGGTCATTCTGAAGTGTGATGTTTGAATTGTATCATGGCCATTCAACTGTTAATTATAGAATGGGAACATGGATTTTGTAATGTGTAATATATGAATGGTAACATGGTAATTCAAGTACAAATTAAAGAATGGGATAATGGTAATTATATTTTTTGTACAATGAACGGTAACATGGGAATTCCAGTATCAATTAAAAAAATGGTAATAATGGAATTTAAAAATATCACCTCACTTGAGAAAGATTCGGGCTCCATCATGATCTGAATCATGTTAAGGCATATTATATGACCTAGAAATACTTTGGGCTCTAGTATGATCTAGAAAGGTATTGAGATATCATATCACCTAGAATACATCGGTCTACGGCATGATCCAAGTAGGTATTGAGGCATAGAAGTCTGTAAGAACACATGAGTTAATGTGGTTAACTAAATAATTAATGATAATGTGATTACATTTTTATTTATGAATTGTACTTATTTATTTGTAAAACAACACTGACCATTTTTAATGTATATTTTTATAGACACCATTGGTGGTGGATTACTAAGTTATAATCTCACCCAACTCTGGATGCCTATTTAGTACCTGAATAGATTACATGATTTCAAGACAAGTTAAGAGAAAATTCCCCATTATTAATAAATACATTGGGGGAAGGAGCATGGTCGAGGGAACTAGATGTGGTTTGGAACCCACTTTGGTTTTATATGTTCCGGTATTTTTTGTTTAATTTTTGAAACATTACACATTCTTTAGCATGGAATTTTCTGTGCTTTAGTTAGATATTTTATATTTATCTTGTGGTTATAAGGGCATATTGGACTATTTATGGTTATATGTTATTCTTCTGTTGGTTTTTTATTTCCACCAGTGTTTCACTCTAATAAAAGAGGGTATAGTCTCCCCAAGATTTACTTATCAAACTCTCACTTTTATTCAGCAGCTTCTTTCAAATGGGGAGGCATGCCTGAGGTCATGTGACCAACAGGCTCAGTGCACCGATGTGTGGCACCCATTTTGAGATGTTACAATATCTCCCTACAAGAATGTTATGAGATGTGAAAAAAGGAGATGTTATGCCATAGATATGTCAGTCTCTATAAAAATATGGGTTTTATTAAGATAATATATTAAGTTTTATATCTTCCATGAAACATTTTCCAAGTTCATGATTTTTTGTACACATAAATTTTAAGAAATTATTTAATAATCATTCATATATAATTATCTTAGAGGTTATATATATATATTTCATTATGTTTTATATGAGGGAAAACTAGTAGAGATTCCAAATCAATGATATAATTTTTTTCATAACAAAACCACTCAATTATTCAATTTTCTTTGGTGAGACCATAAATTTTACTAAGGTATATGTGAACTTTATGAGATAATGATTTGGATTTACCATCACCTATTTACATAGTAATTTCCAAAATTTTAAGGTGAAATTGTTTTAATGTGGTATAATGTAACACCCCATGATTATGGAATATATTTTTAAATAATAAATTCAATCATTCTTCTAGAATTTAAAACATGTGGTACTAAATATCACCATAACATGACCAAATACTCATAGCTACCACTAATGACACATTGATTCGGAGCCAACATGTGCCTACATATATTGAAACCAAATAATTTCATAGTCCATTTTAATAATCTAAAATATGGAACTTCTCATGATAGGTTTTGGATTTCAATATCCAATTACAAGCCATAATAGTTACCCCATTTGAAATTCCATCCAATCATTTCCTTAACATTCCAACAACACATAAAGAATTAATTTGAAAAATGATACGCCTGATCACCCATAGGTACCCTCTTGGGTTTACGATTTAACCAAAAAATTAAACCAAAATCAACCTTGCATACTCTTCTAGCCCAAATATTCCATAAAAATCTTTGACCGACCATTAAAATAATCCTTCCTTATTCAAATGACTGTATAAATTCAATTCTCTATTGAAAACATCAGAATTTTGAAATAAAAACAAGTCGAACTACCTTTCTGTCTACCATTTCCTTGAAAATTCTCGACTCCTAAGGTCATCACATCATGAAAAAATTATCTTAAAGTCGTTTACCCCATGGCGCACACAAATTTGTACGAACATTATCACTGAAGTCCACACCCAAATTCAAGTGACATCCTTAGACCGAACCATCTCTCGATCCATCCATAATTTTACTATTGCAGAATTTCTTGATAGATACCTAATCTAATACTCATGGTTCATCAAAATCTACTTCGGGATTAATGCGGATAATTATATTAAAAAACCATAATTGAACTCATAACAATAATCTACCAATGATTACTTTCATACATTTTAACATCGATTAAATAAATTAAGAGATAACAAGAGACCTTCACACAACTTGTATTACATTACCACAACCCTTCTCAGTTGAGGGTTGTTCACTAGCAGCGAATGATCTTCTCCCCAACATTGTAGAACCATAGTTATCACTTCCTAGGAAAATTAATCTAAACATCATTGGACATGTCATTTCCCTCTTGATTAAAAAAATTTCTTGGTCAAGATCTAGCTCATGGTTGAGAGTTAACAGAAAATATCACCCAACACTTGTTCCTACTTCTGAATAATAGTTTCCATGACAATCACTAATTGTCAAAACATAACTAGGGTCACCACCCTTAAAACATTAAAATCACATTATGCACCGCGTAACATTACCTTAAACCACTCCACAAGAAAAATTACAATGAATTATTTCACCCAACCCACAATAATTTGATAAAAAATCATCTTATTGTATAATTAATTCCCTCTCAACATACTCAATACTATTTCAAGACATGAGGCATGCTCATCGGTACACTAGGAGTACATTGAGATTTCACTAACAAGTGAATGTTTCACTCCTGATCCCTGATCACACAAAAAATAATGGATACCAAACATAAAAAAAACATAAAACCATGTCTCTTGTCCATGTACATTAGGATCCCACTATGGTTCAATTGTCCTATGGCACGCAATTCATTTCCTAAATAGCCATCATCATCGGGCTCTTTCATTAATTAGGAAAACATCTCTGGGTCACGATGCTAATAAGAATAAAATATTAAGACATTGATATCTAGCTAAGAATCATCCCCTCAAAAAATAATGATTTAAACATCACTCATGTGCAACTGAAATGAATTGTGATTTCCATACATAGAATTCTTACATACCATATCCCCCAGTTCAAAACTAGACTCATGCGGCTACATTACATCCATCACTAAGTTCATGATCAACATGCTGCATAGAACATCCATTTTTAATACACAATGATCTCCCTCGGAACTCCTCCTCACAACATAGAACATATGTTTCCATTATTAATCAATGGACCACCAACCTCAGGGCACCATTTTCAGGGAGTGAAGCATCAATAGTAAAAAACCTAGTCATTTAGTCTAGGACGCCGAACAATCATGACCATCGATGCCAGTATCAACATCCATGTACCCAATGTTCCATTCAAATTTTGAAGTAACAATAATTCCTATAAACTTGAAACCAATAACATAATAAAGAATATTCTATAAATGAGAATAACACTAAGCTCATTGCCTAAAATAGTTTCCATCAACCATTAGGCCAATCTCTCTCAAAGTCCCACTATTAGAAACATAAAATTGGCCAACTAGGTTATGAGTAAAAGTGAAGGATGTCTTGATCTCATACCTAACCCTAAGGTATATATAATGAAAACCATAATGAAAATAAGGTATTTTGTCACATGAAATTCATGTTCACATCAGCACTCTCTAAAAGTGATATAACTAAAGTATAAATTATGTTCATAGACCTACATGAGTCACAATGTCACATTAATGTAATGGAGTTATAATTCATTGGGTATTCATGTTTGGTAAACTCCAGCCCCCCTTGTGTTCTATATTACTAGGAAACCACCCACTTGCATGAGGGTGTTTTTTTTCAAAGTGTCATATTCATGAAAACAGTAATGAACCATCACCTCACCTCTCACACAAAATAAGTACATTTATTAAATTTGTGATTCCTAAGAAAACTACCTCTATCGGGATATCCCTTTGCATACGTAAGGGATCAATCCTAAATATGTTCACCCATAAAAAGTCACTAGGAATTACCGACCAACCTCTTGGTCCAACACCACATAGGAAGATTCTATTTGAAAAGAATGTGAAACACTCATGTTCATCATCAAGGTAACAATCAATGAAACAAAGATAACCCCTACATGAGGTTTCATGATATTAACACCTTTTAAGAGATTCAAATTATATGAATATAAATGAATGTCATTTATAATAACATTTTAATGCATTTCATATAATAGGGTCAAAAGTACCAGTTTTCATAGAAAACTATGCTATTCATTTCATTCAGCTCACACTATGCAACATTATGAAAAAATAATCTTATCATTTATGTTTTATACATTTTATTAACTATAAGGTTATCATATAAATGATCAATTAATGAAAATGTATGTAGTAATAAATAGTGGAAAACTCCCTTTTTTCTATATAAATTTTAATTAACTAATACCACATATAAAAAAGCTCAAAATATGGTAAAAGATTATAAAACTATTTCGGGAAGAAGCCAAGTAATATTCCTCTAAAAAACATTACTAGCTTTATAACTGGATTTTGAAACTCTAAATACCGAACCCATATAATAAAAACACGTCCTCATCAGGTTATGTACTAATGCATGAGACTAAAATAATGTGACATACATGGGTCCCACTAAACCATTACGTGTTCATTTTAGTGAAACCATTTAAAAATTATTTTCTAATATTTAAAACACCTTTATAGGTTTAATTCGTAAGAAGTACGCCAAACTATCCTACTTGGTTTAAGTTATCCATAAATAATTAGTCAAATTTATCACAAATTATACTGAAATTAATAAGTTTAGATTTAAATTTATTAAAAAAATAAAAATTCCGCACAGTTTAATGTGCAGATTAGGTTAACTCATTAATCATTCATTTATGATCCAATATTAAAAATTTATTATTCCCCATAGTGGTATAGTTAGTTCAATCATCATTTCCAATTTATAAATGTTCATTTATCAATAATTTACAATTATATTTCATGTAATACTACCAAATTAAAACTCTTTTTCTAAAAAATATAATAGACACATATAATATTTTTCAATTATATGGGTTAACATTACCAATTATTATGTTCCCATACTACATATAAATTGAAATTATTGAATATTTTTTATATCAACCATCAGTGTTTCGACCCATATAACCAATGGTTAATGCCCCAAAATTAAAATAATCAGTTTATTAAATAGATTAAAACCATAAAAAATTGTAGGAAAATATAATTTTGGATTATGTAGACATTTCAGTTAATTATCCATATTTCATTAATACCACAAGCATGCTACCACAATATATAAATTTTGGTAAGCATCAAAAAATCATGGAAAGTTTCTATATAATACAGAAAGACTCAGGAACAAAATATAAATCTAATAATTCTAAATAATAACAGAACATGTTATAATAATAAAAATTCCAAATAATCATCGAGAAGGGTATACAAATCATCATGCACCAATAATTCCATAACGCAGGTTATGTGGTGTGGTTGTTATATGGAATGTGAATCAATATGATTTCAAAAGGGTGCATGTAATAATAACTCTATATAATACTAGGACAAGTGTATAATCCATAAAATTTATAAATCAATAATCTGTAGAATTATATCAGTCACCCAGGGTGAAATAATTATCTATGTTAATAAATAATAGAATGAAAAATATTACCTCGCTTGGGAACATTATTCTTCAACCGTGTGTGGGTTTTTCAAACCTAGAAACAAGCTATTTATAATGCATTTACACATTCTTATTCTCATTTCATTTATTTTTAAAATAATAAATTGAATTTATTGAATTCCTTTGATGCCATTTTTAATATCCCAACCCGAGAACCACTAAAAAGGTGGCCTAATACATTCAGTCACATGGCATCAAGGTTTCCTCCCTTTACTCCTGTGGTTGGTAACTAGTAGTGAGGATTTCAATTTTCTATACTGGGTAAAATATAAACTGTCGATCAATGATCAAAATTTTGGATTCATAATTAAATAATGTTAACCAAAAGATAATAATTGATTTTTAACATGTTCAAAACTAAAATTACTATCCATATCCAGATAACATCATGAATTAACATGTTATGACATAAATAAAAATAAAATAGACCAAATATGAATATATATATATATAACAGACTAAACATACATATGAAAAAACTAAACAAATTAATTCTATTTTTGGGAGGTATCTTTAGTATATGTTCAGCCACTACTCCCGATATCCCAAGTCCATATAATTTGACAACCGCACCAAATCATATTAGTGGTCCTAACCAATAAGTTGGATGATGTCTATTCAGGAACCAAATAGAAGCATGAATAGGGGTGAGTTAAAATAAATAATCCACCACTAAAAAATTATACTGAATTCTAGGATATGTATATAAAAAAATGTTCTGTGTAGGATTAATAGGAAATGAAAATTATAGATATATAAAAGTAAGTATTGGGCCCATATTTGTAAGGCCCCAGCCTTAAACCTTACATAATCTTGAGTTATTACAAGATTACACATTGAGGATCTTTTCAGGTTTAGAGTTTTAGAGAATTAGATCATGAAACTTGCTTTACATTCCACATTTAAACAAAGTGGTTACATAAAAGACAATATTCATTCTTCCCATCAAAGGAAACATATATAAAATAAAACACGGATTCTTTCTTGACACATCCTTGAAACTATCATCATATCATGTACCTTTCCCTTGACCTGTGAAAAACATTTCAAAAACATGAGATGAGAATAAAAAGCTCAGTAAGGGTTATAAAAATATGGAAAGGAAACATGAGTTCATATATACATAATAATGAAATAATACTTTACCCATAAAACATAGGCACATTAACATACCTCATCAAACCATGAATAAATCATAGAAATCATAAGACATAAAGGTAACTTGAGGCATTCATAACATTTTTACGTAGGGAGTAACCCTCTTGGTTACGTTTGAAATACCCATCACAGTATATTGCCTAAATCTCTTCAGAGAAACCTTAACGTTTCACTCCTTCGCGTTACCCAATGCATTGGAGAGCTATATCGGGCTCACCCGCCCTTAGTTTATCACGGAACCACTCGTTCTTCATAACAATGACCAAGAACCATAACATAATCTTATCACATAAAACATGAATAAAGGAAACATAACATTTCAACCTTTCAATCACAAGATATCAATACAACACATTGATATAAAAACATTATGAAACCATTTTCAATACCAAAATAAAAGAAAAGTAAAACATGGTATTTATTTTTCTTTAAAAAAAATTTATGTCTTGTAGAGGAAGCCAAAACTCAAATAACGGTCACGATGGCAGAGAAGCCGTTGTCGCCACATATGTACGACAAAAACATTCCCTTTTGTCGTTTAGTAAACACTTCGTATAAAAAATGTTCATTTTGGATAGACGTAAAAGTCAAAGGGGTTTATACACTGTATAAAATAAGGTTGTGTATAAAACAAAATATGCCTCAATGAAAGGAGATTGAGACGAAGTCCCTTACAAAGACGGTATCCTTGGTTTAAGGATAAATCAATTACATAATTATGTGTGACAAACGAATACACAAAATATAAGTGGATATTATATGTAAAATAATCAAAGTTCATTCACACTTATTCAAAGGATAACATATTCAATAACTACATGTTGAACCCAATGAAATCGAAATTGTGTTAAGAAGTTCCGTTGATAGCCTTACAGCGTCACATCAAAATGAGTTGACGAGAGATAAAAATTGTATCTCATCACTTGGACATAAAATTTACATCAATAAGGATATTTTAGAACATATAACAACATAACAATATGTAAATTAAAAGACCCAACAAAATAAGTCTTTTAAAAAAGAGGAGGGTGAAAGGTTCCCTTACCGAGTTGGGTATCTTTCAAAACATACACCCCATGAAAGAAAGACTATAAATCATTGATGTAAATACTCATAAACGAAATTATATTACAAAAATAGTAGAATAATGGGCATTACATACACCACTCAATGGAAATTGTGGAAAATGTAGCATAAATCTCATGGGAATAAAAGTGAGATGAAAAATCCCTTAAGAAAACTCGGCAGCCTAACGGCGCCACATAAAACTTAAAAAAATGGATCTATGAGATCAAATAGGGTATCTCATCATATTAACTTAATGTTTATATAAAGATGAATATAAAAGAACATCCCCCACCATAACAAATAGGAGCTTAAAAGAAGTGACATAAAGGATAGTACTTAAAAAGAAAGAGAGAGGTTGGATCTCTTACGAAAATTCGGCAGCCTAACGGCGCCACTCAAAACATCCAAAATGGATTGATGAGAGAGAATAGGGTCTCTCATCATATGTACATAAAAATTACAGTAAGATTAATATAAAATAACATCCCAATCACAAGAAATATGAGCTTTAATGGAATGACATAAAAGAGTGTACTTAAAAAGAAAGAGAGGAGTAGGATCCCTTACCTCGGGTCCGACATGACTCGATCATTCTTTAACGTCCTGAATAATAAACTTGAGTTAATTTCCACTTTATTAAGAACCTTTTATAGTTAATTATTCGATTTAAATCACTTATTTTCATGTTATAAACATTATGTATTCATTTAAGTTAATAATGTTTGTTTTGTCGATATTGGGTTCTTAAGTTGAAAGTGGACTTCTTAAAATTACATGTTGTTCGTGTGGTCAAAGGTTATTTATATCCAGAATGACATTCATGATTTGGATAGAATATATATCATATATATCCAGAATAAACATGTATTTATAATATTACATAATCATTTAGAGGTAAGAAATGAAATGCACCGTTCATGGAGACGGTAAGCCGTACGTACACATGAACGCTACTTTCAATTCTTTGTCATATTAATGGAATTAAAACTAAATGAGAGGTATGTATATTTTAATTCCAGAATTATATTCATCATTTATATGTATCATTCATCATATATATCCATTATATACATGTACTTATAACAGTACATTACATTTGGGGATAAGAAATGAAATGCACCGTTCATGGAGATGGTAAGCCGTACGTACGCATGAACGCTACTTTCATTTCTATCTCATACTTTAATGGAAAGAAATAATAATGATATATAGGTATATTATAATTCCAGTATAACATCAAATATAATAACATTAAATCCATCCTTTATACATCCCACGTATGGCATTAACGAATCACATCACTTTTTGGGGGCGGTAGTCCGCACTTCCTAAAATGAAGATATCGTGTATACCCATAATGGAAACAATAATGGTATGCCATAAATGAAAAATACATAATCTTAAGGAAGGAATAAAAATATTATATATCATATATAAAAATAGTGTCATCATAATGGCCACCTTTGAAGGTGTTAAATGAGTACTGAACAATCATCGTTTCGGGAGGCAGAATTTCGCCATCCACGAAAACCGTATGTTCTTTAACCATTCGATGTAGTTGTGTGAGAGTGTAGCTATAATAAATCTTATAACAACATCCTAGTATATTTAAGATACTGTTGTTGTTACAAAAGAAGTAAATAAAAAGGTTTTAGGGGGTTGGAGAAGCAAAATAAAACAAATGAACATGAGAGAATGAATTACCTTTAAACGTGTAACTCCTTTTGATATGAGACTAAAGGCTTCCTTTGAAAAGATTCAGCCCAAAGGGAATCCTCTAGGATGAGGAGAGGGATTTTGAAAGAGTAAATGGGCAGGGGATGGCCGAGACAAAGGCTTGAGGAGTGTGTGAAATGAGGTAGAGGTGGGGGCCTTTTATAAGAGGAGAGGAGGGGCACTTTTGGAAATCATGAAACTATTATTTTATTTTCAAAAGTGTTTCAAATTTCTAAGGTACCACATTGATATATTTCTTAGATAAGATGATAAGGCTTCGAAATATTCCCATCCAACAGTTTTTGGACAAGTTTAGGTCTTAGATTTTATATTATCGTTTCATTTTATTTAAACTGTTCATTAATGAGGTCATTGTTGCATCATCATGATGTCATAATTAAATTAATGTATTTAATGTCTAAAAAATATAACAAAACTATAATGATTTAGGAAATATTTTTATATTTCCAAAGAGTATTTATAGACAAAAATATGATTAGTATAACCCCTTCTAATAATTGTTTTAGTAAAACAATTTATGTTAGTGTCATTTTCACCTTTATTTAAAAAAAGGCATTAAAGTCATTATCTCACCCAAGAGGCTCCATAGGGTCCCCTAAATCGACCCATGGGTTGTCTTGGTCGGACATGACTCATCCAATAGGGGTAGGACAAGTTTCATGGTGTTTTAATATTTTTATAATATCATTTTTACCTTAAATTACACTAATTACCTCTAATCGCGATTAATTAAAAAAAGTTACTATTCACCAAAAAATTATTTTCATCCCATTGAACCACATTTTACATAATAATGACAACTATGTATGTCGGATTTTCAAAATTCAATACACATTAGTGGTAAACATTCATTTAACTGAAAAAACAGTTTGCTTGATTACCACTTAGTGGTTTCACTATTCATCAAAAATTGGAGTTTTTCAGAAAATTACCAAAAATTCACTCTAAGCTATATTCGATATTCCGAATTCAAAAATGATTTTTATATTACCTAATTCAAATAATATAAGTATAATTAATTAATTTAATAATTAACTCCCGCTGTCAAAACAAATAGCGTGTTTTTAAGAAACAATATATATCAAAAGATTGATATTTGTTTATGTCGAATTTCAAAGTGAAATTAATTCCAAAGTCCACCATTGAATAAAATGGTAAAAATATTTTATGGTTTCAATTTAAAAACAATTCAAAATATAATATAATGATATAAATAAATTATATTAAAAGAGGTTTTGAATTAAAATACAACATTTTTCACTTATTCATAAAAAATGAACATTATCGGAAGAATAACAAAAACATACACAAAGTAAATTTTGATGTCCCAATTATAGAGAAGGATTTTATTTGGTCCAAAAGAATGTATAAGAGTGACCAAAACTATATTTAAAGAGGGTTCTCCATCAAAAGGTGATAAGTGAACCTTTAGTGAAAACTAGGGCATATACGCCTAAAATTGAATTCTTTCCGTATTTTATGCCATTATCTTTTATTGGATAACTGTAAAAATATTTAAAAACATTTATAATAACATTTTAGTTATTTCTATCCATTCCCGCCAATACAATAGCTACAAGTTAACTACCATTTAAAATAATATTATTTTATTATTATAGTGCAACGTAAGATTCTCAAGAAACTCGTTGTTGCGTGTTGGGTACGCCATCGAGCATAGCGTCCCCTTTAAAGACATATTAATATTTTATTCAAAAATAAGGATAAATATGAAAATTTAATATTCTTTATTTACCTGGGGTGTTACATCATTCCCCCCTTTTGGGAATTGTGTCCTCGCAATTTTTAAAATTGGGCTTGGAAACATCCTTGAAAGTCCCACATCGGAAGAAGAGTCGGTAAAACAATCAGTTTAAAATAAAGAAAGATAAGCACAAAGGTCACCCGAGTTAACCCATACTAGGATTCCAAGTATGAAAACATAGACATGGAGGAGAAAACATAGGGTCATGTTCTGATGAAGAGTGACAGAAAACATGTTTAGGAGAAAGTCAACCATGAGAAAAACACAAACTTGTGATGGGTTAAACGGTATTCGATTCCCCAGTAGGAAAAGTTAATAGAAAACATTTTTGTTTTAAGATAATTTTTATTGGGGAATTTATTCATAAGGAAACATAATCACTTATCATGTTGACATTCAACTTTTATTAGATTCCTCAAAAAAACTCAAATTTTCTCCAAAAGGTGAGTATTTTGGAAGACTTGTTCACATTAAAAGTACTATAATCAACTTTTAGAGAATCACCTAATCCACAAAAGAGAACTATATAATTCCCATGTCTTTAGACTTTAACCAAAACCAAAACCAAAAAGGCTAGTACAAGACCAGATAATACAGAAAAGGATAACCCTTTATAAAAAGAAAATCTATTCTTAACCTCCAAAATTTGTCCAAGAAAACCCAAAGTTCAACGAGGACCATTAGATAAACAATTTGTCCATAAAATTCGTCAGAGTAAACCAATATAATATTGAAACCCAAATATTTGAAGGATTTAGTCACATAGTCTTCCAAGTTAAATCGTAACATTTATCTCCAAACAACATCAGTTGCTCCTAAAGTCTCGTCTTGAAAAGTAATTAACCTAATCACATATCCTTCATGATAGGTTAATCATTTTCATAAATAACCCAAAATCAACTTAATCTTAATTCATAAAATCATATAACTAGAAAGAATCAGTCAAACTAACCAGGGACTTCACGTAGTCCAGTGGTAGGCGATAAATACCAGTCGCACTTTGGTTGTGGGTTCGATTCCCGTAGCATTGTCCGACACGACGGGTTGTCACACGGTCTGCGTGTTGTCCTTTTTCCAAAACTATATAATTCTCAAAAAATTTCCCAAAACGAGATAAAATATTCAAAAATAAACATAACATATTTTAACCTCAAGTTTATCTCATGCCTTTCATTTTCCAGCATATCATATAATAACCCATAATTACATCCAAAGTAAGGATCATATAAACTCTAATGGTTACCTTTATAATTATTACCTGAACTTCCACATCGATTGTTCATCTCGTACATGATTCATTACAGAACATACCAAGGTTCAAGTGGTTGATCATGACTCCTTGATATTTCGTTTAGAACAACCACAAGTTTCCTCATTGAATCCTCCATTTTATCTAGTATCTTAATCAGAGAACCACCACAGTTTCCTTCAAACCTGTTGTCTCTTTGGTGCCTGCTAGATCCATCCATTCACTAAAAACAGAAATGTCAGTGTGAGTATATCAACAAAACCATCATGTGCTAATGAGGAAGGTAAACACTAAGATATACTTACTCATTCACTTTATCTAAAACTAGGACTCTTTCTGAAATCCTAACCATTATGGTATTGTTACTTATGCTTATAGAATATCCTAACCTCTAAAGTTATCTAAACCGACCTTTGATACCAACTATAAGGCCCCAGCCTTAAACCTTACTTAATCTTGAGTTATTACAAGATTACACATTGAGGATATTTTTAGGATTAGAGTTTTAGAGAATTAGATCATGAAACTTGCGTTACATTCCACATTTAAACAAAGTGGTTACATAAAAGTCAATATTCATTCTTCCCATCAACGAAAACATATTTAAAATAAAACACAGATTCTTTCTTGACACATCCTTAACACTATCATCACATCATGTACCTTTCCTTTGACCTGTGAAATACATTTCAAAAACTTGGGATGAGCATAAAAAGCTCAGTAAGGGTTATAAAAATATGGAAAGGAAACATGAGTTCATATATACATAATAATGAAATCATACTTTAACCATAAAACATAGGCACTTTAACATACCTCATCAAACCATGAACAAATCATAGAAATCATAAGACATAAAGTTAACTTGAGGCATTCATAACATTCTTACGTAGGGAGTAACCCTCTTGGTTACGTTTAGAATACCCATCACAGTATATTCCCTAAATATCTTCGGAGAAACCTTAACATTTCACTCCTTCGCATTACCCAATGCATTAGAGAGCTATATCGGGCTCACCCGCCCTTAGTTTATCATGGAACCAATCGTTCTTCATAACAATGCCCAAGAACCATAACATAATCGTATCACATAAAACTGGAATAAAGGAAACATAACATTTCCACCTTTAAATCATAAGATATCAATACAACACATTGATATAAAAACATTATGAAACCATTTTCAATACCAAAATAAAAGAAAAGTAAAACATGGTATTTATTTTTCTTTTAAAAAAAGGCATGGCTTGTAGAGGAAGCCGAAACTCAAATAACGGTCACGATGGCATAGAAGTCGTTGTCGCCACATACGTACGACAAAAACATTCCCTTTTGTCGTTTAGTAAACGCTTCGTATAAAAAAGATTCCTTTTGGATAGACGTAGAATTAAAAGGGGTTTATACACTGTATAATAGAAGGTTTTGTATAAAACAAAATATGCCTCAATGAAAGGAGATTGAGACGAAGTCCCTTACAAAGACGGTATCCTTGGTTTAAGGATAAATCAATTACATAATTATGTGTGACAAATGAATACACAAAATATAAGTGGATATTAAGTGTAAAATAATCAAAGGTCATTCACACATATTAAAAGGATGACATATTCAATAACTACATGTTGAACCCAAAGAAATCGAAATTGGGTTACGAAGTTCCCTTAACAGCCTAACGGCGTCACATCAAAATGAGTTGATGAGAGATAAAAAGTGTATCTCATCACTTGGACATAAAATTTAAATCAATAAGGATATGTGAGAACATATCCCAACATAACAATACGTAAATTAAAAGACCCAACAAAAGAAGTCTTTTAAAAAAGAGGAGGGTGAAAGGTTCCCTTACCGAGTTGGGTATCTTTCAAAACATACACCCCATGAAAGAAGGACTATAAATCATTGATGTAAATACTCATAAACGAAATTATATTACTCAAATAGTAGTATAATGGGAATTACATACACCACTCAAAGTAAATTGTGGCAAATGTAGCATAAATATCACCGGAATAAAAGTGAGATGAAAAATCCCTTACGAAAACCCGGCAGCCTAACGGCGCCACATAAAACTTAAAAAAATGGATTGATGAGATAAAATAGGGTATCTCATCATATTAACTTAAAGATTATAGAAATATGAATATAAAATATAATCCCCCAACATAACAAAGAGGAGTTTAAAAGAAGTGACATAAAGGAGAGTACTTAAAAAGAAAGAGAGAGGTTAGATCTCTTACGAAAGTTCGGCAGCCTAACGGCGCCACTCAAAACATCCAAAATGGATTGATGAGAGAGAATAGGGAATATCAACATATGTACATAAAAATTACATTAAGATTAATATAAAAGAACATCCCAATCACATGAAATATTAGCTTTAAATGAATGACATAAAAGAGTGTACTTAAAAAGAAAGAGAGGAGTAGGATCCCTTATCTCAGGTCCGACTTGACTCGATCATTCTTTAACGTCCTGAATAATAAACATGAGTTAATTTACACTTTATTAAGAACCTTTTTCTAGTTCATTATTCCTTTTAGATCACTTATTGTCATGTTATAAACATTATGTAATCATTTAAGTTAATAATGATTGTTTTGTCGATATTTGGTTCTTAAGTCGAAAGTGGACTTCTTACAATTACATGTTGTTCGTGTGGTCAAAGGTTCATCATATCCAGAATAACATTCCTGATTTGGATAGCCTATATATCATATATATCCATCATATACATGTATTTATCATATTACATAATCATTTAGAGGTAAGAAATGAAATGCACCGTTCATGGAGACGGTAAGCCGTACGTACGCATGAACGCTACTTTCATTTCTTTGTCATATTAATGGAATTAAAACTAAATGAGAGGTATGTATATTTTAATTCCAGAATTATATTCATCATTTAGATGTATCATTCATCATATATATCCATTATATACATGTACTTATAATAGTACATTACATTTGGGGATAAGAAATGAAATGCACCGTTCATGGAGACGGTAAGCCGTACGTACGCATGAACGCTACTTTCATTTCTATCACATACTTTAATGTAAAGAAATAATAATGATATACAGGTATATTATAATTCCAGTATAACATCATATATAATAAAATTAAATCCATCCTTTATACGTCCCACGTATGGCATTAACGAATCACATCACTTTGAGGGGGCGGTAGTCCGCACTTCCTAAAATGAAGATATCGTGTATACCCATAATGGAAAAAATAATGGTATGCCATAAATGAAAAATACAGAAGTTTAAGGAAGGGATAAACATATTATATATCATATATAAAAATAGTGTCATCATAATGTCCACCTTTGAAGGTGTTAAATGAGTATTGAACAATCATCGTTTCGGGAGGCAGAATTTCACCATCCACGGAAACTGTATGTTCTTTAACCATTTGATGTAGTTGTGCTAGAGTTTAGCTCGAATAAATCTTATAAAAACATCCTAGTATATTGAATATACTGGTGTTGTTACAAAAGAAGTAAATAAAAAGAGTTTAGGGGGTTGGAGAAGCAAAATAAAACAAATGAACATGAGAGAATGAATTACCTTTAAAAGTGTAACTCCTTTTGATTTGAGACTAAAGGATTCCTTTGAAAGGTTTCTTCCCAAAGGGTATCCTCTAGGATGCGGAGAGGGATGTGTAGAGAGTAAATGGTCAGGGGATGGCCGAGCAAAAGGCTTTAGGAGTGTGTGAAATGAGGTAGAGGTGGGGGCCTTTTATAAGAGGAGAGGAGGGGCACTTTTGGAAATCATGAAACTATTATTTTATTTTCAAAAGTTTTTCGAATTTATAAGGTCCCACATTGATATATTTCTAAGATAAGATGATAAGGCTTCGAAATATTCCCATCCAATAGTTTTTGGAGAAGTGTAGGTCTTAGATTTTATATTATCATTTCATTTTATTTAAACTGTTCATGAATGAGGTCATCATTCCATCATCATGATGTCATAATTAAATTAATTTATTTAATGTCTAAAAATTATAACAAAATTTCCCTGATGTAGGAAATCGTTTTATCTTTCCAAAGTGTATTTATAGACAAAACTATGATTTGTATAACCCCTTCTAGTAATTGTTTTAGTAAAATAATTTATGTTAGTGTAATTTTCACCTTTATTTAAAAAAATGGCATTAAAGTCATTATCCCACCCAAGAGGCTCCATAGGGTCCCCTAAATCGACCCATGGGTTGTCTTTGTCGTCCATGACTCATCAAATAGGGGTAGAACAAGTGTCATGGTGTTTTCATATTTTTATAATATCATTTTTACCTTAAATTACACTAATTACCACTAATCGCGATTAATGAAAAAAAGTTACTATTCACCAAAAAATTATTTTCATCCCATTGAACCACATTTTACATACTAATGACAACCATGTATGTTGGATTTTCAAAATTCAATACACATTAGTGGTAAACTTTCATTTAACTGAAAAATCAGTTTGCTTGATTACCACTTAGTGGTTTCACTATTCATCAAAAATTAGAGTTTTTCAGAAAATTACCAAACATTCACTATAAGCTATATTCGATATTCCGAATTCAAAAATGATTTTTATATTACCTAATTCAAAGAATATAAGTAGAATTAATTAATTTAATAATTAACTCTCGCTGTCAAAACAAATAGCGTGTTTTTAAGAAACAATATATATCAAAAGATTGATATTTGTTTATGTCGAATTTCAAAGTGAAATTAATTCCAAATTCCACCATTGAATAAAATGGTAAAAATATTTTATGTTTTCACATTAAAACCAATTCAAAAGATAATCTAATCATATAAATAAATTAGATTAAAAGTGGTTTTGAATTAAAATACACCATTTTTCACTTATTCATAAAAAATGAACATTATCGGAAGAATAACAAAATCATACACAAAGTAAATTTTGATGTCCCAATTATAAAGAAGGATTTTATTTGGTTCAAAAGAATGTATTAGAGTGACCAAAACTATATTTAAAGAGGGTTCTCCATCAAAAGGTGACAAGTGAACCTTTAGTGAAAACTAGGGCATATACGCCTAAAATTGAATTCTTTTCGTATTTTAAGCCTTTATCTTTTATTGGATAACTGTAAAAATAATTAAAAACATATATAATCATATTTTTGTTATTTATATCCATTCCCTCCAATACAACAGCTACAAGTTAACTACCATTTAAAATAATATTATTTTATTATTAGAGTGCAACGTAAGATTCCCAAGAAACTTGTTGTTGCGTGTTGGGTACACCATCGACAATAGCATCCCATTTAAAGACATATTAATGTTTTATTCAAAAATACAGATAAATATGATAATGTAATATTCTTTATTTACCTGGGGTGTTACAATATTCGTCAACAATCCTATTGAAACCAAGGATATTATTTTCTGAAAATGGACTATGGTTTGTGTTTGTGTTTGTTTTCAATCCAAATGGGATCGATCATGGAATTTTCAAAGAGATGCCTAGTACTCTATAAAGGCGATTCTATATTGAAGATTTGGTAAATCTCGGTTTAAAGGATTTTGTGGATCTATTTTACAATATAAGAAGAACTAATTCATGTCATTAAGTAGTATCTCTGAGATTAAAAATCCAAGTGTAATTTGGTGAAATCTATAAGTAGTTCACGGGAAGAAAACTCTACAATGAATTTAATTCAAAATTTTATTGCAATTTGAAAACCCCATAATGAATTTAATTAAAAATTTGAATGGAATTAGGTGAAGTCCAAAATGGTTCACCGAAGATAGTTCATAAAGGAAGAGTTGGTACGTAGAAGAAGAATACCAGTTCGTTGAAGAAATTTTTCGAAGGAGGAGTTGGTACGTAGAGGAAGACGTCTAGTTTGCAGAAGATGGTTAATAGAAGAGGAGTAGGTCTATGGAGAAGAAGCGGTACATGGATGCGGTACACAAAGGCATTAAACAGAGAGTAAGCAGAGATAGTATGTTGAGTGAAGACAGTTCAAAGAAAGAAACAGCACGCAAAAATTCAGTTTTTGGAGTGGAGTAGTACACAGAGTACGATAGTATGTAGTGGAGATAAGTAGTATGGTGAACAAGAATAGTAGTATGCTGATGAATAGTTTACAAACTACCAGTGCATTGAGAAGTGAATTAAATTTGTTGGTAAAAGAGGGACATAAAAAATAGTATCTAACAATATTTTAGGATTCATATTTCAATGATAGTCCGTTAATGTGATCATCATGTAGATAAAAGGTGGTTACATTCTTCCCAACACTGTGAGCAAGGGGGTGTCAACAGAAGTGATCTGAGGGATGTCGTGTGAAATCTTTAAAACTATGTAATGTCAGTGTTCTTAGAATAGAGTGACTGTACTAAACTTTTTTACTACATAACTATTTAAGATTGGTATACATTGGAATGACCAAAAACCGGTTAGCATATGCTACTTGGATATAACCCTTAGTGGTGAACCATGAAAAATTTAAGTGTCTTTTCTTTTCATGTGATTGTTTTTTTCTCCCCTTTCTCATCATATATGTTTAATAGGTTCCTACCAATGTGGGAGAATGATCCTTCAGTTTAAAAGGAGAATATGACTCCACGATTCACCCATACCCTATTAGGGTGTTTTGGGGTCCTTCATGTGTTATCGGAGTGTAAAAGATACTTGTGTAAATCATCACTTAATTTTTACAATGGATAATAAAATTAATTTCAGGGGAGTTCCATTATTTGATGGAAGAAACATTGAGATATGTAATAATAAGATGATATCTCATCTATGAAAACTTGTAATGGAAAAAAACTCTTCCCCTACACATGGAATAATGGTAACTGGTCCAACTGGAGTTTCTATGACTAATAAAAACAATATAATTTTGGATGCAGATGACAAAGCATATAATTTCCTCACTATAGCTCATTCTAACCAGATATATCTTTAGTTAATGAGTTTTACGACAGTAATGTTTATGTGGAAAAAACTAGTGAATATGTATGATGGTCATAGCGATGTGAAGGATGAGAAACAACAGTTTTTTCACAATAGGTATTATGATATGAAGATGCTTCCTATTGAAAATGAAGATAACTTTTTCAGTAAAATTAATGATGATGTTGGAGAAATATGATTATTTGGGGTAGAAATTAAACACATTGATATTTTAATGAAAATATTGATAGGAATTCCACCACTTTATAATTAAAATGTTTCAATCCTTGAAAAAAATGATCCTTATAAACATTATCTATAGGTTCTAAGGAGTAGCCTGCTGGCATATGAGATGAGAGTCAAACTATAAGATTCAATGACTTGTGTAAGCAATGAATTGGCTTTCAAATCCATAAAAAATGTTATATTTCAGGACATAGTATTGATGATGATAATGAAGAAATTTAAATTGTTTCTCTCGTTTCCAATAAATTAAAGAAGGGAGAAAAACATATGTAGGAAAGTTACCCCTATGTTTTTTTTCGTTGTGGTAGAATTAGTCACATTGCTTCTCAATGCACAAGAATGATTTATGATGATGAAAGTGAAGTTAGAGACATGAAAAATCCTTAGAAAGGTTTTTAAAAAGGGAGACTTCATGTCTATTAATGAACTATAGAGAAAATATTTTTTTGTGAAGAATAAGGTGATGATAGGTAATTATTTAAGGAAGAAGAACCAAAATTAAATTTGTAACCCATGCTTTAGGGATGGATATTATTTATCAATCAGACCTATTAGGAAATAAATCCGGAGATAATCAATAGACCACTGATGTCAATCTCATATTTCAATGTAAGGATGTTTTTGTTATGAATTATAATCAATGGAATTATTGAAAAGTGTTGAACTAAATTGAGGAATAGTTATAAAAATATATTGATATACTTGAAGATAAAATTGATAGACTTTAGAAAGTAGTAAAGGAACATTCAACCACTTTTGAAAGATCAAAATATATTGTTGAACTAAATAATATAATTGAAGAACAAAATATGTTCATTAATGTCCTTACATTGAGATTTTATTAGAAGTGCAAAACTATTTAGGGACATGAAAAATATGTTGTTACACTTAGGAGTAAACTTCAAAGTGAATCATATTAAAAGAAACAAACATGAAAACTCAATTGTGAAAAATCACATATGCTGAACTACTAGAGATATCTAAGAATGGTTTTGATGGAGTTGAAAAGACTATGAATATCCAAATACCTTCATGAACAGAAAACATATGGATTGGTTGTGATGCTGAAACATCAAATTATAGAAGTAAAATGGGCCAAAATAAAGGCAATATGATATTATGACACCTAATAATTACTCCTAATTTCCAAACAAAGAAAGTATCACATAAGACTGAAATGATGGCTGAAAACCATTCATGACTTTTCCAAGATTATGGAAGGTAAAAATATCCAGATAATGATATTTAAATTTACTATAATTGAAGGGAAAGGCATTTCAATTTATTAAATGACAATTATATGGCTATCTGGGCCATACCATGTCATTCTATGAAGAGGCAGGGAACTATTTGAATGGGGAAGATCTAAGAAGTAAACAAAGTAGAAAAAATTCACATCATAATTATTATAGAAGAATGATTTTCTAATGGTATTGTTTTCATTATTCTACCTTTGGCTATAAAGTTATTGATTTCAGGTAGAGGAATGGTAGTAACATTTCACATAGAACCAGAGACAAGTCAATACTCGTCATTTAGATGGTATTCCTCTTAAAAACATGTATTCTCCATTGGAATATGAATATTAGATTCAATAACTTACTCCCATGGAGGAGGTGTTTGAATGGCCATCATTATACATCCCTCAATCTATTATTTCATGGAATGAAAAGAATAAAATTTAAAAATCCAATCGTGCAGAATTATCTCTCAAAGTTACTAGAAATAGTAATACCTGGATTAATAATATTGGATGCTCATCCCATATGATGATAAATGAATGTATTTTAACAAATATCAAGAAAATGTTCAATGGAATAGTGATATTAAGTAATGATTGTTCTTTGAAGATCAAAGGTTGTGGATGTACCGATCTATCCAGTGGTGAGTTGAAGAAGGGTGAAGTTCTTTATGTAAACGGGTTGTGTCACAATCTATTGTGTGTGATCCAACTCTATGACTTACGACATATGGTAACATTCAATCAAAATGGGCTCACTATAAAAGTATGAATAGTTAATTATCTCATGAAGGGATACATAAAAAATGGAAACTTATATGAGGTTGATAGTAAAGGGAATATTTGTTACATGATAGTTGATGTAGAGAATAAATTTTGGCACCAATGGTTGGGTCACATAAATAAACATGAGATGGAAAATATATCAAAACTGAATATTCTCATAGATATATCAAATATAATGGCTGAATAGGAAAAGACATGTGATTCTTTCATGTGAGGAAAGTTGGTGTGAAATTCATATCATCCAAAAAAGAAAAGAGCATAAAATCATTCTGATCTCATTCATATATATTATTGCGGTCCGATAAATGTTACTGGAACTTATGGAGAAAGGTACTTCATTATTTTCATTCATTATTATTGTTGAATGTCTTGTGTGATGTTTATATGTAGGAAACATTATGTTCTTGATTGCATGAAAATGTATCGACTAATAGGTGAGAAATATACTGAATAGAAAATAATAGTGTTGTAGTATTATAATGGTCAAGAATATATGACTATTTAGTTTGATAATTACCTAGGGAAACATGGGATATAGCATGAGGTGGCTGCTATGAGAACACTGCAGAAAAATGGAGTTGTTGAGAACCAGATTCAATATGTTAACATTATGTCTATAATTATGCTGATTGAGAGTCATATCACTCACCCTTACTAGAAATAGGTTGTTCAAGAATTAGTTTATATTGAAAACCAAATAGATATTTATATGGGGGAAACGAAGACCCCTATGATATGGCAGGGAAGGAGGACCTCAATAAAGAATTTTCATGTTTTAATATGTAAATTGTTTATTTGAAATAAAGAAGGAAATCATGGAAAGTATGGTGATTCTACAGATAAATAAATATTCCTCAGATATTTAATGAATTGAAACACATAAAAATGATTCAATGAACATCATGGAAAATTTTTGGAAAGCAGTGATGTGATGATTGTTGAAGATAATACTAAAAATGGCTAAAGGAATGTGTCTACTGATGTGATAAAAGATGTGTATGAATTTGTATATTGAATAGATCTAAACATATAAGTAGTGGAAGGAATGAAAAAAACTCAATAATCACATCAGGATCTTGACTCAGAAGAAGAATCAGAAGAGGAAAACATGGAAAAAGAATGTTCATCTGAACAATATAGGTGAAATCGAATATCAGAAATTGATCAACCCAAAATTATTAGGGATTGGAAATCTCAAATTAAAAAAATAATAATAAAGAATAATGAAAAGTATAAATTCCAATTAGTTGTGTAATGATCATTATTGGAGGAATCTAAAAATGAAAAATCATGTATTAAATAAAATAATGAAGAGTTGGATCAGATCAATAAGAACCAAAAAATGGGGTCCAGTTAAGCGACCCAAAAGAAAATATCTGATTGGTAAAAAGATGATTTTCAAAAATAAATTTAATGTTCATTAAAATGTGATCATAAATATGGCATGACTGGTGTGTATATTCTACACACTAATTAAAGGTGTTAATGTTGAATAAACATTTGATATGGTGTCCAGACTATAGTCAATCAGACTATTAACTACCATGGAAATTCAAAGAGGATTCAAAGTAAATCAGATGGATGTCAGGAAAACGTTCTTAAATTGTTTCCTTGAAGAAGACATCAATTTTAAACAACCAGTGGTCATTATTCTTGTTAATGATGAAATGATGTTTTTCATATTAAAGAAACTCTATATATTCTAATATAGTTAGCATGAGCATGGAATTTCAGAATAGATTATTATTTGATGATTCACAAAATTAAAATAGATGGAGTCTATCATAGTCTCTATGTGAGTAATTATCACAAAGATCAATTCCCGGTTGTAGTTTATGTTGATGATATTATCTTTGGTGGACGTAGGGAAGGACCAGTAGATGAATCTTCCATTCACATGAAATTAGAATTTGAACTGTCAGTGATTGGTGAAATCACATAATTCTTGGGGATACAAGCAATTCAAATGGAAAATTACACTTTTATTTTTGAGGAAAAGTATGGAATTGAATTTATAAAGAAATATAATATGCCTGACTCCAACTCATGTTGACTCTGATTGCAGTTGGCACTAAAATAGGAAAGCATGAGGATGGGACATTTGTAGATCCCACATGGTACAAGAGAATCATTAGAAGATTTTTTTACTTGACAGCAACAAGGATATATATTATATTTACAATATTCTTAGTGGAACTCTTTCTAAGTAACCTGAAGGAAGAACATATGGAAGTAGTGAAAACAATCATGGTGTATTTAAAGGTACTCACAATTATGTCTTATACAATTCAATAGGAAAATATAATGAACTTTTGGAATTTTATGATGCTAAATATGTAGGAGATGTGGTGGATATAAAATCCACATGGGGTGGAGTACTCTTTATTGGCAATAAATTTGTGGGCTGGTTGACTTGAAAATAATAATGTACTTATATTATTACTTATAAAAATGATTATATCTCTACTACAACAGCTTTCCCTTAACTATTTTTGATGAAGCAATAAATGTATATCATTGGTGATGATGTGAGAAAACAAATAGATATTCATTTTGATAACAATAATACCATTGATCTTACGAAAGTTCTTGTTAAGAATCCTCATTCGAAACATATTCAAATCAGATAGAACTTCATCAAGTAAAATAAAAACAATGAATGATTAAAATAGATCATGTTGGAACTGAGGATCAAGTGGATGACATACTTACCATGTCATTGTTATCACATGTTTTTGAGAAGCATAGATTGAACCTTAGTGTTTAGCAAGCTCTCTAGGAATGAAGAGATTATGAAGTCCCCTCTCCCTAGTTCAACAAACTATTTAATTCTTTTGGGAAAGTTTTGCAAGTTAATATGGGATATACATTCTTGGGGGAGTTTGCATTAAGATTTATATGTCTAAATTTGATTCTTTGAGTTTATTTACAATGGTTGACAATGGATAAATTCAGTATAGAGCGGAGAATGAAATGTTTTTATAATTAAAAGATATATTACAATGGGGGAGTGATAATGAATAAAATAAAATCATTTTGGGGTTATGAGAAAAATATTGGAGCTTACTTGGACGTCATTAAAGCATTCCAGGGAATGAGAATACAATTAATGGTTACCCTTTTGTTTTCTACACTGATAATTTCTGACGTAGATTTAGTGTGTTTTTGGATGAGTTGTTTCTTTTGTATCAGGTTTTAATTATTGTTGGTTCATCATTGAATTTATCTGAAAATTTATAACAAAACCAAAGGGGGTATTTTTGGAACCAAATATGCTATTTTCTATAAATGAAATATGGTTTGTGTTTGTGTTTGTTTTTTTATCAACATTGGGTCGATCAAGTAGTTCGAAACATATGTGGTCTTAAAATTAAGGCTGAAATTAGTATTAAAGGTGGGGAATTTTCCCAATGTTTTCTAAATTATTGGCATCAATGATGGATTATTGTTTTGAAAATTATTGGCTTTACACGTTGTATTGTACAGTTCATGTAATAGGTTTTTAAGAAATAGTTCGTGGAACATGAATGGTAGTATACAGAATGACATAGAACATTATAAAATGATTGGAACCATTAAGTATTGTACACGGTCATGTAGGAGAAATGGTTTGCAATTCAAAAATGGTTTGTGGAAATGTAATGAAGAACACATAAAGCATGAGGTTCACAGAATGGCTCATCGTTGGTGGAAACAAGATAGAGTTTTGTGAAGCTCTAATGGGTGTAATTTGTGGAAATAAGTTGGTGATTTCTATTATCACATAGGGATAATATAGGTACATAGACCACATAGGGAATTTGGTTCATGGGAGATATATGGTACATGGTAAAGGCAGTTCCGTGTCAATGATTTGATAATTCCCGGTTTTTTAGATTATGAAGATCTATTTTCCATTCTAAATAGAAATGATCCAACAATTATGTTGCATCTATAATATTAATAAATCCAAGAGGATGTTAGATAATTGTAGATGATTATTTCAGGAAGAAAACAATGTAATTACTTTAATTAAAAAATTTAATTGAATTTGATTCACCCTCAATGAATTGAATAAAAATTATGAAAATAATTCGGTGAAGTTTATAAAGGTTCGTGGAATATAATTCGTGAAGGATGAGTTGGTATGTAGAGGAAGAATACTGGTTCGTGGAAGACAGTTCGTGAAGGAGGGGTTGGTACGTAGAGGAAGAAGACTAGTTTAAGGAAGAAGGATATAAGAAGAGTATTTGGTTGGCAGAGATGAAGTAGTATGCGGAAGCAGTACATGAAAGAGGTATGCGAAGGAAGCATGGGTAGAGTAAGTGGAGACACTCCACTGAGCAATGAAAATTCAAAGAAAGAACAGTTATGTGGATGGTGGTTCATAGAGTAGAGCAGTACGCGCAGCGTGGCAGTATCTGGCGGAGCTTAGCATTACACAGAACAAGACTAGTAGTATGCGGAGGAATTGTTCGTGAACTACCAATGTGCGAAAAAATGAATTACATCTGTAGGAAAAACAATGAATTAAAAAGTGCATCTATCTATAGTTGTGGATGCATGTTTTAATGTCAATCCATTAAAGTGGCCATCATGTTAACAAAATGAGTCTATATTCCTCCCAATGTAGTGAAGAAGGGGGAGTCAATGAAAGTTATCCAATGGACACAATGTGCTATCCCTAAAACCTTCTAAACGCAGTGTAGCTAACATTGAGTGACTTTGAAGAACCTTTTTACTCCCTAAATAGTAATATTAGTGGGCTTTGGAATGACCAAAAACATTTCAGTGTATGATCCTTAGATGTATAACTTAGTTGTAAACCAAGTAAAATTTCTGTATCTTCTCTTTTCATGACATTGTTTTTTTTCTGCACTTTCTTGTCAGATAGGATTAATAAGTTCCTAAAAATGTGAGAAGAAGAACCATGAGTTTAAAAGTAAAACAATTGACTCCCAATTTTACCCCTCCCTAATCAGGTTGTTTTGGGGTCCTTCGTGTGGTATTAGAGGGTAAAGGTAACTATTGTTAAATCTTCCCTTCATTTCAACTATAGAGAATAAAATGAATTTTAGGGGAGTTACGCTATTTGATGGAAGAAAGTTTCATATCTATAAGAATAAAATGAGATCTCATCTATGATCTATTGGAATAGATGTTTTATTTTCCACTGCAAAAGATATATAGGTCATCGATCCAATTGTGATTTCTATGAATGATTAAGTCTAGAAAATGATAGATGTATATTTCAATGATCAAAATTCCCTCAGAAGATCTCTTTTTTATCAGATATATGTAAAGGTGATCAGTTATACAACAATAATGTTTATATTGGAAAACTGGAGAATATTTATGATGGTGGTAGAAAATTGAATGAGGTGAAACTATTTTTTTTACAATAGGTTTGATTGTTTGAAGATGCATCCTAAAGAAAATGAATATACATTTTTCAATCGAATTACTGATGTTGTCAGATCAATAGAAGGACATGGTGAAGAAATAAATGACATTGATATTATAAATAAAATATGGAGAAGACTTCTACCCCATTAAAATTAAAATGTGTTAGCCTATGGTTAAAGGGATATTTTCACACTTTCTCTAGATGATATACTATTAAGATTGGTGGAATATGATATGATAGTAAAACCATAATATATAATGACTCAATTGAGAAAGGATATTTCATTCAAATATATAAAAAATCATGAAATTTATGGAGATAGTTTGATGATGATTATGAAGAATTGGAAATTATTTCTCTCATTTACAAGAAATTAAATAAGGGTAAAGGGACATTTGAATGTAAGTTACCTCTATCTTGTTTTGTTGTAGAATTGGTGACATGGATTCTCTATGCACAAGAAAGTTCGATGCCGATGAAATTGAAGCTTGAAACATGAAAAAGCCTCGAAAAATTATTTTTCAAAAATGGTGACATTATTTCTAGTAAGAAACTACAAAGAATTTTTTTTGATGATGATGATGATGATAGTGAATTCATTGTGAAAGGAGACCCCAAATTTTTATCTAGAACCCATTCATCAATGAGATATACCATTGAAAATTCAAAACCATTTTGGAAAAAATATAGATATAATCAATTTACAACGATGATGGTCTGATGTTGCAACTTAGGGATAAATTTGGTAAGCCTGGTAATCAATACAATAGAAGAAAAGGTGGAAATAAGTTATGGAAGATTAATCAGAATATGTTTATATACTGGAAGCCAAAATTGATATAATTTTAAGGAAAAAAATCATACATAAATATAGCCCTTTTGGGGTCGAACATCTGAACTCGTGGATGTGGTTTGCATCCAAGTACCACTAAACATTGGACATAACATTCATGTACATTATAAGGGATATAAATAGTAAATTAAAATATTAATTTCCATATTCACCCAGAAACTAGTATTATATAAAATATTATATTCAATTCATTAGACTATAAAATTTTCAAATAATAAAAAAAATTCATAATGGTTATAACATTTTAATATATAATAAAAAATAAATTTCAAATTACGACCAAATGTATGAAAAAAATAAAATATAATTAAAAAAAAGATAAATTATATAGAAAAAATTAGGATTTATATTGTTCATTGATATAGAATCCCTTGACTATTATAATTTCACATTTAGTAATAAATGAATAAAAATTAATAAAATTGAAAGAGGATAACATCAAAGGGTTTTATCTTAATCTATTTCATTGCATATCCTCTCTGGATTATACTAGTGGTTAAGGATCTTCCATGACGCTTAAAGGGGGAAATCATTTTATGTTTCTTCCATGTCCTCCTTGGTTAACCATTAATTCAGTACTTTATAAAATATTTATTATTATCATAGAATGATCAATGTTATGTGTAGTTTTTAACGAAAACATGATGTTATAAATATCATATTTATAATTTTTTACAGCATCGTTCTTGTTCTATTTATCATTGGATAATTTATTCAAAAATCATCAAAATCCAGTCTATTAATTTTTAATGAACATGATAAAAAATAGTGGAATTAGAATGGTTTCTTTTTATTGTGGAAATAGTTAAATCCACTACTACATGGTTTAGTTTCAGATATGAAAACCACTATGTATTTCAAAGTCAACAGTCATTTAATGGATGTTTTTCTTTTATAGAATCATTTTCTGTATGTGTTGTTTTTGGTGAAGAAAGAGTCTATTTGGATTTCATTTAGTGGTGGTATACTTCAAACATTCTAGATGAAATAGCTTAAATAAACATAACTACTACAATATAAATTTATAGAACTTTTGTTTTGTGGAGGTGTATGATAACTGATGCTAAACAGATTGATAAAAATATATTTACTATAGGTTATCATAAATCACCAATAAATATATCTCCAAATAAATTATTTTTTATAATATTTAATAGAATAACGTGTATATGAAAACTCTAATTTGAACTAAACTAAAACATAAATGCATAACAAAGTAATCATATATACAACATCCTATATCCAAAATCATATATATATATATAACTTCAACCAACAAAAGCACAGTCAACCTATAACATTGGTCATAAATATATACATATAACATATGTCCACCACCTACTACTACAGCACCTGAAAAATATAAATCCATACCACAACCTTCTTTTTATCCATATATATCTAAATCATTTCATTAAGTATAATTGAAGACATAATTTCATCCATTGTAGAAAAACCTAATGTAGACATTATAAGTCGACATAAAAATTAAAAATTACTCTAGAATCACTGATAATATTTAAACATACAAAAAAAATATGAACCATAACATCTTCCTTATAAAGGATTTCACAGATTGGAATGGTCATGCTTTTTTCTTCTGCAAGTATCTATCACTTACAATAATAACTAGAACATCTTTGAAAAGCAATTCCAAAGAGAAGAGAAAAAAATATTAATAATACCAAACATATAATATTCTATTTTATTAATCAAATAGAGGAATTTTAACCTAAAACAAATAATATATCAGGAATCGTATATTGAAAAAAATGATACGTATTGAATGTATGATTCAACACTTGTAATTGAAAGGGGATAAGTACATAACTGGATACCAAAATTTTTATTTTACATATTTTCTACTTCATATTTACTTAATAAAAAAATTAAATAATTCGATTTTTAAGAATGTATTCACAATAAAATAATTCAATAGTGGTTTTATCATGATTTCACATAAATTTATTCTTGGTTTCTATGGTTTTTTTATTACCAGCATGTTTTAGAGTTTTAAAACACTAAAAATATATTTATGAGAAACTCAAGAAAACTAAAACTCAAAATAATGGGTTGTGAGTTCCTACCATTAATAAATCTATCTACAATCATTGTTATATAATTTCACACCTATAAAGTGTTGTTGTAAAGTAATTTTCAACCTAACACATGTTCTCAATGACATTGGTATCCTTAAAAACCCCTTATTAAGTTATTCTAAGCACACCACATATCAGTTGGATGTGTTGTCAATGCATATACATAAAAGACAATTCACTAGTAATTTTTCTTGTAATATACATCAATATTAGTTTTTTTCTAGGGTTTTCACCATTATAAACATGTTTTTGAGTTTTAGAACACAAAAGATTAATTTATGGACATCCTGGTAAAATTGTAACTTCAAATTATGTTTTTTTGTTAATAAATTTCAAAACAATAAATCTACTATCATTTTTATATGTTTACAAGACAATCTAATGTTGATTTCAATGTTCTCAACATGAAATAAAATTTTAAAGACATTTGTATCATTAAAAATGTTTATTGATCCATTCTGAGAACATCACAGGTATGATGCATGTGTTTATTTTTAATCATAAAAAATAGTATATGATGGTTAAACAAAGATTTTATGTAAATACAAGTTTTTAATCTATGGTGTTGACTATTTCATTCACGTGTTAGTTTTTTAAAACACACACAAAATACATTATCATGAATCTTTGGAAAACAATACATATGAATAATCGTTCCTTAGTTCCTACATCTCAAAAATATATCACGACCATTTAATTATGATTTCGTAGATATTTAACATTTGTTTTACCAATTTTGACACTCTAAAATACATTTTTAACGATATTAGTATCTTTGAATATGGTTTTTGAGTCATTATGAGCACATTCCATGATAGATTGACATTGTTGTGTATGCATACAAATCAAAAATAATTTAACAAATATTTTACCATGACATAAAATTAATATAAAGTCATTTTTATGGTGTTTACCATTACATGCATGTTTTATTGTTTTAAAAAACTAAACATTCATTTATAGGAATCTCGGAAAACCATAACTTGGAATGAAATATTTTTGGTACCTACAGTTTATAAATAAATCTACATAAATTTTCTTTTGATTTCAAATGCATATGATATCATGTTCCTAGTCTTGACCCAACAACATGAATTTTTTGAAGTCTCTAGTATCTTTGAAAACTATTTATTGTGTCATCTGAGCAAACCACAAGTCCGTTGGACATGTTTTCTACCCGTAAGTATCAAAAATAATTTAACAGTGGCATTACCATGATTTCTAATAAATTTTAGGCCATTTTATATGGATTGTCCATTACAACCACATTTTAGTCTTTTAAAACACAGAAAATGCATTTACAAACATCATGGATAAACTAAGACAAAGAATTCTATAGTTTCAAAATTTATAAAAAAAATATACAGTCCGTTTTCTAGGATTTTATTCAAATATGATTTAATTTTTCTAGTTTTGACCCAAACAGACATGTTTTTAAAGACCTTTTGATCTTTAATAATTGTTTGTTGAGTCACATATAGAATATTAGATATCATATGGTCATGTTTTTGGTGAATAAATTTCAAAAATAATTCAATGATATTTTTACATGAAATTACATCAATATATGTTTTTTACTATGGTTTTGACTCTTACACACGTGTTATAGTGTTTTAACATAAAAAAATAAGTTTATGGGAGTCCTAGATAAAAAGTAAATTTTATTGATGTTTCATCTATTATTACATTTTAAGAAAATACAATTTTTTTCATATGATTTCACAGTAATATGAAATTGTTTACATATTTTTGACCTCCTCAACCATGTTTTTAAATATATTACTATGTTTAATAACAACGTACTAAGTCATTATGAGAACACCACATGTCGGATTGCAATGTTATCTACACATACATATAAATAAATTCAAAAATGGATTTCCCATGGTTTCAAATCAATCTGATACTATTCTCTATGATCTTGACCATTACATGTATATTTTATTATTTTAAAACACTAAAAAAATATTATTGAGAATATCAAGAAAACGGTAACTCAAAATGACATGTTGTTAGCTTCTACATTTCGAAAAAAAATCTATTGTCATTATATAATATTTTCATGGCCATCCAATATTGTTTTTTGGTTTTGAACCCATGACACGCATTTGTAAATCTTTAGTATCTTAAAAAACCACTTATTGAGTCATTATAAGGACACCACACAATGGAAAGATGTTTTTCTATGTGTACATGTCCAAAATAATTCATCATTGGTTTTCCATTGAATTTAAATAATTCTAATTTCGTTTTCTAGGGGCTCTACCATTACTCGAATGTTTTAGTGTTTTAAAACAATAACAATGAATTTACAGGAATCCCAACCAATCCGTAAATAAACATTACAAGAAATCATTTCTTATATTTAAAAATTCATTATAAAATCATTTTATTAAGATTTAATGATTATATTCTGTTGGTTTCATTCTTTTTACCCCTTGATAGATGTTTTTAGAGACTTTTGTATCACTAAAAACTATTTATTGAGTCATTTCAAGCACAACACATATGATTAACATATTGTCTTTCTGTAGAAATAAATAATAATTTAAAAGTATTTTCCATGTGATTTTACATAATCCTAAGCTTTATTATTGGGTTTTTTCTATTACAAGAAAATTTTACTACATTAATAAAATAAAAATGTGTTTAATGACATATTGGAAAACTAGTAACTCAAATTGATGTTCAATAAATTAGTACATTTCCAAAAATAGTATATAGTCGTTTTAATATGATTTCATGGTCACCAGACACATGATGTTGGTGTTATGACTCAATGTTTCTATGTTTGTAATATATAAGTGTCATTTTTTACATTTAAATGCATTCAATATAGCTACAATTATGAAAACCCGCATGGATTTATTTCATACTTTATAAAAACTATCCATAATTAATATTTGACATATAGTAATTTAAATCATAATAACCTAAAACATGTTGGTGTCGGTATGAATTCAAATGCATGTTTTCTATATAGAAGTATCATTTTATTTGAAATCCTATGTCACATTTTAAAAGGTGAGCAAATGATATCAATCTATTTCCAAAATTTAGGAAAATGATCCATTGAACATTTGTTATGCATAGGAATTTACCATACATCAATCAAAAATATGATGTGGGTAGTATGACATGAAGTGTGTGTTTCTAATATTAGTTCATTTTTACTCCAAAATTCCAATCATATAGAAAATCAAAGAATATGAGTTTGGACTTTGTTCAAAAATTAGGATAATAATTCCTAATTAATTTTTGATGTGTAAGAATAAAACTCACATCATTCAAACACATTATGCGGTAAGTATGTCTTAAATTTCATGTTTTAAAAATAACAATGTTATTTTTTTTATTTATAATAGTTGTATATATTATTTGGAAATATATGAATGATCAATGTAGCATATAATTTCTATTGTAGGATGATCTATAAAGATGGAAATTTTCATGGGGTTCATTTTTTCATCTTTTGAAATATAGAAACGAAAGGATTTTTCATTGATGACCACCATTGATCGTATCTTCACATATAAGAGTCAAGTTGATGGGGTGTGTTGGTTGAGTGATCATCAGTTTTCTCGGAGTCAGGATTCTTGTTGGTTCTCTTCTGTCCAATGGTTTTTTTCTTCATTGGTTGTGATTTGGGCCTTTTCTTTTCTCTAGTGTTCGTTCAATCCTTGTGTTATTGTTTGGTCTCCAACGATATTTTACCTTGTGGTGTTTTTTATTTGTCCATATTTTTCATCCTTGAATTCAACAACAGTGTTTCATTATGGTGTTTCCACTCGATGTATTTTTTATGGTCTTGATGGCAGGGATTGGAGTTCATGCCAATGGGTGAAGCTCAATTTCCCTGATTTGGTCTTCTTAATATTCTTCTATTTCTCTAGTATTACACTACACATCTCATATTTATAATCTCATGGTGGGTTTTGTGGTGTCAAAGGAGTCGATTTTGAGAAATTGATAGTGTTTGAGGAGGTATCTATTTTGGTTGTTTCATTTATACCATTTGGTCCCCCACTGAGAATTTTGTCCATGATTGTTTTGTAGCTTTTTCAAAGTCTCAGATCTTAGTGATGATGATTTATATTTTTTATATTCCTTTTCATGATGGATTTTTTTCGATATGGTGAGTTTTTTATGATAGTGATGATGGTGTTTTTTATTTCATTTTCAGAAATCTTTTCTCCATAACAGTTCTCAATTTTCTCTCACAATGGTGATGAAAATTCAATGGGAGTTTCTTTTCTTTAGATCTCATATTGTGAATGATGGATGTATTTAGTCTTTTTTGTGTTTATAGTGATCATTGGTTTATTCCCACACAGCAGATTCCATCGATGATCTCTTATGGAGGTACAATTCATGGTTTTCATCTACACAGGATGACATAATCTCACCTCGAAGCCTTCATGGTTTAAAAATCATCATTTTATTAATTTGTTCCAGTATTAAATTTGGAATTTGAAACTATAAATTTTTTCAAAAAGTGGATTATTTTTTTTAATGCCCTGACCCGAGTTACCCAGAGTCGGTGCATTATTACATAACATTTTCATGATCACAAAAGATCATGTCTCGAAAGACCGATTAGTTTAGTAGCCTTAGAAGAACTAGATACATTTAAAAGGTTTATATTACATCATAAAATGGAAAACTACAAAAACATTGTTTCCATAGAAAACACTGAGATCCCATAGACTATCCCTACTGGTTAGTCATACTATACTTCTTCGCATCCTGGAAAAAATAAAACATATAAAGGGGTGGGATTAAATACTCAGTAAGGATTACAATATAACGAAAACTTTCATAAATAAGCATAATCATTTATGGTAATGTATAAAACTAAAACAAAAGCCTTTTCAACATAAACTTCATCATAATATGGAAGATATAAAAAAATTATGACATATATTTACTCACATGGATATTCTTCTAGTGAAATAATCACATGCAATATCAGTAGCCACTTTCATAATGATGGAATGTATAATTCCAGACATTCATAACCACATAGTCAAGGCCTTGTGCGAAGACTACAAATAGGATTTTTTCAAGGCCATTTTACAAGACACTAGATTGTCTCATGAGACCTACCGATGAATCGAGGAGCTATAGCGGGCTCCACCCATCACTTACTAAGTCCAATGCATTCCTCATATGAAAAGGTTTAAATATAACATAAACATTTTTATTATAAATGGAATACGAAATTTCAATACTTTGTCCATAAACCATGATTGGTTTAAAAATAACACATCCAGACTCAAACATATCCCAGAACATTCAATACAATATGGAAGTTTTGTATCATAATAAATCAACTTCAAATAAGCTTAAAATCCACAAATGGATGTTGACATGGATAAAATCAAAACATTTTTAGAGAAATATCTCTTTCAATTTTGAAACCATTTAAGAGTCACATAATTATAAAGAAAACATTTATTTTTAAAATATTCTTATAAGCTTGTAAGGGAATCTTAGATAGTGTCATAACGGCGGAAAATATCCGCACCTGCCGTATAAGTTCAAAAACATTCTTACTGTAAATTTGTCGAAAAGGTCAAAAAGTACCTTGTTTGGAAAACAATGGAAACATTCCTAATTAAATGTCTTATAAAATTCAAACATGGGTATAAATGACTTTATCCCACAGTAAATAAAATAGTAATAATGTTTTCAAATACATTTTTAAGAAACATGGATGTGGATGATAAAGAGGTCCCAATAGATAATTACGTATAAACAACCTTAGATAATAAAGAGATTGTAGAATTAACCATTAATATGTAACTTTCCTTGGTATATGGTAGGTTAATCTAAGTTATAATGGTGAAATAATGTTTATTAAATTATACAAGAATCATATACATTAATAAGATATCATATATGATCTTTTAACATTACTTTGTTAATAATATCTTAGTATTATCACCGTTTAGGGTGTTAACAGATTCGTTTTCCTTGGTATTATATGTTATGCGAGTCATATTTTTTATGGATGGGATGTATCTTATTCATATACAGAATTATATTAAGTATTTAAAAAATATTTTTTTACCATCAAATTAAAATTATTCTTGAATGGATATGATGGGGAATGAATCTGATCACGTTTATGGAGACGGTAATCCCTACTCATGCACGATCCACAATATCATTATTGTGATATTAAAATAATATATAATTGGACATTATTTCATATATATGAATCATTATTATGTTATATTTATTATTTACATCAATTATACATCAATATTATACCCATCCAAATAATAATTTATTGAATAACAATTACACTAAGACGTGGAGACGGCAAGTCGTACGTACGCATGTATGGTGATATATCATTCAAAGTATGGATAGAATAATGAATATGGTTGTACCATATTTATAATAACATTACATTATATAGAATATACTGGATTTATTATATTAGAGTTGAAATAACAAAGAAATAGGATGTGGACGAAAAGGAAACCTGAAAGAGGTAATGAAATATTTACCTCTTCTTCGTATTCTTCATTTTGATTTTATCAAAAGGGATCCGTAGGATGGCTTTATGAATAAATTAATTCCACTAATATTAAAAGATGATAGTTGAGTGGGTATTTTGGAAGAGGTTAGCTGAGCCAAATGGCCTTGAAGGTGTGAATTTGAGGGAAGTGGGAGTTCCCTTTTATAAGAGGGGTTAGGGGAACCTTAGGAAAAGATAGATATATTATTTTATAATAAAATCACTTTCGGTTTCTCATGGATCCAAAGTGGATTATTTAGAGGATAAGGTGGGTATGGGTCGAAAACCACTCAACCACTATGTTTTAGATAGGTTTGTGTCACTATATTAACCTTATATTTTAGATTTAACTCTTAGTAAAATAGTTTGACATGCCATGTCTCTTTGTAATTTTATATTATATGGTTAATAAACTTACTATATACTTCTAATAGAACCACAAGTAGTTTATTAATGATACCCCTATCATTATATAAGTCGTTTAGATGAACATTATATTTTTAGGAATATAATGTCAGTTAATAATATAATATTTGTTTTAATAACTCTTTTGTGTCAATTTTGACACTATTTGGTATTTTGTCTTTTCTAAAATCATAAAAACACTATTTCTTCCAAAAAAAATTTTATAAACAACTATAATATGTCATATTAACCTATACAATTAGTGTAATTCATAAAAAGTCTCAAATTATATTTATTTGGATATTTATAATATCAATTAATAAATATTTCATTAATTAGGTAACTAATACATCATCATTGTGTCATAAATAAATTAAATTATTTAATGTGTAAAAAATATAAATAAAATACCATTATGTATTAATGGTTTTTATATTTATAATAAATATTTATAGTCTAATTTATCATATGTGTAACACTATATTAAAAATGTTTTAGTTAATAAACTTTAATTTTAACACTTTTAACTCTACTTTAAATAAAATAATAATAAATTTCCTAATCTAATATAAGTGGACCTATAAGATCATATTGTATTCCTAAGGTTTTTTTTAGTATCATTACATTTATCCAATAGAATTAGGACATGTGTTATGGTAATAATAATATCATTTTTACCCTTAATTACCCAATTTACTTTTAACAGTGGGAAATAAACGTAAAAAGTAACTCTTCACCAAAAATTATTTTTATCTTCTTGAACCAAATTTTACTTACTGATATCAACTGTCACTCTTGAATTTTGGAAATTCAACTCACAGAAGTGTTAAAATTATTCTTTATGTAAATTTACAAATGCACCTAGGAGGTGGGTAAAAGATGGTAAAATGTTCAATAAAATTTTTATATATCTAAAATTGTTATAAACTGACTCTAATGAATTACATAGAACTTATATAGGTATTTTGTATCTATTTTGACCAAAAATAAATTTAAATAAAATATATAATTATTTAAATATAAACTCATTTTTAAACTATACTCTGTGTTTTTCACTATTCATCAAAAATTGAAATTTTTTAGAAAAATACAAAAAATTCACCCTAAGCTAAATTTGATATTACGAATAGAAAAATGAAGTCCATTTTGAAAGATAAAATTAATAAAATTTCAAAAAGTGTGTATTACTATTCTTTACAGCTAGTTTTATTGGTTTTGGTGTGTACGAACTCGAAGTTGCGTACAACACATGCTACTGTATTATTAAAGAGAAACGTACCATGGAATATGGGGTTGTTACATTCTCCACTCCTTAAAATAATTTCATCCTAGAAATTTCTAGAGTATTACTATTTAAAAAGACCCAGGTGGTTCTTCATCATTAGTTCCATGGGTTCCCACGTTGTCTCCTCCATCTTATAGTTTCTCTATAGAACTTTTACCAGACGATTCATCCGGTTTCTCAACACTTGTTCTCTTGTATCAAGAACCTCGAGAGGATCTTCGCAATAAGACAGATCCGTTTCCAGTTCTAATTCCTCATAGGTGATTAAATGCATTGGGTCAGGTATGTATTTTCTCAATAGTGATACGCGGAATACATGGCGATCTTTGGAAGGACTTTTCGGCATTACCAAACAGTAAGATATATCCCCAATTCGTTCTAGAATTTTGAAAGGTCCAATGTACCTCAGACTCAATTTACAATTCTTAATGAAACGTATAACACCCTTCCATGAAGATACCTTCAAGAAAAAATGATCTCCTACCTGAAATTCCAAATCCTTCTTCGGTTAGCAGCATAAAACTATTGTCTACATTGATCCCCCTTGATGTGGTTTTGGACCACCTTCACCTTTTCCATCATTTCCTCCACATGTTCTGGTCCTACGTGTTTTCTTTCACCAATAGAAACCCAACAGGTTGGTGTGTGACATATCTTTCTGTGCAACGCTTCATATGGTGCCATCTGAATACATGAATGGAAGCTATTATTATAAGTAAATTCTACCAGAGGAAAATATTGATCCGACATAACTAGAAAGTCAAGTGATCATGATATCAACATGTTGTCTATGGTTTGAATAGTCCGTTCGGATTGTCCATCAGTTTGGGGGTGGTAGGTAGTGCTCAAACGAATCTTAGTATCCAGGGATTTTTTAATACTTTTCCATAATCTTGATGTAAAACGTGGATCAAGATCATAAAAAATCGATAGGGGTACTCCATGAAGTCTGACAACTTCATTAATATATAGTTTTTCTAGACGTTCAAGTGTTAAATCTTCTCATATAGCATGAAAATCTGCTAACTTGGTAAGACGATCTACAATGACCCATATTGCATCATTCTTTCTTGAAGTCTTTGGTAGTCCCATGACAAAGTCCATCGTAATATTATCCAATTTCCACTTCGGTATGTGGATAAGTTGATTGACTCCTCCGGGTTGTTTCCTTCCATCATTAAGTTATTAACAAACCATAAATCTTGACTTAAAATCAGAAATATCCCTTTTCATGTTGTCCCACAAAAAATGTTCTTTCAAATCCATATATATCATTGTGCTACAAAGGTGTATAGAGAAATTTGAACTATTAGCATCATCCAACAATTACCTTTTTAGATCAGTTATTTTGGGTACATAATGTATCTTCCAAAATTTCAAAATTCCTTCTTCATTTACGAAGTAACTCACTCTCTCATTATTCATAGCTTTAATAATCTTTTGAATCTCCTCCTCATCAGCCTAAGAACTCATTATCCTCTATAGTAAAGATGGTTTGGCATCTATTTGAAAAATCATTGATGTTTCACCATCCATGGATATTCACATATCTATCTTCACTAGATCCATGTATATAGGATCCTTTTCAATTATCATCTAATTCAAAACACCATGATCTTTTTTTCTTAATGCATCTTCCACCTTATTAACCTTCCCTGGGTGGTAGTGTATCGTTCAATAATAATCCTTAAATAGTTAAAGCCATCTCCTTTTCCTCATTTTGAGTTCTTTCTGTGAGAAAATATACTTCAAACTCTTGTGATCAGTATAAATCTCACATATTTTCACCATGGAGATAATGTCTCCATATCTTCAAAGAAAAGATTACATTTTCTAAATCATGATCATGAGTAGGATATTTTTTCTCATGAATCTTTAGGTGTTGTGATGCGTAGGCAATAACCCTATAATTCTGTATAAGAACACAACAAAGTCCTTTCTTTGTTTCATCACTATATATAACAAACCAATCATTCCCTGATGGTAGAGTCAATATAGGAGCATTGAATAATCTTCTCTTCAGTTCTTCAATAAATTCTTCACACTCTTTTATCCAAACAAATTTAATCCCTTTTCGTGTGAGCTTTGTTAATGGGTTAGCCAACCTGGAAAAATTCTGGACAAAACATCGATAATAACCTGCTAAACCAATAAAACTGTGTACCTCAGTTATACTTGTCGGTGCTGGCCATTCTTGGATTACTCTTGTCTTAAAAGGATCAACAGATATTCCATCCTTAGAGATAATAAGGCCAATAAATAAAATCTCCTGAAGCCAGAATTCACACTTTCTAGACTTCACATATAATTCATGTCTTCTACGAGTATTTAGAATAATGCGCCAGTGATTTTCATGATCTTCATAGCTTTTGAATTATACCAAGATATCATCAATAAATACTGCAACAAAGTCATCAAGATATTATGTGAAACATCTATTCATTAGATCCATAAAGACAGAGGGTGAATTAGTCAATCCAAAAGGTACTACTTTAAACTCGTAATGCTCGTACCTGGTTCGAAATGTTGTTTTCGGAATGTCTTCCTTCTTCACACACAACTGAATATATCAAGATCGAAGGTCAATCTTTGAAAAATATTGAGCTCCATGAATTTGGTCAAATAAATCATCAATGAAAGGTAGTGGATACTAGTTCTTTATTGTTATAGCATTGATCTCCCTATATTCAATTCACAACCTCATAGATCCATCTTTTTTCTTACCAAAAAGGACAGGGGCTTCACATGGAGAAAAACTAGGTCGAATAAATCCCTTGTTACACAATTCCTATAGTTGTTTCTTTAGTTTCACTAACTCCATAGTGTCCCTTCTATTAGGGGTCTTTGATATAGGCCTTGATCCAAGAAATAAATAAATGGAAAACTCGATTTCTCATTCTGGAGGATTTCGAGGTAAATCATATGGAAACACATCAACATATTCTTTTACAATAGTTACATTCTCTATTTGAACATTCTTTTCCTCACCCATAGTTATTTCATTATCTTTATCCCCAATAATTTATTTTAGTTCAGCTACTGGGGGTGGATCTAGTTAATAATTTGGTGGTGATGATTATGCCTTAAAGATAAGGTGGTATTTATCATCGTCATCAATAATAGTATCCTCTTTCTTCTTACAATAAATTTTTGCATCATGGTCCAAAATCTATTTCATACCGAGGATTATATAAAATTCAATCAGGGGTATGACGTTGAGATCAGCAGATAAAGAACATTTAAATGCCCTAATGGGGACTAATTCACAAAAAATTGTTGCAACGATACTTCCCTTAAGAGTTTTGACTGTCAAATCCCTTGTTAAATCAAATTGGAAATATCTAATTTTCTTAGGAATCTAGGAAGATATGAAACAATGCGATGATCTAGAATCATATAAAGCATTTTCTAAACTTTAGGAAACCATTAAATTACCATCCACCACGTCTTCCTGAGCTTCAACCTCAGTAATAGTGATAGCATAAGCTTAGCCTTGATCCCTTGTCTTTATTTGAGTTATTTTCCCCTAACACTTAGTATATTCATTTTCATAATGCCCCCATTCACTAAAATTGTAGCATTCAACATCGATAGACTCTTTCTTCCCCTTACAATCACGAGTTTGGTTGCCTTTTTCACCACACTTGTAACAGACTTCCATTCCCTTCATGCAAGTACATGGGTGTTTATTTCCACATTTACTATAGTATGGATATTCAACATTTCCCTTCTTCCACTTATTTCCATTTTCAGAGTGTTCGATTGATCTCTTCTTCTCTTCCTATGCTTTAAATTCATAAGACATAGAAAATTCGTTTTCTTTCTTGATAGCACATGAGGCAATATCCTTATACAAAGAGGAGGATTATGGGACTAATTTTCAATGGAGAAATGGTTTTAAACCATCAACGAAATGATAAATCTTACATCTTGGGTTACGTATATAATACGCAGCATGCCTCAGTATCCTTGAAAATTTATCCTTATACTTTGTGACATTTTCATCCTCCTTTTGCATCAGACTTGGGAATTTCCTTTCCATATATTCTTGATGGCTAGGAATAATGTATTTTTCTATGAAAATATCTTTAAACTACCTTCATTTCATATTTGATACTTCATAATATACATTTGTGTTTTGAATCAATGACCACCATTGATCAGCATTTCCAGTGAGGTGGTAAACTGCCATGACAACATTTTCCCTTTCACTGGTCCCCAAGGAATGAAATATTTTATCTATGGATTTTATCCATTTCTCAGCTACTAATGGATTTTTACTCCCATTAAATGTTGGTGGTTGTTTCCTCATCAAGGTATCTAACATTGATCTTCCACTTTGTGGATCAGGGTGATTTATACGAATAAGGTTATTATTCATAACATGAGTGTGTTGTCCCAGTATGGTGATTAGCTGATAAGCACCAGTTGGATAACCAGCTCAACTATAATTATCTTGAGTAGGAGTGTAATCCCTACATAGAGTGCATGCATTGATACGGCTTCAATTCCTTCCACTAGGATCCATTTTTAGAGGATGGCCTAATCTAGATTAGTTTATGAATCAAAATACATAATTTAAAACTTTTAAAACACTTAACATAAATTGAATAGTTTATGGATATAATCCATAATCATGAAAAATGTTTTCTTTTAGGAAGTATATTCTAATAAACCCTTCATAATGGTTTGTAAATAAAACGATAATTATCCTAAGCATATCCCCCGGGAGTGTTGTAACCAAGAGTGTAGCAATGCCCGTTATTGTGCACCAGTTCCTGTTCGAGTCTAGCACAATGTGGTGTTTTCTAGTTTTACCCCGAGGTACATATGTGTCAGAGATGCCTCTAGTTTCCCATATCCAAACATGGATGTATTTTTTGGAAAACTCACAAAATCTCTACAATACCAAAATTCTAGGATGTTCTTCTATAATAATCCTCAAATTCTATATTAGAGTTATGTGCTCTAATAATTGTTTATATAAATCTAGTTTCCAAGGATTTTAATAAACTTAAAATGAGACCAACTATAATGCCCCTACCCAAGTTACCTAGAGTCATTTCATTATTACATAAAATAGGAATGATCACAAAAGATCAAGTCTCGAAAGAACGATTAGATTAGTATCCTTGGAAGTACATGATACAATCATAAGGTTTACATTACATCATAAAATGGAAAACTACAACAACATTGATCCATTGACAACACAAAGATCCCATAGACTATCCCTGTAGGTCAGTCATAATATACATCTTTGCATCCTGGGAATAATAAAACATATAAAGGGGTGATCTTTGATGCTCATTAAGGATAATAATATAGTAGAAACTTTCATAAATAAGCATAAACATTTAAGGCAATTTATAGAACTAAAAAAAGATTTTTAACATAAAATTCATCATAATATGGAAAATATAAATCAAATTATTTCCATTTACTTAATCCCATATATATTTTACTAGTCAAATAATCACATGCAATATCAATAGAAAATTTCACAATGATGGAATGCATAATTCCATACTTTCATAACCACACAGTCTTGGACTTGTGCCAAAACTACAAATAAGATTTTGTCAAGGCCCTGTTCCAAGACACTAGTTTGTCTCATGAGAACTACCGATGCATCGAGGATCTATAGTGGGCTCCACCCATCACTAACTAAGTCCAATGCATTCCTCATATTAAAAGGCTTAAACATGACATAAACATTCATATTAAAACTAGCATACGAAATATCTATAATTTATCCATAAACCAAGAATGGTTTAAAAATAACATATCCACAGTCAATCATAACACAAAACCTTCAATAAAATATGGAAGTTTTGTATCAAAATAAATCAACTTCAAATAAGTTTAAAATCCATCAAAGGATGTTGAAATATATGAAATCAAAACCTTTTTTAGGTAAATATCTATTTCAATTTTGAAATCATTTAAGAGTCACATAATTATAATGAAAAAAATTTATTCTGAAAATATTATTATAAGATTTTAAGGGAATCTTCGACGATGTTATAACGGACTAAATTATCCGCACCCACCGTATAAGTTAAAAAATACATTCTTAACTTAAATTTGTTGAAAAGATCAAAACCTTGTTTAGAAAATGACTGAAAGATTCCTTTATAAACGTCTTATAAAAGGAAAATATGGGTATAAATTACTTCAACCTGTAGTATATAAAATAGTAAGAATTTTTTGAAATACATTTTTATGAAACATGGATGTTGATGATAAAGAGGTCCCAGTATATAATTACGTATAAACAACCTCGGCTAATGAAGAGTTTGTAGAATTAACCCTAAAATTTTACTTTTCCTTGGTCTATGGTAGGTTAACCTCCTATATAATGGTAAAATAATTGTTATTAAATTATACAATAATAATATACATTAATATGATATCATATATGATCTTTTAACATTTCTTTGTTAATAATATCTTAGTATTATCGTCATTTCGGGTGTTAACAGATTCGTTTTCCTTTATATTAATTATTATTTGAGTCATATTTGTTATGTATGGGATGTATCTTATTCATATCCCGAATGATATTAAGTCTTTAAACATTATTTTTAACCATCAAATGAAAATTAGTCTTGAATGGATACAATGGGGAATGAATCTCATTGCGTTTGTGGAGACGGTAATCTGTACGTACGTACGAGCAAAAATATCATTATTTTGATATTAAAATAATATATAATTGGATGGAATATCATATATACAGAATCATTATCATGTTATATTTATTATTTACATCAATTACACATCATTATTATAACCATCCAAATAATAATGTATTGAATAACAATTACCCCACGACGTGGAGACGGTAAGTCGTACATACACGCGTATGGTGACATGTCATTCAAATTATTGATAGAATAATGAATATGGTTATAACATATTTATAGTGAAATAAAATTATATATAAAATAATAGACTTATTATGTTTTGATGTAAATAACAATGAAATAGGATGTGGAAGAAGAAAAGAACATGTAATAGGTGATAAAATATTTACCTCTTCTCCGAGTTCTTCCTTTTGATTTGATCAAAAGGTCTACTTAGGTTGGAATTCTGACTAAAGTAAGGCCTCTGGGATTAAAATAGGAGAGTTGAGAGGGTATTTGTGTAGAGTTTGGCAGATCCTAATGTCTTTGATGGTGTGAATTTGACGGAAGGGGAGTTCCCTTTTATAAAAGGGGTGAGGGGAACCTTAGGAAAAGCATGAAATGTTATTTTATAACAAAATAATTTTCCGTTTCTAATGGATAAAAAGTGAATTATTTAAAATATAATGTGGGGATGGGTCACCAACCACTCAAAAAATAGGTTTTAGACAGTTTTGGGTCATTATATTAACCTTATCTTTTAGATTTAACTCTTAGTTAAATAGTTTGACATTTACCATGTCTCTTTGTATTTTTATATTATGTGGTTAATAAAATTACTACATACTTCCAAGAGAACCCCAAGGGGTTCATTAATGATACTACTATTATTATAAAAGTATTTTGGTGGAACATTATATTTTTAGGAATAGAATATAAATTAATAATATAATACTTGTTTTAAAAACTCTTTTATGTCAATTTGGACACTATGTGATATTTTGTCTTTGCTAAAATCATAACAGCATTATTACTTAAAAATAAATTAATCTAACCATCACTAATATGTCATATAAACCTATAAATTTAGTTTAATTCATTAAATGTCTCAAATTACATTTAGTTGGATATTTATAATAGCAATTACTTTAATAATTCATTAATTTGGTATTTACTACGTCATCATTGTGTCATATATAAATTAAATTATTTAATGTCTAAAAAATATAAATAAAATACCATTATGGAGGAAATATATTTATATTTCTAATTAATATTTAAAGTCGAATTTATCTTATGTGTAACCCTATATTAAAAATGTTATAGTTATTAAACTTTAATTTTAACTCTTTTAACTCTTCTTTATATAAAATAATAATAAATGTCCTAATCTTATCCAAGTGGACCTAAAGGATCATATTTTATTTATATGGTTGTATTTGGTCGAATTACAATTATCCAATAGAATTAGGACATGTGATAACTTATCAATAATATCATTTTTACCCTTAATTATCATATTTACTTTTAACCGTGGTAAATAAACATAAAACGTTATTGTTCACCAAAAATTATTTTCATCTTATTGTACCAAATTTCCCTTACTGATATCAACAATGTCTATTGGATTTTTGAAATTCAACTCACATAAGTGGAAAAATTATGTTTTATGTAAATTTTTAAATGCTCATAGGAGGTGGGTAAAAGACGGTACAAAGTTCAATAAAGTTTTTAAATATATAATATTATTATAAACTGAATCCAATTAATTTCATAGAACTTATATAAGTATTATTTATCTATTGTGACCTAAAATAAATTTAAATAAAATAAATAATTATTTAACAAAAAATTCATTTTTAAACTATAAATCAGTGTTTTTTACTACTCATCAAAAATTGAATGTTTTCAGAAAAATTCCAAAAATTCACCCTAAGCTAATTTCGATATTCCGAATCTAAAAATGAGGTCGATTTTGAATGATATAATTTAAAAAATTTCAAATAGTGGTTATTAATATTCATAACGGCTAGTTTGATTGTTTGTGGTGTGCTAGAACTCGAAGTTGCGTACAACACACGTTATTGTATTATTTAAAAAGAAGCATACCGTGGAATCTTAGGGTGATACATTTTTTGAGTAAATATCTATAATTCTACAAGGTTACCACTTAACCTAAAAGTTTATTTTTAAGATACCAAAAAATAGATTTGGAAAAAACATTTATAGTACCAACAAATTCAATTTAAAACCAGTCAAATGGGAATGGATACATGGATAAAATGGAAGTAATAGATCTAATTGGAACCATTTGATAAATATAGTTTTCCCCATTTAATTGGGTGTATGGTGAATTTGTTATTATATTTTAATTTATCTTTATAATGTTTTTATAGTAACGGAAGACAATAAATTGTATTGATAATTACTTACACCAAAATATTTAGGAGGTCTGTTCACAAAAATATCATCGAGTTTCCTATAAACATTAATAAACATATCTGTTTGTCCAATAGAGTGACCTAATTCATTATCCTTAATAAAATATTTATAAATGTCATAATGTAGAAGGGGTTTGTCTTAGTGGTAAGCACCCAATATTCCTATATGAAACATGGGGGTTCAAAACCCATTGGGCATAGGGTACTGTAGTGGCAATATAGTGGGTTGTAGCAGTGGCAGCACAGTAGAAAAGGTGGTCACTGTAGTAGTGACAGGGAAATGTAGCGGCGGTTGGGTACTATGCGGGACAGTAGAAGCATGGGTGCTGTAGTAGTACTATTCAGAGAATGGGATTTGGGCCAAAACATGGGCATACGTGCCATGTATTGGGATAAATGCCCACTGGGCCTTCAGGCTATGTAATGGGCCTCCCTCTACCCAGTTAAAAGAGGTCTTCGCTTTGATTAAATAATAAACGAGGTTTATGCCCCAACATTTTAAAAAATATATATATACATGTTATAAATATCCATGGATTATAATAAAATAATATATTTAATAATGGATTATATAAAACCCAGATTTTTCAATTTCTAAAAACACATTGAGACCTAGTGATATAAGGTTGACTAATTTCCCATGATTCATAGTGTTATTTTAGATAATGACAACTAAAAATAGCAACATTAATAAAACTTATTATTTTTTGTTTAAATTAAAAAGATACAATAAAATATTAAAATACCTAATGAGACGCATCACAATTTATATCGACAAATATCTTCCAATGCTCATGGAAATTCTGTCATGAACTTTATCATAGATTTTTCATGATCTCAAAGATGTGTCGTTATATTATTTTCATAGTATACATTTAAAATATATCCATTTATTACACTAATTTTTCATAGTCCATGTTTTAGTACCCTAGAGAACCCTGAGAGAAAAGGGGTGAATCTAAGTGTCATATTGTTTTTAACAATAAATATTTTTCCCACATTGGATGAGACTTTGTAAACCTATTTGAAGGAATCATATTGTAATTAATCATTTACATTAAAATAGATAACAAAACAGTTTTACATGATTTACCAGTATGGTCTAGTCCATAGGGCGTACACTGAAAGTGTGTCGGTCATACTGAAGTCCACTAGTCATCACTAGTTGTGGAAAACAAATGTTTATACACCGTCAATATATTCCTGACACACATTCTTTAGATGATTTTTGGTATAGAACACTATTTTTCTCTATAAAATTATATTGACTCTCCCTAGCTCACTACATTGGGTTAAGTTTTTCTTTATTTAATGACTTTAAGGCCACTTAATTATATTTTTATTTTAATCTTTTAATATAATTACCAAAAAATGTATATTTCATCACATACAGAAGTTGATTCACTTGAAATCACTATTTTCTTCAACCAAATGTTCAATACTTACATTCGAGAATCCCCTTAATGAAGCTCACTATCATTATGAAAAACAATTCTTTCCTGGAACAAACTTTTTGTGCAAAGCTCTCTAAGTCATCACAAAATACCTTATCATTGGAAACTCCTTTTTCCTGTATACCTATGCATAGGTCAATAATAGAGAAGTATTTTCACTATGGTAAAGGTCACTTTGAATACATGATTTTTGAAGCTCTTGGCCTTCATGAATTAAATGTTTTTTATCCTTAACTCCAATTATATTTTGTGTAAAATGAAATAGGGGTACCCTTCATATTTATAGGATCTCACTTTTACGATGCTCCCATGCCTCTATCTTATTTTTTGTAAAACTCAAAAACCATTTTCTCAAAGCTCCTTGACTCACAATGATCCAATAAAATTAACCACATCACATCACTTCTCTTAGTCATCTAGATTACCGTCAACCCTTAAAACATTCACAATGATCCACTATTTTTAGATACAAATATTACCGTCAACCCATCACACCATTCAATATTATCATCATCAGTGTGAATATCAATCCTTGTGAAACCTAGTATTTCAAAAAAACATGAATTTACCAAATTTATGAAGATTAAATCCCAAAAAAATCACATTTCACGATGTTTTACTATTCCTTCTAATTTTCAGCACAAAATTTTGGAAAACATAGGGAAATGTTTCCCCCTTAAATACTATAGTAAGCTTCTAATGAACGATAACATGACTTGAAAACATTCAAAACAACCCAGTGTGGATTGATAACAAACACAAACCAGACTCCATTTATAGAAAATTATAGGCTTTGTTCCAACAATATCCCTCATTGGGTTTGTTGGAAATCAATAGAAAATATAATAAAGTGCCAACTTCTATCAAAACCGGATACACAAGAAACATATAATCCAAAACTCCAAGTATATGTGAGTAAAGATATGAGTAGAAAACATGAGGGGATGCATGAATTGGGTTCTCTTGATTTTGGAATTATTAAATATGTAAAACCTAATATCTTATTATTTCCTCATAACAAATAATTCTCATTTAGTCATAGAATCATTTCATGGTTTTTTTAAAACTAACTACAACCCGCAATCGTCTATATGTTTTAATTTCATCATTCCCCCAATCGGAAATAATGTCAATAAACTTGTATATACAGAAGTAGAGCTCAAAAAAACTCCTCAATGATCTTATCTCTCTAATAAACATGTATCATGTCCAAACATAGATTAAAATAGTGAACAAAAATGGGGATATGTGACTTCTAAATAATCCTCATTTACTAGGAGATGGCTAAAAAACGAGTTTCAACTAATGTCTCTCAAATACATGTGTTTCTAAACACTTAGTTAAAATGTCAACCATGTGGTCATATGTTCCAATATTCTCTATTTCAATCACACCTTGTTAAACATTTTTCATTGATTAAATGATATATGATCTCAACATGTTTTGAACAAGGGTGATGAAATAGATTATTCATAAGATCAATCACATTCTTATTTTCACAGTGAATCCCCATTGGTTGTTTCACTTCATCGCCAATATCAACCAGTTGTCTCTTCATCTACAATAACTGATTCTAAGGCTCTTTATCATAGACATTCACTGCTTTATCCATGCTAAGATAATTTCTTATAAGTTTCATTCTCAATCACAACACAAATTTATTTCTAATGAAAAACATGCCACTAATTGTGGAATTTAAATACACCACATCTCCATCCCAGTTAGCATCAAAATATGTCAACAATTCATCATCTCTTCCTCATGAAATGTATAATAAGCTTATGATTTTCCACATGTACATGGTGGGATAGATAGATATCCCATCCTCATGTTTTCGTTGTTTTTTCCCAACCAAAATCAGATTCTAAATTGGCTTGACTTCATGAATGTTGAATTTATTTATTAGCTCCTACATATTTAGTTTGAGAATTAATGGTGTAATTTTTATTCTAAATCAAAAAATAAATATAAATTGATATTTCTGATAATTCTGATGGTTTTTATTCTGTAATATAATCAAATCTAATTCTTCATTTTAATCATCTTTTTTTGTTATCCCGAAACACTTTTCAAGCCTTCCACTAATTCAGCATCTGAATATTTACCTTTCTAAGAAATCATGATACCTTATGAGGTTATAACATATATACTTTCCTTTACATGAAATTCGCATTCATTTCAAGGAAAATATACTAAATGAATTAGTGAATTTTTACTGAAAATCATTCTAAAAACCATTTTCTAATGATATGATAATCATTCAATTTCATCGAATAATCATGTATATTAATAAAATAAAATAATGATTCTGGAAGATTATTCATCATTATTTATTTGTCTCCCTATCAAGGTAAACACTTCTGAGGATCTTCATAATGGTGGATTTCTTTATGAATGTATTCCATGAAATTTCAGTATGGATAATACTTTAGAATGGATCATTTACTAGGGATTTTCCACATTGAACAACATTATCAATGTTTCTAAAGATAATATTATTGAAAAATTATTCTCTAGTATACCATAAATAACACAAGGGCAAGATGGTACCTTCTTTGTCATAGATTTTTAGAATTGAAAATATTCACCATCATAAAAAATTATTCTCCATTATATCTATATTTGAATAAAAAATTATTAATCATCTAATGATGGTTACTTATGTCGCTTGTCTATCAAGAATTGACATCTCTCACTAATTCTCATGTTCTCCCATTCAAAGAATACATCACTTTTCAATTCATTGCATTATAAGAACAAATACAATACATAATATTAAGGTAATAAGGTAGCTCTTCATTGCATAATAAATATTAAAAAAACTTTTGATATGATCTTTTCAACCATGTTGCTGTATTTTATCCATTCCTCATGCTTTCACATAAGAACATATGTACTAATTTATATTGTGGTTTCCTATATCTGTTCAAATTATATTCTTCTTTATGTGGAGAAAATTTATGATTAGATCTTATCATGGATGATACATTCATACTTCTCTTATAGACTGATTCTTTTTCTATTAGTATGGTTAAAAACCCTTTTGTAATGTGGAAAGATTTCATTCACCGCTAAAATTGAATATTGTTAAGACATGAGTTGAATTTTGTTTAAAAACTCTCATTAACTTTGTCTTCATCCTGTGTAATGAATTAATTTCATTTTTTACTATCCTTATCCAGTTAATCTTCATGATCCCTTATTCTTTCCAAACCAACTATCCAAGTAACTAACATGTCATTAGGAACTATTCTAGTATGTTTGGATCCTCCGCATTGGGTTACATAGTTGTCATCCCAATTAGAAGTTATTTTTGATGCACTTCAAATTCGTTTACATAGAATCTATGGTATTCTCAACATCATTAATCGAAATATTCATGGGATAATTTTTGTTTTCAAATACTCATTTTATTTCATTACAATATATATCTTCAAAACATATCCATCTTTTGTGGTCTTATTATTTTTATAAAAAATGAATTAATTTTGTGATAATCATGTACCAACCATGTGACCATTACCATTTCATACATCACAGATGTCATCAATCATCCCAAATATGCTTGTAGTATACAAATTCATCGTAACCAATGGATGTTCCTTATTATTCTGTATCTTTATAACAGGATATAGTTTCCTTTTGGATTTTAATATTAGTGGATTATACCAAAAATCCAATGAATAAATCTCAAATTTGTTAGAGCAACATTATTGGCCAAAAACCCATGATATCCTAATATCTTCTTTATAATTATGTTGGATATTTTTTGTAAATTGTTTTGGTCTTAGTGTGAAACCACATTACGTTCTATTATTACAATTTATCATAGTAATATTGTCAGGTTTCTTATCACCTTTATTCATCAATAATTATTTTTTATATGTCTTAAAACTATCATTAATCATGATAATAGGTTTTTAAGCCATAATACAAATTTTTATAGATTTTAACTATTTATTGTCAGCTGCTTGATTGATATTATCAAAATATGTCATGTTATTCATTTCACATGTTAGAGGATTTTGAGCTTTACAATTCTCTAGTGAACATTGTGTAGTTTTAGTTATTGTTTCCTTTTATTGTGAAGTATCAATATATGTCTTTTCAAGATTTTCCAATTGAGCTTCCACATATCTCAATTTCATATTTAGGATGATTTTCTGGTCGTTAATCGTACTCAAAATTTCTTCACATGATTTTTAATTATAAAAATGTCTTCTTCATGCATATTATAATTATTATTAACCAAAGTGTTTTCCTCAATGAAATTATTGTGCATTTTTTCCAATTTTAAACCATTGACATTTGTGATATTTTTTAATTTCACTTCAAGTACATGGACCTTTTCTTCAAGATAATTTTTGACTCCCACTTTCATATTAATTTATTAGAAGTATTTTGAGGAAAATATTTCATGATTCCTCTTTATTTCACCCAGTTTTTTAACCTTTCTAGAGTGCATAAAATATTCAGTAGTGTTTCTTTGAAATCTTATCTCTATATAATCTTCTTATTTTTTCAGCTGGGTGATTTCATCCTATATAAATTGAAAGACACCATGAACTAGGGATTCTATTTCTTAAGAAATATCATGCATAAAATTTATTTAATCTATCTACTAATTTTTTTAGGTTGCAAATTGATCATCTTTACCACTTGTGATAGGATCCATATTTTGAGGATAACTTTCAAAGGGTCAAACACATAAACCTGATAATTTGAGTATTTTAATTAATATGAGGTTTAAAGTTTGTCCTTATCTTTGGTGGAAACCTCAAACACCTACCCTTTACATTACAAGCCTGATATATCAATATTTTTAGAAATTAATTAATAATTAGATACTAACTATTCATTAGATAAGAGGGACTTCTTCAAATGTATATTATATTTATTTTTCCTATTTAACATGGTCTTGGAGGATATTGATTTGTACTTAGATATACCTGAATATTTATCAAAATTGTAAATAATTTTTGACAGAATAGATAAGATTGTATCTTTCAAAAAGAATATATTTACTATAGAGAATCCACCATAGGCGAACCATTGATATGATACTACTTGTATCACCCTAGAACACCATGAGAGGGGAGGTTTGAATAAGGGTGTCAAATTTTTCTTTTAAAATAATAGATATTTTCCCCACATTTTAGAAATATATTAAAACATTTTCGAAAAATAAAACTGTAATTAAACATTAACATGTATAGAGACAAAATAATAGTTTTATTTGGTTATCAACTAATAGATAGTCTATGTTTCATACACCAACAGTGTGTTTCTCGTAAAAAAATACAATAATTGTCACTAGTTGTGGAATAAAAATTTTTATACATAGTTATTCTATGAAAGAAACACTTCCTTTATATAATTTTAGGGATGACACACTACCTCCATCAGAACACTTCTTTCGAATTCCCCTAGCACACTACATTAGTTCCTTTCTTACTCTATTTAACTACTTGAAGTCAGCATTATTATATTTACCTTTATTTATTTTTTCATGACTTTCTAGACACACTTCTTGAATAGTATCTCTGATTTGATTCTCATCAAACCATAGTACACTTAATTCAAATGTTCAATAATTCCTTTAGAAATGATCCTTCATGATTAAAATTGTCTTTTTTGGAATAAACATTTATGGTGTAGCTCGCTAATTGATCACATAATACCCCATCATCATGAAACTCCTTTTTCTCAAATACATAAAAATTAATCAACAATATATATTCCTTTTCACATTTCTAAATCTCACATTGAATACTTGATTTTTAAAACTCTGGGCCTTTTATTTTTAAATAAAATTCACCCTTTACACAAAATATATTTATGTCAAATGATGTTGGGTTTACTCGTTTTTAAAGGATCATCCTTTAGTAATGCTCCCAAGCCTGTAAAATATTTTTTTTGTGAAAATATAAAAGCTTATTCACAAAGATCCTTTACTCATGAATCTCCATGTAAATTAATCCTCCCCATAAATCATTACACAGTCGTATAGATTTCTGTTAACCATTAGTGTATTTGCAATGATCCACTTTTCATAGACATAGAGATTATCATCTGCATATAAGATCATTCATTATGAACCTCATATTGATAAATTTCATCTTTTGAGAAATCCATCCATTATAAAAACCATGTCTTTACCATGTGTGTGATATTTTAATCCCAGAAAACAACCTTTCATGATGATGACCACTTCCTACTTATTATGAGCCCAAAAATTTGGCAGACACTAGTGAATGACTCCTCCGTCAATACTATAGTTATTTGGCACAATAAGATCACTTGAATTTTTAACATACAAGTAAAACCTATTTGGATTCTCAATTAACAAAATTTGGACTCCATTTCCTGTAAAGAAAATCCTTCGTTTCAATGCATGGGTGTAAATTGGAGTAAGGGTCATCAAAATGAAAAACAACAACTAAAAACATTATATTTATATTAATTATTTTACTCATTAATTTTAAATTATTTATCAATTAATATACTGATTTTATTACATTTAATTGATTTTAAAATAACTCTTTTTTTCAAACGATTTGAATATTAATCAAGTATTAATTTTTAACCAAAAACCTCAATGTCTCATATGTAAGCTATCTAAGAATAAGTCCATTGATTTTAAAAGAAAAACCAATAAGAAAATTATACTCAGAAAATGGAATGATAATCTTGAAGTATTTGAGGTCTCTATCATATGTTGTATTAATATTTATATTTCTTCAGTTATTATCTTCATCTACAAGAAAAATTAATTAAAAAATTAATAATATATATAGTTTGTTTTACAATGACATTTATACCAGTAATGGTAACATTACAATATCAACTAGATAGATGTGTGAACAATGACTCCATTCCTAGATGTGCATCAGATTGTGGGATACCAAAAAAATCAATAGAAGCACCTGGTTCACTATAAGTATAATTTTCAATAGAATAACTCAGATACACTCAATATGATTGTAGTGGTGGTGTTTCCTAAGATGTTTATCAGTTAATATTTTAATTTTTTTATTGATGGAATTAATATAATTCAAATTGCTTAAAATTTATAAAATCTATAAAAAATTATAGAATTAAATATTTTTTTAAAAAATAGAAAATATAAATATGTATATATGTAAGAAACAAATATAAATGATGAATTTTAATATATATTCATTACTAATTTATACATTCAACAGCTTCATATTCATTGTCTTTAGTTTTATCAACATCTATTACAATGGTTTATTTTTTTCTATCTTCTATTTCATGTTCTATAATTTCAATATTATAATGAAAAAATTGTTCAATGTTCTGTGGTTGAAGATATTCACTATTAAAAATTACCAATTGATCATCATTTCCCATATCATACAAGTCACTCTAGTCGTGTACAACAACTCTCCAAAATTCATGTATTTCAACATCCACATAATAAACCATTATTTTCTTGTGAATCCAAGATAAATGGATCTCACTTGGTATGCTCACCAATTTATATTAAGCGAGAGAAGTTGACATGAGTAAAATGAAATGAATATTTCATTATAACCCTATTAATGTTGGACCACTTAAATATGAATAAGAAAACATAATTGACCATGATATTTTAATTTGATTATATTAGTCATCTATTCACAGTATCCCATCATGAATCCATAAATACTCCATTGTATTTATTGTTTATGCATTCTTAATGATATATTGTATAAAACCTTAATCCATTATTAATTTAGGAACCAAATATATTATCCTTCCTAAAATTACGTCAATTCAAGAACATGAGACCATTTAATATTTCTCCCCAATTATAAAAATTCATTATCTTGGCATGATGATATATGGTGTTACTATTAAAAAAACAAAAATAATTACAAATAAATAATTTGAATATGATTATATATGTAAATGATTGTTGAACCATTCAATAAAATCCATGATTATCTATTATTATAATTCTAAATAATTTTTGACACAGACCCCTTAGTCACCTATTGTTATGAAATAAAAATTATTTAATAAATAGTTTCATAATAAGACTATTGATCAGTACATCCATATGATATTTTATATTCTCCTGTCATTCAATGTAAAATTTGTCCCCTTTTTAAATGGTCATCCAATAGATGGAAATATTTATGTCTATTTTTCATAATGTAAATTAGTGGTCATGTCATCAACATGTCCAACAAGATTGAATCTATACTTAGACACATCTAAATACCTATAAATAATTTAATTAACTCTTTATCTCTGTAACAATGAATAATAGAGCCCTCTTTTTGCGATTTATTCTTCATATATGATTTGAAAAGACATATGTACAAGAGATAAATTATAATAATCATAATAAATTAATATATTTAAGGACGTGATAAAATTTAATTAACCAATGAAAATAAAAACAAAATCAGTGTACCTCAAAATTAGATCATCCATCGATAGTGTATCAGCCACAAAGTTTCGATTATTCAATCAAATAACAGTCAAATTAATCATAATTATGAATAATGAATGGTAAAAATAAAATCTCAAAATGGAAAAGCATAAAAATAATTAATTGACAATGTTTATCAAGCTCAGTTGGATTTAGAGTTTTACTAAAATGATATCTAAAAAATTACACAAATCAACAAGAACTATAGATAATTTTTCTTGGAATTCATTATAAAATGCTAACAGAAAAAAATTCTCCATCAGAATATGTGATTCATGAATATTTAATTCATATAAATTTTGATTTATTAGGTCATTGTACCTTGAAATGTAACTTGAATATCCATCTGAAACATTTAAATACATTAATGTTTGAATAAATATATCTTTATCCTGATTTTCAATTGTAAAAGTAGTTTAATGATAGATTCTATTATAATTTTCCAAAAGACCATGATTTATATTCTTTGATTAACAATCCTTACAAGACATAAGGTGAACCTTTGATTTACCCTTCTCAGTAAGCAATGTCAAAAATTACATTGTTAGAGATGTTCTTCTCAATATGAATTATTTCAAGATTATGACATATAAAATTAAACCTCCAACAAGGGAGTTTAAATATTATACACATTTTCTCCCACTACTGTGTTCTATATTTATTAGATATTCTTCCTCATACCCTTTTCCTACATGATTTAAATTGATTAAATTTTCTAGATTCGAAATTGACATTCATAAATGTCTCAATATATTTGAACAAGATAATAACTTCGGGGGCTTTCTCAATTAAATATATCCATTAAAACGGGATTAATTAAACTTGACCATGCGATAATCATCAATATATAAAAAACAAAACATAAAATAAAATTTTCTACTATGAGGTAATCATTGAGGTTCAAAATCAAAATGAAAAACATGGAATGTGAAACTAATATGAGTGTTATAATAATATATAGGATTATTAGAGAAATATTGTGACTAATTTTACATATTAATGTAGTTTATATTTTGAATAGTTTTCTTGTTAAATCATTATATGTTTACATGCCTTCATAAAATAATTGTCCCAATTTATTGCTAATTGGTTGAAATTAGACATCAATTTCATTACCAGTAATTTTTATTCCTGGAATTTTTATAAAAAACAATGAAACAATCTCCCCAATACACATCAATAGAGGTACATTTTATTCTATCAATACCACAATCCAAATATTATAATTAATACTAAAAATACCAAAATTTATAAAAACCTTAGAGGACAATCCCAAATGTACATTACACGTATTTGAAAAAACAATATGGATATAGTGAATAAAATAACTTCTATATTAACTATTTTTTGGATGTGTCATCAAGTTAACATTATTAATATCATAATAATTCCACTTCATGTTACCTTCAATCTTAAATGAATTGACAAATATTTTCATGAATAAATTCATAGAAAAGTATCACAATACATTTGTAGGATTTTTCTTCCTCTATTTGCTCTCGAAGTTACATTCATTTTTACTCTCATTATTTTTCATTGACATTACTCTTGTTTTATGACAATTTATGTGTTTTTGTTTACCTAGATCATCTCCCAAATAATGAAACTAATCATTAGGGATGCTTGTATATTTTTATAATCAAGATAATGTTTTTTGATTGTCTTTATAATCTCAAATAATGATTCTGGGATCATAGCATTGTTAAATGGATCATTAAGAAATTATAAAATGGTGTAAATTTATTTTTAATTAATTAAATAGACAAACATTATATGATAAAAGTATAAAAATTAATTTTGAATCCTTTTGACCCACTTTATACAATTCTTGTTTATCATATTCAACTAATTCATAAAAATCATTTTTTCTACTGTTTTTCTGAGAAATAATAACCTAATTAGGATCCCTTGAATATTCTATTGATCAGTTAAAAACTGTAAATTGTATCCTATAAATCCAAATGTTTCATTTATCATGTTTGAAACTGAATTCTCTGACAATGGGTCACATTCTATTTTGATAATTAGAGATACATTGTTTTGACTTTAAATAACATTATATTCACCATGAAAAATCCAAAATACATATTGAGAAAGAAACTGCAATAATATAAATTGATCATATACATCAATTTTTTCAATTATTAGTTTAGATTACACTTAGGATGTGTTCATTTTATTCTACCATCCAAAGATCATTTTGCAACCTCGTAAACTAAATATTCATCCAAAGCATTGGAATACTAAGGTGTGGTTTGAGGTGTAATAATAAAAATTTTATCCATAGGTATTTTTTTATAAATCATATCCTTTTATATTCATATATTAACATTTTAATGTTTAATCACATAATGGAAGTAAATTTTATTCACCACCAAATTTTTTCATTGTCCAGGGTAGGGTATTTATACGAAAAAACAGAAATTTAACAATAAAATTATTTAATTACACTTGAAAAATATAATCATAAATTCATAAAAGCATACCATCACTATAATAGTGTTTTATTTCATGGAATACTGTTATAGAGATAAGGTTAAGGTAATATTAAATGTAGAGGATGGGGATATGATCCTATAAAAGTGTGACTTAGATATAGTTAGGAGTCATTGTGGGGGAAGGTAGAACTAAATGTTTATGGGGAAGTGGATAGGGTTTGGTATCAATAGGGTGTTGGGTTTACTATGAAATAGGGATGAGGGGCCACCATCTCTGGAGAAGACACATTATAGCTTGTCACCACGGTCAGTAGTGAGGGAGGAATGTTCGGTGGTCAATAATGGTCATCGATGAGGGAGGGGGTATTAGGGTTAAATGGTTAGCATCGATAGAGGGGGTCGGTGGTCGGTGGTTTTTGGTTGAGGTATGGGGTTTGAATAAAGGGATCGGGGTTCAATGGTAGATGGTTTTGGTAGGTTGGTAAAATTTAGGAGAGGGGAAGATGGTGGGGTTCATTGGGAGTAGGGTTTTAGGGTGTTGGGGTCATAAAGGGAGGGATGGGGGTGGGGGAGGGGTAAGGTAGACTATGTTTTTAATCTATTTAACGTATATTTTATTAAGACCACATCCATATATAATTATTTTAACCAGTTTTTTGAAACCACCACTATATTTTAAATAATATAAGAAATAAATTATTCACAATAGTTCTTATTAACTCCAAAAATAATTCCCATAAAAGACCCCATTTTATTGTACATTTATTTCAATGTATACTTAGGATTATATCAGCTAATATTGGTTAGTGTTTATTTTATTTTTTAGATAAATTTTGTTTCTTCATATCCAACTGTTAGTCTTCTCGTCTCTGCAAATCCTCTTGATTTTATCTCTTTTGATAGCAATTGTAGTTTCATATGTATGAAGATCCCCAAACATGAATTATGTATGTATGATTTTATAACCATCATTTTCCCTTCCCAAATATATCAATACAAGTATTTATATATAATTCGATCATATTTTATCTCAACATGTATGGTCATACGCAAATTTCGAAATTCTTCATTGTGGAACCATATCAATGTTTGAATCAACCTAATTACCCTTTTGTGTTTCCCTGGATTTAGGTCATGGGTGAGTATTACTACTTAAAATGTATCTTATATTGATCTGGAGTTTTATATGGATCTCACAAAGGTGATATATTATATTTTCTTGATGTTTTTTATTATAAAAACAAAAACAGGTTCTATGTGGAAGATTAAAATGAACATGATTCAAAACAAGAAAGTAGAAAAATCAAATAACTCTCATCATATAACCTTATTTTTTTACCTACATAAATGATTATAATACCACAACCAAGTCTATTAATTATAAACATAAATGTAGAATGATATGTAAAATTAATGTATTAATGGAGTAGAAATGTAATATAAGGATATGAAACATTACTAAACTATTTGGATATCCTCATGCATGTCACATAGAGTTTTAAATTTTCCCTCTTGGGTGGATTAAGGGTGAATATCAAAATATGAAAAAAACAATCAAAAAACCTAATGAAAATATTTATACTGTAGAATATTTACACGTAGATTTGGTAACACAAATAATGGATATGCACACCACCAAATTATATGTGAGGGGTGACTATGATATAACTTATATTAATTGGTAAAAAAGTGGTATATACCAAAGGTTTTCTACAAAGGTTTTAAATATTCTCAACTTATTTCTATCATTAGTTTAAAATGGGTTATGAATGTGATGCAATAAGTTTCCAATATGTCTATTCAATTTATACTATAGTTGTTAATGGGTATCTTTTTCAAAAAAGTGTATGTTTTTCTCATATAGAAATCTTATATTTGATTTGATCAAAAAATATTGATATAATGGTAAAAATTTCATTCGTTTTCATGTTTTTCACTCGACTAATAGTTTTATTTATTTTGATGTCCCTTACTGCGATTTTTGGGAGCATCCCACATTTTTAAAATGATTTCCATAGTTTTTAAATATCCTTAATGGATATAAATATGACATGATGAATGATTTAATGATCATTAAAGAAAATAAATCAGGTTTCATAATAAATGTTTTATATTTTGGAAAAAATAGATAGGGATGAGAAGTTTCCACATTGTAATATATGGTTTTATTGTGTAAAATTTATGACTTAGTTATTTGATTCAATAAAAATAAAAATATTATCAATTATAATAGAATAAATATTAATATAAAAAACTATTTTATTTAATGTTTAATGTTGGGTCATTATATTTGGTATAAAAGTAATTGTTTAGACAATGTTAGTGTTTAGGATAATATTAACAGTTTGCCGATGAAATATTACACATTAGGGAAACTTTTAAATGATATATATTTACTGATTACCAAGTTTTATCATTTAAACTATTTTTATTCGTAATTATATAAGATATAGTGTAAAATGATGATTTAATATGAAGGAACTGACAAGAAAAAAATCATTCCAAATCAGCATCAGTTGACGGTTGGAATTGGAATCAAGCAATTGTTTATGGAGATTGATCAACTAACTATAGAAACAAATTGTGGTTTTTTCCATGATAGAGAGAATCCATAAATTTCATTGTGTGAAAATATGTTAGTGGATAATTTTTGAGAAATCATTCTCGGGATTTCAGTGGAATCTTATATTTATTGGTATCCAAAGTGTAAATCAATGCACCAGATAAGATAATTAAAGACATGGGATGTTCAGAATTCCAAAAGAAATCTCCTTAAATTTATAATTTTTAAGGTGATTATGATCAATGGTGGTATTTGTTTATAAATACTGTTAATAATGATGATCATGATTCCATGGAATGGGAAATATTAAATAATATTTTTTTTGAGAAATATTTCCCTATGGTTATTCGACTATGGATGGGGAAATAATTTTTGGAATTGAGGAAAATGATAAAGGATATATAAACATGTATAAATAAAACACAACAAGATTAGCTGGTTATGTGCTAGATTTTATTCAGTACAATGATCGTAAATTTAATTTATTTTACTCAGGGTTGAAACCAAGTTTATAAAGTGATTTGGATTAGTAATAATTTAAATGTTATGATAAAGTGGACCATTGGGCTGAGAAGTTCAAGATAAGTTTTGTTGAAGATTATATTCCTTGAGAAAACTACCATACGAAACGGTCAAGATGGTGAGAAATGTAGATGTAATGATCTATGAATTCTGAATGCAATATCCATCATGATACCAGTGTGGTAATTGATATTTCAAGGAATTGTTCAATGGATCGTGAAGTGTTCCTGGTGTTGAAAGTTTGGTCATTGGGCTCTTAACAATATGGAAAATATTCTGATTAATAAAAAATTGGGATAACTAATAGCCAACTAATTCTGAGATGTTTTTTTCAAGGAATTATTTTATTATGCCAAAATGTTTCCAAAGTTAGTTTCACATGATGGAAATCATCATGATCAAAAATAAAATTTGGGGGAAAACTTATTTTATACTAGTGAAGTGAATGTTAAATCATTAAATTAAGTATTGAAAGTGATGAAACTTGATTATTAAAATTATTCTAATTCCTTATTTTTCTTTCAATCTTCACATTGATATATTTCTTATAAATTTACAATTAAAATATGAAAATCTCTACATTAAATGATGATTGAACATTTGGTAAAAACACTAGGTTGGAATATTAAAGACATCAGGATATATGGGAATCCTCTTATTACAATCATAATTATTGTCATTCCTTCATACCATATTTAACAGCCCATAGTAATGTTTGATATCTTTTTTTGTGTCCATTTTCTTTTATTTTACCTAGATAAATTGATTTCAGAGCTAAGAAATGTTTTTAAATTACTTCATACATTTTATAACATTCCATGAATCTGAAAAATTTATTAGAGATAATAGTTTAATATAATGAGTTCATATTGTTCAAAAGAAATAAAAATTATAAATTTGTGGTGTTTAATTAGTGAAATAAAGTAGGTACATTTTTCATGATGACTTACCTAGTGTTATTCTAGTTCATGAGTTTTATTTTATTATTGAAATCTTTCCTGGGGTTGAGTGTATTTGAAAACCCCCTTCTCAAATGGATCATGTGGAACTTTTATTATTGAAACATAAATTATATGATTTATTATATAAAGGATTAATTGGACCAAGCACTTCACCAAGAGGTGCTCCATGTTATTTTTATAACAAATATTGTTCAGTGATGCATGTAATTGATTACAGAGCCTTGAATTAAATCACTATTAATAACAAGCATCATTTATTCATTTCAAGGATTTTGTTGATCGTATGCTAGGATCAAAATATCTTTTGAAGTATGATCTGAGATAGGGGTACCATCAACTAAAGGAGAAGGAGGATGAAATTATCTATACAACATTATGAACTAGATATATTCGTTGTATGTTTATACTTATTCACATTGTGTTGTATAATACACAAACTGTATAGTCAGACCTTACGAATGAGATTTATATGAGTTCTTGGATTCGTTTTTGGATGTGTTAATTGCTAATATTATGGTATATTCTAAATGTATGTATGAACACTAATGACATAATTTTATTATTTTATAGACCTTCAAACTAAATAAACTCTATCGGAAATTTAGTTAGTGTGATGTTTGGACGAAAAAATTATTGCAAGGGAAATATTGTTTCCAAATATGGAATAAGTGTTAAACCTACAAAAATAAAATTTTATGAAGCATTTATATACCCAAAAATATCCCAAAGATTTATAGATTTCATAGATTAGGAGCTCACTACAAATTATATATTGAAAACATTTATTAGTTTTCCAGAATAACGGCTGAGTAAATAAAAAAAGAGCTCACTTCAACTGTAAAAATTATATAACGATTTTGTTCAAGATCTAAAAATAATATTATGGAATTATTATATTTTTTCTCTACCTTAATAAAATGGTGAATTTTTCATATATATTTTTACTCTCTTTAAGGTACATAGTGGTTTACTGATGTAGAATGATTAGGTAATTTATTATGTTTCACATCATTTAAAACCTTGTGAGGTAAGTTATTCTAAACATGATCTAGAATTAGATGTATTGACTTTTTCTTTAAAATTTTAGAGGAGTAATTTATATTGTTAAATGATTGGTATATATAATAATAAAAAAATATTGATTTATATTGTAACTAAGAATGAATTGAAAATGATAAAGAGAAAAATGTCGTTACTTTTCATGGATCGTGATAGAACAATTAATTACCATCATGTAAATGAAAAGAATTATGATAATAGTTTATGTTCGAAAAATAATGATACATTAACAATGTTACATTTGGAACATTACCCTTGTTTTAATGATTTGATTAATTGTTTCTGAGAAGTTGTGGACCCCGGGATAGCCACTAATTTTTTATTTTTTAGGGATGTCAACATTGTTAGAGGTAATTATGAAAGGTTTGGAAAAGTATCATTTATTTTGGGAAAAGGTAGATTCCATTAAGAAGGGTAAGTCTCATGTGTAAAATTTTTATGAATACGATGTTATAATTTTTTTTAATAAATTATCTATGCCATGTGATTTTTAGTTGAAGAGAGAGTTATTGAGTGATTCCTATAGCTCTCTATATTCTTTTCATCTTGGTGGCATTAAGGTGTAATAAGTTCATTATGAATATTACTTGCGTGATGGAATAAAGAAATATATTTCTAAAATTTCCATGAAATATTTTCTTTTTAAACATGTTAAAGAAGAATGAGTATTACTGAAGGAAATACATAAAAATTTTCCAGTGATGTAATGGAAATGATAAAATATATCAACAGATTTCAAAGTGGGATCACAAAATAATTCTCAAGATAAATATGATATTTTGGTTGTTTTTTATCAATTAAATTAATTTGTATATTTAATTTATTTTTGATATACTATGTATTTGGGTCATATTTCATAAAAATACCTCAATGAGATGGTTAGGATACATGTAATTCCTCCTTCCATAATTTCTTATCATGATCCCACATTTTACATATAATTTCTGGAAATCATATAAGAAGTCGTTGGGTACTAAATTAAATTTCAATACCTATTTTTGTATTAAAAATATGGCTAGTCAGAGAGAATGATTCCGACCTTGGAATGTATTATTCATTACCATTTAATTGATAATTAGAGAAGTTGGGGGGCCTAATATTTATTTTGTTGGATTTTCTTATAACAAAAGTTTTTAATCTTGTATACAGATCGCCTCATTTGTGTTATTATATAGAAATTTGTTTTAGATAGACTTTTTTGTAGGAATTCAGTGAAAGGATGTAAAAAGGAATTAATATAGTAAAAAAATGGTTGATAAGGTGAAGTTTATTTAGAAACATATCCAGATAGCTCTGAGTAGGTAGAAAAGTTATCTAGATAACCGACAGAATGATATTTCTTTTGAGGTTAAATGATCATGTTTTTTAAAGTATCATCATGTTAAATTGTTACCTATTTTTGGTAAAAATGGGATGTTATAAATATGGTTCATTAAACCATATGAAATATAAGGGAAAATTGGGCTATTTTAATACCAAATTTCCTTTCCTCAGAGTATATCCTAGCCACACAATGTTTTGTGTTATTCAATGTTAATGGATTGTCTTCCAGATTCATTTTTGTTTTGATCCCACTAGTAGTTAAATTGGAATAAAATAATTATAATGATGAAAAAAATTATATTATTATACATAGGGAGAAATTATAATTGAAAAATATAATTCATCAATATAATGTTTTGTGGAAAAGCCAAATGGTTGAAGAGGCAACATGGGAAGCAAAATGTGATATGAGGGAAAGATAACTCACTTATTTAATAAGTAAATAACATTACAAGAGTAAAATTTCATAAATAGGGTAAGAATTTAAAAACCAATTTAATGAGAGAATATATCATTTTCATGTTTTTTAATATGAATTAGATGGTACTATTCATCATAAAAATTTTAGGTAATTTTGAATACAATGATGAAATACTTATAAATAAATTCTTTTATTATTTGAAAAATTTTATGATAATAATTTATAAATTATTGAATTTGAATTTGAAAAATATGAATTTCAGTTTTTAAATCATCATATAAAAAGTAACACATGGTTAATGTTTTATATTTTTCAACGATATATATAATTTTGTAAATAGTGAGAAATAACAATTTTTGAAACTATGTCATTTGATTTCAGTAAATTATTTAATTTAAATGTCCCATAATGATTTTAATTTTATATAATGTTAAATAATTATAATTTATTTATATTCTATCTAATTAATTACATTTTAATACTATTAATATTTTATTTTTATATAAATTTATTTTTGACTTAAAATACCCTATTTTTCTAAAAACTATTTTAAAGTAAATATTGTTTTCCTGATAATTTTATTAATATAATCCATAATTAGGAATTATTTTAATGAAATATATAGATTATATATAAATAAATATTAAATTAAATTCATAAAATTGTTACTACTAATCATAGATATAATAGATAATTATTTTACACTTCAAAAATATACATCTAGAAATCCAACTTCTTCTTCTCATTTACAGGTTTAATATTGAAATAAATTTCTAAAATTATTTGTATTGAATTTGGTAAAATGGATTCCATATTTAGATTCATCAAAATTTATATTATTTAATAATTTTAACAAAATATTCTCATAATGAATAGTAAAAATAATAAAAATATTTAACCATTGTTTAGATAAAACGGGTTTAGCGTGGGGTTAAATTAAAAAGATAAGGGTTTAAATAACCGATAAAATGTTGAAAATCTATTTTATGGAAATAATTTTATTTTAATATTTTATAATTAATAATAATTTTCCATCTTTTATTCTTTTGTATGAGAATAATGTGTGTATCACTTTTACTTTTCATGAATTACAATTGTACCACTCACCTCACTTATAAATGGCCACTCCCACTTTTCTCAACTTCAAACCATAAAATACCATTCGACCTTCCAATACTAAACCAAATAACATATTTTATTACATCTCTATGAACTAGATTCTCTTTTTTATTAGAAATATATTTTGTAACAAATTTTTGTGCTAACATAGGGAGGTTTTCTGAAGAGATGTAACATTCTTTACAAACCATTTTATATTATTTTTCTTCCACCTCGTTAAAATTTTGTACAACTATTGTGATATAATTATACAATTATCTACCATATACAAATTTTTTATTTTGAAATTTGAATAACCTTAATCCATATACTCTTATATAAAATTTTAAATGAATACATCATTCATTTTTACGGGGGACTACCACCTTGCTAATGGATGTGATTTTGTTTCATCATCGCCACTCATTGATTATTATATTTATGGATTTAATATATATATATATTTATAATATGATTCAAAATTATACATGTGTTATTGTGTTATAAAATTTTCCATATAAAGACTAAATTTTTGCATTAGAAATTCACTTATTATAATTATGTCATATATTATAAACCACATAAAACCACATTGATAAAACAACACAAACATTTTAAATAAAGAATTAATTATATAAGATTTATTTCGTGAAATTGTAGAACATATCCGGATTGAATATTAACCTAACACTTGGAATAGTAACAAGACCACTAAGAATCATAATTTTTCCAACAGAATAGTTACTTCATCTTAAAATGTATACATGAAATTTAAACATCTTATTAATGATAATATGATATAATCATATCATGGTAAGTAAAAAAAATTAACAATTATTAATTGAGTGTTATTATTTTTTGTAAAAACATAAATGTTTATTTATAATTTAATAATTTATATAATTATTTATATTAATATATATATTCATAAAATAGATTAAAAAATTAACATTTTCATTTAAAATGATTATTAGATAATTTTATGTGAACTAAATTAATTTTTAAAAGTATTATAAAACCATTTATAATTTGTAATTCAGTGTTTACGAAGTAAATGATGATTTTAATTAAAAATTAAATTTCCCATATTTATAAAATTATTTCTGTAAAATGAATTTACTTTTTAATTCTACATGTAGAGAAATGATCATAGTGAATTTTTTTAGGTTTTTCTAAAATACATTAATATTCTTGAATATTAAAATATGATAATTTACGATAAAAGAAAAATTCATGAAATTTAAAGTAAATTTTTATATAAAGTTGATGTAAGACCAAAATCTAGACTTATACATTATTATATTAATATATTTTCTGATAAGGTTCCGAATACTCATAGACTTGAGGAAAAATATTCAAATAACAAATAAAAAATGTGAAAACACCTCTCTCTCCTCCATAATAAATACCACCCCTCACCACATCTTCCCCTAACACTTACAAATCCTTGAAGCTTGTCTAATTTAAACCCTACCATATTATCAAAAATAATACCCACATCTATTATCCCCTGGTCACAATAAAATACCAAAACCTCTTGCCAGAGGAGGTTTCCATGGAGGATAAATTCATGGTGTAAAATCTACGTGGGGATTGTTTTAATTTCATTTCAATTCCATTTATTTTCAAATCATATACTCACCTAAAATAATACATGAGTCTTTATAACTCATTTATGTTTTATATAATGGAATTTTATTATGATAGTGGAATAATTCATCTTCAATCATGTTCCCTTTCCCATTTTTTCAGAAATGAAAATAATGTCTCTCGTGTGTCATTTTATAGCCACTATGGGCTATGCATTTTTATTTTTTAGTACTACCATCAAGACTGGTCATAAATCCATTATTATGGATAAATAATATTTTATAATACATATTATACATTATATAATGTTCTTGAACCTCTCTATATAAACATGATGATATAAGATAACAATTGTTGTAAAAACTGCCAACTAAATTAAATCATTTCACTATCATTGTATCTAATACATCACGGTCACAACATAGAAGAAAATGATTAATATGACCATTTACACTTATGTATGTTCAATTTGGGGGAATTATTTTCATTTTAGATGAACTAACATACTTATAAACAAGAATATACGTCATGAAAACAAAGAAAACAAACACTCCCTGAACAATCGACATGACCCCTATAACTCAACACAATGAAGATAAACAGACTTAATAAAATTATAACAAATCAAATAAATGTATAAAATGTTTGGATTTTTATTTAATTAATTTTATTTGGTTATTGTGGATATTAATGTTAATAAATCACTTGGACAAAAGTTAGCATGAATTCTCCAATGAAACTCCATTTCCTTAGGTTCTCCCTATTTCACTCCATTTTCAGTATGGATGTTCCTTCAATATAATTTAGTTTTCATTGAAATTTATTTTCTAGGTTATACATGTTTCCAATCAGTATTTATGAAAAATGATTTTTTTTTCCAAAATAACACTTATTTCTTAAAAAACAACATTTATTTTACTTGATATTGTTTCCTCTACACTCAAGATTGATAACATGAATTTTATTCTCTCTTTATTTGGGGAACTCAAAAGTTTATTAATTAAGTTATGATTTATGAATTGAATCGCATTAGTTTCCATGGGTTATTTATGTTTAATATTGATATATAATCTATGTGGAATGAATGATTATATAAATTTTATGATGCGATGGGAGGACCGATAATTATATAGCACTTAAATGCATTGGTTAATGTGTTGTATCTCATGATATAATGTGAAACATGCATGAAAATTATGCTAGATTAATTAATAATAATGTTTTTATGATGATGCATAGATTTTATGCCTGATAATGATGTTGTCTTTGTTATCAACTTTTTATTTTATTTGACTACTATGACATGATGTTTAATTTTCCTAAATTTCCACCTTCTATGACTTTATCACTTCCTATCATGATTTTTATTATGATCATTTCATTATCTTATGATGATGATTATTATTCACTGCCATGTTTAATGACTCTTATTCATCCTCTGATAAGAATTTTAGATTACCCATTCTTTTGATTTATATCCTAATGTGAGTACTTATACTATTGAAAAACATGAGGGCCAATAAGAATATATAGAAGACAAAATTAACTAAATTTTTATGTTTTATTATGAAAAATTTATTAATGACTATATTTTTCCCATGAAACTAAACCTTTTCATCGTAGTTTTGTAATTCCTATTATTTTATAATTATTTAAAATAATTTAATATTCATGTAAGAAAAATCAGGGTTGTTATAGTTGGTATCATAGCATAGTTTATTTAATTTGGGAATTAAGATTAAAGAACCTTAGTGGAATCCCTTCGTAGAGTCTAAGAATATGTCAGAACCTAAGAAGATTTTTTAGACAATTATAGACATAGTTATATGATAAGAAATTCATTTAGTCCACCCAAATATCCCGAAGGCCTTAATTTCTATTGATATTTTATAAGCCCCCTTTCAAGGGATGAGGGGAGCACTTACAAGTCTCGTAGGCTCATAGATTACATGGCATGTTGGCTTAGGAGATTACATAACCCGAAGGTCTTAGGGAATTCAACCAGACTATCTACAAGGAACTACCCCTCCCTAGTGTTTGCATCATGAAAGTAGCTCTCCACCTTCGCATGGCCATCTGTCTCGGCTTCTCGTTCATGCACAAGCTGGTCTTGATGGCATAGCCATACCCAATCATTCTGAAAAATCCATTGGGTTTTACTCTACTGAGTGCACTTGCTCTGAATCATCTTATAGGGCTGCTCCTTTTTTGTAGTGTGTCTGGGGAAAATGCATGTGGCCCGAAGGCCTTGAGGATCCCGAAGGCCATAAAGGTGACCCGAAATCCCTGCTGACCCAAAGGTCTAGGTGTCCTGATATCCTTAAGGACTCCAATCCCAAATCGGTGGCCCATGGTGAATAGTTCCAACTACTATAGTACAGAACATTACCTGCTACAGTAACAACTACAGTGCCTACTACAGTACCCGCACCGTGTAAAGTTCTGCTACAGTACCTGTACAATGTACAGTCTCTGCTACAGTACAAGCAGAGCGTACAGTTCTTCTACATTAACTACTACAGTACCCGAGAAAAATGACTCTACCTGGTTTTGAACCTTGGCCTTTTTTATGCACTTAAGGATGCCTCACCAACTGGGCTAAGGCTCATGTGCTTCATTTATTGTTACCTAAAAAAAATATTTATTCATGCACTATTTAATTATATTCTTGAATATCGATTTATATTATAGAAAATTTTAATAACCAGGAAAAACCATAACAAAAAACTATGTGAGGGGTAGTGCCTCAATTTCTTGGATGACATTCCCAATGCCTTGGTAGCTGGAGTTCTAAATATCATTGTGATTCTTACCCAAAATTATCATTCCATGAACAATAACATGAATAATTTTGAATGTCCTCCTTCACCTAAGAGGGGGAAAATATATATTGAGTCTTTTATGAGGCACTGAAAACTAACATTTAGTGGATATTTTGATACACTAGTTATAGAGCATATGGTCCACTCAATGTAGAAGATATTTTGTTTGCTTCACTTTTATGAGATGGAGAAGGTGACTCTAGTCATTTTTTTAGGGAGAGTCCAATCAATCCTAGGTGTTGATTGAGAAAATCAAGACGAAGGATGAAACTGAAGAGATTCAATGGGAAGAATTTAAGAAAATTTTTCATAACAAGTATTTCCCTCAAAATCTTTGGAAAAACAAAGAGAGAAAATTCCTTGAGATGATGAAAAATAATGGTGACTTTTTCATTGAATAGGAAGAAAACATCATAGTTCTTTCAAGGTATTCCACAGGTTTTGTTATCAACGATGATTGAAAAAATGATAGATACTTTAGTGGACTAGAACTGTGTCTTCTAAAGGTTATAGAAAATTGAGATTTTAGGTGTTATGAAGAAGTTTTTGAGGTGATATCAATATAGACATGGAGTTTGGATAGTGGGACCATTAATATGGTGAATAGAAATGAAAATTGATGTTTCAGGCTCATGGATCTAATGAAAAAGTTAGAAATAAAACTCAACCAGTCTCATGACAAAAATATGGTACAAAGCATATTTCGAATTTCCTCACAGGGGTAGGGAAATTCAATATGTGTGTGGTATAAGGATACCATGATCGTAAATTTAGAAGAGAATTGAGAATTCTAGACAATTCAGTGGAGGAATGGAGAGCACCACACATGGTTAAATACTTCATCTAGTGGGATAAAGTGCACTAAAACCAGTAGTCCTTTAGTGTACTCTGTGTCATCTTACACCAATGATAAAGGAGTAACAGAAATCTTATTCCCTCATTAAAACATAGGTGGATCCCAAAAATGTCATCGTGAAAGTTCATTTAGGTATTCATTCAATAATATCAAATGTACTATTTTATTCTGGTTCTATGTATTCTTTCAAATCTATTATGTTCTGTAGATCTATTCATACACCACATCAATATATGGATGTTGAGTTATATATGTGAATGGTGAATGGGGAAATGTTTTCAACCATTGTATATATCACATCACTAGTAAATATTTGTTGATAGATCCTCCTAAAAAATCTATTCTTACTTTCTTTGGTGGAGTTTGATGATATTTTAGGAAGGGATTCAAAATATATGTACAATGCCAATATCAACTATTAGGAAAGGGATATCAGTCTCTAAATCTAGAGGCCTCATCCAAATTTTTACTACTGTAAGGAAGAATGTAGATATAATATTGATTCATCGTCTCAAATGTGGATTTTATTTTTATATGAGTAATTATATTAAACACAAATGAATGAGACAAATGATAGAATCATGATCAAATACATTCTCATTGTAACGGACTACACTTATGTGTTACCTTAGAATTTTCATATTCTACCCCATGACTGAGAGGTTGAGTTATCAATTGAAATTATTCATTGATATATTACTATATTAGAGACACATAATTTAATAGACACCATTGAGTTGGAGAAACTAATGATACTGTTACAATAAAATATGGACAAGGGTTTTATTTGCCTGAAGTCTTCCCCATGGGGTGAACCATTCTGCTTCATCACGAAGAAGGATGAATAAATGTGCATATTAATTGATTATCAAGAGCTAAAAAACAATGATAAATAACAAGTATCCCCTTGGAGAGATATATGAATTTTTTGATCAACTTTATGGGGCTATGTATTTTTCTAAGGTGGACCACTGGTCGGGATTTAACTAATTAAAGGTGAGAAATGACGATTTTTGAAAGTCATACATTTGAATGTTTTGTGGAAATTATGAGTTCATAGTGATTCCATTAGGTCTCATTAATTCCCCAGTAATATTCCTAGACTTAAAGAATATAATCTTTAGAGATTACCTCCACAAATATTTTGTAGTATTTAGTATTTATATTTTTATATACTCCAAGAACAAGGGGGACCTGAGATTTATTTGAAAAATGGGATAAATACTTTGATAAGGGAGAAATATTTTGAAATGTAGATTATATTTGAGTTTTTTATGGAGGAATTACTATTCTTAGGGCATGTTATCAATAGAAAAACCGTATTATTAGACCCTTCTATGTTAATGGAAATTGAGGACTGTCCAAGGCCAACATCTTTAATATATATCTACAGTTCCCTTGATCTAGATGGGTATTTCCAATGATTTGTCAAGGACGTATCATGATTATTAAACCAACTACCAAATATGACTATAAAGGGAGAAAAGTTTGTCTTGACTAGTGAATGAGATGATTTCATAAAAGAGTTAAAAAAGAGGGTTATGACCGTACCATTACTCACACCTTTAATAAGTAGAGAACTATTTGTGATATAAAATGAATCATCAATGAACAACACTGGATATGAACAAATTATAAATTATAAATCTATATCCTACACATCAAGGAACATAAAAACTCTTGTAAAAAACTATCCCACACATGATCTAGAGTTGGAAACTGTGATATTTACATTGCAAATTGGGCATAATTATCTCTATAGAGAAAAGAGTCAAATATATACTGAATATAAGAGAACAAAATATATATTCACAAATAATTAAAAATATAAACACAAATGAAGATGTTTAAATCTCATTAAGTATTACAACTACTCAATACACTACCATCCAAGAAAAGCAATTAAAGTAGTGGATTCACAATGTAGAAAGGATCATGAAACATTATTAATTATGAGATATTCTTAGTATGAAAATGTATGTACATGAGAATTATTATGTAAAGAACATCACTAATCATTATCAAATTATTTATCGACCATATTTCATAGTGAAAGTAAACGATTATAAAAAAATTAACATGGAAATTCAAATGAAAGTGGAATCAATAAGAATGGGTAAATCATAAAAGTTCAAAATTTATGTGGTGGAAATTTTAAGATTTGTTTCATGAATATATGTTCTGTATGATCTAGATATAATGAAAGAGGATCTGGATAATTCACATAGATCAACCTTCTATATTTACCTAGGGAGCACAAAGATGTATCATGATCTCTGAGAGAACTACTAGGGTAAAAATATGAAGAAGAAGATCACATAATATACTTCAGAAGTCTCATATGGAAATAAGTTAGGGGTGAAAGACCAAATTATATGAATATTATGCAAAAATTACCCACACCAACATGAAAATGGGAAAACATAACTGTGGTCTTTATCACTGGATATGCGAAGGCATCTATTTGAATCAATGCTATATGGCTTATCATGGATCATCTTATAATGACAAATAATTTTAATTCCATTTGGTAGGTCTTATTACTAGATCATCTTGGATGGATATACATTAGTGAATTTGTAAGGATACATAGATTATCACTATCAATTATATCTGATTGACATCTGAGATTCACCTCCATGTTTTGGAGAAGTCTCTAAAATACTCTAAAAACTATGTTTAACATTTTTACGACTTATCACCGTCAAAATTTATTCCAATCAGTGTTAACTGGTGTGCGAGGATGACGTTGGTGAATTTAAAATGTTGGAACCTAAAATATTCAAAGAAATGGTGGAATGGTGAAAACCATTAAGCAACCCATTAATAAAGTCCACGGTCGATATAAGAGCTATATGGTCAACCATATAAGGGACTAAGATTTTGTGGTTGGAGATATGGTATTCTTCTTCTAATACCCAGGGAATCAGAACATGAGATTTTGGATGAAAGGAAAAAGGATTCCCCGGTAAATTGGCCCCTTCTAGATTCTTGATCATTTTATACTTTTATCCTATCGACTGGAACTTCCACCTACCATTTCTCAAGTACAACTTGTATTCTATGTATCCCAATTCTGTAAGTGCAAACTAGATCCTTCACGTGTTCTAAATACAAAGGTGGTATAGTTGGAAAATTATATATCCTATAAGTAGCAGCTTGTGAAGATCTTGGACCATTGAGATAATGTTATATGCAACAAGCCAAATAACTGTGACAAAGTAGTATAGTACAACCATAAGTATAAATATGAAATATTGGAACTAGGTAAAGAAATTATGGACAAGTACCGTCAATTATTTTCACCATATAATGTAAAATTAATTTTTGATGGAGAAATTTCATATCGGTGAAATAATATACCGACAAAAAAATTTACCAATTGAAATTTCCTTCATATAATTTTTTTATAGAGTACAAACCACTTAAACACTCTTTGAGAACAAAATACCAAATTTATAAATGATGAATTAAGGAAATAAGAGGTATTTCTACAAATTAAGGAATGAATATTGATTTAATATTAAACCGACCCTTGGAACTATAACATGTCCATTCAAAATAGTAAATTGGCCAATACAATTGTAACCTCATCTATAAATGTATAACTAATATTAAATATTCTTATAAATGATATTATGAAATAATTATGTCATGGTATAGGAAAATAAATATTATAAAAACTGTTTAATAAGTGTGGGTATTTTTTTAAAACATAAAGTTTATTTATGATTTTATAATTAATTTAAATACTTGAATGAAATTTATATTTCATAAAGTAGATTCATAAATTATAATTATGTTGTATAATTATTGTAAGATAATTTTATGAGTAATTAATTAATTTCTCAAAGTGTTACAAAATCATCTATTATTTTAAAATCTGTATTTTCCACGTAAATGATGATTTTAATAATTAATTAGACCACCCATATTTATAAATTTATTTTTATAAAATGGTGTTAAATTTTAAATTCTACACATCAAAATTTTTTTGGGATGATGTTTTTATATTATTTAAAAATACTTGATTTTTTTGTGAATAGTAAATTACGATAATTTACGATAAATGCTAAATGCATGGTTTTTTGATTAATTATTGATTTAAAACTTATTAAAACCCAAAATATTTAAATTAATTCATGATAGTAATATATTTAGTGATATAGTAAAACTATTCATATTTTTTATCCAAAATAATAAACTATTTAATAAAATAATTAAAAAACACCCCTGTCCTCCCAATTGAAACCACTCCACACCAGCTCTTCTCCTAACGCCTCCATATACCTTAATCCTATTCAATTTCTATCCAAACCTGTTCATGGGACACTTTCCCATGACTAGGATCCTTTGGTCTCACAAAAATTCCATACACGTTTCATTAAGGATGTTCTCAAGGAGGATAAATTAAAGAGGTTAAATGAGCATTAGTTTTCTTTTAATTTTATTTTAGCTTCATCTATTTTTGTATACTCTCCTCACATTCACTTATCCATGTGGAATGAAAACACAAAAATATTTTATATATTTTAATATTCATTTTTAATGGAATAATTAAAAATCAAAACTCTTACCATGTCTTTTATTTTAAAAATGATAATATCACTTGTGGTGTGTCAATTTTCCACCACCGTGGATGATGCATTTTCATTATTCACTACCTCTATCAAGGATGGTCATACAAAAATTTCCATGGTTTAATAAAATTATATTATCCATATTTTGTGTTTTATAATGTTTTGTATCTTATATATAAAAACATGATGATATAAGATAATAATATTATAAAAACTCTCCAAATCAATGAAAGCATTTTCATTAATGTTCTATCTGATAAATAATTATCATACCATATATAAAATTGAAATATAAGACCCTTTAAAATATATTTTTTCACAAATAAAATATAATTTCAATTTTGGAAAACCATTATAATTTTAGATGAACATCCATATTTATAAATAAACGAACTAGTCATGAAAACCATGAAATCAAACACTCTCGTAATTATGAAATTAATTTCTATAACTAATTGTAATGACCATAAAAAACATAATAAATAAATAATAAATAATAAATATATAAAATTTTTATTATTTTCTAATTAATGTATTTTATTTTATTTTATTCGATATTAAATATAAAAAGACACTCATAAATAAGGTATTAGGAATTCTTGAACCCAACTCCATTTCCCTGGGTTCTCCCACTTTCACTAAAATTTTAGTATTTATCTTCCTTTAATATCATTTATTTTTCCATCCCTTGTTATTTGGGATATAAATGTTCTAATATTGTTTTATGAAAAATACAAAGATATTTCTAAATGAAATATTCTTACTTAAAACACATCTTTTATATCCCTTGAGATTATTTCATCTTCACCAAAGATTGATAGCATTCATTTTATTCCATATTTATTTTGGGAACTCCAATGTTTATTCATGAATGTGTGATTTATAGAATAAATCTCATTGCTTTCCATGGGTTATTTTATGTTCATAATGATATATCATATATGTGGAATTTCTGATTATGTAAATGTTATGATGCAATGGGTGATAGCTAAATTATATAGTTCTCTAATGAATTAGGTAATGTGATGTATCTCATGATATAATCTGAAATATACATGAACATGATGCATGATTTTTTCACAATGATGATTTTATGATGATTGACATATGTTATGCATGAACATGGTGCGAGAATTATTCACAACTATGTCTGGTATTTGACCACTAAGACATGATGTTTTATTTTTATGAATTTCCACATTCCATGAATTTATAAAATTCATGCTATGATGATTATGATTTTTACTATTTTCTTATGTATTCCTTATGATAAATATTCTCACCCATGTTTCATGTCTTATATTTTTCCTCTTACTTCTCTTTTTTCTAACCCCTTCTTCTGATGTATATCACAATGTGAGTACTTTTAATATGAAGAACACGAGGGATAATAATAATCATAAGATAATGAAATTAAATAAATTTTTGTGTTTTATTTTGTAAAATTTATGTATGGACCAAATTCTCCCAAGACACTAATCTAAAAGATCGATATTTCTTAAATACTAATATTTTTTTCTCTTTAAAATAAGGTAATAGTCATGTAAGAAAAATAAGGTTCTCTATAGTTGGTATTAGAGAATGGATAAGTTTATTTTGGAATTAAGATTAGATATACTTAATGAAAACCCTATATATGAGACTATGTATATGTAATAACCCAAGAATCATTGTTTTAGAAAATTCTAAACATACAGATCTCACTGTATATGGATTTTTATTTATTTTCAAAAATGAATAAATTATTTATTCACAATTTGTTTAAATATGTTTTGTTCAAACATTTTATATTTTAGAAAATTATGGGAAGTATGAGAAACCATGCCAACAAACTGTGAGTGGTCCAATGTTGTGATTCCCAAAACTATAACCCCAATTCCATGGAAGGTGGAGTTAAAATTGTCATGGTGATTCTTACACAGTGTTATGAAGCCATGAACAATAACCTTAACATTGTGGAACATCCTCCTTCATAGAATAGGGATCAACAAGATATCTATTAATTTATGGGGAAACTATAATAGACATTTAGTGGATACTCTGATCCACTAGTCAGGGAACATCTGGTAAACTAAATGGATATGATCATTCTGTGATCCATTATCCTGAGAAAAAAAAATTTGACTTTAGTTATTTATTTTTTAGATAAATAGGCTGATAACTGGTGGTCATTGATTATGAACACCAACCCGAAGGATGAAATTGAATAGATTGAGTGGGACGTCTTTATGGAAATATTTATTAACATGTATTTACCTCTAACTCTTCATAAAAATATGGATATTGAATTCATATATATAATTCCAAATAATGTTTAATCTATCATGAAATTTGAAGAAAATTACACAAGTGCTTCATGTTATGCCTCAGGTTTTATCATTAGTAATGATAACAAAATAGATATATTCGTTATGGGTTTAAAACCACATCTTCAATAGACTCTATAAATTCATGACTTTGGAAGGTATGAAGACATTTTTCGATGTTCTCTCAATGTATATATGGTGTTTGTATAGTGTTCCATTTGATATGATGTCAAGAAATAATAGATGGATTTTCTTGATAATGGATCAAATGAAAATGGTGGAAGGAAAACTCAACCACTCACATATAAAAAATGTGTGATTAAGGATCATGGGAATTTCTTCAAAGAGATTGGGAAATACTTAATGTGTTTGGGAGAGGGCCACCACACTCATTAATATTTAAGAGACATGAGGAATATGGACATTGTGGTAGAGGGAAGGAGATCACCTCCAACGGATCAATATATCAACTATAGGGAGAAATGGATCTATACAATCCAGTGCACTAAACCTTGATTTGACAAGGTTATTAAACATCATAAGCCCCCTAATAAAAATTTTAAAGGGAAATATTATGACACCACTACTGATGTGGGAGTCCTGATAATGATGTGGATATATGTTTTTTTGGTCATTTATTCCAAAATAGATAATGTACTATTTTATTCTAAATCTACACATTCATTCATATCTTGAAAGTTTTGTAGAACATTTAAATCACTACCTCAAAATATGGAGGTTTAATTATCTATGGTCAGGGATAATGGGGAAATTATTGCATCCAAATTATATAACTCCTCCCCAGTTAATATTTGTGGATTGAGCCTCCCAGAAAATCATGTCTTGCACTTTTGGTGTTGTTTGATGGTATATTGGAAATGGATTTGATGTCATTGTATAAAAAACATCAAATATCAGGAAAGGGAGATCACTCTTCAAATCATATAATACTCTAATTATGTGTTGTTGTGAAGAATATAATGAATCTACTTCAGAATCATCATCTCAAGTGTGGATGTTATTTCAATATGAGCATTCATATCTAGGTTAAACGATTGAGTTAAAGGATAAAATTCTGATAAAAGATATTAACATTTTTAGGGACTACAATAATGTGTTCCCTGAATAATTTCATGGATTTTCTCATGATCAAGAGGTTGATTTCATAATTGAACATATTCATATTTCTCTATATATATCAAATGCACCTTATGGAATTTCCACCATTGAGTTAGAGGAATTAATAAGTAGTTACAATAGAATATGTGCAACGTTTTTCATAAACCTTAGGGCTTCACCATAGTGTGTACTAGTCCTCTTCATCATGAATATGGATTGATAAATGCACATATGCATTGATTATCATGATCTAGAAAATATTGATAAAGTACATGAATCCCCTAACATTAGTAGAATAATTTTTCCATCTACTGTGTGGGTACAAGTATTACTCTATTGGGAACCATCGATTAGGTTATAACCAATTCATGATGAGGAAGGAAGACATTCCCAATAATAACTATTCAATGAGTTATGGACACTATTTTATCATATTGATTCCATTAGGACTAAAAAATTCTCTAGTAATATTCATAAACATAATTAATAGAGTCTTTCAATAATACACAAAAAATTTGTGGATGTTTTAATTGGTGATATTTTAATATACTCCAAGAGAAAGGTGTAACATAGGGATAATTTGAATACTATGATAATGAATTTTAAAAGGGAGAAACATTATGAAAAGAACAGTAAATGAGATTTCATTATGGAGGATTTTTTTTCTTGGGGCATGTAATCACCGGAAAAAGAATATCTACAAACCCTTATGAGATAAATGTAATCAAATAGTGGCATATGCGACCATATATAGCAAATATTTGTACTTTCCTTGGTCTAGCTGGGTATTTCAGGAGATTTTTGAAGGATTTATCAGGATTTTAAACCCTAAAAACAATCTTTAATTGGAAGGGTGAAATGTTTTTCTAGAATAGCTAATGTGGATATTTCATCAAAAATTTAAAAAATAGGATTATCGTGGAACCAGTACTCATTATTCTGATAGGTTGGGAACTCTTTGTGGTATACATAAATGCTTCAAATAATGGATTAGGTTTTGTAATAACAAAAAATGATAATGTGATATCCTAAGCCTCAAGATAGTTAAAAATTCAAGAAAAAAACTATCCCACACGTGATCTAGTGTCAGAAACTACGATTTTTGTGTTGAAAATATGATGGCATTATATCTATAGGGAGATGTTTGAAATATATATTAATCATATTAACCTAAAAGAGATATTCACAGAGAAGGATATTAATATTAATTAGTAAATATGGTTATATATCACTACATATTATGACTTCTCAATCCAATACCATCTCAGAAAAGAGAATAATGTGGTAGATCCACTATGAAGAATGAAAACTGCAATATTATCAATGATGATAATTTTAAAGGTTCCAATATTCAATGATTTTAAAATAATGGAAATGGGAATTATTAAGGAAGGAAAATGCCAAATCCATTATCAAATAACTTATCAACCATTACTCATTGAGAAATAATGGATTCTTAGTGAAATATCGTACAATTTTAGAAAATGGTCAAATCATTCGGAAATGGAAATCCTCAATTCTTAAAAATGATGTGGAAGGAAATTTATGATTTGGGGAGTGACTATCCATACCATATAATCCAGAAATAAAGAAGGATATTCTTAATGATACACATATCTCAACCTTCTCTATTCACCAAGGGATCAAAATGATGTATTGAGACATCTAGAAGAACTATTGGTTGGAAAATTGAAGTAGGAGATCGATAAATAAACATCAATGTTCCTAATATGTCATCATTTCATAGATAATAGAAAATTTTCAAATGGGATGATGCAAACATTACACATGCCGCCCTATAAATGGGAAAACATAACTATGGACTTTGTGACTGGACTTCCAAGGATAACATGAGTGAACACTTATATATGGGATTTTGTGGATCATTTTACAATTACAACTCTCTTTATCAAAATTCTATAGAACTTATCACTGGATCAAGTTTCACGAATATACATTAGAGATGTGGTAAGGATACATGGATTAAAACTACTGATTGTATCCAATCAAGATCATAGAATAAATTCTATGTTTTGGAAAAGTCTCAAAAATCCTCTAAACACTAAGATAAACATCTCTATATAATTTCACCCTCAAATAGATTTGAAATCAAAGTTGAATATTTTGACACATGAATACAAGTTGAGATAAATTTCTATGGACTTAAATGGAGGAAGAGGTGAACATGTTCCTCATATCAGGTTCTATTACAATAAAAGCTTCCACTTGAGCATTAATTTGGTTCTATATGAATCCCTTTGTTTGAAAATATACATGACAGTGACGTGCTTGGATGAAGTCAGTGAACGTAAGCTTCTAAGACCTAAAAGGGTCAACGAAATGGTGAAAAGGGTGAAAACTATTCACCAACACATTAAAGAACCCCAAATCCGACAGAAGAACTATGCAAACAATATTCAATGGCACCTACAGTTTAAGGATGGATACATGATATTTCTGGGAATATCTTATTATACGAAATTTATGATATTTTTGAATGAAATGAAAGCTAACCCTCTGGTAAGTAATATTGTTCGAGATTGTTGATCATGTAATGGTTGTGGAATATCAATTATGACATCCACAAACTATTTCTTAATTAAATGATATATTCTATGTATCCATATTTAGATATTACATGCCAGATATCACACACGTATTGAATCCTAATGTGGTATAGTTTGAAAATGATTTCTCTTACGAGGAGCTTCAAGTGAATGTCTTGGAATATAGAGATAATATCCAACAAAAAATACTACTCACCAGGTCAACGTACTATGGTGGAACTATATGTAAGAAGAGTAAAGAAGTGATCGGGAGTGAGCTATATAGAATAAGTACCCTAATTAATTTTCACCATAGTTTGTAAAATGAAATTTTGAGGGACAAATTTCATCAGGGGGGAGAATTTAATGACCCAGAATTTTATCTATTGAAATTACATTATTATAATTATGACATATATTTTAAACCACATAAAATAACATTGAGAATATAATAAAAAAAATTAAAATTATTAATTAGTAAAATTAGGGGAATTTCTAAAAATTAATAAACCAATCCTGATAAAATAGTAACCTAGCCCTTGGAATAATGAAATAATAATTAGGAATATCAATTCATCCAATGGAATAGTAAAAACATCTATGAATGTATAAATAAAATTTAGGCATTTTTTAAATTATAATATGATATAAATATTTCATTTTAATAGTAAATAAATATTTTAAAAATTATTAATTATGTTTACATATTTTTTTTAAAAAAATAAATGTTTATTTATATTTTCATTAAAAAGAATTATTTGAAATAATGTTAATTTTCATAAATAGATTCATAAATTATAATTTCTATTTCAATTTGTTATAATATAATTATATGATACCTTAATTAGTTTTTCATAGTGTCATAAAGTCAATTATAATTTTCTAGTCAGTATTTTCCAATTAAAATGTGATTTTATTTAAAAATTATATTTCCCGTTTGTAGAAAATTATTTCCATAAAGTGTAGTTGGATTTTGAATTATACAGATCTAAAAATGGTTAGGGTGAGTTTTTGAGATTCTTTTAAATATCTTGAATCTTTTGTGAATAATAAACTATAATAATTTACGATAAAAGGTAAATACATGAATTTTTATTCGTTGCTGATTTAAGACGGATGTGAGATTAAAATCTCAATACCACCTTCATTATGTTAAAATATTTAGGGATAATTTTAAAAATAATCATATTCTTGAGAAAAAATATTTAACTTTTTAATAAAATAATGATAAAACACCCCTCTCCTCCCCTATAAATACAATCCCTCACCACATCTTATCATCACACCTCTAAAACCTTGAATCTTGTAAACTTTAATCCAAATAATCTTAAAAAAACTCTTCCCAACATCAAGGATCCCATGGTGTTATAAAAATAACCAAACATTTACCCTAAATAGGTTCTTAGGGAGGAAAAATTCAAGAAGTAAAATCCACATTATTTTTCTTTTAATTTATTTTTCATTTTTTTCATTTCCTATACTATTCTCTCATACACTTATAAAATATAGATGATAAATCTATTATTTTTTATATACTGTAATATTATTAAGTTAATGGAATAAAATATCTCCAAACCTCTTTAATTGTTGTTTAATTCTATAAATAAAAATAGCATCTTCATGTGTCAATTTTCGGCCAATGTGGACGAGGCATTTTCATTTTTCACTAACACCTTCAAGGCCATTCAAAAAACCATAATATGGTTAAATAAGATTTTATTATACATAATATAATATATATAACATTTTGGATCATATATATATATATATATAAATGATGATATAAGATGATAATAGAAATAAAAAACATCCAAATAAATTAAATCATTTTCATTAACATTCAATAAAATAATTTATCCTCAACCATATAACTGAATTATATATAAGTACAATTACAATTATGTGTGTTAATTAATAACATATAATTTAAATTATAGGTAATAATTCTCATTGTACATGAACATCCATAATTATAATCAAGTTGACTGGTCATTAAGACCATGAAAATGAACCCCCACATAATGATATAATTAAACTCTTTAACTCATCCTAATGACCAAAAGAGGACATAATAAAATTATAATGAATTAAAAACATGTAAAAAAATTTCATTATTTATTACGTAATGAATTTTATTGTATTATATAAGATATTAAGTTGAAGAAATCACTCCGACATAAGTTACGTGGGATTCTCGATCCCAACTACATTTCCTTATGCTCTACCTCATTCACTCCATTTTCAATATGAATTCTCCTTTAATAAAATATATTTTTTATTCCAATTTTTTTATATATATTATTCCAATCTGGTTTTGTAAAAAATTGAGATATTCATCCAAAATAACACTTCTTTCATAAAACACAACTTTTATTTCTGTTGAGATTGTTTCCTCTTCACACAAGATTGATAACTAGAATTTTATTCTCTCTATTTTTTATATAAATATTATTCGTGAATGTATGGTTTATGAAATAAAACCCATTACTTCCTATCAACTATTTTATTTTCAAGGTTTTTATATGTTCTATGCATTATACATGATTATGTAAATGGTATGATGTGATGGGTGCACCCAAAACTTCAAACTGCTCGAATGGATTAGTTAATATATTGTATTTCAAAAAATAATGTGAAATATCCCTGAACATACTGATTGATTTATTCACCATAATTATTTTATGAGGACGAACATCTGTTATTCATGGGAATGATGTTGTCTTTTTTCAAAAATATGTGTGGTATTTGACGACTATGTCATGGTGTTCCATTTTTATGCATTCCCACATTCAATAAAATTATCTAAATGTTCCTCTCATGATTATGATTTTTATAACATGATTCTATTATTATGATGGTAATTTTTCTCACCAATGTTTTGTGTCCCTTCTTCATCCTCTTACTAGGGTTTCATCTCACCCCTTATTCTGATTTTATCCTCAAGTGAGTATATGTGCATTGAAGGCCACAATGTCCCATAATAAGCTAGAGAATAAATAATTAAATAATTATTCTTGTTTTATTTTGTAAAATGTATGTATGGTACAAATTTTTCCATGATACTAAAACTTATAGTAATTTGTTTTAATTACTATTATGTTGTTTATATTTAAAATAATATTGTATTAATGTAAGAAAAATCATTGTCTCTATATACCTTCTTATATAATATTATATGGGGAATATGATGACATTACTCATGTGTATAGAGGACTACAACATCACTAAGTAATGTGATTCTTTATAAACTTACACTTCTCATGGAAGGAAATAAGTATATTTTTTATTAATATATGTGATATATATGACATAATTTTGATATTAATTACATATTCATAATTATAATAAGGTAATGTGTGAAATTTACTTTCACCATTCCATTCTCTAATTAATGATAATTTCTTTCATGTGTATGTGTGGACTACTACCTCCACAAAGAGATGTGATTGTTTTTTCCATCACCACAGCACATGCATGATATATATGAAGATATTTAGTACAATATTATGTTTTATATTATATGATGGTAATTATTTAAAGATAAAATAATACTTACATTGTTTTAATATTGATCATTGAATATTGGAAACGTTACTCATGCGCATGTGTTGCCTACCATCTTAATGATTGTGACATAGTTTGTTTTTCATAATCACCTTTCATGATTTGTTTTAATGGTATAATTAAGGTATAAAAATAATTATTATTTCAATATTATTTTTCTTGGAATGGTGTAATAATGAATCTTTTGACCATAGTTACCCTACTGAAGTCATTTTTTAATTATAAGAGGAATATTGTTAATACATATGACGTAAATAAATTTAATTAAATAATCATATAAAACGTGATAATAATTGAAATAAAATGAATCAAAATAAGAAAAAGGTTCCTAATAATGTATATATTTAACATAATTTCATTATATTGGATGATAAAAAAATATGTGATGAGTAAGAGTAAAGGTAAGGGAATTCATCACAATATCATTTAATTGAGGAAAAGTTTGATGTTTTGAACTTATATTTTTAATGAGGCATATATATTATCCATTTTAAATGTTATTGAATAAATTCCATTATTATCTAAATATTTAAATTTATTATTTAATTTATTCATTCTTGGGGATTACGATTAAAATGTTGCTAAAGTTCAAATGAACATTATTTTATAAAATTATTCTCTTATTGGTTTATTTTTAAACTATTTTTCTTTCATATACATATTTTTAAATTTTTTCTATGGATGATTTTATAACGAAATAATTTTTTATATAATTTAATTTTTATGTCTGTTTGAATTTATATAAATTGTTTTCAAATGTAATATCATTATGTTTTTTATATGCAAATTTGTGACAAAAATGAAAAAGGTAATGTTCGATTTTAATTTATATGATGAAAATGAATTTCCCCTCCTCCATAAAGAATATTTTAATATTGTACTCCATTACATGTTTTCATGTTTAGATAAACGAAAATCCGTCATTCTACTTATTTTTATATTGAAAATTATATTTTAAAAGAAAATGGTATTTTGATATTTGAAACTGATATTCATATGAGTATAGAAGTGTGTGTCAAGAGTTTTATGATAAAAAAGTAAAATAATAAAATGTTGTTTAATGAAATGATTCTTTAAAATTATACATGTTAATTGGGTGATCGTGATAGATCTTATAATAAGAATTGATCTCAATTTTAGCAAATGGGTGACCCTGAAATATCTTGTATTATTGGGGCTCTGAGATAGCACTCCAATGAATTAGGAAATGTTCCAGGTCATAATATATATGAATGAGGGAATTAGTAGTAGGTTATACTATCGATTTAACTGGGATCCATATATTTTTAACATGGGTTTAAAATGGGATTGGAATGTGATGCAGTAAATTTCCAAAAGTGGGTTTTATTTTCATCATATTGATTATCATGATTTAATTTTAGAGAAATGTTTGTGTTTTTTTTTTGGAAATTTTATACATCATTCAGTCAATAATCATTGAAAAAAATTAAATATTTAATGGGATTCCATATTTTTAAAAGAATAATAGTTTTATTCATTTTTATATCAATTACTGATTTTTTATTCTTAACCCATGTTTTTAAAATGATTTTTCATATGTCTTAATGATGGGTAAGGGAAAAGAATATTCTTTTTGAATGTTTTGAATATTTTTCATGGAAATAAATCATCTTTTATTTCCAAAAAATTATATTTTTGGATAATGGATACTCATAGGAATTTTAAACTAATTTATATGGTATTGTTATAGATGAGATTTGACTGAAATCCCTAAATCTAAAAACATAGAAATATCATCAAATGTAAGAGAATTAATTATTAACTTAAAACTCAATATTATGTAATGTTTAAGGCTGGGTCCTTATATAATACTGGGGTTTCAAAACATCTTGGGATTTAATGTGACCATGATTCTAATAGGTTCTGGTGTACTGGTATCATTGGATTCTACATAATTATACATGGGATTAATGGAAACACATAAAGATAATAATGATTAATAATAATGGCCTAAAATAAAAAATTATATTCCCAAACCCTATATCCCATGAAACCCAATGTATATCCCATTTACACAAGATTGACCACCCTAGGATCCGTGTTTACTATTCTATTATATATATAAGTGGTAAAATGTATGAATATATAGTATATAAAATAATAGAGAACTGATCCACATTTCCACCAGTGTTTTTAAACATGTTAGACAATATGGTAAAGTATTAATAATGTAATATACTCTAGAAAAATCATCCAACCAAAATTATAATGAAACACCCAAGTGTACAATAATTTTTCTCACTCTCTCTAGGATAGTCTTATTAACCCTCTCATCAAATCCACTAATTTGTGGTGGTATATACTACTGTTTAGGTTTCCTAATACATAAATATAGGTCTATAGGTAAAAATAATAATTTGATGAGAAATATATTCCATTATCAATCCTGTAGGATTTAAAATTCTTTCATATCATATTCTAAACACAAAATTTACAAGTCCTGAATGTTTTATACATTTTAGACTCATTATTAAGTATATAAATCTGTAAGTTTTTTGAGAAATATTCTATTAATTATAGAAAATAATTTCTTCTACTATAGGAGGAAAAAATAAAATGTCCCCATAAAAATAAATTGGTATGTTCAATGAGGCCATATTCTTATACATTGACATCATAAAACTCACATGTTTGTATTTCCCAAAAAAAATAATCTTCATTAAAAGGAAAAATAGTTATGATTATTCCCCTTAATAATACTTAAAAACTAACTTAATTATTTCCATTAGAACTTACATTCCAAACACTTAATTGATAGAATATATTTTTATGAGGCATTGGAACATGGTTGGAATTTAACTGATTCAATTTTTTTACCTTCTATAACATATAACTAATTAAAATTAATTCTTTTAATAATAGTGAGGGATCACTAAGAAATACTATCACATCCAAAATAAGGCCTAAAAGTTTATCATATTTATTCTATAACAACTAGGTAAATTTTATTTTATTATAATTTGGTTACCCACCTAAAATTTTTCAGTTTGTTCTCTAATACATCATGATGATTTATTGAAATATAACATATATCCATGATATGAAAATCATATTTTTAACTAAGTGAAAATTAAAACACCCTATATCCCTTAAATCAGAAAATAAAAATTATAATTCAACACATATGTAATAATAACATTTAGTCTAGAACCTACTATTTTGAAATGGAACTAATATACAAATTAATATTATCAATATTATAAAAAAAATCCACTGACAATGCGTGATCACTATTTCCATTATAATTACTCATTCTAGGATTTTTTTGTTTAATATTCCTATTTTTATTTCAATAAAAAAATTATTCACTGTATACTTACTCATATACTGACTTAGAGACATATTGTTACCAATTTTCATACCTAACTTCTCACATATACATCTTAGATTAATTCCATTGGACTCTTTTTTAATACGACCACATTTGTTCTGTCATTTAGATAATAAGTCTTATTTAACATCTTCTATAACTATAATATTCATATCATAAATCATATAATCCTTAATGTAATTATTCAAATCATATAATGATGTTAACATTGTGATTTCCAATTCTTTGTCACTAACCATCATATTTATATTCGAAAAATCCAACATAGTATTATCAAAATCATAGATATGGGTCCTGACTATTGATATGGGATACATTTCAAATTTATGAAATAGAATTTCATTATAAATCATTTTACCAGTGATTTAGGCATATATACAGCCTCATTTTAAACTATATCTAGATTGTAGTAGACATATATGAAATGTTTAGAATAACCTTATCACTTATAGGTAACAATATGAGACTTCAATATTTCATAAGGAAATTAATAATTAAATGTACATTAGTAAAAATGATATTATAAAATTATACATGGTGCTAAAATTATTCAAGGGACAATATAAAGAATCCAAAATTAAATTTTGATCCATAAGAATGTTCATTTTATTACTTTATAGACTAAAATACTTTCCACATAAAACATATTTTTTTAAGTAATCATATAAAAAATCTATCTAAATGATTGGGAAATAACATGATTTAGTTTTAATTAGACATATATGAATGGATAGAAAAACACCTCATAGATTAAATATTGAAAAAATAAAATTAATAATATATAATAAGGTAGTGGGTTAAATGAGTATATAATCTATCTTAGTTTAAATAACCTCATTAAACGAGTTTGAATCCCTTATGTCCATCACATGAAGTTATAAATCCCACTCCTAGATTGATTCACACTAGGGATACATTATGTAGAAGGATACAAATCAAAATTTATAAATAAAAAAATATTTAAAGATAAATAATTGTTTTATAATGATATATATCTATACCACGATCTAGAAATAAATGAAACAGAATATTTCATCTCTCAAACCATCTTGTATAAACCATAATGATCTAAATAATTTAATGGTTCTGTAAATAACCACCAAAATGATACACCAAGAATTGGTAAAAAGGAATGGTTCCCAATTTATTAGTAAAAAATGTGACTTCAGACCACTCCTCTACTCTAACAGCTATAAAGATAAATCACTCTTAGAAAACAGAACAAAAAATAGTATGATTTCTATCTTCGTGGAATGTGAAAATGGAGATGGTGATAGTAAAATCCTTATGAATCTATCCTCAAAACAAAAGGTGAAGAGACAGAAAAAATATAAGGCACTGGGGATGACCATCACATGGAAAATGTGGATGACATGAAAAATTAATAATCAATATAATGTAAAAACTCACGACACAAATGTTAGCACAAGATAATGTTCAAGAACAATAACTAAATCTCAATATAAAATAGTGGTGCAAAAATAAAAAAATTGAAAGCATAAATGGTAAATTGGGATATAATATAACAAATGATCTTTGGACTCTAAAGTCCATTCTAATGATGAAGATAACAATTCTATTAATCAATCTAATATTCTATAAATAATATTGAAAATTGAAACTAATTGAATATTTTAGGGAGTAAAATAATAATCAAGATATATAAACCAAACACATCCATCATAATAGAAAATTGGAATTAAACAGGTATATTTAACAGAACAATTTAATTGGAAACTATGAAATAATACACTAAATAAATTTCACATCTACCCAATAAAAATTCAATTCACTCCTTCCCCTTCTAGATTTTGCAGAGGAGGAAATTTATGCTCTTAAAAATGGTTAAATTTAATCTCAATATTTTGATAGAAAAAATTCAACTACATATTCTTCAATGTTTTAATACCACTGTTTTGAGTCATTTAAGGAACTAATAAAATCATAAATACAAATACTTAATATAGGGTTCAATCTATTTAAAATGAGTAGATAAGAATGTATTACCATTTATTCATCATTAGTCCCGTAATAAAATTGGAAATTGATAATTCCTTGAATTACATGAATAAGGAAGTTTAAAATGGCTCAAATTCCATCCTTTTTTTCATTTTTTATAATTTACTATTTAATGGTTGATGGGGAGAACATACATTACATTTTCTATAGGATTCATGAAATTATAGGACCCAAAGGCATTAATATAATATATCCCATACTATGACTTCATGAAACTGACCCTCCCCAGTTTCTACATCATGATAAACTCTCCAACATTGCATGGTCGTTAGGCTAGATTCCCGGTGAAATGATTCACAAGCTTGGTACCAATGAAAAATTGTATACCCTCTCATTCGTGCAAATCTGAAAGCTTTGTTCTCATGAAATCTTGTTGCTCTCAATCCTCCTATACAACATATTCATTATTGAATTTGTTACTTGAAGAAGGTATTCATTATGATTATCATAAATTAAAAGCACAAACTGATACCATAGATAAGGTTCAAGCTAGAATGACATCTAATGAGAACTCCACACCTTTTTTGATTTAGCAACATTATAGGGATATTTATTATAATATCATTACTTCTTAAAAATCTTCAACCATGAATAAGGTTAGCGATAAAATAACAGTAAGATCATAGAAAACTCTATAATTTTTGATTAAAAAATTAGTCAGTTAGTGGATGTTTAAGAATTTGAAATATAATAAAATTAAATATAATGAAAATTTTATAGGTAGAGAAAACAACTCACCTCCAAGTATTAACAATAATAAATGTTGATTTTATTTATCCTCCTAACCCATAGGATTTGAGAATGAACAAGTTATTGTTGTAATTTAATTTTTTTATACTCAATTTTGTAGGAAATAAAGTAGTTAATTATTTATGTAATATAAAAAACATTGTATTAATATTCAGGGAAATTAGTGTGGTGAAATTATAATTAACCCTATTTTTTACCAAATTTTATCCCATGTGTGTTGTACTAACCAAATATTGAAAAATAATTGTCAGGAATCCTTAAATAAGACCCAATTTCTCTGGTGGTTTTTAATGTTTGGAACTATCACAAACTATGTGATATAAAATGGAATCATGACTAGGTTGACGAAGAATTAAATAATTCAATGTGAATCCAAAGAATAATAATAAAAAATTAAATCACAAAAATAATATGTAAAATGACTTTTTTTCAACATTAGAGTGATTCAAGAAAAATTCAAAAAGGGTATGGAATTCAACATTTACCATGGTGATTTTGATATAGTAATAATGTTTTTTATATCATCTTAATGATTTTTATTCACTTTTATTTTTTTGGATGACTACTTCCATTATAAGTGGATATTAATTTAATTGATAGAGGAATGTTGTAGATAAAAAAAATTCACCGTCATCATATCATCAAAATCAAAATCATAAAAATTATTTTAATAATAATAATAATAATAATATTTATTATTATTTTTATTATTATATTAGTACACTCATAGTTTAGTGGTCTCTGATGGTGTCCCATGACTCAAGAATCTCTGGTTTGATTACAAGGGAAGAAATATTTCAATATTAACAATATAAGTACTAAATTATGAGTATAGAAACATAAAATATTTTCTATTCCTATAATTTTAATTTTAATTTTTGTAATATCAAAAAATTAGAATTTTATAGTTTATTATCAAATTTTATGAATTCAGAGCTTTCTCGGCTTAATTTAAAAATGGCCTAATTTTGAAATTTAAAATTTTTAATTTATTTATGTATGTTAGAAATAAAATTTTATAAAATTAATTAATATATTAAATTATTTTTTAGGATTAAATTTAACATGGGATAAACTTCTTCTTCTACACCTATATCTGATTCAAACATCCACATTCACAAAAAATTCACTCAAGTTGAAAACTGTTTCTAGATGAAATAGTTTACCCCACCTCAATAAATGAGGAATAACATTGGATAAAAACATATAATTTAGGTGATTATATATGGATTTAAAATCAAATATCATGGAGATACTCCCTCATCAATGAGGCTATTTATTTCTCTAACTTAGAGGATGATTTAGGAAACATTTGGAAAGAAAGAGGGTGTTTAGTTAATTATGCCATAACAACCTATATATGCATCCAATGTATTTGAATATTTATTTATTTTGGTCATAACATTTTATAAAATGATTAAATATATAAAATTCCTTTTTAGGATTATATATAATATGGGCATAATATTGTTCTTCTACACCCAGATCTGATTCAAACATACACTTTCCTAAAAAAATAAATCAAGTTGAAAACTTGTTTTAGATGTAATAGTGGAACCCACCTCAATAAATGAGGAATAAAATGGTATAAAAACCAATAATTTAGGTTATTATATCTGAATTTGAAATAAAATTGAACCATATGTTTTAAAATCAAATATCATGGAGATATTCCCTCATCAATGAGGTCATTTGATGCTCTAACTTAGAGGATTATTTAGGAAACATATGGAAAGAAAGAGAGTGTCTAATTAATTTTCCCATAGCATTCTATATATGCATCCAATGTATTTTAAATTTTTGGGATACTATAAAATTCAATTTATATCATCATATAATGAGGAACCTTGAAGAGACTCCACCATCAGGTGGGTATAAATAGATCCAACTTTTGGGGGATAGATTCGGGATGGGAAGTTATTTTAACCATTGTGTTTCTTCTATTATTTTTATTTTTACTATGTTTTTCTTTAGTTTTCATTTAACTGAAATTTTAATTTTTATCATTTAAATTCAATATAATTCATGCATGGTTTCTATTATTTTGACATTATCCACACATCTTTCTTATTATTATCAATATTCTCCATCATTATTCACTTACTCTTTTCTAATAATGGTTCTTCTATGTTTATTTTGTGGTTTATGTGTCTATTTTTCTATATGTTGTTTTCCTATCCTATTAATTTTCATTTATTTTAAATTTTTATCTTTCTATTCATTGCACTATTTCCTCTTACCCTAAAAATGATGGTATAAATCGAGGCATGGCCTAGGGGAGGTATGTGGAAATTTTATTTATTATGTACTTAAATTATTCTATATTCTTATGTTTTCTGAGGAGAAAGAGTAATATAAATAGGTGTGTAAATATAAAACCTTGACATTGTTATCAAAATTCCATTTTTTTGAATATTTTCTTTCCCTTATACTAGATACAATCTATTCATATGATGTAGTTAAGTCATTCATTGTATGAATACGAATAGGATGGAGCCATGTGTTGATATATGTCATGGTATCAATTGAGGTGTACTATAAAATGTGATTATAGGAGAATGTATAATTAGGATTTCTAAAGGAATTCAATATTTCACACCACTAAATAAAAGAATAATAATTCATGAATGAGATCTTGGAATAGAATTTTAATGCTTAATCTAATCCCTAATAAGGAGAATGATGGAACTCTGAAACAAAACAATAAAGACCATGTTCCATCTTCCCTAATTATGATACTTTATTTCATGTTATTTTAGTGTTTTATTTAATTTATATGTCACTAAATTTCGACATTAAATAAATAAAACAAAAATGAATAAGTTTAGGTGAATCAAATTATGTGAGTGAACAACTGGGAAATATCCTCTAGTGATATGACTTTATTTGACCTCTATACTATATTAGAAAAATAATTTTATTTTATCATTCCCTACGATACGCATACTTCTAAACTAGTGTCATTGTATAGTAGATAATCAGTGTTTACATATCTGTTTATATTATCATATTTTAGATATATTATAATTTTTTTAATAAAAACCATAAAAATTATTTTTCCATGATATATATGAAATAAAATTATTATTCATGGTAAGATTACTCCCAAGTGGACCATGTAGAAATATAATTTGATTATTGTGATATAAATGATTTGTTGTAAAGTATAATAGATACTCTGGATGGGATTGGGTGGATATGGAAATAGAATTTTAACATGTTCATACATTTATTGGGAAACCAAAACCTATGACACATATGGGAGATCAATAGTATTTTAATGACTTCTAGAAGGATAATGAGGAAGAACTAGATCTCCCAAATAAAGAATAAGCATTAGAGCTTCCAAACTTTATTGATGAAATAAAATACGTTTAGGAAAAAATTAATGAACATAAAAATCCCAACCATTCTAAGAGATAAATAAAAAAAGACAATGATGAGCTAGAGTGGTTCCATGATGAAGAAAATATTCCTAATGAGAATCGTGTGAGAGATGAATAAGATCTTGATTAATTCTGGACTAATCATGAGAAAAACCATTATCTACATAGTCCCTACAGAGTAGAATAGATAGTAAAATTGCATTTCACTCTATCAATGGAAGAGGAATACACCAAAAAATAGGTTTAATTTGAAGAAAATATAGAGGATCGTGACTATTTACCTAGAATTTATACATTCAAACTCCAATATATAGTTACCAATGAAGAATTGATTGAGAGTAATCCAATTCGGGGAGTCGATCTCACCACCAAATAATTATCATTTGATTTTACTCAATATGAAATGAGTATAAATTCCCACTTTTTTCATCCTCATTGTCAGAAAATATTTCTCATCCCTTACAGTTAGAGGAAAAAATAACATCCACATATTGATGAACACATAGAGAACCCTATATATATGGAATATGTATTTGAGGAATCACATTATGAAATTCATATAATTGATCTTGAGGAAATCATGACATAGGATGATCATCAAGTAAGTGTTAATATTTTTTATTGTTAAAATTTATATTCTATGAATGTAAAAATACATACAAACTTTTCCAATGATTAATAAATTCAAGCATCCCATGTTGATCCAACACTGGATGAAAAGTTCGAGCATGCACATGTAACAAACAAGGAATATGATGATTCATAATTTATATTATCCCTACCCTGAAAGAATAAATTAATTATGAAGGGGGTAAATCTAATATACTCTATCCTTGGACAATTCATTACCCAGTTGAAATAATCACATTTTCAGAAAAATATTTTGTGGTTGTTAAATTCCAGGAAGCCCCAACCACCATCAGACTGTGGATAATATTTGGTAATCGGAACTATAGGCATTAAAATTTTAGGGACCACGTGGAGGATCATCCCAAGATTTAAAAAAATATTCATTGTAATAATTTAGATCTCAAATTTAATCTTAGTAATTAGTCTATAATTAATTCCACTCCCTCTTATCATTTTTAAATTAAATGACATGATAATTTCACTGAATTGAGTGTATTTATTTTGTTTGACCATGACAGGATAAGGATCCATAAAATATTATAGGAAAAGTAATAATCTTAATACGAAAGAGAGTTAAACTTTATTATTTATCTTTATAATTGTATACATTTTTTCTAAACCTTTTTTGATCTGTTAAATGATAATTTCAATCCCACAATTGGATTTATGATTTTATACTTGACTTGTCTAGGAGACAACAGTTTTGTTAGGAATATTGTGATGTCATGATTTATATTTAAATGTTAATAATATTAAATGAGTAAAATGTATAATTGAATGATTAAATTGGAGAATTGATATTAAAATTATGACTCATTATTTAAAGAAATTAATTGATTCTTTTAGATGAAATTTCCCTATCATTGTAATTTTTTTGAATTTATAAATTTCATGTGAATTTATTTGTTATTGAGAATCATTACAAGAGTGATTTTTCAACATTATAATTTCAATACTCAAGAGGTTTTCTAGAAAAATTAATTCCAATTATAAATTTATCATTTTTCATCATTGATCTTTGGAAATGTATCCTACGAGAACATGAATATAAGCTTTTGAAATCTATGACTATGAAACAACATATTTAATATAATTTAGGCATCATTTCAGAAGACCATATCCTAAAACACCACTGTTACATTAATCCTTGTTTATCTCATAGAAACCATGAATATATTTATTAGAAATGAGCCATGTACCAAGCAATTTGTATCTATTCATACCCTCCTCTTAATATTTTTATGATATTTTATTGTTTAAGTGTGGTGGAGAATGGAGTCATAAAGAAAATTCTGATTTACATTGTAATGAAAATGTGTTGTGGTTGATAAATTTGGTTCCTAAGAAAGGTTTTTCATTTATTCATTATATTATTTATTATTTTTCCCATCTTGATTAAAAAAATAGAAAATGTAAAAAAGAATAATAAATGATAAAAATAGTTGTGATATTTTGAAAAATTAAAAACAACCTTACTAGACCTAGAGTTTTAATCAAATGTAGTTAGGTTGTGGATTTGAGGTTTTCTATGCCTAAATTTTCAAAAATAAAATAAATGAAATATTTATTTGAAAACATAATAAAATTATAAATGATAAAAATAAATCCAGAGGGTTAAAAAATAATTCATTGTGCATTATTTCATTATGACCATCACATTGAGTTTGGGTAAGTTAGAATTGTTAAAATAAGAAGAGGATAATTTCAATGATATTTTAAATTTGATATCATGAACATCACTTTAGAGATTTACATCCTACTTTAGATTTAATTTTTAATTCCAACTGACTGTATGCCTCGGATTCATTTGAAAGATTAATGAAATCATTCTTGATTTTATGTGCCTTTTTTTCTCAATGTGGAGAAAGTGGTTCCTTTACAATCACATGGATAAATAACATGTTCTCTTGATATGAATATAAATCTACATAAATATTTTCATGAATTATTACTGAATATATTCTAGTGGAATGGTCTATCATGATTTGGTTTGTATAATAATAATTAACTAAGAAACTTAAATAAAAGAAAGAAGAAGTACTATCATTCTCAAAATGGGAAAAATTAAAATACATGATTTTATTATTTCGTCTAAAAAGGAGAACATAAAACCCTGTTTTATATGGAATTTAAAAAAAATTACATTCAAACTATTAATATTTTATTTCATTTAAATTTGAATACATGTATCATTATTTCCCTTTAGTTTTCAATTTCGACCTTTTATGCATAAGGAAAAGAATGATTAAAGTGTGGGGGAATTGATAGGGAAAATATTTTTCAGTTATTTTATTGTTAATTTAAAATATTAAAAACCACAATGTGTGATTTTATGGTTTTTCCACATTTTATACTTTCAATAGCTTTTGGGAATAATTGGAAAAATTACCTCGTTTTGAAATTTAAGTATTTTAATTTATTAAATTATTTCATACAAAATATTTTATAAAATTATTTTATATTAAAATTAATTTACTTTGGAATATAAATCATGGGCTTCAACTTCTTCTTCTATACTGGGATCTTATTCTAACATCCATATGCCTTAAAATCCAATAAACTTTAAAAATTGTTATATACAATATAGTATAACCCACCTTAGTATATGGGGAAGAACTCAGCCTATATGAAAATCCAATTGATGTTCTTTCAGATAGATTTGAAATATAATTCAATGGAACATTTCAAAATTAATTTTCATGGAGACATTCCCTCATAAATGTGGTCATATAATTCACTCTAATGGAAGAAGATTTAGGAAACATTCATCAATAAATAGAGTTTCTAGTTAATTTTTTCTTAAATTCATCTATACCTGACCAATGTATTTGAAATTTTAACGGATGATAGAATATTCAATTTATAAAATCATACAATAAGGACACTTAAAAAGATAAATCTGTATGGTGGTATAACATGATCCAAATATCCAAGGACATATTTATGAGGGGAAGCCACTACACCCATTTATTTTCTTCATTTAGTTTTACTTTTATAATTTTTATATTAGTTTGATATTAAATGTAAATCTAATTTAGTTTATTTTAAATGAAATCATGTTAATTTGTTTTTTATTTGGTTTTTTTTGTCTTTTTTATACACCCTTCTTTTTCTTATCTACCTTCTTCACCTTCTTTTTCTTCTTTTCTTCTAATTCTATTTTAAATTTATAATTTCATGTACTCATTTTTCTACTTCTTATTTTCTCATCATAATTATTTAAATTTAATTTATATTATTGTCATTATTTTTCATTACACCTTGACATCTTAATCTAGAAATTGATGGTATAAAATTAAGTTTTTCTTGGGAGATTTTCGTGTCAATAACATTCATTCTGCACTTAAATACTTATTTTTTTTATGTTTATAATATAAAATAGTTATGTTAATGGTTTTGGAATTAATAATCCATGAAACTTGTCTAAAACTAATTTATATTATTTTATTCAATATTTTCCATCTCATATGCTTGATAAAATCTCTTTCTATGATGGAGTTGATCCATTCAGTAGTTGAAATTGCATAAGATAAGTCCATGTCTTATAAGATGTCACACTCTCAATTGCGGTGTTTCAACGACACTGATTATAGGAGGAGGTGTACCTGATATTTATAAATTAATGAAAAATTGCACACCACTAAATAAAACAATATTAATTCATTAATGATATCTCAGAATTGATTTATCAAACTTAATCAAAACACCAACAAGGAGAATGATTGAACACATAAACCAAACCATTAAGGAAAATTTGATTATTCAATAATTACTTTTTTTAATGAAAGTTAATTTAACATTTTATTAAATTTATATTGCATTAAATTAATAGATTAAATAAAAATAACAAAAAATAATTAGTTCAGTTGAATTACATTAACTGAGTGAACAAATGAGAAAACTCTTCAAGTTAGATTACCCAACTCAGCATCTATGCTAAGATAGGAGAATAATTCTCTTTTTCCATGTCTTACGATAGACGTGAATCAAGTATATACCATATTAGTGTGTTAAAAAAATTCCAAATAGAAAATGATTTTTGGGTATCGGTTCTATGTATTTTATACCATGTACATAAATTCCATTGGCACCTATTATGGTGCGTATATAGTGTATCTAGGGATGGGTTAACATTTTGGTAGAGTGGGTGGCCTCATATTCTAGAAAATGAGTTCATGTTTTTCAATATTTTTATACACAAAAAAATACTTATATTATTATTATTATTATTATTCATATTTGATTACATTTTTGAAAAAATATTTTAAAATTACTATAATATATCACACTTATGAATAACAAGTAGTTTTTATTATATGTCACAAGCGAATCTATGATATTTTTTCAAATGTTTATAAAACTCCTAGATCATTATAATTGTTTTGATTATTTGGAAATAATTAATAAAACATAAATGTATTATAAATACACTTTTTTTTTATTTTCAGCTCATAGAATTCATGATTCATGTGTAATTTTTTCATAAAAGTCACAAATTATTTAATGGTAATTTATTGATATTTTCATGCTAAGTTCGGATCCTTTTTATGTTTTAACACATTTATAAATATCTAGAACTTATAATGGTATTGTATATGTAAAAGTGATCTTTGGATCGTTTTGAACACATCCAATATTTGAGTGATGTGAATGTTTTACTTATTTGAAAAAAAGTAATGCATGGTCATTGACTAAAAATTTAGTAATTATCAAAGATCATTTTCACATTTTGGATCATTTGATGCATTTCCATAACTATAATAAAGGGTTCGATTAAATACATACATTTCTTTCTTTTTAAACTTATTGAACATAATATTGATGTAAGGATTGTTCAAATGGGTTGAAAAAATAGATTATCATTGTAAAAGATATTAATGAAAATGAAATAATAATTATAAGATTCTAATAATTTCATTCATATATAAAATTTATTTTATAAAGTTAAATACTAAAAATTTTATTAGTACAAGAACATTTAACATAATATGTACATATTTTTAGTTTTATTAAGCCGAACATTTATCTATGGTCAGTTTGAAAAAAAAACACCATAACTCATTTTCACCTTTCATAGTGTTTGGTGCAAACTTGTTAGTTAAAATTAGTTATAGTGAAATCATATAATGTCATACTAAACATATTTTCATTCTAAAATTTCAAAATATTATACATTGTATTTTTAATAAATTTTCATGAAAATCCAAAATAAATGATTATTTTCGCTACTTTTCATATGTTACATGAAAAGGTATGTTTTTAACCGAAAAATTAATATTGTATGATTTTGGACACATAATATGTTATAGTTATGTTTAGGAATTTTTTCATATCGAAAATTAATCATATATTTGTTCTTTGAAGAAATTTAAGGCAATATGATGTCATTTTCTCTATTTTGATTCCTTTATAAAAATTTATAACATAAAAATCATTATTTTTTTAAAATAATATTTTTGGAAATTCCGTTATAAATTAGCTTAATATTAATTTTTTGTTTATTTAAATAGGTAACCAAATAAAATTCAATTTGAATGTACATTAGGAATAAATTGACTTTGGTCATAATCACTTTTAGAGGACATAAAATAAAAAACATCATGCTTTTATAACATCAACTACATAACTACATAGTATAGAAACTCTTAATAAAAATAAATATCAAATATATACCTTTTTATTTATATGTTTTTTATAATTTATATATATCAACATTTAATGAAAAATATCAATTAACAGTCACGAACCCATTGGAATGAATTTGTGAGTGTCAAAAAAATTTCAACCAGTCAATTAATAAATCCTTCTTAATAATAAGGGAATAGTTATATAGGTATTATATGAACTCATTAATTAGGTTTAAACATTCACCTTCTAGGTCATATTTTTGACTCTTAATATCCATTTCCCCTTAATAATATTGGCACGAAGAATAAATAACCCATTATATTTATTTACTTTTGAAAAAATATAAGAATTGGAAGTAACCATCAATGAGTACACACATATTTTCTAAAAAAATGATACAACCAAATATCAAAGGAAATCTTCATTTGTAATGAAATTTAAAAATTTCAATATACTAGAGAAAATATAAATAATATATTTTTTTACATGTAATTTTATTTATACTATACAAATAAACATTATATATTTTCTTTAATGGTTTCCAATAAATCTACCAAAAGTGATTGCATTCCCCCAAAAAAAACTCAATTTAAAATATTTAGAAACGGTGGAAGAATTTATGTTTCATAAAAACCATTAAATTTTATTGATATTCCAATCACTATAATTAAGAGTTTCAAAAACAAACCATTCAGTTTCCCTAGTCATTTCTATGAGTTGTGAAACTTTATCATTTTGACTTCCACATGACTTCTAAATTCCGAGTTCCACTAAATAAACTGGATTCAAGGGAATAGTAAGAATAAGTTGGAAGTGTAATCATAGTAGGAGTATAATTGGGGTTCCCCAATTTGTATACTAGTGATACTCTCATGCTTCCATGCAACAAAGATACTATGATAACCCCTTAAAAATATCATTTATGTCAAAAGTAACCAATGAAACTTTTTATATGATTTCAAAAAATCAAAACATATTTTTTGGTTTTAATCATTTGACACCTATTTTTAATGTATGAGTTATCAATAAAAAACATTTATCAATTAACGTAATATAGTACCTAATATTTATTTCTAGTTTAATATTTTAGTACAAAATTATTCAATAACCATTTTCAATAAAATTTATGAAAGTAAGCACTCAATTTCATTTTTTCGACACATAATAATTGCTTTTATCTTATAAAAATGAAATACAATTTACCAAAATACATTTGGGCATTCTAAACACAAAGAATTTTACATTGAAAAGTGACTTTTTTATATATTTCAAAACTACCTCAATGGTTATTTTCCTATATTTTCAAGAAAATTAAATCCTTATTTCTCAATTTTAATTATTCGATTTATATTTTAATATTATATTGCGTTAATATTTTATATTAATTAATATTTTATTATTATTAACATATTACATTATGCTGTGATTTTTAGTTACTATCAATAGATTAAAAACTTTTCAGTGGAAATTTTTTAATAATTTGTGACAATTCGTAGTTTTTTAATAAATTTAATTTGTTTTAAAACATTTATAAATAAAAAAATATATATAATTGTTTAAATTAACACTGTATCATTTTAAGATCATTTAAAATCAATATGATGTTATGATTGATCCTAAAGATAAAAAATTAATTGATAAATATATTTTAAAATTTTAAAGATAATTTAGGATTTTTGAAATGATGTGGGATAAAGAAAAAATATCCAAATAACTTTTATTAAATAATGAAATTAGAATGTAGATAATGAACATAGAAACACTAGGATGTCCCACATCTAAAAAAGAACAAAAATGCACTAAAATTCAATAAAATCAACAGAATTAGTAAGGTACAAGCCCACAAGCCTCTCCAATGAGGAGGTCTTCCTTAGTAGTTTCGTCCACACATACAAGTATTCTCTCTCTATCAGGGTTCATGTTCTTCATTTGAAGATGAAACCTAACCTTTAGATGCACCCATATCTTGGTGGATGACTCTAGTCATCATTACCCCAATTGATTATTTACCTCCGCCTAGTGGTTGCATCTTCCATTTTCGGAGAGACAGATAACTCTGCTTCTAAGAGAACATTCATAGCCAAATAAATCACCCAAAATGTTAGGAGGATGGGACCCTAGATTTTTAGATAAAAATCCTATATATGTTTTATAAATGTACCCATATCTGATCCACCTAAAAAAGGAATCCTACCCACATCCCCAACATGGGTTACACAGGATTCAACACTACCTTTAGTGTGAATTTAATTTGTAGGTGTAGTAGAAACAAAATTTGTTCCATGGTTTCCATTGGGTGCACATTGACCTAATTGGTGAGAATCATAAATTATGAAACTTTTGGAAACCTCATCATTAAAATTAACTAGTATATAACTAACAATCGAATGATCTTATGTAAAATTTTAATTTACCAAATTCATAGGGAGTAAAATTGCAGCAATTGAGAGGGCCTCAATTCCATCCCTAAAGAAACTAGAATCTAATTAAAGCATAGTTACCTATGTATATTTCATCTTTATAGGAGATATGGAATCCATTTTTTACACCTCATCTCCCTTGCCGAAATCATCCATTCAGGATCTAAATGTTTATAAGAAAGTTTTTCTACATAAAATCATTCAATGGATTGAGCCTCCGTCGAATCACCATTAATGTCTCCAAAACTATATTGTTGACTTATCTATGGTTTAGATTCCATGTCCATATCGAGTAGGGTGATCAAGATCAGATAATCCCTATAAGAGGAACACTTCATCAAATCGGATTCCATCCACTCCACCAAGAATACATCAGTTTTATTTTCAATAGGTCCACAAGGTCCACATAAATCGAGATTAAAATTTTTAATGCCTTTAATAGGAACCATAAAGATAGATATTATTTTAGGCGCCATACTACCATTAAAATAACCAATATCAGCATATTTATTGTCTTTATCTTCTATGTCATCCAAAAAATTCTTATATTGATCAACTTGTTTCCCTATATTTTCCTTAACCGATGATATGATAGACTTATCAAAAAGCATTGGATCATAAAATTCAATTTACTTGTTATGATTTAAATATACAATTAATTTATTACCCATTAATATATATATCAATCAAAAATGCTTTTGTAGGGTGATTATATCCATCTTCTTGAATCTGATCTTATGCATCACCACCAGCAGATATCATGTTTGTGTGCTTCTCAAAGTACTACATGTCATCATGTCCACTAACTGAACATAAGGAACATGTTATGTATATTTTACAATTTTTCTTTTCATGACCATATACTCTAAAATCCATGAAAATTTTGTAAATTTATCGTATTTAATCCCCAACTCATTATCATCATCATCAAATGATAAAGTCACATTTTCAACCCGAATGAAGAAAAAATTAAATTCAACTAAAACCCATAAAAATTGATTTAATCTTGCTAACTCTATTTCTTTACCCATTTTAACTCGAATTACAATAGGAAAAGTAATGTTGTGAAAAGTATGCGGATCCCATAAAATAAAAAATTTCCCCTACATTGATCGATACCTCAATAGATGTATTAAAAACATCAAACATGCTAAAATTTTTATCCCAATCATAATTGTGAAGAACAACCATCTGAAAGGATAATAACACAAAGCTCCACATATTCATATTCAAATCCTTAGATGGAAACAATAAATGTAAAAATCCATTACCCAATGAATCACATTTTTAGTTCTTTATCCTCTAAATATATGAAAGTGGAAAATAAGTATCAGTGATTCTCTAAGGTGAAGAACCTCAAAGTAGAATAAATTGATCAATAAGGAAAATAATACTAAGCTCCATACATTCTGAGAACACAACCGGATATGAGTTCACATTTGAAACATTTCCCTTTCATCGAAGACCTAGAAATAATGCTTGTTTAATGATATACTATGAATGAATGGATTCATTCTCAGTGAGTAAAGACCAAACCCCATCACGCTCATACAATTTTCACTCATTTCAGTCAATTAATTTCTTGTTTTCAAATCTCCGATTTGGTTGAAAATCATTAGTCAATAAAGGTTCAATGGAAGAGGCCATGGATGTGTTTTCCAAATTATTATGGAGGAATAAAGTGAGAAAAACACATTAATAACCCATTATCATGATGTCCTAATGACAATATAAAATGTTAACATGATTTTTATCTTTTAACACAAGATTTTATCTTTGAAAATAAATATATATTTTATGATGATTTTTTTTAATCATTATATATGAGAAACAAACTAAATAGAGTCAAATAATAACCTACTTATAATCAAATAACACATATTATTAATGATGAAAGAATACATTAGGTGAAATTGAAAATGAAAACTAATTAATTAAGTTAAAGAATAAAGTCTCTAAAAGAATAATGGAAATATACTATAACCATGTGATATAACCACACATCCCTGAGTGAATAATTTTCATCATTTAAATTTGAATTATTTAAATTATTCACATAGTACTGAAAAAGATATAAATAAATAAATGTTTGATTAACATTTTAAATGAAAAAACACATATCGAAAATAAGAACATAAAATAAATACATTTTAGAGATGTTATTTTTAATTCAATAATGAATTTATTATAAATTTATATAAATATTAGCCATATTATAATCATTTGTTTAGACACTAATAAAATAATTAATATTTTAATAATTTTTTTTGAGAAATACTGTAAAATTGAAATATAATTATATCTTCCATTAAAATGTACATTTTTATAAATCAATCATATGATTTTTTTATTATCATCCTTATACAATAATTTATTTACTACATTAAACCAAATCATTAATGAAATTAAGAAAGTTAATATATAATAAAAATCAAATATTTGAACTTTTTATATAAAATATTGAAGAATGTTTATTATTAAATAATATAAATTATTGTGAGACTATTTTATTAAATATATAATCATGGTATCTATAGAATATATTATTGAAATGATTAGATTTACAATTTTGATCATTAATTATATAATTAAAATCATTAAAAGTATTAAGTAATTAGTTTAAAAAAATTATCCCTATAGTAATAAAATTATATAGGTTTACCCTTATATGGTAGGTATTACAAATATTCTTCCATATCATTAATATACATTAAATAAATCCAAAAAAATTAATATATTTTTATAACTTCGTTTGGGTCAATCATACATTATATTTATCTCTTTAAGAGTGCCATATAAATAAAAAAATTATGATTTTTTTATAATGGAAATACCTATAACGAACTGACCCAAGCCATCCATAGATCGGATTCCCTAGTCATCCCATGAAATTAATAATGGGATTTTCGAATCCCCACAAGCTAATGGATTTAATTAAAGAATCAGATACATGTAATTGGAATGATATTCCCCTTATATCAAATTAAAAGAAACAATAAAAATCTAATGAAGAAGTAAAATGATCCATATGTATAGTATATTTACGCACCAAAATAAAATATAATGAAATAAGAAAATAAAAAAAACATATGTATAAATTAATCTCACATCACACACCCAGCACCCTCAACATGTTATGGTTCTAATATTCCACTTCTATGACATCAAAATCCATAATTCATCAAAAATAAATTATAATAAATAATTAATGGAACATGTTTCTAAATTAGATCATTTAAGGGGAACCATCGACTGGTCATTGTATTAAAATAAAATAAAATATCTAAAAATAGACACCATAGGCTAAATGAAATAAATAAGAAATAATTACATTATTCCTAACCCCCAAATCATTCAATATTAAAAAAAGATTTAAGAAGATAAGAATTTCACTAAATACAGGCGTAAAATGGAAAACTGATAATAGGTATGAGCATAAAGAGACTTAAAAGGCCAACATTATCCTTTCACTAATCCAAAGCATTTAGAAAAAGATCTATATTAAGCTATTTAAAATAAAAGTAAAAAAATATTTCTAATATAAGTGTGTAAAATACAACATCACTTAAAATTATATTTAAATCAACTTTTTATTTTATTTTTTAATTAATAAAAGTCTATAAAATCCATTTATCACCCCTGGACCCATTTAAAATAAAAAACATACATTCCAAATCCATTTCAAAGGACACTTTAAAAATAACCTTTTTAAAAATCCATGAAAACCCTATCTAACTGGAAGAGGAAAAATCCATAATTAATAAAAAACTATATATAGAAACCACATGATGAATCTAGAAACAATGCACCACACCCTATTTTCCAATTGAATGATGAAACATATATAATTCACATTTATAAATGAGATTGTGAAATAAAGAATGATAAATTCTTAAACATATCATGGGGAAACCCAAGACATTGTCATTTCTAAACAATCAATTATTGATGTATTCCTAAGTGTATAACTTCCCTGATTCTCTCATTATGCCTCCCTACATGGCATAACACCCTTTAGTCTGTAACACCAATTTGAATCAAGTCCCTCTCCTCAATACTAGATAAAAACATCTCACATACCTCCCTAAAATAATTATGATCCAAATTCAAGTTAATAAATATAAATTGACAAATAAATAGAATAAATATAATAGAAAAAATATAACTCATCTCACTTCCCACACCCTCGTAAGAAACATCCATGATACATTAACCATAAAACGAACTCATGAACATGATTATCATGGAAAAATTCAATTCAAATCATTGAAATATATCAACCTTAAGGGTCACCATCTAATATGTGGCTGAATAGGGTCCCACACGAACACACACAATTAAAATCCATTTAAAAGTGTCAAATAATCCTTTATTAAAAAGATATTGGGATGCCAATTTATTTTACAATGACTTTAAATCTCATTTAAAAATATTATTGGAAAATAATAATTAAAATTTCATTCACAAACCTATTTTAAAAAATGTTACCCAAATATATTTGAAACAATATTAATGAAATAAATTCAATTTTTATTCAAAGCATAAAAAATCAACTACGATAAATTTCAATTTTTTAATGACCCAAATAGGGTTAACAGATTTTTAAACTAATTATTAACTAATTTTTTATACATATATTTCCAATAACAATTTGAAATTAAATTTTAAACCCATAAAGAAACCAATTTAAATGATAATAACACATTTGTTTTAAAAATGAATATGATTTTTTAAATCAATTTGTTCCATTTAACAAATTATGGGTCATGTAAATTTAATAAAATTAGATATTTAATATTTTAAAAAATATGGAATCCCTATTCACTAATGACCTAATCAAGTATAACATTATGTTTTTATTCATATTATACATAAAAATATTAAATACTACTATTGATAAATTAAAACCAAATAAATTATAGAGTTATAATATTGAAATATTACGAAATGGGAAAAATTAACACGATACTATGGAAGATAATCCAAAATTTGTAGCCTCTTATATCAGTTGAAAAAATAGGGTAAATGACCCCACACAATCCCTAGAAAACAAATAATGGAAAATAATTGACCTAGGGTTTGATAAGGCATAAATTGGGATAATAAAAGAGGAAATTGTGTGAAGATGAATAGCTGATGGAATTGATGAAATTTCCTTAATGATACAATAAAAAACCCTAAGAAAATGGGTGTAAACCACAAAAAAGAGGGTTACATGAAGGGGTAACAATATGGGAGATCAAGAAGGGCAATAATGATATGGGTGAGTGGAGTAGAGGGTATAAAGGTTTTAAAAATAAAATATAACAAAATAATAAATTGAAATATTAGGAATACATCATAGTTTACCGAATTGACATAAAAACTATGTGCTAATCATGTGTCCCACTCTAGATGTCCTAAAAACATTATGGATGCTTAATAATATGGTCATGAATCATTTAACTAAACATCTTCCAACTATTCTTAGAGAACTATCAACATAAAAAACTCTCCCTTGTGGTTTACTAATAGTACATGCTAACCATATGGCTCCATTAAGATCATTAAAACTTAAAAATTCACTTGATTTATTTTCATGAAACAAAAAATTACACATTTTAATATAAATTAATAATAAATAAATAAAATTTAACATGGGGTGTTATAATCTCCCCACTATTACATTATATTCCCCTGTAAATCCATTGATGAATATTGGACAACATAGCATAAAAAATCAAAAAAATCAAAGGACGAGTAAGGGGATCAAGAATAATGGATGAACCCTTGATGAAAGAACACTAAAATTGGAAACACACATAATGGTAAACAAAAATCATTCATAAATAGTTTCAAAATTATCCTAGTAGAATTAAACCATCTAGAAAAAGACACCATGTTTCAATTACACCGAGATATATAAGAGTCTCACACAAATTTAAAAATTTCTTACAATGGTGTGTCAAAAACACACACATTATCTAGAAGAAACATCAAAACAGATAACATAATTCCACCCAACAACAACAAAAACAAAAATTCCTCAATTAATCAAACAATATATTCGAACTGAGAATTTCAAAAAAAAATCAATAAAATTAGTGGAACTTCATGAACCCTTGAAACCAAAAACCTTCATGGGTCATAGACCTAGGTCACCATTCTCCAAAAAAAATAATACCTTAATAACACAATCATCATCTCAGGGAAACCCAAAATTGAATCATTACCACCAGGTTCTCATGAAGAAACAAAACTAGTTAAGTCATCTTGAATCTCATGGTCTTCCTTGTTCAACCCGACCCAAAAACTATGAATATACTATAATATAATCATATCCCACCAAGTAATAAGAACCATAATAATAACCACTATTATATAAGTTATGGATTTGGTTACCTAGAGCTAAATTCTGTTATCTTTTTGATAATGTATGTTCATAGATTTTTAACATTAATAAAATACTTATCACATCATGCATTTTATTCTATGATACATAGTGTTTGATAAATCCCTTAGAGTAGCTGTTGAACTCAAAGGTCATTGCAGTTGCATGCTATGATGAGAACATATAAGTATAATGAAACTATTTATAAATAAATTTTAAATAGATGTATGGTATCATTTTATGGACACAAATTATACATGATATCAGTGGTGGAGAATTATAAATTTGACGCACCTTCTCATGGTGTAAACCATTTGTAATATATAGTGTATGATATTATAATACTGAGACCCACCAGTAGAAAATCCACATCTATATGTGTCATAGGATGTTCCTATATGTGGACAAGTGTACTGATTATTGGACTTTTAGATTATTATTAATGATTATAATGAGTTAGTTACATTGATATATTGAATAAAAGTTTGAATACATGTGTTCCCAGTGAGATAGGATATGTTGGGTGCATCACGAGTAATATTGCATTAATGAATACTGAGAGAAAGTATTTGAACATTATATTTTTTAACATAAGTTGGTCTTTTGGTCCCTTTGATGGAAATTATATAGCCTAAATAAATCTGTAGCCATGGTGTTCTATAGGTAGGCTCAATTTTAGTCAGGTCAATGAAAGAGACATTGAGAACATAGATTTTTGGCACCATCATTCAACCTCAGTGATTGGTGATATCATTATAAATTGACTATATTACACTGTAAGAGTCTATGTGAGGTATTATTTCATTTATGCATTAACATCTTTCTATATGTGTGATGTGGAATGTTTTTAGAAGTTATCCTTGGGTTGTGCGATGGTTCACATAATGCCACTAAGAAATAATCCAAGAGGTTCACACCCTAACTGTATCTAGAATTTCTTTTAAATAATAAATTATTATTTATTATTTAAAGAGTTTAATAAATATTATTACCATACATGATTTAATAATTGTTCATGTTTTATTCATCGAATATATTCTACCACCAGTTTTTTGAGGGTATATAATGTGAGATGAATATTTAATAACTATTTCTTTTTTTACTGTGTGAATATAATGTTTATTTATTTTTTGAATAATGATGTAGTGTTATTTATTTAGTAAATAAATATTTATTATTAAATTACTGATGAATATTGAGGAAGAATGGAGGATTGTGTTTAAAAGGTCCTATAAGAAATAATATATAACAAATACTATTTGATTAAATAATATTTAATTTAATTTTCAAGTTAAGCACATGTCAATGAAAAATAATATCATTATTATTCTTATTAGAAATGGGGTTACATTGGGATTAAATAAATAATAAAGGGAACATGTGACTTTTTATTATGTTGACATTATCTATATATAAATCGAAATATATTATTTTCTAAGAGAGCCAATTCATTTATTTTGGTTGTGTACAATGAATTTAGAGAATCCACTCAAGCACGAGAGATCTCACTTCTCCATTAAGGCTTCCAATAATTGAGATATATCTTCCTCAACCTCCCACTCTCAATATTATAAAGACCATGGAGAATTACTTGGAAGCAGTTCTTGTGGAAATCAAAGGGGGGGGGGAGACATAATAGATATGATGTGTAATTATTGATACTAGAGATTCCAAGAGGGATATTTGTAATTCAATGAGACATATATGGGTCACCTCTAGAGGAAATACTATCTTGATTCCTATAGTTTAAATACGATACAACTGAGATTTTTTTTTCAGATACATCATTGAAAAAAGAGTTCCAACAAGTTAATTCATTAATTAATAAAATTTATTATAAATAATATGTGGTGATTCTATATTCAAATTCATTGTTTTAACCATTTTCTATATTCTTTTATTTTATTATTTTGATCATGATGCTCAATGTTGTGTAAATTATCATATTAATAATTGATCATAACAAAAAAAAAGTTGGCATCACCCATCTCATGATTTAGCTGTGCTCAGATCATTATAGTGGTATCAGAGTTACCAAATAATTATTTATAATTAATTAAATATCAATGACATATTTACACATTTTTAAAAAATTTCAATAAATTATTAATAATTTTATAATATATATTGTGTTATATGGTTCCTTCTCCATCATTTATTATATATCCGATCAAAATGATTAATTTTATGAATGAAATAAAATCAAAAACATATCCATAGGTGCTAATAATATTTTCCAACTAACATAAGAGCACAGATAATGTAACCTGAGTTACACACCATGTACTTATGTTCAATTCATCATGAATTGATTTGGAAATTAATTCAATGTGTGTGAATTGATATCTTATGGTGAATTTGTTTCTTACACTGTGTATTCACTGGGCCATCCTGGTGCACATTCAGCTGGATTACACATCATGTAATCCACATACAATACATGTAGTGTAGTTGAGTAGAATAAGGGATTTGTATTTCTATGTCCTACCTAACTATTGAAAACGTAAATCGGAGACCATAGACCTAGTTGATTCTTATACATGTCGACTACTCCGGTTTTTTTAGGAAAGGATTATAAGTCGAGTCCCTAATCATGTTCTTCGATAGACAGTGATATCTATACCCATTTTGTACTTATAAAAAATTATGAAAATTTTAAATCGATTTATTATAATGTGTAAACATTATCAGTACGTGCTTCTGTCTGGTCTTTAAGTTAATAGAACACACAATGTGATGAGTTTATATATATATATATATATATATATATATATCTGTGTGTGTGTGTGTAATTAATATCAGTGTAATGTTCAAGTCTACATATATTGTATGATTCATATAACTATTTGTAAACTACATGAATTAAATAATAACATGTAACTAAAAATTCATAGAAGTCATGTAATAATTAAGTTGATAGAATATGTCATGAAAGTATGCGATAAGCCATATATCTTTTATGGAAAAAGTGTAAATAGTTTATGACTATGAAACATGTTGGTTATAATCGAATGGATATTCAATTTGTTTCCTCCAATTCTCATTTATGTAAATAGTTATTTTTAAATAAATTTATTTAATTTCATTAAAATTATGACGGATGAGAATCTCTAGGAAATTCGAATGAGAATAAAGATAAAATAATTGATAGATTAGAGAATATATTTAATTGATTAGATCATGATTTATCTTAAATAAGAACGATTAATAATTGAATGCTAGTTTTATTAAATGAGTAATTTTTTGCATTAATTTGGATTTCATGGGTATATATCAAACCTTTTTATCTGATTGGTTTCATTTCAATTGTTATCATGTGTGCCTTCTCTCCTCTTATTTTGTAAGGCCATGTATACCGGAGGTTTCATTTATATATACCCTTTCTTTCCCTCACTAGCATGTGATTAAAAACATATGTAATGGATAAAGATCCTAAGAAAGTGTAGTTTGTTCATATTTGGATATGAGGGATAACCAATCCAAGAGAGAAACAATGATTGATTGGTGGAATTTATAACAGAAACCTTAATTGGTTCAACGTGTTTTTACCCAATTCATTGTTTAGTTTATCAACCGCTAGATAAAATATCCATTAGTAGAAGATACTTATTTTACCTCTTTATTATTTTATTTTTCCAAGATGTATGGTTATTTCCTTATGGATGTTTTTTTGTGACCACATGAATTAATTAAATTCACAAGAATGAACAATATAACTAAAATAAATGGATTATATGTAAATATTATCCAATACATAGTTAATCACTTAAGTAAATCCAATTAATGTAACCATAAATTTGATAAATATAATAATTGTAAATTTTCACATAAAAGGAATAAATCCATTAGTAATATAAATTATGTTAGTATATTCTTCTAGTACTTCAGTTAAATTTGAACCATTGTTCAAAGTGCTTGACCAGATAAAGTTCGTGTGCTTTCAATTTGTTGGGGAATTATAACATGATTTTTTGGGATGACATAACATAGTTTGTAAGATCGAAATAATTATGTATATACTCAATATAAAAGAAGGGGTTAATTGTATAAGTTAAAAAACTCCTTTGGAACTTTTAAATATGGTAATGTTTAAAAACGTTAAACATGGTAATTTCACAATACCTCTTAGTTCTACAGACTTTCTTGATACAAGAAATATGGTTCCGTAAACGAAACATAAGAAAATTTTACAAGGAAAAATATTCTACCATAAAGTGTATAGAATCTCACAAATCAGAGTATAGAAGTATAAGAAAGTATAAGATAGTCATACATTCCTTTTTGATCAAAATTTAGTGGAAAAAATCATGAAACAATACTAGCAACAAGTTAGAATATTTTAACACGAAGAGTAAGGTATCCAACAACCTTCGATAAAGGTCCCTTGATTTATACTTTTAAGAAATTCTGTCTTACCCACTCCAGGGTATTCCCTCGATAAGAATATCGGAGTTTGTCTTGCTATCTCTGTAAGCCATCGAACTTCAAGGTAGTCAGAACCTCTGTCTTCTTATCCCTGGAATCCCTCGAATGTACTCAGCAATATTTAGAGTCACACGAAGAAATTCTAGACGAGATGTTTGGTACTCACAAGGAATTAAAGTATCTCTATCTACAAATCACTTCAGCAGCATGTAATCTTTAGATTGATCAATGTGTGTTTTTTCTAGTTTTGATCTCATTCAAATGAGATATTATTTATAGGCACATCTTCAATAGTCGTCTCCCTCCTCCAACAGTCATATTTTTCCCTAAATCGCAGAGGGACATATATATGTGCCACTCAAACAACAGTTAGTTAGTAACAGAATACATGACATTGTTTTATAACTCAAATCGGAGTAAGTAAAATATGGTTGCTCAACGAAATTCGATTTTTTAGAGCCTAAAGAAAATAAAATTCAGAGTTTAAGAGAGTAAACCTTCGGAGTCTGAATTAAAGGTATATACAGATTCTATTTTTCTAGGAATTCAGAATAAGAATTATACGGATTTCATAGTCAAAATTTTATGGAATTAGGAATCTAAATTATAAATATTTCGGAGTCTGAATTTCGGGGAATTCGAATTCTGAATTTTTAGGAATTCAGAACATGAATTCTGAGAAATTCGAAGTCAGAATTATGCAGAATTCAGAGTCTGAATTTTTGATATTTTGGAAACTGAATTTTAGAGAATTCAGATTCTGAATTTCAAGGAATTTAGATTATGAATTTCAGAGAGTTTGGATTCTAAATTCCAGAGAATTCAGATTCTGAATTTCAGAGAATTCAGATTCAAAATTTCAGAGAATTTGGATTCTGCATTTCAGAAAATTTTCAGATTTTTAATTTTAGAGAATTCAGATTATAAATTTTACAGAATTCAGAACCTAAATTCAGTTCCTGAAAACATAGTACTCTATATCTATGTATTTATATCATTCAGAGGTTTTATATGTAAAACCAAATTTTTAATTAGGAATCAAAAGAGTTAGACTAAAATATAAACAATGAAAACCAATTAAGGATAAATTTTCCATAGGAAATGAATGTTTTCCTCGTTATGAAAAATCATAGAGAAAATGATATTTTTCTTAAGATAGAGTTTTTGTGATTTTCAAAACATGATGGAATAGAAAATTCATACGGGAACCTTATTGACTCAAAAATCTTCCCATTTTTGGAAAGCACAAACATCCTAACGAAAAATAATATAAGGAATTAGAAATTTTTATGGGATTGTAAATAAAGACTTGTCTCCCATTACTTATGCATCAATGTGAATAAAACTAACTCCCCCTTAGGATTTGGGAACCCTAAGGATCGTATTTTCAATTTCTTAAATGAGTTTTTTCATTTTTTTCATTCAAAAATAATTATGATAAAAAGTCCCCCTTAGATGAACTCCCCCTTATATAGGGAAATTTTTTCTTTACTAAGTATTCTGTTCTGACATTCCTTTCTCCCCCTATGGGATTTTCACAAAGGAATAATGGGAATGGAAAAGGAAATATGGTACTTGAAATATTACTACTAAATAACCATAAATATAAAGTGAAAAAATAATTTCATTAGGATTGAATGAATTTTTACAACAAGAAAATAAAACAAAAGATCTGTTTTGGAAAAGATTATTATTCCTTCTCCTTTGGTATTAGCTTTTTAATTATTCCTTTAAACTTCTTGATCTCCTTGTGATACTCTTATGCACACTTGAGAATATAATTCTAGTCTTTTGTTTTCTTCTATAAGTCTTTAATTATCTCTTTCTGGTCCTTAATAGATTCTTCTTGGGATTTCAAGGCTTAGTACTACTTATCAAGCTTCTCTTCAATCTCAATTATGATATCCCTTTCCCTTTTCCATCTCTATGAAATTGAATTTATCTTCCCATTCAGATCCTTAATTTCATGCTTCCGAGAAGTCTGTTCCAGACTTAACATTTCCTCAAAACTATTAGTGAGATCCTTGATCTTTACATCTTCAGTGTCAAAAGTATCCTTGACACTTTCTTGAAATTCATCAAATATTCTCATCTCATCTATTGTCTTCCTTAACAAACTATTCATCTTCATGAATTATATTTTATGATCCTCATAGATAATGAAAAAAGTCTTGAAGTTTTCCTTGAGTTTGACACACTTATCCATTACCATGGATACTTAATCCAATTTTTTATTTAATAAATTTTGAAGTATCTGGTATCTCGAGTTTATAGTGGGAAATATTGGAATAGTCCCAAAAAGATTCTTTAAAGACTAGAAAACAACATCATGAAAAAATGAAGATGATTCTAAATTAGAGACATTAGTTGGTGAGGATTATCTTTCCACTTCAATAACATTCCTCTTTGATTAACCTCAAACTTCATTATTGTTTACCATAGCTTTTATAGGTTTATAAAAAACCACATGTTTTCCGTTATCATCTTTCGGAATGACTTCTTCTTGATCAGGAGATTCATGTTCACTCTCTGATAGCTGAAAAAATTTGTCTTCATCAACTTCTTCCTTCTCTACTCGTCCCTTATCATCCTATGGGTGAATAAAATCTTTATTGATGATTTCTTCCAAAATAGTTTATTTACTTCATCTTCACCCTTCTCTTCATCCTTTCCAAGAGTATCATTCTTTGACGATTTGTCTTGATAGTTTTGGAATGATAGTTTCTCAGAAGGGATTTCCTTCTCATGATATTCCTCTACTTACTTTAACACATCTTCAGTGTCACCACCACCTTCTTCTTCTTCTTATTCTAAAACTACTTTTTCTCCTTCAACTAATTCGTATTGATGTTTCTCCGGAAATACAAACTTCATTCCTAGAGTCTTAGGAAGTGATTCTTGTAGAAATTATTATGGTACTTAAACTAGTTCAGAAGATTTCTCAACTGCCTTGAAATGGGATAGGACTATCTCAACTCCCGACATCTTCTTCTTCTACTTCTTCTCTATCTATTACTTCTCAAGATCTTCAGCAACCTTTTCTTTCAAATCCTTTTCCTCAGTAGGATCCAAGACAAAACTAGGATCCACATCTTTCATGTTCTTATTATATTTTCTCCGTTTTTCATCCACTTCATCAGTATACATCATTTTTTTAGGCTTCGGTGGTTCTGACTTACTTTCTTTAGAAACTGAGGTTTTTTTTTTCTATTCTGGCTCCTTGTATTTCCTCTTCCTTCCACCCTTCATATAGGTTTTATCCACCTCAGGATTTTTTGTTAGAGCATCCACATATGCTTTCAACAAATAATGAAATTCTCTTGATTGACTATCAAAGACAATCTTCATCCTTATTTGAGTATCATCACTCAAAAACATCTCCTTACAATTTTTCAGCATAGAACTACAAGGAATATTGAAATTATGAAGGCAAAGAACAATGATCATTGAAATAATGGATGGATACATGATAATATGAGACTTCAAATTCCCATTCTTGATATTTTCAATTTTAAAAATATTAAACTTGCCCAGGTTAATCATTCTAAGGTTCACTAAGAAATCCAATATATACATATCAATATTCTTTAGAGTATCCTTATCTCTTTTTCTCATTATGAAAAACCCTTGAACCCAAAATTCAAGTATCCAAAGGTTTGTAGATTGATGTATTATCATCGGAGTCATTACCATTGAAAGAAAAAGTCAAGATAGAGATTTTTTACTTATCAAAGGAACCTGATACATCGGGTAGTTTGTGAGTATAGAACTCAGATTCCCCTTCATAAGGAATACCAATCAGACTGGCTGCCTTACTATATGAAATAAAATATGTCACCCCATAACATTAAAAAAAATTATATCTTCCTCCTTCTTTAAAAAACTTATTATCTCATAGAATTCAACCATCATATCTGGATACACCATATCATGTTCTTTAAGTTTTGATCTGAAAACACTCTCCCACACATTCAGCTTAATATTCTTCGAGATAATAGAATCATACTTAGCCAAAAAATTTGAATGAACCAACCTTTCTCTATAAACAATCCATTCATAGATTGCCTTTATAGACAAAATTTATTTATGATATGAAGCATCAGCAGACATTCGGAACTGAGGAAGCCTTGAACATCCAGAACAACCTTAATTATGAAGGGAAAAGATTCAGCACATAGGAGCTTGGAGTTCTATGTGGGACAATATATCTGGGATCCTTTATATAGGCTTTGAGATGACGGTTAATCTTTTCTAATTCATCCAATGGTTGAACAGTTTCTAATTAGATCTGAAGGTTGAGAAGATAGCCACGGAAAGAAATTTGGTCCAATCTGATCAATTGAAGTTTTTAGAAAAATTAATCCAATTTAAGAATAAATAAAATGAATACGAAATTTTTTAATTAAAATAGAATAAAATAACAACAAGTAAAAAGGTTGATTACGAAAATTTAGGAAAACAAATCATACCTTTCGGATTGCTTAAAAATTTACTCGTAATGTGGACACTTCTTCTAAAAGGATATTTAGATATGAAAATTTCAATTAATAACAATTTTGAATCTGAAAAATTTTAACAAAGAAAAATTCTGACTACGAAATATTTATATTACCAAAAATTTAAACTACGAAAAATTTAACCACGAAAAATTTAAACTGTGAAAATTTACTACTATGAAGGATTTCTGTAATGAAAAATTTCATTACAAAAAAAGTATCATTATGAAAAATGATCATTATGAATGATTTTCATTACAAAAATAATTTCATTATGAAAAACATTTATTCTAACTAAAAAGAAGATGTTATCCCCCTATGAAAAAGAGTTTATTACTGTAAGGAGATAGGTTTTAACAAGAAGCTAACAAGGGGGATTACCTTATTATTATCATTCATATCTTCTGTTTAATGTATTCAAATCTATTGGAAGGTAAATATTTTGTGAAAATATCAGCATGTTGATCTTGTGTTCCGATAAATTGAAGAATGATTTCTCTTTTTTGTGATCCCTAAGAAAGTGATACCAAATATCTATGTGTTTTTCATGAGAGTAATGTGCAGGGTTTTTACTTAAGGAAGTTGCTCTAGTACTATCACAAAAAAAATTGTTTTGGTAAAACACATACCATAGTCTTTGAGTTTGTGTTGCATCCACAAAACTTGAGCACAAGAACTTCCAACTACAATATATTCAGCTTCAAAAGTGGAAAGTTCTACTAAGTGTTTCTTTTTTCATGACCAAGAAACTAATAAATCTTTTAAAAATTGAAATGTTCTAGATTTAAATTTCCTATCCATTCAACATCCACCAAATTCATCATCTGAGATAATTTACAACAAAAACACTTCTAGAAGTATAAAAGAGCCCTAGATCCATGGTTGCCTTTAAGTAGAAAAAAAATCCTTTTCAATGCATTTAAATGAGATTCCTTAGGATTAGAATGATATCTTTCACAAAATCATACTGAAAACATTATGTCTGGATGACTTTCCATCTAGTAATGTAGACTTTCTATCATACCTCTAATAGATGTTTGATCTATTGGTTTCCCATATTCATCAAGTTCAAGTGAACTTGAGGTACCAATGAGAGTACTTATACTTTTACTGATGTCAAATCCATACCTTTTTAGAATATATTTAATATACTTATGTTGGGATATATTGATCCTTATGGTTTTTTAGAAATTTGAAAACCAAGGAAAAATGTTAACTCACCAATCATACTCATTTTGAACTCAAATTTCATTAGAATCAAAAATGAATCATTTAAAGATTGCTGATTTGAACCAAATATAATGTCATAAACATAAATTTTTACCATCAAAACATTTTTCTTATATTTCATTATAAAAAGGGTTGGATCAACATTTACCTTAATATAATTGTTTTTTAGAAAAAATCCAATAATTCTATCATTCCAATATCTTGGGGATTTTTTTAATCCATATAATGATTTGGTAAACTTAAAATCATGTTCATGATGTTTTGTATCTTCAAAACCAAGAGGTTGTTCAACAAAAACTTCTTCTCGAACATTACCATTAAGGAAAGCACATTAAACATCCATTTGAAAAAGTGTTAGATTGAAGACTGCAGCAAGGGAAAGTAAAATACGAATTGATTTAAGTCTTGCTAATTGAGAATAGGTTTCTTCATAGTTTGTTCCTTCTTGTTGATTATAGACTTTAGAAACCAATCTTGCATTATTTCATACAATGATTCCATTTTCATTACACTTATTTCTGAAGACTCATTTTACTCCAATAATAGAAGTTTCCTTAGGACTTTCAACCAAGGTCTGGACATTATTCCATTCAAATTCATTTAGCTCATCATTTATAGATTTTATCCAATCACTATCACCAAAAGCTTCATCAATTCTTCTTGGTTCGAATTGGGAAAATAATGCTAGATGTTCTACATCATTTTATAAAGAACATCGTGTCCATACTAGTTGATTTACATCACCAATGATACTATCACTTGTATGATCATTTAGAAACAATTGATTTGGGTTTTGTTCAACCAATTCATCAATATATGTTAAGAAATCTTCTCAGTTAAATGCTTCAGAAACATTTTCATGAAAATTTTCTTTACTAAAAAGATCTTCAATCAAGGTTTGATAATAAGTTTTTGAAAATACATTCGAAGATTTAGGATGAGGTTGTTTAAAAATAGTAGGAACAATTTCATCAAATTTTACATGTACTATTTCTTCAACAGTACAAGTATTTTTATTAAAAACTATATAAGCCTTACATGTTGTGGAGTAGCCTGAGAAAATTCATTTATCATATTTTTGTGTGAATTTGAGGAGATTATATTTAGTTTTCATAATGAATACCTTACAACCAAAATCCTTGAAGTAGGAAAGTCTAGGTTTTCTACAATTATATAACTCGTAAGGATTTTTACTAAGAAGAGGTCTAATAAAAACACGATATATAATATAGAAAGTAGTACATATAGCTTCAGCCCAAAAATGATTGGCTACTGAATATTTACTCAACATGGTTCTTGTTATCTCTTGAAGAATTATATTTCTTTTTTCAACAACCCCATTTTGTTGTGGTGTTCTGGGTGATAAAGAAGTTATGATTAATTCCATTACTAATAGAAAAGTCTTTAAAATCCGAATTTTGAAATTCTCCTCCATGATCACAATGGATAGTTATCAAAGGAAGGTTTTTCTAATATTTTACTTTGGATATAAAAATTAATAAAAAAATAAAAAGGTTCATATTTCTTTGCTAGAACAGAAACCCATGTAAATATAGTGTGATCTTCATCTAAGAAAAATACAATATATTTTCCTCAAATTCTTCCAGTTTATGTTTGACCAAAAAGATCCATATGAATCAGCTATAACACATCAGTGGTTGAGACTTCACCAATAGATTTAAAACTCGATTTATGTTTCTTTACATATTGATAAGGATCACAAACTTTTAATGAATCAAATCTATGATCTGGTAGATCCTTAACTAGTCTTTTCATATAGATTTTTAATAAGATCCTATGGTTACAATGTTTTATACTTCTATGCCACAACCAAGAATGATCTTCCATTTCACTAAGGCAAGGAAGATCTTTGCTCCTAAGGTCTTCTATGTTTAGTGTGTAAACATTCTCTTGCATATGCACAAAATGAGTAAACTCTTCCTTGGAATTGTGTATTAAGCACTTGTCATTCCAAAATTTCACAAGGTATCCTTCGTCACATATTTGACATATACTGATAAGGTTTTTCTAAAGACACTTAACAAATAAGGCATTTGAAATCAATGTTTTTTCCAAGAAGAAAAATGTTACCTATACAAATAATTTCCCTCTGAGCATTTTCTCCTAAAGTTATTTTTACTCCTTTCATCTTGATAATATTTTCTAATAAGTGTTAGTTACTAGTAATATGTTGGGAATATCCACTATCCATGTTCCATGTATTGTTATTGGTAATATCATTAATTTCCTAAAAACAAGATTGTTACACTTTCAGAAGCCAATATTTAATGGATCCTGAAACTTCAGAAAGAAAATTTTTTGGAATCCACATTTTCTTAGAAAAATAAGCTTTATGAAATCCTAAAGGCTAAGTTATCTTTAACGAACAATATTTTTCTCAATTCGCATCACACTGACACTTAGTTCAGAATGAAGCACTTTGAGGAACAAAATAATTGTTACTAAAAATCAGTTTTGAACTAGTATAACCAAAACCAGAATTATTCCTTAGTGGCCGAATTTGGGAATACATTTTACCAAAATTTTCCTTACCTAAGGTAAAGTTTGAAAAACACTTCCTCAAGGAAAATATTTCTAACATCATTTTAGTAACTTTGTTCTTATCCTCAAAAACATTAGTTTTAGCACTAGAGTAAGGCTCTAAATTTTTTTTCTTAGAAATTACTTTTTATATATCCTTATAATGTTTATCCTTCTCAGAATTAACATCCTCAAAGGGTTTTTGAAATACTTTCAAAATAAAAAATTTTATTATCAGGATATTTAGACAGATCTTATACTTCAATAATAGGAATATAAATCCACAAATTTTCCTTATCATTCTTTTTCATGACTTTAGAATTTTCTTTCTCAAGCAGCTTAAAAAACCATGAAACTCCTTCATAAGTAGGTAAAGTATTATTTTCATTAGAAAAAGATACTTCATATGAAGATTCATAATATTTACTATCACTATAATTATAATTCAAAGATACATTGGTGATGGATTCAGCATTGTGTACCTTGGCCATTAAATAATGATTTTCAATATGTAGCTTGGTATGTAAACCAAGATTATTCTGACCAGAAGATTCATACTCTGAGGATTCTTTAGAAGAGTCACCACCACTGGCACTCTAGGTGTCATTGGCTATAAAAACAATCTTATCCTTAGCCTTGAAGTATATCTTTAAATTACTCTTAGTATGATTTTCCTTTCTATCATTTCTCTAAATAATAAGACAATCTGGAATTATATGCCCTACTCTTTTTCATTCATAACATGTGACTTCTGAGTCTTTCTTGTCCTTTATTTCTTTCGTTTTATATCTATACTAAAAGTCTTTATTCCTAACTATATTGTTCATTCATTAATCAATATTAGCTATTTAATTCTCAAAATGTTATCATTTACTTGATTTAGATAAAAAAGTTATATTTTTTTTAGATCTTGTTACTCTCTCGTGAGTCTCAGATTTCATGTGATTAGAGGTAGTTGTAAAAGAAACACTTCCATTCCCATTCTTAATTTTAACATTGCTAGCATCTCTTTTCATTATAGTATTATGTTGAAGAATAATTCCAAAAATATCATCAAGAGTAATCTTTGAGACTTTTAGATTCTCATCCATAGTTGTTCTCATTGATTCCCACTCATTATGCATGATATCTATAATTTTTTCCACAAGTTCCTCATCATCTTAATGTTTTTCACCCATGGATTGTAAAATTTTAACAATGGTCATAAACGTTTGTTGAACCTTGCACACTAGTTCTCCATAAGGAAAGAAAAAAACATGATACTTTTCTCTAAGAATAGCTCTTCTAGTTTCAATAACTTTGGATGTACCAAAATGAGTAACTTCAAGATTCTTCCAAATATAATTTTCATCTTTACAAGATAAAATATAGCTATATATATTTCAAGTCATGGAACACAACAATGTATTGTCTACCTTGTAGTTTAGTTGGTATTATAAATATACATGATTGGAAAAAGGCATGACTTCTTTATTAAGAATCCTATATTTTCCATTAAGCATTACAAAGTTGTCCCCTCTAGTACTAATAAAACAATTCTTCATACGATCTCTCCAATATTCAAAATAATTTCCCTCAAATATATGTGGTCTATTAGGATTCATATAATAGATCAAACCATCATTCCATTCATCCATCTCAAAGGAAAAAAATACATCCACACAAACTTGTTAGTAAAAACAGTTTGTAAAAACAAATAAAAGTATCCTAAGTAAGGAAAATATTGAACAATGAAAACTTGAGCAAGAAAAATTATATGTGAATATAATTATTTTAGAGACTTCCTCTAATAGAAATTTTAGGATCGAAATAAATATATATATTCTCAATATACAAGAGGGGTGAATTGAATAATTTAAAAATTCCTTTGCAACTTTTAAAGATGGTAATGTTTAACAAAGTTAAACAAGGTAAATTCACAAGACCTCTAAGTTCAAAAAACTTGGTTGATTCCCGAAATATGGTTCCTGAAATGAAAATTAAGAAAAGTTTACAATGAAAAATATTCTACCTTAAAGAGTATAGAATCTCACAAATCAGAGTATACAAGTATAAGAAAGTATAATATTGTCATACTTTCCTTTATGTTAAAAATGTAGCGAAAAACAAACATGAAACAACACAAGTAACAAGTAAGAAATCTTTTAACCCAAAGAGTATGGTATCCAAAAAACTTGGATAAATGTCCCTTGATTTATACATTCAAGAAATTCTATCTTACCCACACTAGGGTAAGCCCCTGAGAAGAATATCAGAGTCTGTCTAGCTATCCCTGCATGCCCTCGAACATCAACATAGTCGTCACCTCGGTCTTCCTATCCCCGAAAGACCTCAAATGTACTCAGCAATATTTGGAGGCACATGAACCAATTCTAGACAAGATTTTACCTATGCACAAAGCATTAAAGTATCTCTCTAGAAATCACTTCTTCATCATGCAATCTCCAGATAGAACAATGTGTTTTTTTAGATACGATCTCATTCAAATGAGCTCCTATTTATAGGTACATATTTAAAGGCCGGCTCCCTCCTCCAATAGTCATATTTTTCCTTGAATATCGGAGGGACCTATACATGTGTCACTAAAACAATGGTGAGTCAGTAACATAATTCATGCCATCATTTTATAACTCAAACAAGAGAAAGTAAAATAGGGATTCTCAACCAAATTAAATTTTTTGGAGTTTAAGGAAAAATAAAATTCGGAGTCTATGTGAGTAATCCTTCATATTATGAATTACAAGGATATATAGATTCTATTTTTCAAGGAATTAGGAATTAGAATTCTATAGATTTCGGAGTCATAATTCTACAGAATTCGAAGTCTAAATTCTTAGGAATTAGTAGTCTTAATTATGAGGAATTTGGAATCTGAATTCTTAGGAATTCAAAGTCAAAATTTTAGAGAATTTGAAAACCTAATTTTAGAGAATTTGTATTCATAGTTTCATAGAATTTGGATTCTTAATTTCAGAGATTTTGGATTCTGAATTTTGGAGAATTCAGGTTCTGAATTTCAGAGAATTCGGATTATGAATTTATGAGGATTCAGATTCTAAATTTCAGAGAATTCGGATTCTAAATTTCAGAGAATTCAGATTCTGAATTTCGGAGAATTCAAATTCTGAATTTCAGTGAATTTATATTCTAAATTTCAAAGAATTCAGAACCTGAATTTGGATCCTGAAAATAGAGTACTTTATGTCAATGTTTTTATAGAATTATGTGGTTTTAGATGTGAAACCAAATTTTTAGTTAGGAATAAAAAGAGTTAGACTAAAATATGAACAATGAAAAATATGTAAGGATAAATTTTCCTTGGGGAATAAAAAATTCCCTCATTAAAAAATCATAGAGAAAATAAAATATTCCTTAATATAGAGTGTTTTTTATATTAAAAATATGAAGGAAGGGAAAAGTGATAAGGGAACCTTATGGACTCACTATAGTTCACATCAAGGGTTGACTTCCAAATTAGGATTTGGTGTAAGTGAGAGGAAATGGTTGAGGATATCCAATTATAAGTATTTCAAGACTTTGGATTCTACTAAACATATCAAGGAACAATGAGTTAATGTAGTTTTAATTTGGAATGACAACCAAAACCCATTAATGTTATTTGACCATCCAAATTTGGGGTAATTAGAATGGGAATATGAATCCTTTCCACTAAAATTTCTATGAAATATGATATTCTGAATCAAATGGTTATGGATATTAGGGATTAGTAAAATATTTGGAGATTATTAAATATTGTATTTATTTAATTTTCTAAATTTTATCAGATAGATTTCTAAATTTAAGCCCATCATATTTGTATAAACCAAATAAAAATGAAATCAATCATTTATCTATGATCCATACATGAGAAGAATAACATTCTCCTGAATAAAAATTTTCAATAATGGAAAAGGTACCTATGTATTATCCTTCACCATGAAAGGAAATTATATGTTCTAGAAGAACCCATTACTAAAACACCAGAAAACAAGGTTAGTGATAATGAATTATATCTCTTTGAGAACCATCTAGATGAGGATATAGATGTTCAGTGTTTCATTCCTTAATCCCTGGTCAATGATATTTTGATGCATGATGAGTACATGATATAGCATGATGTATCACCTTCAGGATATCTCTCAAGATTATGTGAGATAAGATAGGTTCTATATCTCGAATACATTGATTACAAATAATCGTGGAGATTCTGCATCAACTAGGCCTCATGTAGTCAAGATTATCGACTACATTGAATATATAGACTAATTAGTTATTATATTACCATACGAGTTTCCTACATGTCTCATACATCCACCACATCCCACAAGCTTTTCTAGTTTTATTTTTAAATAAAATTTCATAAATAAAGTGAAGAGTCTTTCAGAAGAACCGAACATGAATCGCCAAGTGGATAAAGACATGGGGTATGAAAAACCATGGATCTTATGGTGATTTAGAAATGAAGAAATATAGAATATGGTATAAAGACTCCTAATAAGCCTAAATATACTGATCATAGTCCCTCTAAGGAAAATAATATTTATAGGTAGGTCAAGGAAAAAGAGTCAGTATGTTTTTCATGTGGAAATCCAGGACACTGCTTGAGTAACTACACCTAGAAGAATGGGGAAGCTAAAGGCACATTCATTATAGAGTGTAGTCATTGAATATGTAAACATTAGGTATTAGATAAATCTTTTGGTTCGCACATATGAATCCAAATACAAGAACCAAGTGAATTTCTAATGATTTTTTGAGGAGAGTCGAATATACGAGCTACCAATGGTGTGAGGATGGCTACTCCATCCATTGGTGACTACCACCTTTCATTTCCCAAAGGAATTGTTTTTGTTTTAAAATATTTTTATTATGTACCAATGGTTACCAATATCATAATTTTGGTATCATTCATACATGTAGAATGGTATATTTTAATGTTTCATAATAAATTTTTTCTTGTTTTATAAAGACAATATATGTTACTATATGGGATACTAAAATAATAGTTTGTGTGCGTTAAATTATTAAAACCATGTATTGGTAATTGAAAATGAATCACATTCACATAACTCACATAACACCTAGCATTTGGATTTCCTCTTGGTCATGTAATCCAGAATCGTTTGAAAAATCGTTTTCATGATGGTTATTTAGAATATTATAAACTAAAACCACATGAATTATGTCCTACTTGTTTAAAAGGAATATTTAAAACCTATGATTTCGTAGAGAGGGTAAAAGGGCCCCATATCTTATAGTATTGGTAAACACTGATGTGTGTGGACCATTTCCATCAGAAGCTCGAGGTGAATATTATAACTTCATATCTATTACTAATAAATTGAATATATATATAGTTATGTATACTTGATGATGTTTAAGTCCAATACATTGGATAAATTCATGTTATTCTATAATTATGAATAGAATCAACTTGGTGATAGGATAAAGAATATTTGATCGGATCGAGGGTGTGAATGTCTTAATAAAGAGATTATCATCTTTCTACATGAGTTTGGGATTTTATCCTAACTCACACATCCTTATACACCAAAGTGTAATGGTGTTATTGGATGGAGGAATCATACCTTGATAGACATGTTAAGGTTGATGATGAGTAATTCATACAATCTATTATCTTTTTAGGGACACACATTACCAACTATAGAATAAACATTAAATCAAGTACCAAATAAAGAATCAAATAGAATTACCTTTGAGTTATGGATATGAAGGACAATTTTTTTGTCTCATACACATGTATGGGGTTGCAGGGAAAAGAAAGTGATTTTTAACAGACAATCCATATTTCTTGAAAGGGAGAGCATCCTTAAAAATAATAGTAGGAGGAATATTTACTTCGATGAATATGATTCTCAAGATACACAAGAGTTGGTAATGGAATAGATTCCACATGTCCCCATGGATGAATTAGTTCCAAAAAAAATTACTATGTATGAGTGAAAGTGAGGTAAGAGAAACACACACACACACACACACATATATATATATATATATCTTTCTAGTCACTGATGAAAGTGAAATGTTATTCGTTGAATATTATAAACCTCACTCCTATAAATTAGTAGTAGAGAGCTTGAAAGATTCATCATGGAAAAATGACATAAATTATTAAATGGATTCCTTGTATCAGAACCATGTTAATGATCTAGTTGATACGTCAATTGATGTAAAAAAATTTGTGTAAAAATGGGTATTTAGTAGAATACTTGACATGGAAGGTAATAAAAGTACATATATAGTAAAGGAAGTGGCTAAAGGGTTTAATCAACATAAAGGAATTGAATATGATGAATCCATGTCACTATTTTTAATTTTTATTTCTATTAGAATTATACTTTATATATCATCATACCATTATAATGAGATTAGGAAAATTAATTTCAAAACTACATTCATTAATGGGAACCATTAAAGAGATGTCTATATAACACTCTTTGAAGGTTCTGTGACTCTATTTAAAACCACAAGTTTTTTCATGTTTCCAAGATCTATTTGTTGATGGAAGTAAGCATCCATGTCCTAGAACATTCAATTAGATAAATTTATATATGAATATGGTTTCATTAATAATGAATGTGAGCCATGTGTTTACAAGTGGTTTAGTTTAAATGTTGAGGTTATTATAGTAGTATATTTTCATGACATTTTACTTTATGGAAATGACATACTAGTCTTACAGTTTGTTAAGGACAGGTTAGTCAAGTTTTTCTCTATGACAACCATGCTTTTATTACAAACATAAACATGATTTATTACATAAACTATTCACTTGATACAACATGGAAGATCAAGAGGTATACTGTATTTGGGGAATAGGATCATTACAAAACAACTCAAAACATGAAATACAACATCTTTATTGAAAACTTCCTTTATATGACCACTACATTCCCACTTACTTAGCATTGCATGGGATAACCTGAGGACATGCATAAGAAAAGTGTGAGCTATAAAGACCAGTAAGGGAATAAACATGGAATAAATGAGGAGTAAAATACATTTTAGAAAATAGGAATATCAATAGAGCACAAGAGAAACATGAACATAAAGGCATGATAAAGCATGATAATCATAACATGGAAATGTGGGAACAACACTTAACATGGAATTAGCTTGAGCCAAGGCCCATTACACATGAAGCATGAGTAAATCCTCAATGCACATGAAGCATGAGTAAACCCTCGTTGAACTTGAATTATCAGGAGTAAACAATCATTTCACATGATGTATCATGATACTATATTTTACCCAACGCATTGAAGCGCTAGAAGGGTGCACCCTTCTTAAGCATTTCTTTTCACACATAAGTGTTCCAAATGGATCATAAAACATGGATTCATAAAACAGAGAAATTTATTCCATGATAAAGGAATGTAGAATTCATACATTAATCTTTATAATCAATAAGTAAATTTGCATAAAGGAGAATAACCATGATGGAGAAGTGGGCATGGTATTCAATACACAATGGAATTGGAATAGAAAATCGGTGCGATTTCGGCAGCGTAACGGCGTGAAAAAAGAATTCATAAAAATGGTTGATGAGATAGAAAGGGGTTTCTCATCATATTTACATGTAATTTAAAGTAAGCAGGTCATATAGATACATGTACCAACAGTTTTAATGGAATTTATATTCATGATACAAAAGTATTTCTTGAATGTAAATGAGGAGAGAGAAGTTCCTTTCGAAATTTCAGCATAGTAACAGGTGTACATGGGAGGAATATACTGAGAGATAAAGGGGTCTCCCATCATTTAAACATAAGGAGGGCATTATGAGGGAGGTGCTAAACCATAACCCAACATTCATAATTGAAATTAAAATGGAAAAACAACTTAATGAAAATTGGACAAAATGAGAAAGGAATAAAAAAACCGTTACTTGGAAGTGTGCTTCCAAATGATTGAGAGAGGCTTGAGAGAGGCTTATTGGGAGCTTGGGGCACCTTTTGAGGATTCTAGAGAGAGTAGGGAAGAGTTTGGATGAACTAAAAAGGATTTTAGTGAGGAGTAAGTGGGATCATGGGTGGGTTTACATAGGAAAGGTGAGTGAATTCTTTATTATTTAGGATTGGGACCCCTTACATTAAACTAATCCAAACCACAAATCAGATCATGGGTTTTGCCCATGGTTATTAGAAAATGGGAGAGGAAAAAAATATTTTATAATGCCAAAGTCATAAATTCTTAAAATAATGGGGTTGATTATTTGGAGGTGAGTCACACTCCCATGGGAAAATAATTTAAAAAGACAAGATGTTTAATAAGTCTTGAGGGGTCCATTAATGCTTTGTAAAATAATTCAAACAAACCCAAAATCACATTATTTTAATATTAAAACATATATTGGCTGAACATATAGCTTATATTATTGTATTACATCACTATTGGGTCATTATGATGTCATAAAACAGATTATATATTTAAACGGTATTTAATTTTTAACCAAAAATTTGACTGTCTCAGAAAATTATGAAAAATTCACCGTTGGATAATTTCGACGTCATAATTCCAGAAATAACATTTATTGTATCTAAATAATTTTCTAAATATGTTGATTTTCACTTTCAAAATAAAATCTGACATTTATAAAAAATTCACGGGTTTTGACAAAAATGGCTTTCAAACCATAATAAAAATTATAATTGCATTCATAAAATTATAAGATCATTTATATTTAATTAAAATTAGATTAATAATAATAATAATATTTTATTAAAATATTATTTATTTCAAAAATACCTTAATTTAATAATATATAATTCTTAATTAAATAATAACTAAAAACACTATTTCTACATTAAAAACTACTTACAGTGTATCAATAATGAAAAGAAGGTATATTCATTATTATATTGAAAAATAGTGTAAATGAACATAGTAAGAGAGATTTGTTATATAACCCCTTAAAACAATCGCATAAGACCTAAAGGTAAGGTGTGTAATGGTGACAGACTCTTTGGGTGGCTCAGATAACATCGCTCGAGTGGTAATCTCTATCAACTTTCATTTTTCCCATAAAGGGTCTCGTTTGAGCTTGACATGATGAAGCTCAGCTTGGGATTAGTCTAGAGTGAAGTCCAAAGACACCACCTCTTTTCCAAGCTCTGAAAAATGGGCTTCGTATAGAGTAATACTACTGGATTATTCCATCGCTTCCTTTGTCTGAGTAAATTGGGTTTGTTAAAGCCCTATATTTATACTAATCATGTGATCACTATTCAAAAGATATAAAAGGAACGGTCACAATTATTAACATAAAACCAAAGAATTTGACATTTTATATAAACATAAAGAGACATTTTATTAGATCAAGAGGGATTTCCATTAATGAAACTTTGGGTCGTTACAATATTCCCCCCTTAAGAAATTTTTCCCTCGAAATTTCCTTTTCCCACACTAAAACAGATGTGGGTAACTTAGCTTCATCATTTCCTCCAATTCCCAAGCCTCTTCTTCAAACTTGTGGTTTCTCCATAATACCTTGATGAGGGGCATTGTCTTATTTCATAGAACTTTTTCTCTAAAATCTAAGATCTTCACTACTTGCTCCTCATAAGAAAGTTCATCCTCCAACTGTACCACCTCAGAAGAGAGTACATGTAAAGGGTCCTGTATGTACTTCCATAAGAGGGATACATGAAAGGGATCATGTACTTTGTCCATGGTATATGGAATTGCTAGTCAATAGGCCATAGCCCTAACACGGTCAAGAATCTCAAAGGGGCCGATGTACCTTGGACTTAACTTCCCTTTCTTTCCATACCTCGTGACCTTATTCCACGGAGATATGCGTAGAAAAACCATGTCTCCAAATTTAAACTCAATGTCTCGTCGACGATTATCTACAAAACTCTTCTATCGACTCTAGGCTTCCTTGATATGCTACTGATTGGTTTTCACCTTCCCCACCATTTCCTCGACCATTTCTGGTCCAAGAAGCCTACGTTCACCGACCTCATCCCAACACGCCGGTGTTCTGCAACTTTTCCCATTAAGGGCATCATATGGTTCCATTTGGATGCTCGAGTGGAAACTATTATTATAAGAGAACTCAACCAGAGGAATATGTTGATCCCATACTCCTTTATAGTCCATTGATCACGCTTTCAACATGTCCTCAAGTGTTTGGATATTCCGCTCCGATTGGCCATTAATTTGAGGATGATAGGTCGTATTGAAGTTCAGTTCAGTATTCAGAGCATGTTGAAGACTCTTCCAAAACATAGAGGTGAATCTTGGATCTCGGTCAGACACAATAGATAGTGGTACTCCATGCAGCCTTACCACTTCCTTGATATATATCTGTGCTAGTTGATCCAATGAGAAATTCTCCCAAATAGCAATGAAGTGTACTGTCTTTGTAAGAAGATCCACAACAACCCAGATAGCATTTTTGCCTTTGGATGTCCTCATAAGTACGGTGACAAAGTCCATGGTGATGTTCTCCCATTTCCATTCTGGTATGGTAAATGGTTGCATCATCCCCTTAGACTTCTGCCTCTATGCCTTCACTTTATAGCACACCAGGCACTTGGATGTATATTCAGCGATCTCCTTCTTCATATTATCGCACCAAAAATTTTCTCGGAGATCTCGATACATCTTTGTGCTCTCTGGGTGAATAGAGATTTTTGAACTATGTGCATCATCCAAAAGTTCCTTCTTTAGCTCTGGACTTGATGGAACACATAGTCATTTCCCAAACCACACAATTCCTTCTTCATTAACATTAAACATTGAGGATTTCCGTTCTTCGATTGCTTCTACTTTTTCCTGAATTCCCGCATCATCCTTTTGAGAATCCATTAACCATTCCAAAAGAGATGTTTGAGCAATCATTTGTGAAATTATTGATGTTGTTCCCTTCTTTATGATTCACATGTCCATCTTCATAAAGTCTAAGAAGATTGGATCCTTCTCAATTCTAATCATTAATAGAATCGCTGGGTCCTTTCTACTTAGGGCATCTGCCACCTTGTTCTCTATCCCAGGGTGGTAATGTATTGAACAGTCATAATCCTTGATGAGTTCTATCCATCTTCTCTGGTGAATATTAATCTCTTTCTATGTGAATATATATTTTAGACTCTTGTGGTCAGTATATATCTCATATTTCTCCACATATAGATAATGCTGCCTAATTTTCAAGACAAGTATCACCACCTACAGCTCCATATCATGAGTTGGATAGTTTTGCTCATGGATTTTCAACTATCTTGAGGCATAGGATATCACTTTATCATTATGCATCATCACACAACCAAAGCCCTTCTTCAAATCATCACTGAATATCACAAAAGGTTCCCCACTTGTGGGTAAAGTGAGCACGAGCACAGTGATAAGCCTTCTTTTCAACTCCTTGAAGATTTCTTGGCATTCATCACTCCAAAAAAAACTTTACTCCATTTTGAGTTAGCTTGGCAAGAGGGTTGTACATTCATGATATATTTCTCACAAATCGTTGATAATAACCATCTAACCCCAAGTATATATGGATATCAGTTACCGATGTTGGCCTCGTCGAACCTTCAATTAATTCTGTTTTGGAGGGATCCATAGATATCCCATTTCTTGTGATGATATGTCCCATTAATGAGACCTCCTTCAACAAGAACTCACACTTTTGTACTTTGCATAGAGGCTAACCTTGTGAAAAGGCTCTAGTATATTTCTTAAATGCTCCTCATGATCCTCCTTTGTTTTGGAGTATATTAGAATATCATCTATAAATACTACCACAAATTTTTCAAGATAATCTCTAAAGACTCTATTCATCAAGCCCATAAAGATTTATGGAGCATTAGTGAGTCCTAAAGGAATTACTATGAATTCATAGTGTCTGTATCTTGTACAAAAAGAAGTATTGGGGACATCTTCCTTCTTCACCCTTACTTGATAGTATCCCGACCACAAATCTACCATGGAGAAGTATTGTTCTCCACGCAGCTGATCGAAAAAGTCATCAATCCTTGGCAGAGGATACTTTTTCTTTATCATGATTTTGTTAAGTTCATGATAATCGATGCAAAGCTGCATTGACCCATCCTTATTCTTGACGAAGAGGACTGGTGCACCCCATGGTAATGCACTTGGGCGTATAAACCCTTTATCCAGATTCTCCTGTAGTTGTTTATTCATCTCTTCAATCTCAACGACATCCATTCTATATGGAATCTTGGATATTGGTAGTGCCCAGGGTATATGTTGAATTGAGAATTCAACGTCTCTTCTAGGAGGAAGACCATGTATTTCCTCGGGAAACACTTCAGCGAATACCCTCACAATAGGCATTTCTTCAAGGATGGTTTCTTCCTTGGACTCAATCATCTGAGCCAGATCGGCGTGCTCATAGGGCAGTAATATCCATTCATGAGATGATGGAGATAATGGAGATTCATCTTCCTTCTTACACTTGTAAAGAATCATGGGGTTGATTCACCATATGGGGTGTGATTTCCCTCTCCCGACAATTTATGATGTCTCTATATAAGGAAAGCCAATCCATGCCATGAATTTCATCAAATTCCACTAGAGGGAGTATGAAGAGGTTCGCTGGGAATGTAAATCCATAGAATATGACAGGGGATGAGTTATATTCATGGGATGCAATGATTTCCCCATTTCCCTTACTCACCGAAATCTTCACTTCCATGATTTATAGTGGTGCTGGGATTATTCTACCAAACTTTCGATATATAAAATAATGAATAGAACCTGAATTAAAAAGTATGTTCTCTATTCTTGAATGAATAACTAGCGTACCTATCACCACATCATTTTCGGGGTTCACTTCAGAAGAAGTGATGGAAAAAGCTCTTCCTTGCTGCCGTGTAGGTTGTTGCTTGACTCAAAAAACCTTTGGATTAGGGAACTTATTTTCAAAATGCCCTGTTTCTTTTCAGTTTTAGCAATGAAAAATGTGTTGTGGTTTGAACGGAGCATTCCTCTCCTCTATCATAGCCACGGTTCTATCTTTCTGATAGTTAATAGCTAGGTTCCCTCCTCTTCTACACCCAAAGCATTTCCTCGTCCCCTTGAGGCAATTTCCAGGGAACTTCTTTGCGCACTATTGGCAAGTGGGGTGCTATATCTTCTTAGCAAGATGGATTTATCCATTGGACCACCAGTATTGAATTCCACCTTACGCTTCTTCTCCCCATGATACCCTTGTGATTTTATGATCTCAATTTCGACCTTGAGGTCACATCAGACAATTTTCTCCTCGCTGTCGAAGTCATGGATCTCTAATACTTTCCGCAGGCTAGGCTTCAGCCCACCAAATAAGCGGTCAACCTTTAATTCGTGGCTAACGACAAAGCTGGAACCGTATCATGCAAGCCTTGTGACGTTTTCTTCGTACGCTCCAACAGATTCTTCTTCTTTTTTCTTGATGGAAAGGAAGTCCCTTTCCATCTTATGCCGGAGGGTGCGCGGCAAATATTTATCGAAAAACATCTTCCAGAAATCCTTCCATTCCAATGACTCGATCTCCTCCTCAGGCTTCATATTTTTTATCAACGTCCATCATTGATCGGCTTCACCCTCCATACGATAATCTTCCAGGAGAACCTTCTCTTGTTCATGACATTGAAGGATGGAGAAGATCTTTTCAATGGATTTGATCTGTTGTTCAGCGGTCGTGGGATTAGATAATCCACTAAAAGTAGGAGGCCTTTGTTTCATGAAGCTCTCGATAGAGAATTGTTTTTTATTATGGGGGTTGAACGTTCCTCTTGACTTGTGTTTCTATTCAAATCTTGAGTTATCTGGTAGAGAAGCGTGACAAAGTTCGTGATTCCCACTCTCATTGGATTGGGAACCTCATTAGTACAGTCATCACACTGATCTTCACATCGGTTGTTAGCCCAAGTCCTCCTATTACCGACCATTGGCTAGAATAAAAGGAAAGTTAGGGGTTACCACATAAAGGTTAATCCAAATGCAAATGTTGTCGACTTATAAATAAACATTTATTTCCTTAATTCATGAGTCTATAGGCTTCAATCTAGGTTTATTGTGATCTACTTTCTAACATGTATTCTTAGGGGAATTATTTTTATTCCCTTAAGAAGGGTTCATACTATGATTATGAATTTATCAAAACATATCCCTATGGAGTGTTGTAAACAAGAGTGCAGCAATGCCCGTTGTCGTGCACTAGTTTCCGTTCATGTCTAGTTCAATGTGGTGTTTTTGGGTTTTACCCATATGATACATCTGTGCCAGAGCCGCCTCTACCTGCTCATATCCATACATGGACTTATTTGTTTGATAAACCACTTACTCAGTACTTACCAAAACATAGGTATGTTTTTATTATACTTAGTCTTATCTCTAAGGCTTTACTAGGGTTTTCTAATCCTAATCCCAAAAATAACTAAACCTATCCTATAATACCAACTATGACAACCCTAATTTTATTACGAACATAATCATGATTTATTACATAAACTATTCACTTGATACAACATGGAAGATCGATAGTTCTAGTGTCTTTGTGGCTTAGGATCATTACATAAAAACTTAAAACATGAAATACAACATCGTTATTGAAAACATACTTTACATGACCACTACATTCCCTCGTACTTAGCATTTCAAGGGATAACTAGAGGACATGCATAAGAAACGGGTGAGCTATAAATCCCAGTAAGGGAATAAACATGGAATACATGAGGAGAAAAATACATGTTAGAAAATAGAAATATCAATAGAGAACAAGAGAAACATGAACATAACGGCATGATAAATCATGATAATCATAACATGGAAATGTGGCAAAAACACTTAACATAGAATTAGCATGAGCCAAGTCCCATTGCACATGAAGAATGAGTAAATCCCCATTGCACATGAAGCTCGAGTAAACCGTCATTTCACTTGAATTATAATGATTCAACACTAATTTCACATGACATTTCATGATACTATACTTTACCCAATGTATTGGTGCGCTATAAGGGCGCAACCTTCTTGAACATTTCTTTTCATACATAAGTGTGCCACATGGATCATAAAACATGGATTAATAAAACATAAACATTTACTCCATGATAAAATAATGTGGAATTAATACATGAAACTTTATAATCAATGCCTAAATGTGGATAAAGTTGATTACCCTTGATGGAGAAATGGGCATGGTATTCACTACACAATGGCATTGTCTTAGAAAATCGTTGTGATTTCGGCAGCGTAACTGCGTGACATAAGAATTCATAGAAATGGTTTATGAAAGAGAAGGGGGTTACTCATCATATTTACATGTAATGGACAGTAAGGAGGTCATATAGATACATGTCCCGACAATTTTAATGGAATTTATATTCATGATACAAAAGTATTTCTTGAATGTAAATGAGAAGAGAGAAGTTCCTTTAAGAATTTCGACATAGTAACAGGTGTACATGGGAGGAATTTAATGAGAGATAAAGGGGACTCCCATCATTAAAAAATATATAGGGAAGTATGAGGGAGGTTAGAAACCATACCCCAACATTCATAATTGAAATTAAAAGGTAAAACCAACTTAATGAAAATTGTACAAAAATGAGAAAGGATGAAAAAAACCCTTACATGGAAGTTTGCTTCCAAAAGCTTGAGAGAGGCTTGAGAGAGGCTTATTGGGAGCTTGGGGCACCTTGGGAGGATTATAGAGAGAGTAGGTAAGAGGCTGGACGAAGTCCAAAGGCTTTGAGTGAGGAAGAAGTGGGAGCTTGGGTGGGTTTATATAGGAAATGTGAGTGAATTCTTTATTATTTAGGTTTGGGAACCCTTACATTAAACTAATCCAAACCAAAAATCAGATAATGGGTTTTGCCTATGGTTTTTGGAAAAGGGGAGAGGAAAATAATATTTTATAATGAGAAATTCCGAACTTCTTAAAATACTGGGGTTTCTTATGTGAGGGTGAGTCACACTCCCATGTGAAAATAATTTAAAAAGACAAGATGTTTAATAAGTTTTGAGGGGTCCATTAATCCTTTTTGAAATAAGTCAAAAAAACCCAAAATCACATTATTTTAATATTAAAACATATATTGGAGGAACATAAAGCTTATATTATTTTATTACATCACCGTCGGGTCATAATGATGTCATAAAACACATTATATATTTAAACGGTATTTAATTTTTACCCAAAAATTTGACTGTCTCATATTATTATGAAAAAATCACCGTTGGATAATTTCGACATCATGATTATTGAAATAACATTTATTTTATATAAATAATTTTTTAAATTTGTTAATTTACACTTTTAAAATAAAAACCGACATTTATTGAAAATTCAAAGGTTTTTGATAAAAATGGATTTCAAACGTTAGTAAAAATTACAATTACATTCATAAAATAATAAGATCATTTATATTTAATAAATATTAGTTTAATAGTAATAATAATATTTTATTAAAATATTATTTAATTCAAAAATCCCTTAATTTAATAAAATAGAATTCTTAATTAAATAATAACTAAAAACACTATTTGTACAATTAAAAATATTTACAATGTATCAATAATGACAAGAATGTATATTCATTATTATATACAAAAATAATATACATGAACATAGTACTAGATATTTGTTACATAACCCCTTAAAACGGATGTATAAGACCTAAGGGAAAGGTGTGCGATGGTGACAGACTCTTGGGGTGGCTCAGATAACATCGCTCGAGTGGTAATCTCTATCAACTTCCACTTTTCCCGTAGACGGTCCCGTTCGAGCTTGACATGATGAAGCTCATCTTGGGCTTGGTCATGAGTGAAGCAGAAAGATGCCACCTCTTTTCCATGCTCTGAAAAATTGGCTTCGTATGGAGAAATTCTACTGGATGAGTCCATCGCTTCCTTTGTCTGAGTAAATTGGGTTTGTTAAATCCCTATGTTTATACTAATCATGTGATCACTGTTCAACGACTATAAAAGCAACAATCAAAATTCTTAACATAAAACCAGAGAAGTTGACATTTTATATAAACATAAATAGACATTTAATTAGATCAAGAGGGATTTCCATTAATGAAACATTGGGTCGTTACATTCTCCATGAATGACTTATGTTCAGAAAGCTATATTCTAAAGATCAAGATCATTCATGATATATCCAAGAGTCTTATTAGGAGATTTGAAAGTACATATATTTACCAGATATTAAATATTTTTATTGTGGAACAACTCAAGAAAGGATTGGTTCTAGTGTTACATGGTTTACATATTTCTACAAAAATGTGTCCTTAGAAACGAAAATAGAATGAAGGAAATAGTAATATCAAATAATCATTAGAAATATGATCAATAATATATTTAATGCCATGTAATATACTAGAGGTTTCCTATGAATTAAGCATGGTCGGTTGATATCAAGTAGAAATTGGAGAATAACATCATTTTCTTGTCACGAGTATACTTTTGTATATGGGAAGAACTGAGGATATTTTCTTGGTGTATAGAGGAGATGAGGATCTGGTTATCATGTGTTATACAAATTATAGATTATATATAAATAAAAATGATCTAAGGTCATGGTCATGATATCTTTTCTATCTCAATGGAGAATTTATGAGTAGGAAGTGTTAAAAAATCTAGTTTTCACTGATTCTATTGTGAATTTCGAGTATATAGAAAATTCTCATGCATCCATGGAAGCCATTTTGAAAAGAAAACTTGTTTAAGAACATTATGTGGTGCCTAGAATTAATGATACTATAAAATTTTTATGTGATATTTCTTTATGATTAGATCTTGAAAAATCCATGGTGACACGAGGGACCAATCATATACTCTAGAAGTATCACCTCTTGAAGGGTTTTTATTAGAGTGTGGAAGTTACTGTAAGTCGGGTACCCATGGAAGAGTTCACCGTGGGACCCTTGAATAAAGTCATATCTCATGAGAAACATTAGTATCATGTGAGATATATGGGACGAATTGTTACTAGCATAAGACTCTAGTTCATGTGGGATTCTATTAAAGTAGGTTCATTAGAACCAACTTCTTTGTACTTTATTATAATATGTATTCATAGATTTTAAAAATTAATAAACTAATTATCACATATTTATTTTTCTTCTATGTAACATAGTATATGGTGATGTCATAAGAGTAGTTTCCTCTTTAAAAAGAAATTTCATTTCCCCACAATGATTACAACCTCTAAGTGCTGTGAAAAAATTCATATGTATATTTTCTATAGCTAGATTATATCATTTGATGGAAAAATGATACCGGATGTTAGGGTTAGAGACTAACAAGAAATTTAGGTTCTTTCTCACAGTGTATGCCCATTGGTATTATCCAATGTTGGATATTATGTGAAAAATCCCCACTAGTAGGAAATAAACATTGATATGTTTCATTTGATGTTACTATTTGTAGATGTGTGTATTGATCCTTAGATATTAATGTTATTATTAATCTGGATTATTAGTCTTTTACTTGTATGTATTGATTAAAATGGATACAATATATATTCATATAGAGGTAGGATATGTAGGGTGGATCATGAGTAATATTTCATTAATGAATAATGCAAGAAATAATTTTTCCCTTATGTAGTTTAAAGGAAGATGATATCTCATCCACTTTTATGGAAATGACATAGCCTAAATGAATCCATGTCCATGGTTTTCTATAGTCAATTTACATTTCTAGGAATTCAAATAAAGTGAAATCAGGGACATAAGTTGATCGCACAAGCATGAAACCTTCATGATTAGAGATATTTTGATAAAGAGATTATATTACAAAGTAAGCATCTATATAAGGTGTTATGAATTTAAAATATTAAATTCCTTCTCTAGGGGTTCCATGGTATGTTTTAATTTTTTATCATTGGAATTTATGGTGATTCACTTAATTCCACTGGGAAAAAGGCCTAAAGGGCCACACACTAATTGTATCCATAATCTTAGTCAAATAATAATTAATAATTTATTATTTAACAAGTTTAATAAATATTATTATTACATGTGGTTTAGTAACTATTAATTTTTATTGATCTCATATATTCTATCACTTGTTATTTTAAAGAATATAATTTTACCAGAGTATTTAATAAATATTGGTTTTTATTTTGTGATTATAATATTTATTTATTTACCAATGAATAATATAGTGATTTTTCATTATTAAATAAATAGTAATTATTCAAGTATCGATAAATATTGTATAGGAACCGTGTATTGAGTTTCAATAGTGTATTGATAAATAATAAATAATAAATATTATTTGGTTAAATAATATTTAATTTAATTATTATGTAAAGCGTTTGTCAAGAAATAATAATAATAATATAGTTATTATTAGACATGGGGTCCTGTAGGGACTAAATATATAATAAAGGGTACTTCAATAGTTATTTTATTTCAACCTTATTGATATATAAACATAATTATATTATTTTCTAAGAGATAAAATTAATTTATGTTGCTTTTTCATAATGAATTTGGAGAAGACTCAAAAGACCTAGTGATCTTCCTTCTCTAAGAACACTCTTAATATCAAAGTGTGTTCTTCCTCAACCTCTTACTTTCTTGACTAGAGAGAAAATGTAGAATTTTTTTGTTGTTGTTCTAATCGAGATAAAAGGAGGAAAACATAAGAGATATGATTTTTTGTTCTTGAATCTTGAGTTTCCTACATCGATGTTCAGATATTTGTGGAAAATGTGTGGACCGACACAAGAGTGAATCTTCAATTGAATCCAACAATTCAATGATGATACAACACACATCTATTTCCAAGTCCATAAATTAAGAGATAATTATAACAATGTAATTCTTTAAATAAATTTTTTTATTATAAATAATTTGTGATTATCCTCTCTCAAGTTCCATCATTGTATCCCTTCTATATATTCCTTGATTTAATTCTTTTGATCATGAAGTTCAACGTTGTTTAAAATCTCAGATTAATCATCGATCATGAAAAAATAAATTTTTTTCATTACCAATTGCATGATATTCCTATTCATGAAACCTTTAAAAATCTCCAACATAAACTAACTCTAATATAAAATGGATGGAATGGTGAAAAAATCTATTCAGCTTTCAATCCACTAAAAACCCACAAAAACGAGAATCATCGAATAGGGAAATTATAAAAATTATTGATGCACCCAACAATGATTATCCTAGAAAAATATGATTAATTGAGACCACTAAAGATGAAGGAGGACACATATATAACAAATTTGTATCTTGTTTTAAGAGGGAAAAACATTTCATCTTCACTGCTGTGTTCTGAGACTGAGAATGACCACAAATCAGAGGAAATATATTTAAGCGACTAACAAAATCTCCCTATGGGTCATCCCTAGAAGCATACAATCTATCTTTTCTCATGAAGTTAACGAGATTTATAGTTTAAATAAGATTAAACATTATCTGAACTAGTTCATGTCTTGCAAACCCACTAAAAACCTCCAAGGGAACCAAGGTAAAAATATAATAAACCACTACACATTGATAATAAATCAAAAAAATAATCATTTCCATTAAAAATAAAGACACATAACAAAAAAAATTAAACCCATTTTTCTATGCACACATCTGAAATAAACCTTTTAAAAACCCATGCATTTTGAAAAGTAACTAAAATTTGACCACACATTATTTAATTTTTAATTTCTAGTAGATAAAATATTTCAAATATTGTCTTATACCAAAACACAAACTTTTGAATAAAAAATACGTAATTCATTCCATTTTAGAAACTATCTTTGAAACCATTTTTTCATAATAAACAAAAATATAAAATACTCAATGTATAATCAAAAAATTACAAAACATAACTATATTCACTCACAGAATTGTGTTATCCCAAAGGGATGTATAAATATCAAAACAAAAAGGAGATATAAAATCATGTTTGACATAACAAAATTGTTTCACAAAGAATGGGCTAGTTACATAATGATTGCTATGATTTCTCAAGATTATAAATTTGGTAACAAAATTGTTTATCAAGCTATTCAAATCAGCACCCTTCCACTGATTGATTTTTTAAACCAAAAACACAACAACCCCATAGAAAATAATAATGAAGATGAGGATCAATATACCAAAAATAATAAATAAATAAAACTAAACTCACAAATTAAATCCAATATCCCATGGTTAATCGGGGATTTTTGTGATAGGTGGTGATCAATCACCCACTCATAAACTACCTCCTATTTCCCAAAAACAAATTCTATCAAAATCCTCCAACGACACACCCAACTAAAAAATTGGGAAGCCATGAAACCTATTCTCCTACCATAGTACCTAGGATAAGATATAATTGTTTTTCTGAACTATCCTAGTCCATCCATCCAATATTTGTGAGATATACCCTATAACATTCATAATGTGTGTTCCCAATCACCAAAGGGTATTTATAAGAACAAAAATAAATGGGGATTATTTTTTACCTTAAGTTATAGTAAAATAAATATAAATAATCTATTGAAATCCATATATTATCTAATTATATATCTAATATCAATACCAATATCAAATATGAAAAATTGAGTAAATATTTAAATAGATATAAAAATAAACACTAATGACACCCTTAAAAACCATCAAAATATTGTAGATCCAATACCTCTCGTTTGGACACAACATGTATAAAAAACTTATGATAGAGTAAATAAAAACATTAAAGACCTATTTTGATTAAGTAAATCAATTAATGTTAACCATCCAACATACTTTATATGAAAACAAATGGAAAGTTTAAAAAATCAAGTAGAAGTAACCACATACTGATTGTGATAAATAAAAATAATAATAATAACCTCAATCTCCCAAATCAGTAAAACTCCAAGTGTTGTAATATGTTTGGAAGAGAAATGAATGTGATCCTAAAAATGAAAAGTGATAATAGGGGTGCGAATAAATACGCTCATCGGGCCACAACCTACAATTCCATATGATTCAAATTTTAACAAAATATTCATTTTAATCTAATTTTATGTCAAATTAAAAAATTAATAAATATGTAAAATCCACCGTCATATAAAATTTCATTTATGACTTCTTTTTATTTTATTTTTTAAATGATAACAATAACTTAAAATCCATTTATCAGTCATCGACCCATTTTGGTAAAAACCTCCATCCCAAATCCATCTTATTGGTCACTTTACATATATATTTTTAAAACTAATTTAAAATCAATTTTAAATTGAACAATATTAATTCATAATCATATGATAACTAAAACCACATATACCACACAAATAAGCAATAATCAAATAATGATTCCTTGCATTCAAATCAATGGAGGGAACATAATGAACGGAAATTCCCTAGTGATATTATTAATGTAATTAAGGTTTGAACAATACATTTAATAATTTGACCCAATATTTACTTAGTTCGTAACCATATTTAGGGATATTGATTAACTCCAAGTCTATAGCCACCCATATTCTTGAAACAAGCCTCACATGTTGGAATAAACCATTATAGACTTTGACTGCATAGGGGATCTAGTTTTTCTCTTTATGACTAGATGGAAGAATATTTCATAACACAATAAAACAAAAAGATCTCCTTGAATGTCAATAAATACGATGTGAGAAATCACAAGCATCAATATAATATAATGTAATAAAACTCATCATGCATCGTATTCTCATGAAAGATATATCGACAACACATTAACCATTATTAAAATTAACAAAATTCCCCTTGTGTAACAATTCACATAAACATAATAAAAAATATCCTCCCTAAGGGGTTCTATATTCAATAAGGGAGTAAAGTGTGTCACCCACACACACTTTGAAACTATTTAAAAGTTACAAACGATCCATTATTAGAAAGGGATAATAATTACAATCAATTTACTAATTTTTTTAAATCTCGTTTCAACCCATTCTTTAATTATCATCCTTAAAAATCAATTCTCAAAATTTTTTATAAAAATTTACTGAAATAAATTTGAAAATATTTTAATTAAAATAATCTACTAGTCATCAGAAGACTCCAAAATCCGAAAAAAGTATTTCAATTTATTTATCAACCCAAACGAGGTAAAAAATTAAAAGCCTATATTTTTTAGAATAACTGTTTAAATAATTATTTATAAATGTAATTTCATTAAAAATGAAGTTATAAATAAGAAACCAATGATAAATATATTTAAATAGTCAACTGCTTTTTTATAGCACTAATTGTTTTTTAAAATCCACCATCTAATAATAAATGGGTGAGAAAAATTAAATAATGTATCATTTACAACATGATAAAAAATCTAAAAACACATTTCACATAATTAGAAATAATTTATACTATTATTTTACCTTCAAATAATACTTAAATGGATTAACTTTTATCATGGGAAATTGGGAAAAGTATAATACAACATATTCAATGATTTTAAAATTTAAACAGTATGTTATTGGAAAATATACCATGAATCAATGGAGGATGTCTTAAATTCATTTCTTCTAATAAATTTTTCTCAAGAAAGGAAAAATTTCCTCACACAATAATCCATAAAAACAATGAAATAAATAAAAATAATGTTAAACATGTGACCTCTGGTACTGAAAAAAAACAATGGAAATGGAGGAAGTTGAAATTATTAAATGATGGAGAGGCGAACGAATCATAGACCTTACTATGTTTATTTTTTTTCAAAAATCGCTGAAAAACTGATTGTTAATCGACAATGGTGTGTAGGACTCAAAGTATGGGCATGATAGGGTAGGTCATCCACTCATTTTATGTGAGGGGAATTTGGGAGAAAAGGGGATAATGGTTTAAAAAGAAAAAAATAAAAAAAACATTCGGAAACCCATGTGGTATAATAAACTATATGGCCCACAAATGATGCCCCAAAAACATTATACACAGATACACCAAGGACTTCAAGCGGTTTATTTGACCATGAACCAAACAAGCTAATTACATTATCCACATACCAAACTCTCTCACATGATGGATTAAAAATAGTGTAGGATAACTATGAAACCCCATTAAAACACATAAAATTTTAAAATTACCTGACCGAAATAAAGAAAAACTCCAAATAACTCAATTTAATATATAATAATAAATAATTAAATAATAAATTGTAATGTGGGGTGTTATACTATATATTTATTGTATATATTTTTTAAATAGTATTAATTCTCTCAACTGGTAATAACAATTACACTAATAATTATGAATAAGACTTATAGATATATATTTTAATATATACACTATTGAAAAAACATCAAAACATAATGTATAATAACTTCATTTGTAATAAAAAAAACTAATAATATCATTAATATCTGGGTTTTATAGGTCTTCTCTTAATATAATGTCCCAGGTGGTATCATCCTAATGTAATGTATTTGGGATAAATTTTATTCAAAATAAGTGTGAGTCACTTGGGGGTTGGGAAAAGTAAAATATTGATATCCCTTTTATAATAAATAATTCTATGTATTGCTTGGAACCAATATTATGATTTCTCATATATCATTGCTCATAGAATTTAATAAAACATTATATATTAATTGGTTATAATTTACTTCCGAAATGGAATATCGATTTTATTTCATGTGACTTTATATATTTCTAAATGGTAGTGCTAGAAAATTTTAAAGTGGATGATCCACAATTTAAATGAAAACAATTAATTGGAATATGAAGTACTTTACTCAATGCATGCGGTTCCTATATACCATATATAACATGGACTACTGTTAATAGTTTATTATAAATGTAATCTCCCGCAATGTATTACAAAAAACCTCTTTTATGACAAAATGTGTGAGTATTGATTGATAGAAATAATATTAAATTATACACAACAATATTTTATTGTTACTAAATAATTTATATGAGTATACATCAATTATAGTATAATATATTTTGGAAAATTATTATAATAGTAGGTTTGGTTTTTGATGTAATGTCATTGACCCAACAGACACTATAGTCGGCATCCTGAGTTGGGTCATCACATGATCTCATGAGTGACTCCCTATATGCTAGAAGATGCCGACTAGAAACACGGGACTTAAGAGAAAGACGGAGAGACTATACACACTTGTCAGAGAGAAGCCACAATATAAGTAACATCAACAGTTAAATTTACCACGAGGAATGATAAATGGAAAAAAATACAACAACAAAAATATGTAACTAATTACACATGTTATTACCAAATGTAGTGGATACAAATCATGCCAGGATGTAATACAATAAATACCATGACCAAATCTATTAAAAGACACTAAACTTGGACTTGAGTCCAAGCCCAATCCTTACATCCCAGGCATCAACCCCTCATCACATACACAACCAAACACCGGGTACCTATAATGTAACTATACCTAAAAACAAGTAGCATATTCTCAAGAAATCAAATGCAATGTTGGCCTGAGAAGGGTGTGAGTACAACTCAGTAGGCCACCACCAATGGAATCTAAAGAAATAGCCAGTCTACGAATAATGTATGGAAGGGAACAAGTTCAATTAACACACAAAGAAACAAAGAAATAATTTAAGAAAATATATTATATCAATTTCCTCGATTAATCTCTCTGGAGTTAACAAATAAAAAAACTAACTCCGGTCACACATGGGGTCTATGAATGTTTACAAGGGGAGTTACATATACTTTTAACCCCAAGGGGTGTTCACTAATCAAATTATATAAAATACCAATTTGTTAACAATATTCACATTATTATTTCCATCATTTTTAATTGGTTAGAAATTTTAATCATTTAAACAATGGACTAAGATGGTCAATTACCATTTATAAGAGATAACCTATGTTCCTTATCGCACTATGGAAATTATTTCACAATAATTACATCTCACTTAACATGGAGCATTAGTCTAGGTATTTTATCACACTTACCGTGAAGCATCAATCTAGGTAGTTTCTCACACTTACCTTGGAGAATCAGTATAGGTTTTCCAATCAAGTGCACTTATTAGGGGAATAGAGTCTCAGTTGGATAAACTAACCCATAAATTCTTGGTGGGTTTAATGCCTTCTTTCAAACTGAACTATGGGAGGATCCTCTGTAAGAACCATTGTTTTTTTGAACTGCAGTTTTGAGAAGAAATTTGAATTTTTATTGTTGGACACTCATGAGGGGTAAAATGGTCATTTTACCCTAACATCTGATCTCGGATAATTTTTTCGAAAACTTCGTTATTCCCAGAATAAGGTTTTTACCCTAGGACAAGAGTTTGGTGTAAATCTGAGATGTTAGAATTTTAGTAGAATATTTAATATTTGATATTATTAAATTAAATATTAAATTATTCACGCAGGTTTTTTTTTGAAATAACATGTAAAAGGATCATCATATTGAGATTTTGTCTACACCGTTGAGTCCGAAATGGGGAGTTTAGCCTATGGGATTCATAAACACATGTCGGGCGCCGGGGCCGGCCTGGGCTCGGGCCCCTTTTTCTTCCTTTTCTTATCTTATTTCCTTTTCTTTTCTTCTCTCTTCTTTCCTAATCCTCCTTTTGCATGTCTCCTACACCTACCCCTTAGCCGTGACCTATGGGAGATATGAAGATTGAGAAAGGGAGAGTGTTGGGAGGTAAAATGGGTATCGATTTGAAGCTCTCGACCTGCTGAGTCGGCGTACGACAACCAGGAGTCGTGAAATCGACCGAAGCTTCGGTGTTTTCCACCTGAAGGTAGTGCCGTTTATATTTTCACCATTGATTCCCTTAAAATATGTTTTTTATGTTTTTAAAGCCTTATATTTCTTTCTTGTACTCCCATGGTGCTCAATCTGTTGTTTGGGGGCGAAAATGGGTGATCGGGTGTTTTCAGTGATCTCCCGTCAAAAAACTCAGTATACACGGCGTGTGTTATAGGGGAACATGTTGTGTGTTCTTCCTATTCGGGGAAGGTGAATTTTCCATAAGTACATGTTGTGTACTTTGAGTACATGCCATGTAGTTGGTGGTCGTGTGCCTTGTCATGTAAAACGTAACACATAATAGAGATTTTTAAGGAGTACATGTTGTATACAGTAAAGTACACACCTTGTAGTGGTACATGGGCATGTGTTTGGGTGAAAACATACATGGCGTAATTTTTTGTGAACAGTACACTTTTTGTGCAGTAAAGTACACACCGTGTACTATTACACAGGCAGACCCCATGGGTCTCGCCCTGTATTCTGGCCATGTACTGCTTCAACTTAGTATTTTGGAGATATCTTATGCTCTCGAAGTCAGAATTGGGAATGTGAGTGGTCAATTCTGAGAGTTTATTAACGTAAATTGCAATGGTGGAATCATTTTTTCATTTAGAGGACATCTAAATGGTGTTTTGTGGGTTTCCATCTAAATGGATGGGTTCTTCCTCCAGTTATCATGTTCAGTTAACACCTGGGGGTGAGACATGGTGTGGTTGATAGGTTGGGTGTTCGGACCAACTTAGTTGAGAACTTTAATATGATATGAGTTGTAAGATATCTCCCATAACCATTTCTTTTTAGGATGTTTACCTTTTGATACGTTCCCTTATGGCCTATGAGGCTTTGAGACTAGGAACTACCAAGGATCCCCTGAGGGATTACTTTACTTGTGTGCTGAGCTAGGGAGTCCCTTGTTGGATCTCTCTCATGTTCTTTCTTTGATAGTACCCATGTTATGGAATCCTTATGTGTCCTTCATTTTAGGATTCCATATATTATTCCTACTTTACTCATAGTTAAGGATCTCGTGTAGGATGCCTTCACTCGTGTTTAAGTGGAGGATCCCGAGTGTGATAACTCCTTAGTGTTTGACTTGAGGGACCGAGGGGGTACCCATTGTTTGAACTACCCTAAGTTGTTACATCGGGTTTGGGTCGAGATGGTGAATGGGTGTCATCTAGAACCTGTTCCAAACTTGTGATCTCTTTGGGCTTTGGACGTATCATTGGGTTGGGCGTTCTGGTCACGCACACTCGTTTGTTTATATCTGACTCGGGTTGCTGATTCTGTTGTGGTTACCAGAGGTGCTTCCTGGCTGGTGGTTGTTGAGCCTGACACGTGTCATCTTCTTTTTTGTTGGGATGCCTAAATTGCCTTTTGTTCCTGAGTAGTAGGTGGTCCAATGTTTCATTCCAGATGTTGATTTGAATTTTGTGTATCGTTGTACTACGAACCCGTGGTTGGGGTGTCGTATGGTTGAGGCATTTGCTGAAAGATATCTAAAATTTTATAGATAATCTAATTATAAGTTAAAACTGCTATTTGGGATCATTTCATAGACCTAGGACCACCCCGGGGGTGCGTTCCTTTGTTTATCCATTTGGCCAGGGTACCCGAGGGTATTCCATGATTATATTGTGTATTGCATTTTCATAAGAGAAAATTTGTATAAGATTTCTTTTTATGCATGGGGCTCATCCCGGTTACATGCGCCGGAGGGCAGTGTTTTACTTTAGCCTGAGGGCGTGGTTATATTTAGCTTGAGGGAGTGGTTATATTAGCCGGAGGGAAAGTGTTCATTTAGCCTGAGGGCAACGTTTTATATGCCTGAGGGCAGTAGCTTCCGTGCCTGAGGGAAATATTCTTATACGCCTGAGGGCACTATTCATTATGCCTGAGGGAAGTAACTTGAGGGTTTCATTTCGGTTCGCCTGAGGGTGAGGATTCATATTTCCGAGGATAATTATTACTTGTTTTTGGTTAGCTTGTTCAGAGACATAATTCCAGCTTTGGCCGAAACAGGTACATGTCGATGGGATTATGAACCCAGATATTGACTTAATGATACAAAACATGAGTGGCACGACATCCAACTCAATGCTCTTGCATAGGATGTCTAGAATATTGGGCTTATTGTCCAAACGATTGACTGGTGATGTTGTTTCTTGTTATTTGAATCACAAAATCATGAATATTCATATTATTATATATTTGTATAGGTATGTGACTATACATGTGTACATACATAGATATGGACATCCATGATGGCACTTTCTTAGTTGAAAGGGAATACATACCCTGCATTCAACTGTGGTTGCACATTTGGTTTACTTCCTTTTTTTGTGCTCTAGCTAGGCTGAGCAGGTTTTTGTTTCATACACTTTTAGGAGTACAATTATAGGTTGCCTATCGGGGAGACCTACTGAGATTATTTCTCACCCCTGCACATGCACCTCGGTGTACGTGTATACATTATCTCTTCATTTAAGGTTGAGCATGTGTTTCATGGTGTATAGGGCTGTGGCCTAGTGTTGCATGATTGAGCGGAGCTGCTCGAGTGGTTCTACTGATCAGGATGCTGTAGTTCGACAGTGTCTAGAGATCGGGTACGTGGATTTTCTTGGAGTTAGTAGTAGAACCCTGTAATTTTAATTTCAGTTTCTTTTGTACTTGTATCAGTATGGTCAGCTAGTTGGTGACAAATGTTGTATTGTATTTCATAGTTGTTCGGGCTTTTACAGCATTTTACTATTACAGTTTGTTATATTTCATTTGTTTATTGCTACCGTAGTTTGATTAACATTCAATATGTACGATACTTCATTATTTCCGCTATTTCTTACTCTGGTATGAGGGTATAGTCTCCCTACTATCACACCCTAGGCCCTCATTTCTAGTCGGTAGCCTCTAGAAAACGGGGAGGCATGCTTGATGTCTTATGGAGAACCGTCTCGGAGCACCGGTTTAGTGGATTCCGTCTCTGGACGTTACATCCTCAGTCCTTTATCACACACCACCAATCTATGTTCACATGTTTCTTTAACCATTTACGAAATACACCATTTCACAACCATAGTTAAACTATACAAATAATTTTCCCATTTAATATTTCATTCATCATGTATATCATCTTCATTCCTTGACCTATGAACACATGTATCATTTAAAATTCATAACCCAATAACCAGATTTCCATATACCAAACACTCCCTTATGAATTTTTTTCAATCAAAAACAATTAAAATTAATCTCATTTATAAACCATTTCTCATTTACCAACAATTACCAGGTCTATTAATCACCTTTGTAATTTTTAAAAACACACCCCTTATACAATGTCATCAATTAAGAACAGTCATCATTTAGATTATTTTATAACCATGTTAACATGCCAACAATTAATTTATTGTTCATATCTCACCGCAATGATGATAAATTCAATAAATTTTGTCGCAATGGAACATTAGGATGATATCATGGTATAAAACACAATTAATAAATATTATTTAAAATCATCATGAGGCCACCCATTAAAACATGGGTCATCATCTTTGAAAACAAAAAACATGTCACATGGATTTTATTTTCCTTTAAACCATCCAAATCAACCATTAAACTATTTTCACAAAAGTGGAGCATTCTCGTCATTTCAAACAGAAATTGAAAAGTCTTTAGAAAACCCCTTTTTTGAATCCCATTGATTTCGAAACATTCTTTAAAAATATTTTTCAATTTAATCCATAATTTTCCATCAATAAATATATAATCGTGTCAAATCATCAAAAAATACCAAAAAAATAATTTCAAACATCTTATGATTATTAAAAGTCTAACTTATAATATTTTAAATTGTCCCACTAACCATAACCACATACCAATTACACTATTGCAACAAATTCCCTCCCAATATTCCCTAATATCAAGGATTTATAACATTACATTCCATTTACAATGGGTCCTTCTTACCCTATAGGTAGTCCTCGATTTGGTATCACTCATCTATGGACACAAAGATGACTCTTAACGGTTACATTCCTTAATATAATGACCAAATCACATTCCACCACCAACAAAAAAGACACAAAATAAGGCATCACATTATCACAAACACATATGCGTAATGAAAATAAAGTCTATGGAAAAATGATTAATGTACACCTACTTCATGCCCGTTGATGAATTCTTTCTTAAACTCCACCATTGAATCAAACTCAAACACCATTAATGTCAAGAAATAGAATCTACCAGAAATGTGAGTGTTTTTAGGGATTTAGAAGAAGTTGATAGATTATATAAACCATTATCCGTACAATCAATCTAATAGGGGTGTTATACTCCCTCGTATAATTGATTCTCACTAAAATGATCTCCAAATGGTGAAGAATCAAAGTAGGATCACCCATGAAGAAATAGAGGTAGCTAGTTAGTTACCCAAGATAGAGGGGGTTGAATGGGTTGAAAATTTAGGGATGAATGAAATATTATTAAGAGGAAAATAGAGAATTTCCAATTTTTAAGGGTCGCATGGTATGGCCACATTATTAGGAAAATCGTGTGCCAATAATGCATCTCCCTCTTTTTAAGAGGGGCTCTGTTGCATGGTTTACTAGGTGCACCAGAATGCTTTTTCTAACTATGTGGATCGTGTTCACCATCCTTTGTCCAAGAGAAGATCTAGCCACATGGTTTCTAGGGCTAGATGTACCGTTTTTACTAACCATGTGGAAACTGTGTTCTATAATATTTTTGGCCTCTTTTATCCTCATTTGGTGTCCTAATCCCCTGAGACTGTAACGACCCAAAGTTTTTCAATGGAAAATTCCCTTCATATATATATGCCAGAAAATAAAATGAAAACACAAAATAATGAACTAATAAGGGATAAGTGACCTTTTTACATAAGTTTTTCAATCCTCTGTTTGGAATTTTGAAAATCCGACATGCACAGTTGTGTTCAAGATGATTTTTGGAGTCGAATGAAACAGAAATAATTTTATGTGAATAGTAACACACCCTTAAGAATAGTAACATACCCCTATGAATAGTAATATGACAATTATTAATAGTAAATCATCCAACATAATAGTAACATTACCTATGAATAATTAAATAAATTTTAGACATCCTAGAAAGTGACAATTTGACCTTAGTAAACGTTTTGGTATTTTTTAAGTAAAAAATAATTAATTATAATTAATTAATTAATTTTAAAAAATATTTATTTCCCTAAAATGTATTGAATCAGTGTCTAGTAGTTTTTAGATAATGTTATAACACCCTACATAATTTTTGAAAGAACTATAAAATCAACTTTAATCTTAAAACCCGTTTTTTATGTAAATTATGACTTTAATTAAATATTAAATTAATAATATTTAAGAAATTATTTTTGAAAAATGGACTTACTTTTTGGATTCTAAAGGTCAAAAAATGGTTTGGGTAAATTTTTGGGATTTGTCTGAGATACATGAATTTTTTATGAATAGTAGAATCCGATAATTCACAATAAATGCTAAATAATGTATTAATTGAGTCATCGATGATGTTATGCTGATGTAATAGCACTTAGTTCGATATTAAATTATAAAATTACTATTCTTGGACTTTCAATACTCACTATTCCTTGTCTTGTGGGGAAATAATAAACTAATGAATTTTATATTAAGGAAACCCCTCTCTCATCCACTATAAAAGCCACCCTTTACTCCCTCTTTTCCTCACACCTCTCATGCTCCAAGACATCCCTAAACTCTGACCAAAAACTTCCCTATCCCCTCCCCACGTACAAAATATTCTGGTCTCATCAATAGACCAATACTAGCTTCCTTAAGGAGGATCTCAAGAAGAATATTTAAGAGGTAATTTCCTTCCCTCTTCTCCTTTAATTCCCTTTCAAATTCAAGTTCCTTTCTTGATCTCTCCCCACCTATATTCATCCAAATTGATTTTTAACTCCATTATTATAAATATACTGTAATTTTATGACTTCAATGGGATATTATATCACCCCACACCCTTTCCCTCTTCGCTTTATTTTATTAAAGAGAACGTTGTCCATGTGGTGTTAATTTATCACCTTCAAAAACAACATGCTCTCTTCTTCCATTTCTACCTTCAGATCTGGTCATGAAACCATTTTTATGGTTGAAACAGAATATTTTATTTGTATTATCTTCTATTTAATGTTCTGTAAATAACCTATGAACATATTACTAAGGGACAAATAAAAACAAGTTCGTTGTGATCCAAAAACCGCCCAAATTGACCCAAATAACCATCATTCAATTCTTATATAATGATTCATCCACATTGATCTAATATAATTCATTATAAAATAATTCAAGCTCCTGTAATATCATTAATGAAATTTAATTTCATTTCTGGATGTTTACTCATGTTCTACCCAAACATCAATTTATGAATACAAGTGAACCACCCAAGAAAAACAATAAAAACGAACATCCCCGAACAATGTTTTTAAACTCTATAAGTCATCCAAAGGAACATAATATGACATAATGAAACCATAATGAACCCTATTAATGTAAAATTGTTTTGGATTTCTAATTAATGAATATAATGTCATTATACATGACATTAAAGAGAAGGGAGCATTCGGGTACAAGGAAAGGGGAAATTCTCGAACCCAACATTCATCCTTCAGGTTCTCCCTCTTTCACTCCATTTTTTGATATGGTTTCTCCTCAAAGATCATTTTTTCATCATTTACATTACTTTTACAGGATATAAATGCTTTTCACTGTTTTTTATGTCCATCAAAATGTTTTCCAAAAGAACTCTTCCTTTAAGAACACCCTTTTTACTTGTCACTCAAAGTGAACAGTTCTTGTAACATGTATGTTATTCCCTATTTCTTTTGGGAAACCAAAGCTTATGAATATGTTATTATGAGATGAAACCCATTCCTTTTCATTGGTTCATTATGTTAATTTATGTTATATGTTCATTGTGGCAGGCATGATAAATGATAATGTTATGATGTGACGGGTGCGCCCAGAATTATATAGCGCAATATGAATGTTTAAATGTGACGGATGCTCCCGGACTTATACATCGCTCCAATGCATTTTGTAATGTGATTAATATCATGACTAAATGTGAAATGATGTTTGAACAAGATTCTAGCTTGGTTCACAAGTATGTGTGGTAGTTAACCACTAAGACATGATGTTTCATTTTTATGCATTTCCACATTTCAAGTCTGTTATTTATGTTCCACTCATGTTCATGATCTTTTGACTATGTGATGATTATACTCACCCCATAATATATTGTTCTTATCTATCCTATTACTGGTCTTATAGCTTACCCCTTTTGATGTATATCCTCAGGTGGCTACATTTACTAAAGAGAGGACAAGTTCCACTAAGAATCTAGTGAAGAATAAATTAAATAAATGTTTATGGTTGATGTTGTATTTGTTATGTGTGGTCCTAGTTTTCCCAAGACACTAATCCTTTGGATCCTCTATGTGTGATATTATTATGTTGTTTATCTTTGAAATGATGTAATATTAATGTAAGAAACGGAAGGGATGATATAGTTGGTATCAGAGGCAATGTTTAGTTAATTTGGGAATTAGTATTAGTGAACCATAGATAAGACATATAGTATGAGACTAAGTGAAAGTATGCACACAAGAATATTTTCCTAGGGATCCAATATGTTATGTTTTTGGTATAATTGTTTAAATGAATAAGTCATTCATGACTTGTTTACTTATGTTTTGTTATAACATTTTCTATTTTATAAACTAGTGTGAACCAGGAGAAATCAGGCCAACAACTCATGTGAGGGACAATGCAATGACTGCCTGATTCTCGCTCAAATTTACCTAAGAGAAGAAGGTAAGACGGTCCTTGTAGTTTAGCTTGGGTTGTCGAATCCTCAGAGACCTGAGAAGTAACCTATAGACACATACATTCTATAGACTACTTTTGGCTATGAAGTGGCTAAATTGGGTTGATTTTAGATGGGTTTAAAATATCTCTAAGAGACATACGTGAATTCATTTTAAAAGAAGGAGTTGATAATGGGTTATCGTTCGGGGTGGATTGGACGTATTTCCTTTTTAATGATTTCAATTTTTATATTTGAGATGAGTTCATTTAAGGAGATAAAAAAACAACATCACTTACTGGTTTAATGCCTAAACCCTTTAATAATAATCACCTATACACTTGAAGGATCAATGTTTTGATCACTTCAAGGTAAATGTTCGTATTAGCACTTGAAGTGTGTGGCCTTAAATTCAACAAGGATGATGGAGTTTAAAAATCATCAATTAAAAATTTCAATTAAAAAAGTGATTATACATTAATGAGGTGATAAATAACATCCAATCCAGCCCCTTGCTACTCCCTTGGATCAACCCATAAGTGGGTTATCCATTCATTGATTCTATGGTTTCAATGGAAGCGGGAAGTAGACTCATGAGGGATGAAATGGAGAAGTAAAAAAACACAATAAAATAACAATCAATCCACCATTGTGTGATAATCTCACAAGGTTTGGTATGAAAAAGTTCACACCTTGAACCAATGGTATAAAAGTGATAAGGAGAAGAACATAATAATAAGAGAAGAAGAACTTTTATTAAGAAACAAGGATGAATTAAAACAACTTACATGTGGAAGAAAAATTTGAGACAACAAAACTGCAGCATAACATAACAATGAAAGAAAGATCAAAGATTCTTCAATCCTCCAACACCACTGCCTTAAATAGGAATTTTTGAGTTCTTGGGTCGAGCCTCCAATAGTCCACGTCTCCTCAATTAGTTGTGGTAGGCCATAGGTGTGTGGAAAGTAAGGGAGAGTTGATTTTTCCACCCTTGACCCGAGGTGGCAGCCAGCTTTCCTTCACCGAACAGTCGCGCTTGTAAGACCTTCTATATGGCCGAATCTGAGTGGGACATAGAAGAGGAAAATAGAGACCCGAATGTATTCTAACCTCCTGTTATAGTTGGGCCCAGTATGAGATGTGGATTCCGATATATGATCATATTAGTGGGATGTGTTTCTGGGACGCAGAATCTGGACCAGATTTTTATCTCTAACTTGGGCCGCTTAAAAAACCATAATGGAGGCAAAATTATCTCTACATCATGAATAATGGTTTGTTATTATATATGTCTTCTAGAAGAATACGAAATTTGGGCTTCATTGGGCCTGTATTGTGGGGACCACATTCTCATCAGTGGGATGGGGTCCAATATGCCTTCTCCAGAATTGTTTCTTTTCGTCGCCAAATATATCATTCATCATTTATGAATCATCCATTGATCCGTGAATGAATAATGTTTAAATTGAAGTGAAGTTCCATTTCACAGAATATCAAATTAAAATATGGATAATTTAATTCCATTGAATTAGATGACTCATTGGGCCTAAATTGGTGTACATTAGGCATGAAGTGCACAAATAATGAGAATGGATGTTCAAAATCAAAATCCACTAACTCAGGCCCATAAGATAGAAAATTAACATTTAATATCATTAAAATGAAATTAACATATATGTTATTATTGGATAATAACACCCCCCTAACTTGATATTTTCTATTCCCAAGAAAATAATTCACTTATTTTATTTGAATTCCTTTTTTTCAAACACATTATAACAAATAGTGCTCACAATGTAAACTGCAAACAAATATATCTTTATAACCTATTAAGATATTTTAAAACAAGATAAATTTAAATTCATATCCCAATTCCAAGCCCATTCCTTTGATCAAATCCATCATCATACTTCATCCAACTCAATTAGGTGTAATTATGTGTTGTGAATCACAACAGATGTGGGGGTTCATTTTCATTCAAGGGGGAAATCATGGAAGTCCTAGGTGGAATAACATTTAATCCTAATATGAGTATTCTTAATTTATTTTTTTGTATTTTTTTTCAATATTTCCATAGTAATTGATATTGTAGTTAATCAAATTAACCCATGTCTCAAGACATTGCCGATGACTCCCGACTCAAAGGCCATAGGGAACCAAGTGAAGCCCACATACTTGGGCATCGTCTCAATTTAACTTAATAAAAATCAAAGTCATATTACCATAAATAGAGATATAGTGAAAAAATCAGGGCTATAAAACACTGGAGTCATGATCCCCAAGTGCTGAAAGCCTCTCTTTTTATCAATCCATTGCTCTACATGCAAATTTTTATTTTTATTTTATTTATTTATTTATTTTTTGAATAATCATATTATTCATAAAAATCAAACCAGCCTATGATATTTATTATGGGACCCCAAAAATTCAAATTAGTACCCCACAGTCTAGAGGATGTGCATTGTGGCATTTTGATTTAATGGATGAAAATAAAAATGATGAAAATTTTCATTAGACAACCAAACTTCCAAAATCAATGCTTTTAAACATAATAATGAATTAAATTAAGAGTCATGGAAATAAAAATTATTTGCTATGTAGTTTTAATGTGATTAAAGATGTTATTATATGAATGAGAAAGGAATTTTACTTTACTTTTTTATCATTGTTTTTTTAACAAACATTTTGTTTCCACACCCCCCAACATAGAATGAAACTGTCCCTAGTTTCATAAAAATAAAATAGAGGAGAAGTGGGTGGGGGGGAAATGAGTTGGAAAGGGCATGGAACAAGTTCACCTGGTGGGTTCATAATGATGATTGTGGTGCTCCCAAATCACTCTTTGATATCATGGGAGATGTAGGAACCTCCTTGATTGAATATGTATCACCAAAAAATAGTACCTGAACCATAAATAGAAGAACGAACCTGAAAAAACAAACAACACAACGACTTATTTAATTCCAAGTATCATCATTTTTATGGTTTTTCCTATTTTTATGTTTTTTTTAAATCAAACTAATGATACATTTTCTTCTTTTAATTTTCAGTGTAAGTTATTACTCAGGGATCAAACCACGTGACACGGATGAATACGATGCCCCCCTTTCATACCCATCCATACTCATAATAGAAGAACAGGTCAACAGTATTTTTTTTAAATATAAAAATAATAAATTAATCCTATTTAAAATATAAATTTTATTAAAACAACAAAATGATAGAAAACTTGAAAACCATGGGTTGCCTCCCATACAACACTTGGTTTAACGTCTTTAGCTCGACATGGACCTTAAATCTATTTATTTTTTCATGGTTCACAGGTTGGCTCAGTTAACTCAACCTCTATTTCCTATTTATTGAATGATTCAATGAATGGTTTTAACCTTTGACCATTGACCTGGAAAATGTATCCACTTGTGGGATCTTGATTATCTACTGCCCCATGGGGGAATACATGAAGCACTACGAAAGGTCATGACCATCTATTCCTTAACTTTACCAGGTGTAAATGATGTTTTGAACAATACAAGATCACAAGTTTTCCCGGTTCAAAATTTTTGACCTTGATATTCCTAGATTGGTAGGCTTGAACTCTAGATTTATTGATACTTGGATTTTCATAAGCCTCCATCAATAATTCCTCCAGTTCATTGAGATCTAATTTCCTTTTTGTTCTGGCCAATGAGTGGTCATAATCCATTTTCTTAATTTTCCAAAAGGCCTTATGATCAATCTCAACAGGTAAATGGTAGGTTTTCCTAAAAACCAACTTATATGGTGACATTCCTAGGATGGTTTTGTATGCTGTAAGATATTCCCAAAGATCATCCAAGAGATTCTCGGACCAATCTTTCCTAGAAGGGTTCACAGTTTTTTCAGGAATTTGCTTAATCTCCCTATTTGCTAACTCAGCTTGACCATTGGTTTGAGTAGGTATGCAGGGGAAACTTTATGAGAAATACCATACTTATACATGAGTGAAAAGAATGGGCGATTGCAGAAATGGGTTCCTCGATCATTGATTATGGCCCTAGAAATTCCAAATCATGAAAATATGTGCACTTTCAGAAATCGGATCACAACATGATGGTCATTAGACTTGGTGGGAATGGATTCAACCCATTTTGAGACATAATAAACAGCTAAAAGGATATAAAGGTATCCCCAAGATTTTGGGAAGGGTCCCATGAAATCAATTCCCCAACAATCAATGATTTCAACGACTAGAATGGGAGTGAGGGTCATTTGATTCCTTTTTGTGATGGACCCTACTTGTTGACACCTAGGAAAGCTGTGAAAAAATGTGTAAGAGTCCCTTGAGAGGGTTTTCCAGAAGAGACCACACTGAAGAATCTTAGCAGATGTTTTCTAAGATGAAAAGTGACCTCCACATGCCTCAATATGATAGAATTTAAGGATGGAATCTTGTTCAGATTCTAGGACACACCTCCTAATAACATGGTCAGGTTAGAAATTATAGAGGTATGGATCATCAAACACATAGTGTCTAACATCAGAAAGGAATTTCCTTCGAGCATGAGTCCCTAAAAATTTTGGAATGACTCCTGTAACTATGAAATTATCTATATCGGTATACCAAGGGCAGTCACTCACAAAGTATAGGTGTTCATCAGGAAATGAATCAGACTCAAAAAAATGATTTGATTTGTCTTTGAATTCCATCCTAGAGAGGTGATCTGCTACAACATTTTCAACAACCTTTTTATCTTTGATTGTGAGGTCAAATTCTTGAAAGATAACGAACCACCTAATCAGTCCAGCCTTAGAATCTTGTTTTTGGAAGATGTATTTTAGTGCAGAATGGTTAGTGAACACAGTGATGGGGGATCCTAAGAGGTAGAACCTAAAAATCTCTAAGGAAAACACTATATCAAGCAACTCTTTCTCAGTGTTGGGGTAGTTGATTTGGGCATCATTTAAGGATTTTCTTTCATAAGCAATGAAATAAGGAGTTTTATCACAACGTTGTCCTAACACAGCTCTTACAACAAAGTTGCTGGAATCACACATAAGTTTGAAAGGAAGGTTCCAATTTGGAGATTTCATGACGGGGGGAGATGTGAGAGAGGATTTGAGGGTTGAGAATGAACCCTCAGAGCTTTCTGTCCAAAAAAATGGATCATCCTTTACTAGTATATCACAAAGGGAACGAGAGATTGAACTAAAGTCCTTGATGAATCTTCTATAGAAACCAGCATGTCCTATGAAATACCTCACTTCCTTGATAGTTTTGGGTGATGGAAGGTGATGAATGATGTCAACCTTGGCATTATCAACTTCAATCCCCCTACCTGAGACCAGATGGCCTAGAAAAAGTCCCTCTTTAACCATAAAATGGCATTTTTCCCAGTTTAGGACTAGATTCTTTTCTTCACATCTTGACAAAACTCTCTCTAAATTCTTAATACATCTCTCAAAAGTATCCCCAAACACAGAGAAGTCATCCATGAAGACCTCAAGAAAATTCTCCTAACATGTCTGAAAAGATTCCCATCATGCACCGCTGGAAGGTTCTAGGAGCATTGCATAAACCAAAGGGCATGCGTTTGAAGGCAAAGGTGTCGAATGGACATGTGACTGTAGTCTTCCCCTGATCCTCCAGGGAGACCTCAATTTGATTATACCCCGAGTACCCATCTAAGAAACAATAGAATGCATGACCTACCACTCTCTCAAGTACTTGGAAAATGAATGGTAAGGGGAAATGGTCCTTCTTGGTGAATGAGTTTATCTTCCTATAGTCAATGCAGACCCTCTATCCACTACTCACCATTGTTGGAAGAATCTCTCCATCCTCATTGGTTATCACTGTGATTCCAGCCTTTTTTGGAACCACTTGGATTGGCTCACCCATTCACTCTCAGCTATGGGATATATCATACCATCTTTTAACAATTTCAGATGTTATTTTCTTACTACCTCCATGAGATTAGGATTGTTTCATCGTTGAGGTTGACGACATGGCTTTGGATCAGATTCCAGAACAATCCTATGAGCCCCAACAAGTGGTCTAATCTTGGGAATATCAGACAGGGTCCATCCAATGGCTTTATTATGTTTACTAAGGACATATAGAAGCATCCTCTCTTGATTGGCTTCAAGAGAAGAAGAAATAACAATAGGATGTGTTTGATTTTCTCCTAGGAAGGCATACTTTAGTGCAGCAGGAAGTTCCTTCAATTCAAGATCATGTTGGTTCAGAATTTCAGAAGAATATTGGGACATTGGATCAAGATCAATTTTATTTCCTACTGTTTTAGATAGGATTGATTCCCCACATGTCTAAGTTTCATCTACTAGATTGGCCTGAGCAGATTTAGGGAATGAAGTTGGAGTAATCACCATGAAAGTGTTTTCTTGAAAGGTTTCACTGATTTTTGGACCTATGACTTCATCATAAGAGAAATTTGAAAATGATTCAAGCCAAGGAGAAAAACATACTTCATGTGAGCAAAGAAAATAAATCTCATCCTGACTTAAAAATTCATCAAATATTCCATGATGTTCTATAGATTAATTATCAATTCTTCCAATCATGTTTACTTCATGAATTTTCTCATTATCCCCTTTTTGTGAGATTGCATTATATATGTTCAAGTCTAGACTCATGTTTCTAAAGGTGATGGTCATGTTCCCATTTTGGACTCGGATAACAGAGTTGATTGTTGCAAGGAAGGGATGACCATGTATAATTGGTGTTTGATCCTTATTTCCTAAGTTTGGATGGTTATTAAGGTCAATAAAGACAACAGGGTAAATGAAGTTTTTAACCTTTACCAGAACGTCCATTAAAATCCTCTTTGGAACCCTAATGCTACGATCAGTAAGCTGAAGTTTGACAGATGTGCGTTGGAGTTCTTGTAGGCCTAACTGGCAGTACACAACATAGGGAATGAGATTGACACTAGCACCTAGGTCACATAAGGCCTTGACAACTTTTCTCTCTCCTAGTTCAACATTGATGTAAGGGAAACGTGGGTCTTTCAACTTAGGAGGAATGGTCCCTTGAATGGTGGTACTCACATTAGTAGGAAAAACGACTTGGTTTTTATGTGAAAATTTTATTTTAAACGAGCACAAGTCCTTAAGGTAATTTGAGTAGGCAGGTATGGTTTGGATGGCATCAAGAAGTGGAATGTTCAACTTGACTTGTGAAAATATTTCCCTCAATGTTTCACTCAATTACGGCTTGGTTTTCCCCCTCATACATTGAGGAGATGGTGTAGGTTGTGGGGTTGTTTGTTGAAGAGTTTTTTCTTTGACAATGTTATCATGTTTTTTTGTTTGATCATTTTGTTCATTTGAATTTTCATCCATGTTTGAATCTTTTGGTAGGATTTGAATTAGTTAGTCAGGTTTCTCAATTGATTTCCCACTTCTTAAAACAGTCATAGCCTTTAGTAGTTCATGAGTTGTTTGAGTACAACATGACTCTCCCCATTAAGTTGAGGATGGCACCGCCTGAGTAGGCATGGGTGCCTTTCCAGTTTTGATGGTTTGAAGTTCTTGTTTTTGGGAAGAGACTTCCGATTTCATCCTCTCCATTTTTTTGCACAGTTTTTCTAGTAGGATTTGTGGAACAGTTTGGGTTGGTGCTTGAGAATATTGGTTTATCCCGGGGGGATATTTTGGAGGTGGGATGGTTTGTTGAAAATGGACCAGTGGCTATTGGTATTGGATTGGTTGGGTTTGGAACTGGTTATGGGTTTACTAGTTCTGATGGGGGTAAGGATTTTGGCCCTGTGGTTGGCTAGGTTGTTGTTTATCTTTCCAGCGGAATCCTGGGTGGTCATTATACCTTGGGTTGAAGTTGATTTGGTATTGAGGCTTTTTAATGGTCAAATAATTTACTTCCACTGGGGGTACTCCTACAAGAACATCATTGATGTATGGAATGGTTGGAAAATTGTCTGTCTTATGGTCATGTTTGTCCCTAATTGTGCAAACAAGGTCTACAGTTTAGATTTCATGGACTTTCCTAAGGTCAATTTCTTCAACCTTCCGAGAGAGTGTTGTGAGTTTATCCCTAAGGATTTCCCCTTATCTAAGTGTATGAATTCTAGTAGATCTTTGTGGCTTTTCAAAATAAGGGGAAGTTCCCCATGTTTGGTTTTGTTCAGAAAGGCTTTCTAGATACTCGTAAGCATCATTTGGGGATTTGTTTTTAATGGTTCCATTACACATCATGTTAATGAATTGTTTGTTCCCCGGACCCAACCCTTCATAGAAAATTCTTACTTGTTCTGGAATAGAAAAACCATGGATTAAACCAGGTTTATGGGGTCTTTGAACCTCTCCCATGTTTCATAGAATGACTCTCCCTCTTTTTCACAGAAGTTTTGGATGCCCTTTTTAAGTGCAATTGTTTTGTGGTGGGGAAAGTATTTTTTGTAGAATTCCCGTTGTAGTTGGTCCCAAGAGTTGATGGATGATGGTGTCAAATTTTTTAGCCAATTTTTATCTCGATCTTTTAAATAAAAAGGAAATAGCCTCATCTTAGCTGATTCTAGTATATGTGGGGGACGCATGGTTTCTACAATGTCATTGAACTCCTTAATGTGAAGGTAGGGCATCTCGGACTCTATTCCATGGAATGTGGGAAGATGGTTTAGGACATGGGGTTTAAAGATGTAGTTGGCATATCCTAGGGAGTTGTGTCTAATTCATGAGGGGCATTGGTCCAGGAAGGTGTGAGGTAGTCATTCATGGTTTGATCAATTGCATTCCCCAAGTTTGGGGTTGCCTCTTTTGGGTTTCGATTTTGGTTCCCACCCAGGTTTATGATTTGGTTTATTTGAAGACCCTCCATTGAAATTGGATAAATTTTTTACTATAGGGTATTAGGGTCTAGTGTAAACAAACCCTTTGGTTCACATGACTCCCCTATCCTAGGACATTCCAACCTAACTAGACAGTTTGATTGATCGCGGGTGTAGGAGGACATGCGCCAAAAGAAAAAAAACGAGAAAGGGACAAGATAAGGGAATTTGGATGAGAAAAGAAGAAATGGGGGGAGAATAGAATGGGTGTTTAGATGAATTACTTGGGTCCCTGAAAACTGCGCCAAAATTTGTTTCCCGTTTAAATTTACCCAAGAGAATAAGGTAAGATGGTCCTTGAAGTTTAGCTTGGGTTGTCGAATCCTCAGACACCTAAGAAGTGACCTATAGACACGTAAATTCTATGGACTGTTTTTGGCTATGAAGTGGCCCACTTGGGTTGATTTTAGATGGGTTTAAAGGAACTCTAAGAGACTTAACTGAATTCAATTTAAAATAATGAGTTGATCCTAGGTTATCGCTCGGGGTGGATTGGATGTATTTCCTTTTTAATGATTTCAATTTCTAATATTTGAGATGGGTTCATTTAAGGAGATAAAACAACATCATCACTTACTAGTTTAATGGATACAAACTTTAATACTAATCACCTATAAACTTGAAGGATCCAAGTTTTTAGCACTTCAAGGTAAAGGTTCGTATTAGCACTTGAAGTGTGTGGCCTTAAATTCAATAAGGACGATGGAGTTTAAAAATCATCAAATAAAAATCTCAATTAATGAAGTGATTATACATTAATTAGGTGATAAATAATATCCAATACAGCCCCTTTATACTCCCTTGGAACAACCCATAAGTGGGTTATCACTCCATTGATTCTATGGTTTCAATGGAAACGGGAAGTAGACTCACGAGGGAAGAAATGGAGAAGTAAAAAAACACAATAAAATAACAATCACTCCACCGTTGTCTGATAATATCACAAGGTTTGGTATGAACAAGTTTACACCTTGAAACAACGGTATCAATGTGATAAGGATAAGAATAGAATAATAAGATAATAAGAACTTTTATTAGGAAACAATGATGAATTAAAACAACTTTCATGTGGAAGACAAATTTGAGACAACAAAACCGCACCATAACATTACAATGAATGAAATATCATAGATTCTTCAATAATCCAACACCACTACCATAAATAGGAATTTTTGAGCCCTTTTTTTGAGCCTCCAACAGTCCAAGTCTCCTCAATTAATTGTGGTAGGCCATAGGTGGGTTGAAAGTAAGGGAGAGTTGATTTTTCTACCCTTGACCCGAGGTGGCAGCCAGCATTCCTTTACCGAACAGAAGTGCTTGGAAGAGCTTATATATGGCAGAATCAGAGTGGTCCATAGAAGACGAAAATGGATCCTCATCCCGTTTATAACCTCCTGTAATGTTTGGGCCCAGTTGGAGTTGTGGATTCCGAGATATGATCATATTAGTGGGATGTTGATCTGGGACGCAGAATCTGGCCAATAATTTTATCTCTAAATTGGGCCGCTTAAATAACCATAATGGAGGTAGAATAAACACTATGTCCTGAAGACTGGTTTGTTCCACTATATTTCTTCTAGCAGCCTGCAAAATTTGGGCTACATTGGGACTGTATTGTAGACCCCACATTCTCATCTGTGGGCTGGGGTCCAATCTGCCTTCTCCAAAATTATTTCCTTTCATCCCCAAATATCTCCTTCATACTTTATTAATCATCCATTGATCCCTGAATGAAAAATGTTTAAATTTAAGTGAATATACATTTCACAAAATATCAAATTAAAATATGGATAATTAAATTTTCTAGAATTAGATGACTCATTGGGCCTAAATTGGTGTACATTAGGCATGAAGTGCACAAATGATGAGAATGGATGTTCCAAATCAAAATCCACTAACTCAGGCCCATAAGATCAAAAATGAACATTTAATACCATTAAACTGTAATTAACATATATGTTTTTATTGTCTAATCATTTCCTGAATGACATCCCCAATGATTTGGGAAGTGGAGTTCAAAACTTCATGGCGATGATTACCCAATTATCTCAGGTTATGAATAATAACCATAATAATGAGGAACGTCCTCCTTCACCAAAGAGGGAGAAACTGGTTATTGAATGTTTTATGCGGCAACGACCACTGATGTTTTGTGGATCTTCTAGTCCACTAGTTACAGAATAGTGGGTCAACTCCATGGAGAAGATATTTTCAATGCTTCACTGTTCTGAGACGGAGAAGGTGACTCTAGCCGTTTATCATCTAGATGGAGAAGCTGATCAATGGTGGTCTTTGATTAAGAACACCAAGCCAAGGGAGGAAATTTAAGAGATGGAATGGGAAGACTTTAAGATAATGTTTCTTAAAAATTATTTCCCAATAACTCTTCACATGAATATGGAGAGAGAATTTATAGACATTAAGAAAAAAGAAGGAGAATCTGTCACAACCTATGAAGTGAATTTCACTAGAATTTCAAGGTAGGCTTCGGGTTTTGTTATCAACAATGATAGCAAAATTGATAGATTCATTAGTGGATTACAACCACACCTTCTAAAGGATCTTGGAATTCGAGACATAGGAAGTTATGAAGAAGTTGTTCGGTGTGCTCTCAAAGTGGAGATGGAGTTTGGATAATGGTCCCATGGATATGGGGATAAGAAACGTAAGATGGAGTTTCAAGATGGTGGATCTAATGAAAAAGCTGGGGAGAAAAATCAATGACCCACATGCCAAAAATGTGGGAAGTTTCATCATGGGAAGTGACTCAAAGGGATGGGGAAATGCTTCAAATGTGGGAAAGAAGGACACCATGCTCATGAGTGTCGAACTGACATGAAAAGGAAGGATAATGTAGCTGATGAATGGAGAGAACCACTCGTGGTTCAATGCTACAACTGTAGGGAGCTAGGGTACTATGCAAACCAGTGCACTAATCCTCGAGCTCTCTAGGATAATCACCATCAACAACCACCAATGACAATGGGACAAGGGAAGGATTATTCCATCACTACTACGAAGGTGGAGCATGATAATGAATTCATACAAGGTACACTTCCTATTCACTCAAGAATGGAAAAAGTCTTCTTTTATTCTGGTTTTACGCATTCCTTTATATCTTGGAAGTTTTATAGAACTATAGAATCGAAGCCCTGAAACCTTGAAGTAGAGATATCTGTAAAAACACCAAGTGGTGCAATCATTGCAACCCAAGTGTTGGACTCTTCTCATGTTGGCATATGTGGGAAAAATCTTCAAGAAAATCTCTTAATACCTCCCTTGGTAGAATTCGAAACTATAATGGGAATGGATTGGATCTCTTTATATAGAGCACATATAAACTGTTGGGAAAAGGAAATATCTTTTCATATTCCGAACTATCCCATGCTCCTCTACAAATGCAGGGAAGATCGTGAATCTCCTTTGAAAAATCCTTCAATGGTGTGGGTGTTGATTCCGTATGAAGAAGCATACCTCACCCAAATGGTTGAGTCGAAGGAAAGTTCCAACCTTGAGGAAATGCCCATCGTGAGTGAATATGGTGATGTATTTCCCTGAGAGTTACTCGGAATTCCCCTGAATCGTGATGTAGAGTTCTCAATTGAACTCAAACACAACGCTACTTCTATCTCGAAGTATCCCTGTAGGATGGCTCTTATCGAACTAGAGGAGTTAAAGAAGCAGCTGTAGTAGAATCTAGAAAAAGGGTTTATACGACCTAGTGCATCACCTTAGGGTTCACCAGTTATCTTTGTGAAGAAGTAGGATGGAACAATGAGTCTGTGTATCGATTATCGGGAACTCAACAAGATCACCATAATGAATAAGTATCCTCTCCCAAGGATTGATGACATGTTCGATCAGTTAATATGATCTCAATAATTCTCAAAGGTGGATCGTCACTCTGGATATCATCAGGTAAAGGTGAAGAAGGAAGATATTCAGAAGACTGCCTTCCGAACAAGGTATGTGCACAATGAGTTTTTGGTGATGCCCTTCGTACTTACTAATGCCCATGCAATCTTCATGGATTTGTTGAATAGAGTCTTTATACATTACCTCGACAAATTTGTGGTAGTGTTTATTGGTGATATTATCATCTACTACAATAGAAAGGAGGAACATGAAGAACATCTAAGACTTGTGTTGGCGACATTGAGAAAGGAGAAGTTGTATGCCAAGTTCAGCAAGTGTGACTTTTGGATGAATCAAGTCACGTTCTTAGGAAATGTGATCAAAAGTGGGGGAATTTCTGTGGACCATTCAAATAAAAAGGCGATTGAGGAATGGCCCAGGCCCTCTGGTGTCACAGAAATTCGTATTTTTCTTGGATTAGCTGGGTACTACCGAAGTTTTGTGAGAAAATTCTCGCGATTGTCAAGCCCACTAACTATGTTAACAAGGAAATGGGTAAAGTATGTCTGGACGAAAGAATGTGAGGGAGGCTTCAAGGATCTAAAGAGAAGGCTAATCACTGCATCTGTACTCACACTACCAAAAAGTGGAGAATGTTCTGTGACATACAGTGATGCTTCAAAGAAAGGATTGGGTTGTGTACTCATGAAAAATGATAATGTGATAGCCTACGCCTCACGACAGATAAAGACCCATGAGCAGAACTACCCGACGCATGATCTAGAGCTGGCAGACGTGATTTTTGTCTTGAAAATATTGTGGCACTACCTTTATGGTGAGAGGTGTGACATATACATAGACCACAAGAGTCTAAAGTATATATTCACACAAAAGGAGCTCAACATGCGTCAAAGGAGGTGGTTTGAGATAATCATGGATTACGATTGCTCTATTCACTATCATCCTGGAAAGGCGAACAAGGTAGTTGATGCTCTAAGTAGGAAAGAACCTACTACTCTATTCATGTTGCAGATTGAGAAATACCCAATCTTTTTGGATATGCAAAGGATGTATTTGGAAATCATAAGGGTAGGGGATACATCCTACCTTGCCCGAATTATTGCGCAACCATCCATCCAAGAGAAGATTATTGAAACACAATGGGATGATGTGGAGATACAAAAGAGGGTGAATGCAGTAAAGGAAGGGAAGCTGCAAGAGTTCCATATCGACGATGATGGTGTGATTTGGTTTGGAACGCGGATTTGTGTGCATTCATCACCCGAGATAAAGAATGATCTATTGGATAATGCACACAGCTCAACTTTCTCTATCCATCCGGGGAGTACCAAGATGTATCGTGATCTCCAAGAACACTTCTGGTGGGATAACATGAAGAAGGAGATTGCGGAATATATATCAAGGTTCTTGGTATGTCAGCAAGTTAAACCTAAGTGGCAAAAGACAAAAGTTATGATGCAACCATTGCCTATACCCATGTGGTAATGGGAAAATGTTACTATGTTGTCACGGGTCTCTCGAAGACATCAAAGGGAAATAATGCAATATGGGTTGTGGTTGACCGACTCACCAAGACTGTCCATTTTATCGCTATTCGGGAAGATCTCTCACTTGATCAACTTGCAAAGATATATGTGAAGGAAGTGGTGACATTTCACGGTGTTCCACTCTCAATTGTCTCTGACCGTGATCCAAGGTTTACATATAAATTCTGGAGGAGCCTTCAATATGATTTGAGTACTGAATTAAATTTCAACACGTCCTATCACCCCCAAACTGATGGCCAGTCTGAAAGGACTATTCAGATTCTTGAAGATATGCTAATAGCCTGCTCTCTTGAATTCAAAGGTGGTTGGGATCATCATCTCCCGTTGGTTGAGTTCTCGTACAACAATATCTTCCACTCGAGTATTCTGATGGCTCCGTATGGAGCTCTTTATGGGAAGTGATTTAGAACTCCAACCTGTTGGGTTGAAGTTGGATAAATAAAGCTACTTGGGCCCGATCTTGATCAAGAGATGATAGAGAAGGTTCAAGTCATCTAGAAGCACATCAAAGCTGCTCAATTTGGGAAAAAGAGCTATGTTGACAACTTTCGAAGGGACTTGGAGATCGACGTTGGAGATAAAGTCTTCCTTCGAATATCTTTATGGAAGATAGTCATGCGATTTGGGAAGAAAGGGAAGTTAAGCCCAAGGTATATTGGCCCCTTTGAGATCCTTGACTGCATAGGAGTCGTGGCCTGTCATCTTGCACTTCCACCGAATATGGCTCAAGTTCATGATGTGTTTCTTGTATCACTACTGAGGAAGTACATTCCAAACCCCTCACATGTACTAAACTCAGAGGTGGTACAACTGGATGATGATCTCTCCTATGAGGAGCAGCTACTAATGATTTTGGACCGAAGTGATAATGTTCTACGCAAAAATACAACCCATCTTGTCAACGTTTTGTGGAGGAACCATAAGTTCGAGGAAGCAACTTGGGAACCAGAAGAGGCAATGAAGGAGAAGTGCCCTCACCTGTTCTTGTAAAGTGAAATTTTGAGGGAGAAATTTCTTAAGGGGAGAAGAATGTAACGACCCAAAGTTTTTCAGTGGAAAATTCCATTCTTATATTTATGTCATAATATAACATGAAAACCCAAAATAATGAACTACTAAGTGATAAGTGGCCTTTAAACATAAGTTTTTCAATCCTATATTTGGAATTTTGAAAATTTAACATACACGGTTGTGTTCAAGATGATTTTTGGTGTCTAATGAACCAAAAATAATTTTTGGTGAATAGTAACGTACCCTTAAGAATTGTAACATATACCTATGAATAGTAATATGACCCTTATTAATAGTAAATCATCCAACATAAGAGTAACATTACATATGAATAAATAAATAAAATTTAGACATCCAAGAATGTGACAATTTTACCTTAGTAAATGTTTTGGTATTTTTTAAGTCATAAATAATTATTTATAATTAATTAATTAATTTAAAAAATATTTATTTCCCTAAAGTTTATTGAATCAATGTATAATAGTTTTTAGATAATTTTATAATACCCTACGTAATTTTTGAAAGAACTATAAAATCAGCTTTATTCTTAAAAACTGTTTTTAGGTAAATTATGACTTTAATTAAATATTAAATTAATAATATTAAGAAATTTATTTGTGAAAAATGGACTTCATTTTTTGATTCTACACGTCGAAAAATGGTTGGGTTAAATTTTTGGGATTTTTCTGAGATACATGAATTTCCAAGGAATGGTAGAATCCGATAATTCACAATAAATGGAAAATAATGTATTAATTGAGTCATCGATGATGTTCTACTGATGTAAGACCACTTGGTTCGGGATTACATTATAAAATTACTAATCTTGTTCATTCAAGACTCACTATTCCATATCTTGTGGGGAAATAATATACTAATGAATTTTATATTAAAGAAATCCCTCTCCCCTCCACTATAAATGCCACCCTCCACTCCCTCTTTTCCTCACACCTCTCAAGCTACAAGACTTCTCTAAACTCTGCCCAAACACCTTCCCTAGCCCCTCACCCACGTCTTAAATCTGCTGGTCTCATCAAAAGTCCAAGACTAACTTCCTTTAGGAGGATCTCAAGAGGAAGATTTAAGAGGTAATCTCCTTCCCTCTTCTCCTTTAATTCCCTTTCAAGTTCAAGTTCCTTTCTTGATCTCTCCCCACTTATATTCATCCAAATTGTTTTGTAACTCCAGTATTATACATATAATGAAATTTTATGATTCTAAATGGGATATCATATCACCCCACACCCTTTCCATGTTCCTTTTATTTTATTAAATAGAACATTGTTCAGGAGGTGTTAATTTATCATCTTCAAAAACGACATGCTCTCTTCTTCCATTTATACATTCAGATCTTGTCATGAAACCATTTTTATGGTTGAACCAAAATATGTTATGTGTATTATATTCTATTTAAAGCTCTGGAAATAACCTATGAACATATTACTAAGGGACAAATTAAAATAAGTTCCTTGTGATCCAAAAACTGCCCAAATTGACCCAAATAACCATCAAATAATTATTATATAATGATTCATCCACATGGATCTAAAGTAATTAATTATAAAATCATTAAATATCATGTAATATCATTAATGACATTTAATTTCATTTCTGGATGTTTAATCATGTTCTACCCAAACTTCAATTTAAGAATACAAGTGAACCACCAAAGAAAAACAATAAAAATGAACATCCCCGGACAATGTTTTTAAACTCTATAAGTCATACAAAGGAACATAATTTGACATAATGAAACCATAATTAACCCTATTAATGTAAAAATGGTTTTTGATTTCTAAATAATGAATATAATGTCATTATGTAGGACATTAAAGAGAAGGAAGCATTCGGGTACAAGGTAAGGGGAAATTCTCGAACCCAACATTCATCCTTCGGGTTCTCCCTCTTTCACTCCATTTTTGGATATGGTTACTCCTCAAAGATCATTTGCTCATAATTGCCTTTACTTTTCTGGGATATAAATTTTTTTCACTGGTTTTTATGTCCATCAAAATTTTTTCCAAAAGAACTCTTCCTTTAAGAGCACCCTTTTTACTTCTCAATCAAATTGAACGGTTCTTGTAACATGTATGTTATTCCCTCTTTCTTTTGGAAACACAAAGATTATGAATATTTTATTATGAGATAAAACACATTCCTTTTCATGGGTTCATTATGTTAATTTAAGTTATATTTTCATTGTGGAAAGCATGATCAATGATAATGTTATGATGTGACGGGTGCACCCGGAATTATATCGCGCAATATGAATGTTTAAATGTGACGGGTGCGCCCAGAATTATACAGCACTCCAATACATTGGGTAAAGTGATGAATCTCATGAGTAAATTTGAAATGATGTGTGAACATGATGCTACATTGGTTCACAAGTATGTGTGGTAGTTAACCACTAAGACATGTTGTTTCATTTTTATGCATTTCCACATTTCAAGTCTGTTATTTATGCTCCTATCATGTTCATGATCTTTTGCCTATGTTATGATTATGATCACCCCCTGATATATTGTTCTTATCTATCCTCTTACTGGTCTTCTAGCTCTCCCCTTTTGATGTATATCCTCAGGTGGCTACATGTACTAAGGAGAGGACAAGTGCCACTAAGAAGCTAGTGAAGAAGAAATTAAATAAATGTTTATTGTTGATGTTCTATTTGTTATGTGTGGTCCTAGTTTTCCCAAGACACTAAACCTTTGGATCCTCTATGTGTAATAATATTATGTTGTTGATCTTTGAAACGATTTAATATTAATGTATGAAAAGGTTGGGATACTATAAGTACACCACCGGAACATATAATAAATCCAAGAACCACTTCATTATCCATAATAAGGGATGTTTAAAAAAATTAAATAGGACATGCCTTCTACAAATATCAAGATCCTACATCCTTCCCACCTTATAGTGGCGCATCCTCGATCCTCACTTCCAAATAATCATAAAACCTCCCAGGTAAAAGGTCAGGCCATAGTTCCAACCTATCAACTTCCATCATCCATGTTTATCTTCAAAATCTATCATGTGAAATCACTACCCGGAACAAGTAAATAATCATAACCTAAAAAAATTTCCCCTTCCATAATCCACAATCCCAGACTGGTGTTTCTCGAGGAAACATACACATCAACTCATTACCAATAATATTATACACAATAAAATGGTCTACCTGACATGTCTAGATCACTACATAAGAAGATAATGATGAGCACCACACCAATCTAACAGAGACAACTTGAACATACAGTGTACGATCACATCAAAAACTCATGGTCCAAATAAATTGGTTCCATACGACCCAATTATTTTAAATATTTATAACTTACCAATACCTAACATCAACTGAATGAACATCCAATGTCCAGCCACATCTCCCAGACTTCTCTAATATAATACTTGAGGCAAGCTAACCTCAAATTATTTTATGATAATATTAAAGGAAAACCCATGAATGAACTTCATATCAAGGTGCTCAACCAGTCAAATTGCAATTCAACAATCATTGACATAACCAAACCCCACAAGGAACCACTCATACAACCATACACACCCCATAATACCACTCACAACACCAAATGACCATCTTCCCACTATGTTTCTCCCCACCATACACTTTATCTCTCTAACACCATCATCCAATTATTGAAACTATATCATCAAAAACAAACCAACACAACATCATCTCAACATTCACAACTTTCCCTACATGTTTCCCAACTCACCACCCATAAACATCTATAAGAACTACGCCTAATATTTTCAATTAACCTCGCCTTTGAATCTATCCAGACTGGTAACAACCTCATCATTCATATCGCAACCATAAATTTCTTGATTCATTCTAAAAGCTAATCTCCATTACTGGGGAACACATAACATATCAACATTCACTAGAGGTAGCTAACATCCAAACTCATGTATTCCCATTTTAATTAACTAAATCATGAAATCCATGGCTGAAACAATCTTGTTTATTCCCAGCTTCTAGTATTGGTATGTCATCTCATTACCTGACTACACTTCCCTTTTTACCAAAGGCATATCATCATCATTTGAACGCTCATACCTATGTCTTCTTTTATGACTAGTAAAAATCCACCATCATGGAAATCACTACTCTTCAAACCATTATTGGGCTCTACAAAACAACTCTAGAGATCTATGATGTGATCAATCTAGTTAAATTTAGAACTAGAACAAGCATAAATCCATCTATTCATTTGATTGACTATCAAATTCAAAAGCAACATGTTTCTCACACTACCAGAGCCTCTCCACTTTGATTTCACGGAAATCATGTGAAATTATTTCCAACCTACCTAGGAACATATCTCAATGGATTCATGTATATCTAACAATGCACATAACCCGGTAATCAATGGGACCATCAAAGTTATGCACTCTCTTGTGACCATACATAAAATGCGACTCTAGCACACCTGATAAGTGCATCACACATGAAATCCCAGACATTTTTTAATATAACTTATATCATCACCTCATCCACAATCTTTTTAGACCCAAGTAATTCTAAACATCACATTCAAAAAAAACATCTCCTTCAATGATCCTGACCACATGACCACCATAACCTCTGGTGTCCTAAAAAAAAGCACCCATCCATGATATGATCTCCCTTTACTTTCCCACCCCAAAAATACATTTATTTCTTCATATCACAACATCAATACCACTAGGCCAGATCTCTGAAAAAATATGTCCATTCATTACCACCTTCACAACCAAACGTTAGTACCCAAGTACGTCCCCGAAGTGATTCCAAGGTATAACAATGCACTCAAACGAATACTTGATTAAGGACACCATGCATTGATTTCACCTATGAATCATCTAGATGTTCTCCCCATTCCAAGTCACCTGAAACACTAGGTTGACCTCCCTCTTGGATGACCTTGATTTCTCAAGATATTCATCTCATAGCCATAACTCCCGAAACGTCTCAAAAACCTATTATAATTTACACTCATCTATATCAGTTAATATCACATTAAGAATCACTCTCTATGTACTACTACCAAGGCCTGAAATGTCTACCCATGAAAAAAAACCAATAACACTGGTACCCCAACTGATCTCCCTCATAGGTCATCCATAAAAGTAAAATGATACCAACTCAAAAAAATGAATCCATTCCATGAAAATATCTCTAAGTCTATGTCCAATATATACACATGAAATATCTAAAAACATGCTACTTATGATAGTCATCCAACCCCCTTTCCAAACACAATGTGTCAAATGTTCCAAAAAACCATTTACTATAGATCCCACACCAAAGTGACTCACACACGAACATCGACATCATGTAACGAACACCCTCTCTTGGGTCCAAAACATAGCACACAAAGTCTCAATCCAAAAGAGTCACAACATTAACATTAATAACTTATATTTAAAATTTTCATGGTCCAAACCTAACCAAAGAAAAAACACTCCATTAATAATCAAATCCCAACTCAAGGTCTTAGAACATTGGAACTCTTACTTCCAAAACTGCCCATACACAGGGTCAACAAAAAAATGGGATGTACACCATCGGTGTCCCCAAGTTCTATCATCATCAAATTTTACCACATAATTATCCTTAAAATTTAAACCCATTATTTCAATTTCCAAAAAAATTAATATTCAAAACCCCTGCATCCACCCCTTCCAAAACCATTTTCTTACGCCAGCAATTCAAAAATATACATTTGTTCAAAATAACATTTCAAAAAAATTACCCTTTTCAAAACCCAAGGATTTTCAATTCCCAAAACCTATTTGGTCCCAAATTTCAACACCTATAATTTCAATCAATTTCACTTTTTATACCTATCTATTTTTTTCATGTCATTTATATGTCAAAAACATTAAATATACAGATGAACTATCTATCCTATGTGTCGAGAATGATCCATGAACTCAGAAACCCTCTATTATCATGAAAAAACCAAGAGATTAATCCTCATAAATCAGTAACATAGCATTAATGTACACCACCTAATGTAAAAATATCATCCAAATGTAATAGAACAAAACAAAACATCATTTTCCACCTCTAGAAACAGGGGTTTTCCCTATCACATGGGGCATCAATTACTCTAGCACGAGCCCATTAAAAATTTTCTATGTGATCCTAGTGTCTTTTCTACCATGCCTAAATATTATGAAGAAAGGAAAACATCCTATGATAACACTTTTTAATGTCCCTCATACATAATCCACTATAGTTGATTCCCCATGTTGAGTCTCCACATGACCTTGTGTGTGCCTCCTCGAACGCTAGACCCTACCAACTAGCAGTACGGGTCTAAAGAGATACATGGGGTTACTACACAAACATATCAAATTGAATCTACTATATAATTAGTATAAATAGATAAAATAACCACTAGATAAAATTAATTGATGGAAGACAAAAAACCTATTATGTTACAACGTACACATGTTATAACAAAATCAAGTTAATAGAGATCATGCTAGGAAGTAATATAATAAAAACCAAGGCCAAATCTATAATAATACTATAAATATGGACCCAAGTCCAATCCTAGTCATGACCTCCCATGCTCCGACCCGTAATCCCTTTCCCCATTAATCTCTCTATAGTTAACTAATCATCATAATAAACTCATGTCACACTGGGAGTCTATTCCAATGAACAAGGGCTGTTACACGTAGTTTTAATCTCAAGGGATGTTGAATAATAAAAAACTATCACATTCCCATTATTAAATATCATTAACATGTCTATTTTAATCATTTTTTCAAGGGCTATTCATATTCATCATTTACACTATGTACTAATCTGGTCAATTACCATGAATAAGGGATAAGTCCTTTTCTCTGTCTCACTAGGCAAAACATTTACCAACAATTATATCTCATATACATAGAGCATCATTCCTTGTATCTAATCACACATAACTAGGATAATCAGTCCTAGTATTATATCCCACTTTTAGTGGAGCATCAGTCTTGGTACTCTCATTCAATGTATCAATTAGGGTAACGGAGCCTCATTATAACTCATTATCCCATGCATTCTAGGGGTGGGGTACCGAGCCTTAGTCTAACCCAGCCCATGAGTGGAGCCTTAGTTCTTCATCCCACACCACCAATCCATTTGTACATGCTTCTTTAACCATTTAACATATATACTATTTCACATCACTCGTCAAAAAATACACATAATGTTCACATTTCACATTTCTTTAAATACATAAATCATTTTCATGTATTAACCCATTAAATCATTTATAATTTACAATTCATAAACCACTAAACCCACTTTCCATATAACAAGAACTCCCTTATTCTATATTGTTAATAAAAAATAGAATTAATCTCATTTGCATACCATTTCACATTTACCAACTTAAACCATAATTATTAAACACATATATCATTATTACTAACATCCCCTTTTACTATGTCATAATCTATTCACATTCATCATTTACATCATTTCATACCCATGTTAACATACCAACATAATCATCAGGGGTCCTATCTAATTATCCCATATATCAATTCAATTTATTTGGTCCTAACATGCCTTTATGATCATATCATAGTGTAAAAAAGTTGAATATACTCGTTGGAAATAATTTTCCATCCACCCTTTAAAACATGGGTCTTATTATATGAAAACTAAGACATTCCCCAAGGCTTTAATTTCAGTTTCAACAATAAAAAATAACCATTAAACCATTTTCACAAAAAGGGAACCCTTCCCTCACTTCATATATCATTTTAAATCTCTTTCAAAACCCCCATGTATTGAATCCCATTGAGGTCAACACCTCCTTTAAAATAAATTTTAACTTTTAAACAATATTTTCCATAAATAAATGTATAATTCAGACAAATCCTCAAAACATTCAATTAAAACCATTTCTAACATCATAAGAATTTACAAAATCCAAGTTATAATCATTTAAATTAAACCATTAACCGTACCTATATTCCAATTACACATTTACAACCCATTCACTACCATAATTACATTTTCTCAATGTTTACCCATTTTACTCACAATTTACATGGGTCTAGGTTACCTCAGGTGTAGCCCTAGGTTTGGTCACACTCATCTACAAACATAATGGGATATGTGAAGGATTTAACAACTTAATAAAAGGACCAAATTACATTCCAAAACCAAAAAAAAATAAACACAATATGGAAATAAAATAAAAAATCACACACCCATAGATAACATCAATAATATTGGAGAGGATTAAAGGACACCTCCAACCTGTTTCTTAATGAATGATTTCTTAACCTCTACTGATGATTCAAACTCAAACACCCATTAAATCCTGAACATAGACTCTACCTGAAATGTGAGGGTTTTGGGGATTTAGATGAAGGGGATAGATTTTAAAAACCCATATACAGAACACAGAGAAAAGATGGGTGTTATATTCACCCAGATCATTGATTCACACCCCAAATGCTCTCCAAACAGCCAAGAATAGAAGGAGAATCACCAATAGAGAGATATGGGATGATGGTTCATCAGCCCATTGATAAGGGGTATGAATAGGGTGAACAATTGGGAACGATCTAGAAGAAAATGGGAATTTTCCACTTCTTCGACAGCTTCACGATTATCCAAATAGTGCACCAACTATGCTGGTCCTATTGTCAAATAGGGGCCTAGTCAGATAGTTTCCTACGCACACATGCACATTTTTTTTAAAATCATACAGAGCCCATGCACCATCCTTTATCCAAAAGGACATCTGAATTAATGGTTTCATAGTATAATCACATAACATTCACTAATTATGATCCAACCATGTGCTATATACTTGTTGGCTTCTTTTTTCCACCTTTTGTGTCCCAATATCCCATAAACCCCCCCCCCCCTCAAACTTTTCATACATCCACAACCACTTAATCATATGTAACATGGGATGTTTAAGAAAAATTTAACCAAGGATGTTCCTTTTAAAAATTTCATGTACTTACATTTGACGAGAAAATATTTCCTCTATATTATGATTTGATGGAATTCTGTGACATTTTTCTAATAGGATTAGTTATTTTGATGATATATTTGAATAAGATTTTCAAGTAATTCATTATACCTCATTATATTTTAGAAATTATCATTAAATCAAACACATAATGTTTTCAAATTATTGTTTAACTCTTTAAATTTCCAACAATAATACATTTATGCTAATTTTTTATAATGTATTATCTTAGTGAGACACCAAGACATTCCCCTATAACATGGTCATAATAGTTTGGATGAATCAAACCCTCTGAAATTCATCCCACTTTAACTATGATAGTTGAACAATTTTGTTCTGAAACCACATAAAAAAAATGATTAGTAATTCTAAATTATATATATAATAATAAAAGTAAAATTATTTATTTAATTGTACTATTTATTATACATTATTTTTGTTTTCAAATATTAATCATCTCTTTTTATTAATAGGAGAATCCTTGTAATATACATGAATTAGATTAGAGAAAGATGAAGAATTATAATGATCAATCATTATTATTATTTGTTTGAAAAACTATTATTAATTCAATGTAGCTTCCATTTATTTCTAATGTAAATTATACCCTATCCATGGATTTTTATATTTATACAATGATCACATTATATATTTTTACTTTTATAAAAAAAAATTAGTATTTAAATTCAGATTGGTAAAGTTTAATTCATTATATATTTAATTTTGAATTAATTAGAATATATTACCATTTACTTTGATTCACTCAGCATCACATTATGCAAAGAATAAACCCATAGTTTCTTTTTTTTTCTTGTGAATATTTTTTTTGGGTGAGGATTAGTATTACCATTGCCATATCAATTATACATAGTTGAAATGGTTTTATGAAATTATTTATTAATCCTTCCACAACCATTCAATTTTAAATTCACAACATTTCTTTGTACGATGATTATATTCTTGAATAAAAAACATTGTAATTAACGTTAAAAAATATTATGATAAAAAATTTAATGTAACATATAACTAAATTAATTAATGAAATACATGATAAAATTATTTTTGAAAATCGATGTATTGACCCAAACCCCATTATCTTAGAGTTGGTGACTTATTTTATTATATTGGAATAGATACAATGAATTGCATCCTAAAGTTCTGAATAATTTAGCAGTTTTAGAGAACCTGATTATAAAAAAATACGCATATTACATTCATTGCTAAAAATAAATCAAAAAATTAAAACCAAAAAATCCTAGAATATCATTTTACAAATTCATCTTCATGTCATGGTGAATTAAATAAGGGAAGATCAAATACTCTGTAAGTGTTAAGTAGAGTAGAATCTATCGTGAATAAATATAGAATAATAAGATGGCATGGTAAATGAATAAAAAAACTTCTATTTAAATATATTAACTAAATGAATAAATAAGTCAAAACAATGTATGAATTTAAATAACTGAAATACATTATAGTTAACCAATAACTTGTGAATAAAATTTCAGGAAAAAAAGATGATTGAATAATTCCATATAAATGATCACATGAAGTTAAAATTTGTTCATGGATATCATAAATAATGAAATAATCACATATAATGTCAATAAATATAGAATTATTAATGAATTATTCTTATACATCAAGAAATATCCTTCAGATAATTACTGTCAAGATGGATCCACAAGAGTGTTTAACTCGGTGGGACAAAACCCATATTATTTGGACAACTAATTTATCTTATGAAACCATTGATGCATTGAAGAGCTTTCATTAACAAATTTCAAAATAGTTTACTATATTTCAAAATAATTCATCGTATTTCATGAACTAAATTTAATTTATAAACAATGTTCTCTATCATATATTTTTTTTCATTGAGTAATGAAATAGATTAATCAGCATTCCCCCAATTAGTCAAATATCATTAAAATTAAACACCTCATATAAGAATAGAATAAATATTAAGAAATAATAAAATGAGCCACACTATAATATGTATATTTAATAAAAATTTAATTTCCAAGGAAAAATGATCACAGTAAAGTGATTATTTCAGGAGAATGTTAAGAATCACAAAAGGAAGTGAGATTTCAAAATGACTTTTACCACTTGGAAATTTTCATGTGAAATAGTCATGGATTACATAACTCAATGTGCAACATAAAATATGTGTTATAATGATGTATTCAAGATATTATATGTCAATGGGTAATTATATACACAAAAAAAACTAATTTGTTTTTATTAAAACCAAATAAATATCCATGCGATGTAAATTTTGATGAAATCCATTACATCACAATTCCTTTTGGTTAAAAATTATTTAACCACAATATAGTTTATCATTAATTTTTGTGTTGTTTCGGGTGTTAATTTCATTGTTTTCTAATGTGTGTTTTGTCAAAAATATCATGTTATTTGAAATATTATATATTTATATTTTTTAAAAATAATAATCATTACATAATTACCCTCTTTTAAAAAAATTATACATGTAAAACCAAAGATTAATTATTTTTGTGAAAAACTAAGTATGTTATGATCATAGAGATGGTAAGTTGTACGTATGCATGAGTAACGTTTCCATTTTCAACAGTCATTATGGAATTTAGTGAATTAATATTTTCCCATACATAATTATCATAATATCACGGATTCCATATTATATATATATATATATATATATATATATTATCCATATTTTTTGGTGATTGAAATAGATTTTCTTCCCATTGTAAAGATGGTAGTCAGCACATACACAGACAATGTTATAATCATAACATGAGATAGAAGGGAATAAATAAATGATATATATATATATATATATTTCATTATAAGATGATAAATATATAATTAATATAACAATTATTTCAAGTATATCACATGTAATCATTAACATTCTCTTTATTACCTTCCATATAAAGTGTTACTAGGAGAGGAATCACATCTCTTTGCGACGTAGTGGTCCATTGTACATAGAAACGTCCTTATCGTATATCCGATGGAATGGAAGGTCAATGGATATATATGATATAATTAATCCCAACCTATATTTATTTTGATATAAAATATATATATATTCTTTATATCTATTATAAACCTTATTTGTGAAAGGTGATAATTTAATAATGAAGAACATAGGATTGTGAGGTGGTAGTCGGATGTATACACGAATAATAGTTTCAAAAAAATAATGTAATTGGATATGATTTTGGGTAATTAAATTATTAAGATGGAATCAAATTATATGGAATATATTACTGATATTATTTCATCATTTTTTAAAAGGTTTCTAAAGATGTGGATAAAGAAATAAATTAAAGATGCTCGTTGAAGAATGTTACTATTTCATCAGGTATGCTCATTATGTTTTCATTAAATCCCTCATAGATAGGACTTAATCAAATAGTATTGATTCTAATATTAGGGGATGAATTTTTTAAAGTGGTATTTTAGGAATTTGGTGGATTCTATAACATTTTATAGTTGAGGAGGATTGTAAATCTTATAAATACTCAAATGTATTCACTACTAAGATGTCCCCAATACCTCATGTTACTCCAAAATTGATTAATAATGGAAGTTATGGTTGATTAATTCAAGACACACTTCCACCAAAAAAAAAGAAACACCTTTTTTAATGTTATTCCTTAGTATTAAATTTTACTGAATTATACCCTTTTAGTTTTTACAAGGTTAACTTGAATCTTTTTATTTACCTAGGTATTTTAATCATTTTGACTAAAATTAAAATTATTTTTAGTAGAAAAATTATAAATAAAGATTATAAATATTAAAATCAATTTATTAAATAAAAATATAACTTGTGTATAATTTTTATAATACAAATGCATCTAATGTAGAAAAAATAATTTTATCCATAATCATGCTAACAATGTTTTTTTATATTTAAGGGTTAATATAGTAATTGAAATAAAAATTATCCAATTAATGAAATATATTTTATATTTATTGACATTTATAAATCACTTGGTAGAAGTATGGTATTTTATGAATTTTAATTCTTTTAATAAATATCGTTTTTTCAAAATAATAGTAATGTAGTTTTTAACATTATTCATTTAATATTAATTTAAAAGTATCAATACTATAACACCCACAGTTTTAAATATATGCTATATTATTTATGTATTTTAAGTAAATATTGTTTTTGGGATATTTTGGTATGTTTTCAATGAATTTTGTATTTTATGGTACTTTTATTAAGGTTCGCAATTTCATCACAGTTAGAAGAAACTTTACAACACCATTATTAAACTGTGAAAATGAAGACAATGTTATTTGGGTAGGGGCACGATATGGTGATTTGTTTGGAAAACCGTGGAGACACACATGAGTAGCCATGAAAATTGGACAAATTGTTCTTTAATATTTGGGAAACGGTTTTTCTAACCATGCGTGAAAAATCAGTGAAGGGTGTTTAAAGACAGTTCTTGGTGTACGATTTTCACATAGTTTTCTTTAATGTGCACCTAAACCGTGCATGGATAAAACATTGATCCAAAAATTTTGGATCTGATTCTTATTTGTCCCATAACCATTCATATATTCTCTATTATAACCCTAACTCATTTTTATCAACTCCTAATGGATGTGGAGACCCTTCAATTAGATCTGGGAGGGATTTGTTGGAAAATCATAGTCTGTTAATGGTCAGATTTCATTGTAAGTCGTTATTCTTGGTGTTTTTTCTTATATAAATTCTTCATATACCTATATCTAGTCTATTTTGGATATATATATATGTGTGTGTGTGTTTGTGATATTTTATTACAATCATTATTATATTTGGTTGTGTTGTTGTTAGGGAACAAGGTCAAATGTGGGTTTTTGGAGTTTCAACTCGTTTAGTTGAAGAATCTATGTCGTTCTTTATTTACACCATTATTCTTGTTAATTGTGGCTTCAATATCAAGTACACTTATTATAACGTTAAGTGGAGTTTTAAAAATGATTAATTACTTGAAATTGTTTTTGAAATTGATCTGAAAATCCTGGTAAAAAACTAATTTAATAATGGTTTGAAAAATTGTAGAAAATGGTTGTTGTGAAAATAGTTTTGTTTCATGATTTTAAAATGACATTTTAAAATTTCTCTTAGCTTTTTTTCACTTCAAATGGTTTTATATAAATGTTTTCATTAAAAAAATTATTTATTTAAATGGATTTAAATTATTCGGTTTTCAAGGAATTTGGATTTCTTGGTTGTCATGAATTCTTTTTCATTGACATGACCCTGAGGAAAGGGCATGTTCAAATAAGGAATTAGTATTTCATTACTAAATTATGAAATGGTATATTGATAATAGACCACTAATGAGTATGGAACCATCACCTTGGTATGAATTTTCGGATTCAAATGGGTTAGGTAAAATGGATTTATGAAATTTTTGAAGGACTTGTTTGGATGTTTCCATGGAAACTATTTTGTTGATAAAATGGATTCCTTTGATAAAACTGTTTTAAATGTTTTAAAGTTTTTAATATAATTTTTTAATATTAATTTTATCACATTGATTATGCTAGTATCACGAGTAGGGAGGTCATATGGGGAAAACCCACTGAGTTTCTTTATATACCCCTACTTCAGCACATTGGTTCTTTTGTAAAAGATTTTTATCAAGACACAGATAAGGAAAAAATATCACATTTATTTTGTAATGCATATTTTTATTTAGGTCATCGATTATGTATTTCAAGGTTGGACTATATGAGTAATTTTTTTATTTAGGTTTTTTGGTTTTTTTAATATTTTTTGGTTTTATCTTCATCTTTGTGCTCTGATATGGGTTATTCAGTAGTTTTGTTTTCTTGTAATTCAGAATTACAATGACTTATATTAAATTTTTATCATGAATCCTAAGGGTGGAGTTTGGTTATGGATTTATTTATTTTTTAATTTTATTTTAAAATTAAAAATCATCCCCCATCGTTTTTAAATCCCTTGGAATTTAATCCAACCCTTGGTGTCCCTAGGGATATCATGTATGGCCAGATAATATCCTTCCACCTACTGAATAAAATAATGAGTGACAAGATGTTACATGTGGTATCATTTTTTGATCCTTTGGTATCAATTGTGGTAGTCTAGGAGTTGAAATTCATTCTTCATCATTCCTTGAGTTTTGATATTATAAAAGAGTAAAATCATTTGAACCTGAAATGTGGAGCATAAAAGTTTTTAGCTAACCTATTGATGTTGAACATGAATTTACTATAGATTTTGTTTAAATGTGTGTTTTGATTCACTTATAAGAGTGTTATCTTGTAATCATGGGTTAATCCAATGAAAATATAATGAAATTAATTGATATAAATAAAATCCAACTCGAGGTATATATTTCATTATTATTAACAATTTACAATTTGGTGCCAAAAGAGTAGATTTTCAAAAAATGTTGAAATTGATTTCAAATGTGAAGTTTTGAAAAGGACGTGATTGTGATATTTTGAAAATGGATTGTTTTATAGAAATCATAGTATAATTTTATAATAATTGGTTCAATGGGGGAAAATATAATTTTAAAAAGAAATATTTTAATATTTGTGATTTGGTATAATTATAAATTGTTAAATCGACAGTTGCTAGATATTAAGACATTTTGTGTTTTTCTTGTCATAGAAATGGGACTCAACAAGTGTAGATCAATCCACCCGAATTATGCTATTCGGATTGTGGTTTCACCTGATCCATATGTAAACCAACAGCTAGTTCAGAGTATTTTTCAGGATTTTTAAGCTATAGATATAGAGAACTGATGGAATAAACCAAGACAAGTGTAATATTCCATTCAATTCCAGAAGCAGAACCCAACCATATTATAGGGTGATTTGGAACCAGAGAAGGATGATTTGTGGATGAATAGGATGAATCAAATATTAGATATCCAAGGAACACCTGTAGAGTTGAAAGTTAAGTAGGAAATGTGCATGATGGAGGATCTTGCACCCATGTGGTGGGATTTCACAGTTTGGCTAAATTAGACCAAGACATTACATAAGAGTATTTTGAATAATATTTCATCAAAAAATTTATATCCTCACACATTCCGTATTTATATAATGATGAAATTTTTTACTATGAGGTAAGAGAATCTCATTGTGACCAAGTATGTGGATAAATAAATGAATTTAGTCCTATTTTTACTAGAAATTTCTACATGTTCTTCCATGAAGGCACACATATTTTAATTGGGGATGAGGATAGAGATTATATTGAATATTTTCATTATTTATGTAATAGGTTATATATATATGGGCAATATATAAATGTTGGAACAATGGGTAATATTAGGATCTATGGGTGGAGGTAGTATGGTGATTCATATAAGAATAGTGGGAACACAATTTCTATAAATAAGATGAATAAGTAAACCAATTTAAATGGTTGTGAAATAACTCAGAATTAAACATATGGATCAGTAAACCATCCACCAAACACAAAGAGTAAAGCTCAATGTTTCTAATCTGGATATTTTCATCACAAAATGTGATATTATACAGCACAACCTAGTGTATTCCAAAATCAAAACTAGATGGAACATATTTAGTTCTATTGTCATAGATCTCAATGTTCGGATGTTCAACACACATCTCATGTCTCAAGAACTATGTGTACTTAAAGGGGATTAGGGAAGTAGAATACCATTCATCATCAAAATTGATCGTGTAGTGGTGATTCCAAGAATAACATGGCTCCTCAATAAGGGAAAACTGCAATAGGGAAATAAATAAAAAAGTACAATGAGTAAGAATCTCGTGGAGTTGATCAAGATATTATGGATGACTAACGAGGACCATTTATGATGATAGGTATGAATATTTTTAATTGAACCGTTAGAAAAGATTTATTTTATATGGGTTCATCCATTTCATTTATTGTTTCATGAGCTTTTTATCTTCTATTTTCATATATTGAGATGTTGACTTCTATTTTGAAACACCAAAATCCACTTAGCCAACAAAAATATGGATCCTTTATGTGAAAATAAGGTTGTATAAAATTTTATGGGGATGAATTGATATGGGATTTATCTACGCCTGATATGAATATCAATTACATAATATGAGACGTGGAATGGTTGAAAATATTCAAAATTACATCAATTTTTTATATATAAAGGGTTAATTTTATGACTAATGATGGAATTAAGCATATATTTATAGTAGAATTGAATGTAAATGCAGGTGAAACATACTTTTTTTCCCTAGAGGTTAGATATATCTCATATAAGTTGGCATAATTTACCCAATAATTTGTGGTTGATATTGATAATACTAGTTTCCAAATGTTTTATCGGTTTTTGGATGTTTTTCAATCATATTTCTCAGGATTTCCACCGATAAGAGAAGTGGCGTTTAAAATTGACGACTTTCTAGTGACATGTCCTATCTCACTTCTATGTTACAATATTTGCTGACAGAATTAAGGGAATTGAGAGTACAGTTAGAAGAGTTATAAAGAAAGGGGTTCATTTTGAAATCATATCCATCTGGGTAGAACCTGTATTGTTTTCTAAATAGGTGAATGGAAATATAAGGCTCTGTGTGGATTATCATAATCTTAAGAAAGTGAAGATAATTAATTGTTATCAAATTCCATGTATTTATGAAATCTAAAAAAAATTGTGGGATCCTATTGGATCTCTAAAATGTAATTGTGATCGATATATCACTAATTTTGGGACTAGAAGGTGGATATTTTGAGGGTACATTTTAGAACTATATATATCCACAATGATTATGTGGATATGACATTTGGTCTTATGAATGAAATAATAATTTTTAAGTAATTAAGGAATTATATATATATCAATAGAATTTGGTTTATTTTATAGTGGTGTTTTTTGATGACCTATTGGTGTATTCATTGACAAGGGATCGTCACAATCATGAATTGGGAATAGAGTTGATTATTTTGAAGTATCATCATCCAAATTCCAAATTATCAATGGGGGATTTTTCTGAAAAATAGTTTGGTTTCATTGGAAATTTTATCTCTGAAAGATGTGTCTCTGTGGATCTTTAAACGATAGAAAATTTTATCTCTTTTCAACCACAAAAGAATGTCATTTAGATATGTAGTTTCATTGGATTATCTAGTTATTATTGGTGCTTTGTTCCAGAAATTTCATGACTATAATTACCTATACCTGTTTTGACAAGTAACAGTGTTCTATTTCATTGGAATTATCAATGTCAAAATTATTTTCATGATCTTAGTGTTCACCTTACACCAATAGCGATCTCAGTTTTCTAGAATCAAGACAAGGGTACATGGTTTATTTAGATGCTTCAGGATCTAGTTAAGGATTCATTCTAATGCAAATATATCTTGTTGTTTCTTATAGATCAATATATTTAATTATTTAGGAAAATAATCACCCAAAATAATATTTGAAATTAGTTTCTATAGTCCATGATATGAATAATTGGTTTCATTACCACTTTGGTGATAAATTCATGGTGTTTAGGGATCATGTTTTCTTGTAAAATATTTTCATAGAAATTGATTTGAATCTGAGACAAAGAATATGGATGGATAATATCTAAATTATTGATTTTGAATTAATTTTTACATCGGGTAATGGAAATTTTGTGGTTGTTGAATTAAGTAGACAGTCATATAGTTCATTTAGAAAAAGTGGCTTTATATCACAACAAGATGATCTTGGTGATAGGCAATATGAATGTGTATTGTGGATACAAGGGTAGTGTTATTTTATTCCTTCTATTTTCTATTGTTCTTGATTTTGGGAATATGTTTAATGATTAATAGACATTTTATTAATAATGTGTCGATTTGAGTTCAAGAATCAATGGTAGGGAGTCCATTGAGGGATGGAAACTGGATTGGAGATATGATTTAGGGTTATGAAGTTGGATGGTTGTACCTTTGAATTTTTTGGAAACAATATTCATGTTTACCACTATTATAGGAGATATGTTCATCCTAAAATAAAATAGATGTATAAGGCATTGAAAACATAGTTTTTGTGGGTCAACGTGAAAATGAGGGCGACTAAGTTTGTTTTGAGATGCCTCGACTGTCAGTAGGTTAATTAATTTCGTCAATAGAAAGTATGTATGCTGTAGTATTTACGTATTCTAATTTGTATGAAAAAGAAAATAGGTTTGTATTTTGTGATTGGTCTCAAAAGTATAGTTCAAAAACATGATCTCATATGGGTGAAAATAGATCATCTCACAATGTGGGCCCATTTTATCCGGGTTTTTGAATCTCATACAATGGAGGACTACTCTAAAATCCAAATCTAATAAGTATTAATGAGACACAATGTTCCAGTTTAAATTGTATCATATTGTGATCTGAGGTTTACATATATTTTTTGTAAATCCATAGTGCAATCTCTTGGGACTCAGTTGAGTTTGAGAATAGCATGTCATCCTCAGACGGATGGACCATCATAAAGAACAATACAAACATTTTGAGACATACTTCAGGCTCATAAAATGAATTTTGATGGCTCATGGGAAGAAAACATACCATTATTGGATTTATTGTATAAAAATAGAGAACATTATTCATACACATGTATCCTTTTGAATCATTGGATGATAGTCCTTTTCACTTTCCAATTTGATGGGTAGAAGCAAGTGAGGCTTCATAGATTGAGTCGAGCCTTATCCAAGAGATAATGGAGAAGATTTAATTGAAGTAGATGGAGATAACTCAATGTCATCGAAAATTGTATGCATATCATTATCTACTATTATTGTCATTTTAGGTAAGTCATCAGGTGTTCTTGAGAGTCTCTCTAATGAGTGTGAATAGTTTTTTATAAGAATTACATGTTATCTCGTCAATGAATATTCCCTATTGTAATAATTGATTAAATTTTGAGGTAGAATATCATTTTGATTATCCACCCATGTTCAGTTTGTTTCCCAATGTTTTTAATGTATCTCAATTCAATAAGATCTATCCTAATCATGAATATGTGATTCGAGGGGCTCATGTTGACCTATAACTAGAGGCTTTTTTGGTTTATGTGAAAATATATATTGTGGATATGAAATTGAAATTATTTCATGGTAAAATAATCATTATTGTGTTGGTTTTAGGGAAACATGGGCCAATTTAGGATAAAACATGGGAATGATAAAAGGAAATGGTTAAGCAATGACCTTGAATTTTTCAAGACAATAGTTGTTTTCTATATTCTAGAGAATGAAATAAAAATGGTAAGGAAATTTCATCACTTCCATTTTCAAGTAGATACACCCTTCAGTATTTATTTTTTATATGAAAACTATATGAATAATGTTTGGGTGGATTTGGAGAACTTTTGAATGGTTTTCTGGATTTTCTTAAGATGCACATTCTAAGAACAGCTAGTAGAAACCAGGAAACACCTTCTAAAAACCATGAAAAGTAAAAAATGGGATCTTTATAGGTTCAAGGTTAGGTACATTTTATTTAAACCATGTGGATACCTATGAGTAACTGTGCAATATGGAATATAGGGGTTCTGTATGGATTTCCCTTGGTATGTGCAAGGTTTGGTCACACATTGGGAAAAAAAAGAAGTAACATTAAAAAGTAATAAATAGAGGCCGTATATGGTTGGTTCATGAAATGCATTAAATTTATATCCAACCATTTTTTGGGTGTTTATATGTGGTTGTTGGTGCATGGTTTTGATACGTCCTACATAACGCGTTCCTAAACGGTGCATGGTTACAAATTATAACTAAAAATTTTATATCTAATTAGTATTTACTACCTAACCACTCATTTTATCATATATTATGACCTATACTCATTTTTTTATCTTCCCATAGGCTCTGGAGACTTATCCCTTCCATTTTGGGGTAATCCATTGGAAACTCTTCGTGCGATGATGTTCAGATGACTATTATGTCTCTGTTCTTTGTGTTTGTTCTTAGATCTATTATTATTCCAATACTTGTATTCATTTATCTAGTATTTTGGTGATATATATATGATTTTTGATGACAAAAAAGATTATATTTGGTTTTTTTGATGTTTGAGAAATATATCTAAGGTGGGTTTTTGAAGTTACAACCAGTTTTGTTGAAGAATTTTTTCATCTTTAATTTCTTCCCTATATTACAATGTAAGTGGATTCACTATCGACTACTCTTATTAGAAATTAAATTATTTGATTCAAATTTTATGAATTACTTGAAATTTATTATTAAATTTCTGTTAAAATATTGGTAGATACCCACTTTAATGATTGTTTGGAAAATTATGGGAAATAGATATTATGGAAAGTGAATTGTTTAATGATTTTAAAATGATATTTTTAAATATAGATTTGTTTTGATTCATTGATATTTTTTATTAAAATTTTTTTCAATAAAATAAATTTCATATTAGTTTTTTTTAAATGTTTGGTTTCGTATGGAATTAGTCTTACTCTATAGGTTTGATATCATTTGAATTGATGTGACCCTATGGAAGGGGTGTGTGACATTAGGTATCTTGTACAAGGTTACCTTATAAAGACATGGTAGATCGATGAGAGACTTCACATGATTTTTGAAATATCACCCTATAACACATTTGTGGATTGGAATGGGATATGCAAAAAACATTTCTGAAATGGTTTAAAGAACTTCATTGGTTGTTTCAATGGAAACTGTTTTCTTGACGCATCATGATACATTGGACATGGATGGTGGAGAATGATTTCAGAGCATGTTGGAAGCTATGGAGTTGATGTCTTTAGAGTATTTCAGATTTGTTGGTTTAGTCTTCTACTTTATAATCTGATAGGGTTTATGTTATAGTTTGGTCTTGTTTCAGTTGGTACTACATTGAGTTGTAATTCATTGTTATAATGAATCACATAGTTGATATTGGTTATGATTATATTTATTTTTTTTTTTACTTTAAAATGTAAAATCATCTCCCATCTTTTTATAAAGACCCTAGAATTTATTTGAAGCCTTTAGTGTCTTGGGGATGTCACCTAAAGCCATGTAATATCCTACCTCCTTTTCAAACCAATGAGGAGGGAAAGGATGTTACAAATAAAATTATGGAATTAAAATATTTTTTTACACCATTTTACGATTATATATGATCCTATAAAATTAATAGAACTTGATAATTCATTCAATTTATATAATTTTTAATATTTTTGATGTCATTTATTATATTTAATGATTAACTAAATAATTCGTGCATTGGCATATCATAAGCAAATAATGTAATTATTTCATCTCGACAAAATTAAAATAAATTATAACTGTAATACAAAATCATTCATATTTTAACATAACATTTATAACAAAATGTATGATTTATTTCCCTATCCCTAGTATTTTCATATATTAAACGTGTGGAAGGTTTCTATTTTTTATTTTCCTTCACTTAACTTTTTATATAGGTCACTTTCATTGAATAGTATCCCAATGACCCATAGAAATTGATGATATAGTTATAAGGGTCCAAATATATACATATAATGGGTTTTCAACAAGTTGTTCGGTTATTTTACCCCTTATCTATTAAGTTTAACCCTAATAAACATTTTTTCACCTTAATTTTGGTAACAAATATTAAATATTTTCACAAATAAATATGGTGAAAATCCAAGATGACATAATTTTATAATATAAATATTCTGATTCATCATATGGAATCCATTTTTTAAAATCCAAGTAACATAAGCGGAAGAATTTAAAATAAAATTAATCCCAAATAGGTGATGAAAAAATGTGTTTTTAATATGAAAATGTTCAAAATATTGAAATATTTTTATATAAAAATTCAATATGTGAATTATCCCAATGATAAAAATATTATTAATTGATATAAAACTGAACTAATTTTTTATTAAAACCAATAAAAATTATAACATAAAACTATTTATATTTTTAAATGGAAATGCAGTTTTTAATATTTAGTATTTTTAACTATTCATCAAAAAATGAAACGTTGGATAAAAGACACAAAAAATAACCCTAAGATAATTCTGGATTTAAAAATTTTAAAATGATGTTTATTTTATCAAACTGTGTTTCTAAAAGTGGTATTAAATAATTATAAATTATATGTAAAAATAAAGACAAAACCTTCATTATGAAAAATGCAACTTTTTCCAAAAAAAATTCTTTTTAAATAATTTTTATTATATTATTATTCCATAGAGAAATAATAAATTTGTGTAACCTGTATATTTTTAAATAAAAATTAATTATATTTATACCAATAATTTGAAATGGATATATGATAACGGTCATATGAAATATTAATAATAGTTGTGTATTATTGTTCGGTTGAACTCTGTCATGCATGTAACACATGACTTCGAATAAAGTTATTTTTGTATATAATGAAAGATAAGAAAAGTGTTTCCGGTAATTCAAGAAATTTATTGGATTTAATCTATTTAAAAATAAATATGTCATAATTTCTCTAGAATTTATATTCCCTTCTAGTATTGGTCTTGCGTGCCTTACATGTTATCAAATACAATGTTCTACTTTTAGAATTTTGGGGTGTTACAATAGATGTCAACTAGGTCATACATTATTATTATAATTCCAATATAAATATTACAAAGATACTTTTTTGGACACTACAACATCAAAATTAATTTTAATTAAAATAACACTTATTCTCCCTGATCCATTATCAAATATATTTAGCTAACATCATCATGAAATGGTGCACTTAATTTTTTATCTATAGGCAACCATGTCATGTTTATTTGAACCATTATAACTATTATTGTGATTATCATGGTATGAAACATTAGAATGAAATTAATATAGTATCAACATGATATGTTAGAAAAAAAATAATGAATACATTAATAAAATTATATATATATATATATAACCAAAAAACCATAGGGATATCAAACCTTTTTATGAAAATATTTTCATTTTATTTAATTTATGAATGTTTATCTCCATTTCTAATGATCCAAATATAATCTTTATGTTCACCTATTATATAAATTACTAATAATAAATTAAAACCACAATAAAATAATTTTTATAACTTATGTAAGGGATCATACTCAATAAATAATCACATGTTTCAATTATGTTTTTAGTCTATAAATGAGAATCCCAATAAAAGTGATCATGGTTCTAGAATACATGAGGATTCTTTCCTCTCATTATGTTATCACGTTAGTTGTAGCCTAATAATTCCTTGAATATATTTACATCCTTTTCCTAGAGCCATAATCCTTCCAATAGCCATATTTTTTCATAGACTATGTGCTAATAATTTTAATTATATACTAATTACAGTTCACATCCTCTAGATCACAATCCTGATCAATGTAAAAAATGTTATCGTGATTTTAATTATACATTTTCTAAATTTAATGTTGTCCTCCCTTCTTTAATTTTCTCCTTTAGAAGTCCATACATTAAATTAAAGATATATCTAGAAGTCGACATTATAATTATTAGGAATATAGTCCCCAAACCCACCTTTAATACTTAGGGGATAGTATGTTATTATAACTATTCATAACTACTTAGAAAACTCCATTTTTTATTATCTCATTTGATATTCCATTAAACATTACATTATATGTTATTAAAATAATTGTAGTATTACTACTATTAATATTATATTTTATCTTATCAGTGATCAACTAAAGAGAAACATCCAAAAATTGTCTTTTGACACTATTAAAAAATATAACTCATAAAAAACATACCAAGAAAATAAAATGGATTTTTTATATCAATATTCACCGATGATTTCAGCATTAAAAATACAATGGTGACATCAAAATATCAACCTCAACACAAATATAGGCATCCATATAGTGGTTTTATGTATCTTTCTCAAATTTTAGTAGACACATTAAAAAAATATATTACATTAGAATTTAAAAATATATTAGTTCTTAAGGGGATCTGATGAACTAGAAACCTCACCTACAACATAGTGGTATGTTGGTTGTGCTTTATGTGAAATCTAGAATACTACTCTGATGAGAGTTTTCAAATTAATTAAAATTTAAAGAATAATAAAGTAATTATTTTGTTGTGATGTCATTAAGGAATAAAGTAATGTTAATGATGTTTTATGTGATTGATAAAAAGGTAATCTATATATACAATGTGCATACACTCCACCTATGAGGAGACAATGCCTGAATAATAAATTAGTGACGTTATATCATCTTGTTTCTATGTTACCATAATATATCAATAACACAATACATTAATTTTTAAAACTCACATATACTAAACATTTAATCATTGAACTAAGAATGATGAAACACAATGTTAAAGATTCTTATTTGTGACAATAATGCATCATAACACCCATATATCACAATATAATTTTAGAAAATGGTGCTAAATAAACTTCAATATCATTAAAAAGTTATTCATCCATAAAATAAGTAGATATAATATGATTGAAATTCACATCATACATAAATATAGTGGTAATATATATTTCAAATATATAATTGGTCATGTACATTGGTTTTTTCATTTATACACCATGAGAATTCATACAAATTACAGATAATGAAAAAAAAATTAAGAAATTTTCCAAAATATGGGAGACCATTGATTAGTTTTATTCCACATAAGATAATTTAGAGGATATTCAGTTTTTCAATATTGAGGTTTTTATCGATGTTTTGTGTTACCTTTCACATAGTCCTTAAACATGTAAATGCTAATTTAGTATTTTAATGATTGTTAATGACCATACAACTTTCAATGAACATGAATGATTTTATTCTTTATAAAAAAAATATTTCAGACATTTTATTTTAGAAAAAAACTTTTAAAAAAATAAAATATAAACATTTGGTCATATATGTATCTATTTACAGATTATTCCAATGATACATAATATTTTTTTAACTTTTTTTTGTTTGAAAAGAAATAATATTATCAATTTTTGATATATCCATCAAGATATTAAGTTGTTAATTAAAATTTCTGTATATAAATATGTATCCCAGCATTAAATTGTATAATTTCATTACTATTTATAGTGTAATAAATTTATTAAAAGTATAAATAATGGAATATTTGAATATTCTCTCACGCACACAATTGTTTAGGATGGTTTTCTATTATGTCTCTATCATTCATTGAATTTTTTTCAATTTGATCAATATCATTGTATAACTTTTTAATAAAATATTATTACATATAACTCATTTTATTATTACACTCACTCAATACATTTTATTATTCTCAAATCATAGACAAACATTTATAAATTTGATCAATTATATGAAAAATAATTTTTTCTATCAATTCATCTAGAATGATTCATCCTTACAAACACAAATATAAATTTAATTTATATATTGAAGGGTAATATTTGGGTATTAATTTATTATTTAGGTTTAGAGAATTACTTATCTCAATGTTGGGTTTTTGGAAGGTGGGAGAGTGTTAGTGGATATATCTAATAAAATTAAATTGAATGGGTAATTCAAAAGAAATGAATGCGTGATATGTGATTATTTAGACACACCTACATTGCTAAAACATGTTTTTTTCTTAAATTTATATTTTATGATTCCTAAAAATAATAAAAATTAAATAGTTCTAAAAGAATATTAGGATGATGATGGTTTTAATTCAAAACCATGAATTGGTCAAGAATATTAGACGATGAGTAGTGATAAGAAATGTATTAGAGGAGAAAAATTTAGGATAAACCAAGCATATAATATTCACACCTATTGTGGGCACAAAAAGTATTTTTATTAACTAAGATAAAATTAGTATAATTAGTAACAATCATTTTTCTCTTAGATAGGTGTGAAAAAAATTATCTTTTAATTTTGATTATAGAAAAATTTTGCTTTTGTTTCATTATTTCATTTCCAAAAAAAAATTTACTATGAAAAAGAGTTGAAAAAAAAATTACATGAAATTGTGATTGGATTAGGCTCATAATTCCATATATAATTTTTTCACATACCCTAAAAAGATTCACCTTCATCCTATTAATTTATAATTTAAATATTCTATGATAGATTCAGTAACAACCAAGGAAGAATTTATGTGTGGATATTAACCTAATATAGATTAATTTGTATACATCCACCCTTAAAATGTGTATGAAGATACAATAAGCCAATATTAAATTATATAGGAAACACCATTCAGTGTTGGAGTTTCTATATAATAAAAAATGCATACCCTTATATTTCACACATTATAGTGATTCGAAGAAAATCACAAAATGAATTAAAATTTCTTATTCATGATCGGATACACCATGTGGGTTTGATTGTTGATTATCAAATTATGTGACAATAGTGAACTATTTTTAATCCCTAAATAGAGTTGCGTCAAAAGAGTAAATTAGGTATTGAGAGATAAAATCAACCTTAAAGAAATGATATTTTATATATTAAAGTACATGAACTGAGCCATTTCAATGGATAAAATATGGTAAAAACTGATAATACAATCCTACTATTAAAGAGAAACAAAGAAGAAATAGGAAGTAGAATTCATTAAGAAACATATGAAAAAATAATAAGACTAATAATTAAAAAATAATAGTAGATTCATTAGCGTGACCTCAAAATCCAAGTCTTTATCTATCCAAGCTCTATTATCTAGCATGGTACCCAATTTATTTAAATAAAGTGGGTTAATTATTCAAGGATTAAAAATTCACTTCTTTTTATCTAGTTAAACATTCTAATATCATCCTTTTTTAATTTTTTGATGGTTATAGTTTTTCTTAGGTTTAAAATCACCAAGAGATCTATATATTCAAAATTTATATTTTTGGTGGTGATCAAAATATTATTAATGTTAAAATATAAGTATAAGTCGTATATTGGTGTTATAGTAGTTTTGTAATTGTCAAAAATATTTTTCTTCAAATGCATATATGTCCCCTAATTATTTCCCAAGACCATTAATTAGTTTACCTTGAAATGTTTTTGATTTAATTTTAGGATTAACATAATTGATCAATTCTGAAGGATTGAAACCACATGGTGGAGAATTTATTTCATGTAAAACATGTTCCTTTAAGTAGGATCGTCATGTTATAGGATGGTTGTTTGTGTGGTTGATCAAAGTAAGGCATGGTCCATTGGCTCTCTTCTTGGTGTATATCTTCACATTATCAATCCTCAAATGGTAAATACAATTCAATATATGGCCAATCACAATCATGGTAGGTAAGATCAAAGTGTGAATTTTTTACTACCTCAAGTTCTTTTGAGAACTTCTTATGGATGACTGATCAACCACACTGTATACAACTATCTATATGTCTGTTTTAATAAGTGGTTTATCAATAAATTTGTGAAACGTCCACATACAATCAATCATTTATGAAAATTCTAAATTATTATTTTTAAAAAAATATTCACAATGATTTATTAGACTAATATGAAATTGTAATTGAAACAACAATTATATTTTGTTTTCTTCCTTAAAAAAATTCTTGAAATTCAAATAAAAAAATAAAACTCAGTCACTGATCATTTGTCACAATTCTATCCAAAATTATAACATATAATAATTATATGAAAATAAATTTAGGAAAATTTGAAATTTTGGGAATGAAAAATAATGATAATACACAAGGAATTATTTAAATGTATAGACTCTGTCAATTCTACCAAACTTAAATGTTAGACTCACAGACAGGTAAACATTAAAAATAGTTCCACATAAAAATTCAAATACATATCCAATGTGAGTTCCATTTAAAACATTATATTCATCATTACTGTCATTCCATGTTAAGGATTTTGATTTTATTTTTTTACTTAAGTACATAGAATAAAATCTCACTTATTCAGTCCTCTCATACCAGTTATGCAAACCTTAACAGAATATTTCACAAAATACTATACTACGATTTTCAAGAAAGGTATTTCCTATTATTATTAAAGATAATTTTAACCATTATATTGATGAATTTTATCATTTCATCCAAATGGTTTATTTATTTTCACATATCATGAGTGATTAATTATTTTTGTTATATGGATAATGAGTTAGATGGATTTGAATGTTTATATAGTTGATGATGAATGGAAAAGATTTACCCTAAATTCATTATTAGGGAATGATTTATATATTTTCTCCATGTATATTTACCCCAATAAACATATATCTCACTAAATAAGGATTACTTATTTCAATTATACATAATAATATCACACCTTTTAGAACTCCAATATTAAAAAAAATCACTTCATTATTTCCTTCCACATGTTTTTCACATTTTTTAGTTGAATCTACCCTTGATGGATGAGATACACTTTAGATTTTATTTTCCTTGTGTGAGATAAATATTTCTTTAGGTTGTAAAGTATTTTCCATCATATTAATGTATTATATGACTCTTCCTCGTATATAATTATTTACGTTTCCTCTAAAAAAATATACACATGACCATACATCATAGACCTCAAACCCTTTAAAGTATTATTTTATTAAATATGGGATCTAAATATTTCATTACATTTATAGATTAATAAAAATCATCAATTTCATCTTTCATTCCCTCTTTTTAAAAGCCTTGATTCTGCATTTTAAGATCTGAAATTTCTCTTAAGAATCATATTTGTTTAAAATAGAATAAAATTTTACTTCAAAATAGTTAGGGAAATTAACTGACATCCTTATATTATATCACGAAAATTTATACTCTATTCCAATATTTATTTTTATACTCGAACTATTTAAAAATAAACATTCAATAAAATTATCTCCAAAATCAAACACATTTTTCCAACATATTTTCCAATTCTCCCACACTTAAACTCAAAATTGATAATAATATAATTTCTAGATAATCGTTGATGTTTTTATTTACTGTAAAATGGGGAAACATGTTAATTTTATTCATTAATTCATTTTGTGTAATGATTACTTGATGTGTAGGCGAAAAAATATAGTTAATTGAAAAGGGGCATCAATTAAAAACAATGAAACCATTATTTATAGGATAGTTTCCTTATATAATCAATAGTTTTGACTATATTAATTATAATTTTATGATTATTCAATAATTCAATTATTATCTCCAAAAACATTTCATTATAAAGAAGATCATAAAAGTAGATCGAAAGCCTCTCAAGTTAGTGATTTGATATATTAGGCAGTATTTCATGGAGTGAGTTTTAAAAAGAAGTGGGTTTTTAATAATATGATTCACATAAAATTTGAAAACAAATTAAATTAGTAATTTATCTGAGTTGCGTTTATTGGTTAAATATGAATTTATCATTTCTCGTGTAATGACATGCATTTTGAGCTAAGGAAAAGATCCATGGGAATTTGAATTTTGGTGTTTAGTGGATAGGATATTCATTGAACGGAGCATCATAATTTAATTTTGAGAATTGAAACTCTTCAAATTTTTGTTTTTATACATGGGTTAACGTTCAATGGGTTCCATGGGTGTCTCCTTGAGTTTCTAAAGCATCGAGCGCTAGAAATAAAATGTTTGGGTGGTCTAAATAAGGATCTAAATGTATTTTAAATCGTGTAGAACCTTGCAGAAAATGATGAGACATGTGTGGGTGGGCAGATGTGAAGCAGAAGGTCGGCCAATAGTTTACCCAAACCATACACCTAGCACACATTGTTAATGTCACTTAGGGGATACCTACGCACTATTCATTGCACGGTTGACTCACTGTTAAGAAAACTGTTTTAGGTGGGTTTCTTAAGAAGTGGCTGTCGTACGGTTGGTGCACAGTTTTTCAAAATCATCCATCCAATCTACGAGACCCTGTTTCAAAGATGAAAATAATAGATTGACCTTAATGAGGTTAAATTTTCTTTTTTTATCTCTACGTCTACTCTAGTCATGTTAGCCTTTTCTTCTATGTGTCATGGGTTATCATACATCATATTCTATGCATGGCTACATATCTTTTGTCCAAATTCTGAATCACACTTCATCAGTGTCTATGGATCCACATTATTATGCTTTTAATTCATTTTAAATCATCATTCGTTTGAAATTCACTCGATTGAGTAATCATGGTGCATGCTCATTTTCCCTATTTTCTGTAAAAATGTCTATTTTGTCAATTTCCTACAAACTGTACCAAATCAGACCCTGATATTTGATGATTGAATCATAAAAATCATAAAGTAGTCAGTCTATGGATTTTTTCTGAATTTTATATTGTTTTTAAAAATAGTTTCATTTTGTCGGATGTTGTCAATTATTGCATGTTTCCCTAAAATTGTGTTCTTTATTCTAAACTCATTTACGGACCTAATATTACACCTGTTTAGTGATATTAAGTAGACATAGGGTAAAAATATTTATTACGGAGACCACTAGGGTGTGTCGGCTTAAAATTTCCTCTTTTAATTTGATGAATTATTTACCATAAGTTCTTCTAAGCATTCAGATTGTCATATTAATGTAATTTTTCCTTATTGTAAATTTTCAAATTGCATAAATAACCTCTTCAGTTCTATGTCAATCAATGTACTTTATTTAAACATGATGTAGCTACCAAAAATGATCATTTAATATGGGTTGGGTTATGATTCATGAATATGATGTTTAATTATATTGAAAGTAATTTTTTGTTAATCAATGACATGTTTTTATAATTAAACCCTTCGTATGAGGTGTGTTGTATTAAAAAATACATAGGGATGATTAGTAGTTTATAATGGGATTGGATGTATTGATTTGGCCCACCTTTTATAAAAAAAATTATTTTAACCATTTCACCTTTTAAGAGAATGGATTTACAATTCCTTATCTAAATGTCTAAAGAATAATGTTCCTCCTAAGGGCTTGGATTTCTTAATGAATGGGATAGCCCATATAGATAATTTTCCAATAATATCATTGTACCTTTTAATTACCCCTATTTAATGTGACAAATAAATAGACATTTCTTGATAGACTCAATGGAATGTTTTAATTTCATATCATATAAATGATGGGGTTTTTTCTCCAAATGAGGTGTCTGATATAAAAAGGAATGGCATGTTCATGATGGGCTTCCTTCTATGAATGAATTAAATATTATTATAGAAAAAAATTGTAAAGGGTTGAAAATTCAAATGTTTTATTTCATGGTTAGTACATGAAATTATTTATTTGTGAAGACCTTAATATTAAATGGGATTAATAAATAAGAATCATGATTGGTAATGCCTCATGGATTCTATTGTTATTTTTATATAATTATGCCTTGTACATAGTATGTGGATGATGGTAAGGGTTCTCTTGAGTAAGGAATAAAATCATGATCCATTAAATTATTTTTTGAGACAAGGTGTCTCACACTATTGACATTATGTGGATGGTGGGATATATGTGACATGTCCCTTATTGAGTGTTGGCATGACAGCTCACTCATAACATCGAGTGTTGACATGATGGAACACTAACCATCTCGAGTGACAGGAATGACTTATCCCACACATTATCAGATTTAGGGAATGCACCATTTAGAATGTGCCTATAGGCTCGTTTAGACAGGTTAAGGATGACTAATTTATGCCATGCTCCAGCCATATCCTAGAATTCTAGGTATATGGCCATTTACGTCGACACATACTTGGTTCATAGAGGTGGATGTAATATAAAACTATACTATGTATATATTTTTATTGTATATATATGGATATTGTTCAGTCACTTATTCTATCAATAATCCAATGAATGTATAGTCGATGGGTGTCCCCTAAGTACCTGGGTGGGTTTTTTTATTTATTCAGTTTTATTAAATTCTATATACCTAAAAAATAATTTACATTATATTCATGCACTGGTTCTAGATATAGATAATCTGTGTGGTAAACTATTGGGATTTTATATATCATACCCTCCATGAACCTCCATTTCATTAGGTACCCAAATAGACCTTTTGTTTAGAAGGCCATGGATTCTTTCTTATACTCTTCTACTTGTACTTGGGTGTTATAAGCAGAGGACTGAATGGAAGATCAGGATGTTCATCAAGTTCACCGTTGGGGTTTGGATTATCTTTTTTCGTTTTTTGTACTATATAATTGCATAATATATTTCTATTGTTTTATATTTTGTATCATCATCATTAAGTTTATGCATCTATTGTTTATAGGAATTGAAAATACTTTTTATAAATGGTATATTATTCATCCACTAAATTTTTTATTTTAGTACTACTTCCTCTTTTGTTTGTCATTTACTTTCTGATACACCAATGCACCACTATGATCATGAGTATATAGTCTCCCAACTATATCCTCCGTAGAAAATCACTATTTGTCAGTAGCCTCTAGTGTACTAGGAGGCGCGTTTGAGTTCATGTGACCCACCATTCTAGTGACTGTTCTAGTGTTCAGGCAGGCTGAGACATTATATAGTGGTATCAGAGAAGTTATTTTTCAATTTTCTTACTATCTTTATCTGGTATACAAGAGACTAGTAATGGGTCAACACTTTGTAAATAGTCATGTCTCAGTCTTCTCACCCCACCCATGGGGAAAATACTTGTGGGCAAAGAAGAGTTTGTTGTTTGTACTATTTTATGTTATAGTTGACATTATTTCACCTTAGGTAAATGGTGAAAATTCTTCTAATTAATTATTTATGATATTTATGGTATTTTACTCTTTTCCTGGCATTGAAAGAATGAATCATTACTTGAACATTTATAGGTACATAAAATATTAATATTTCATACATATTCCATTCCTTATAGTTGCATTTTTTGGAAGCCTACATATTTCGACTGTGTGCCTTGAGTGTGATTCCATGCCTTTGATGCATTTAACATGCTTAATTTTATAACTTGTGCATGTGATCTTATTCCTTGCTACCTGATTTATTTATCTTGTTCTGCCTATGTATCATGATTTCTTTGTTAAAATTGGGTTTCTTTGTGTTTACTACCTTTGATAACATTCCTAGTTCTGTTTTTGAAATATAATTGGTTTCCTGAGATGAATTTATTGGTTGCAAATAAATAAGAACAAGTATTAAAATTCAAGGTTCATGGGAAACTTTAATTGGGAAAAGCTAACATGTATAATAAAACCATATTTTATATTTATAGATGTTGAGAAACCATTTTAAAATGTGAAATCCGAGGAAGTTACAATTTTAATGTTAATTGGTTGCAATTAATGGGAGCAAAATGAAAACCTGTAAATTATATGGGTGCTTTATTTGTTGTAGATGTACACCCATAAAACTATACCATTATATATGATCATTTAATATATTTAAAACTAGTTAAAATGTACATTTTTTTTAATTTTAATATAGAATGAATAAGTTACATATCTAAATTCTTACGACTGTATCACATAGTCTTGGTGATCAAGTGATTATCTTATTAAATACAAAAATAGACACAGGAAGGCTTGTTGGGTAATATTTCATAAGTGATAATCCACTACGTGTGTTTTAAAATTTAATAATTAGGAAACCTCTATTTTATTTTATTCTAATGAAACATGGTTGTATAAATGGGACCCTCATAGGTCAACTTATTTTTTATAACATAAACTAGATGTTTGATAAGAATTTTTTGTACGCCTCTTCATTATGTTTTAAAAAAATTGAATGTTTAAATATTAAATGTTGTTTAATGTAAAGAATTAAAAAATGGAACAATATGTGGTATCTTTTGTTTGAACCCTCCCGTAAGGGATGTTTTAATGTCTATTTGTGTTTCCTTTGAATAAAAACACGGTCATTTTCTATATTCTCTTTTTCCTTTTATCAAGGTCTTGGATAATAGTCATTTAACCAAGTTAAATATATTTTTCATTAACTTATAATGGGTTAAACACTTTTCCTATTGTAGGGGATAGCCTATTGTAGGTATCACCCTTACTATTTAAATTCCTTCCTTTTTCCTAAGAGTTTTCTATTTATTGGTGTCTTTCGGTTACTTTTGTACCTAGTAAGACTCTAAAATTCAAAATGGATCCCATGTACGAATGGTTGTTCATGTCATTATGGGCCTTTTTTTGGGCATTCGTATCTTGTAATGCTCGAATTCCGTATGTTAGACATGCCTAAAAAATGTTTAGTAATTTAGTAAGTCATGTGACCCTGATTCTTTTTCCTAAGCCGACATGAGAGTTTCTCAGTCTGTTTTATAGTAATATGGAGAAATATGAATATGGTTTAAATCTCTTGTATGATCTATTCAATACTTATATCCATAGTGCTAGATATATTATGGGTAGTATTAAGGATGTGTTTTTCTGTTTCTGAAACCTAGGGTTACTGTGCATTCATATGTGGCCAGATTGTTGAGTTTTTAAATGGTGTAATGAACTAGTTGGGTTAAGTTTAAATCATTGACCATTGTGTGTCTTGTAAATTCTAATGTCATCTCTAGAATAGAGTTACTAGATAATTAAATGCATCATGTTCATACCAATTCTTGGGTTGACTTCCAAATAATTTGGTGTTTAACATACTGGTTAGGATTGTTCTCATTTTTATGCCAAATTCTCAGATGTGGTCAGTGTGACTCGAAGGAGTGTCACACACATTCTTTTATTCAATCTTATATATAATTCTTCTAAGAAAATGGTTAATCTATAATTTATGATCACTAAGACACTCTTATGGTGAAGAGCATCACATCGGTTTGAGAGTATGTGTCAGTTTCTTCACCAAAGAATGATGTTAGTGACGTTATATGTGTATGAAACCCTTGAGAAACATTGTTGATTTTTGATAGAATATGTTGGTATGTTCATGCTATCACAGATTTCCTTGGGTGGAAAAGTCTTGTGATCTATTAATGATGATGCATTGGTATGGTGAAAAAGATATTCTTTGAAGGTAAATCAACCAGTAGTGGTTCTAATGTTCTTATTTTGGTTCCTTTGTTTCCTTGAAAACATTATAATCCAATTAATGAACTCTTCTTAAAGAGATGAGAATTTCCCCTATCTAGATATCATCACTGATTAACTAAGAGAGTGTCGGTATGACACCATGCTAATGTTTTAAAAGTTTTTTTCCTTGTATGTGATCTCTATCTAGGTTGCAGGTTGGACATGTGGGTTTTTATCAAGGTATAGTTAGTCCTAAATGATACAAAGGATCCCATGTAGGAGAACCTTGGATGGACTCCTTCACACCAGCTATTATCTTTTGACAAGACCTCTGGGAGGATTCCTCTCCTGGCTCAGTCAATGATATGATGTGAATGCTTTGGATTTGTACCAACATTTATTTTCATAATTAGATTATGGACTACCTTTGGTTTGTTACTTGAACTCTTATAACGTGAATCCAAGGTTATTATACACTTGTTGTCAGGATTACAAAACACATTAAAATAGTGATAATTCTGATGGTCAAGATTGGGGTTACCTCTGGTCTGTGATGAGGAACAAAATTTTAAATGACCAAGTTATTGGTTCACCAAAAAAATTCACTAGGATTCAGGTATAGGATTCAGTGAACATTCTTGTTGAAAACACAATATTCCTTGGAAGAATCCATTTTGGTTCTGTTTGTAATATGCTGGTCATCAAAACTATGCATCTTGAGAATGTTTAGATGTAGATGGATAGTCCTATTATCCCTATTTTTTGATGATGATACAATGGATAACTTATTCTGGAACATCATCAGGTAGAGATGAGTGCAGTATGTGTTGGTTGGGGATTTTAATAAAAAAAAAATTCAACCTTTCTAGATGAGGTCTGTGGGGATTCAACCTCGTGACCGATTCAAAATCACTCTAGGTCTTTCTTTAGAATTCTAAAAGGAATTCTTTGTAAGGAAATTACAATGGTGGATGTGTTGTGGATCAGAATTGGACCCTTCTAATGTTAAATCCTATATTGGGGGGAACCTTTGGACATATGTTTATAGAGATAATGTCTTGATCAGACATCTATATAAATAGGCTCTCGAATGTTCTGTTTCATTGTTTCATTAATAAAATTAACATTGGCTCGAGTTTTGATGGCTTAAGTGTCATACTCTTAAGTAAAAGGTTGTAGGTGTGTTTTATATTTCGCAATGAAACACGAATGTTAGATTGGGAATCCTAACCCTAGTAGATGGGGTGATCTTTTCATTGTCCCCCAAGGAATCTCTCAGATGAGAAGTTATAATGTTTGGAGGTTCTAACAACCAAGGTTTTGAGCCAAGGAAAAATTCAATGGGAACATAAATTTTGGCATTTAGTGGATGTGTTTTTCTTTGATTTGAGAATAAGAAAATAATTACAAGATTTGGAACACATTAAAGTGTTTTTTAGACATGGGTAAAGGTTTGAGGGGTTCCTCTAGTGTCTTGTTGGGTTTCAGGACCACTAGACCTAGAAATCATTAGTTTGGGTGGTCTAAATAGGGCACCTGGATTTTTTCAAATTGTGCAACTCCCAATATCCAACCACGTGACTTGTGAAGGTGTGTAGATATGAAGTGCATTGGATTTGCATGTTTTACCAAAACCATGAACCTAACCAACACAGTTAGTTCCACTTAGGCAGTACTTATGCTCAATTTTTCACGTGGTTGGAGCATGGTTTGGAAAATTATTTGGCACAACTATGCGAGGGGGGTATCTTAGGAAGTAGGATAGATATAGTTGGCCAACGGTTTTTCCAACCCATGAAGAAAACCCATGGAACCCAGTTTTGTGGGTGAAATTATGAAATATACCTAATGAGGTTAAATTTTCTTGTCCCTTATTTCTTCCTCCCTAACAGTCATGTGATCTTCCTCTCTTATGTGTCATGGTTCTACTAATCCATATTCTTTCCATTGATATATCTCCTCAATTAAAAGTTTGAATAAAATTTATTTGGTCTCTAGGTACCCCCATCAGTATTTTGTTTATTCATTTTGAATCATTGTTCTTTTAATCTGGTCTTGATCATGTTATAATGGATCGAGTGTATTTTCCAAATTTCCATGGAAAATAAATGTTTTATTGATTTCCTATAAATCACACCAAATGAGACATTGATATTATATTAGTGAAGCTTTATATGAATATGGTATGTGGTATATATCTTTTTCCAAAATTTTCCGTCATTTTAAAAATAGAAATGTTGCTCCGTACACCTTCCCTTGTCGTGTGTTGGCCTAATTTTTTTTATTATTTCTAAAAATATTTTTTCACCTAGTATTATAACCGTTCAATAATATAATGTAAATAGAGGATGAAAACCTATATTAAAGAAACCCCTTTGAAGTTCCAGATTATATTATCCATTTTTTATTGAATTAATTAATTCCCATAATGCACTCTACGTATTCTGATTGGCATGTTAATGAAATATCCCATTAATAGAAATTTCTTAATTGATAAAAGAACCTCCTATGTTTCATATTGATCCATGTAAATTCATTCCATATGTTTTAGATTCATAAAATGATCCTTTAATATTATTTGGCTTTAGATTATTCAATGTGGTGTTTAACTACGATGGATGGAATTGTTTTTAAATAATGTCATTTTTTATAATAAAACCCCTTGGAAGAGGTGTGCTTTAATCAAAATTAAAAATTGATTATTAGTATTCTATAATATGCATGGTTGTATTAATCTCATTTTATATTATTTTTTATAAGTATTTCACCTTATAAGGGCATGGATTGACCCATTATTTTCTAAATGAATAATGGAACAAGCTTTTTTTAAGTCTTTGGATTTCATTATGAATTGGACTGCCCATGTAGGTAATTTCCCAATGTGAAAATGGAACCTTCTATGTTCCCCTCTTTCACTGAAAAAATGAATGGCCATGTTTTTATAGTCTCAATGACATTTAATATGAATTGGTATGTCTTTTGATGATGGTATTTATTAATCATGTCTTTTATTGAATATTGATAAGATGGAACAATCGCGACTTCAAGTGTTCATGAGATGGAACATTCACTATCCCAAGTGATGTGCCTAACATAGCCCACTCATTATGAGACGTAGGGAATGTACCTTTTGGCATGATCATATAGTCTCATTTAGACTAGTTATAAATTACTGAGTTATGCCATGCTCCATCCAACACCTACTATTCCATGTATATAGCCACCAAAGTCCACACATACATTGTTTATATAGGTGGATGAAATATACAACTATAATTTGTATATATCATAACTATATACATATTGTTACTATTTAAAAACATATTCCTGCAATGATCTGAATCTGGTAGAGCTTCCATGTGTCCCTTAGGAACCTAGGTGGGTTTTTTTTATTTATTCAATACTGTTTATCATTTTGTATACCTACACACTAAATCACATTATATTCACATAGACTAGTTACAGCTACAAACACCATGTGTGGTAACCTATTAGAATTATATATTTCACACTTTTCATAGGATTCCATTACACAGTGGTACCCAAGTAGACCATATGTTCATATGACCATGGATTCTTCGTAATGTATTTCTACTTGTACCTGGGTGTTTGGATCCCTTGACTGAGCTGAAGCCTTGGAAGTTCATGGAGTTCTTCCAAGGGGATTGTCTTGTATTTTTTTATTTATTATTTTTCTATATTAATTTCATATGTATGTCTATTATTTTATAATAGGTATCATCATCATGACATGAATGTATCGATTGTATATTGGAATTTCCATCCTCTGTATATTGTTTATATTATTCTACAACTCCATTGTCATTATTTTGTTACTACATACACTGTTGTATGTTCTTTACTTTCTAATACACTATTATTCTAGTCTTGTCATGAGGGTATTCTACCCACTATCGACTTCTTGGACCCCCATTATTAGTCAGAAGCCTCTGGCATATGGGGAGGTGTGCTTGAGACAATATGACCCACCAGTCTGGTGACCATTCTAGTGGTCAGTCGAGTCGAGACATTACAGGTCCAGTTTTAATGTTTATAAGGGTATTATAGTTAATATCACAAAAATCAAGATCTTATTAAAATGATAAAAACACACTTAAATTTAAAAAAAATATTTTCTTTTAAAAGTCCATAAATAAAAAGATTCTCTGTCCCACACATAAATGATATAGTATCTTCAATGCATAAAAATTAATATATCAGGTAATATTTGTTTAAATGAACATGAAACAAAAAATAAATTTTAATGAGAGGTACAAATTGCTTCCCTTCATTTAAAAGTAGGTTAGAGAATATGATATTCTTCACTTGTTCATGGGGTAGATTATTAGGGACATTAACTTTATTTTACCTAATAATAATGAATGGGTTTTAGTTTCCTTTTTTTACAAACTTCATTGAACAATAGGGGGATATATTTTTTTACTATAAAAGGACATTTACTATAAGAAACAATGTTTCTTAATCTTCAACTTCATCCATTATAAATATAATGGTAATTTTTCATTAGGATCGCAGTCCATTCAATGAATCAATTTTTCATGATCTACAATCAAACAAGAATTATATATTTTTGAGTTCTCATAGGCTTGTCTCTTAATTTATTCCACCTCTTTTATCCTTTATTTTCACTCTTTTACAACATTATGAATGTCAAGATTCACTTATTTAATTTCCCAATATACATCATGTTACACTTCTACAGGTAGAAAACAAATTTCATCAGAAATAAATTTGTAATGGATCATCCTTATGGGTATCTCGTAAGTTATTTTATAAACCTATAAGATTTATTTTATCATTTTCCACAAGTCCTTCTGATTTCATTTTATATTTTTCTTAATAATTACATTGATTTCCCAATTAGAAACTTCAACTTTCACATTCGTGTATGTATGGTAAAGAATGGATGTATTGGGATACACTGCTTATTTTCTTAATAATTCTTCCAAGATTATATTGAATATATTGTTTTTTCTTACTAAGGATTGATTTTTTGAATCATATCCTATAAAATATTCTAGGCATAATAAAAGAACACACATCCTCAGTAGCATCTAATTTAGTGGATTTTTATTTCACCCATTTAGAACTATAATCTTCTATAAGAAGAATATTTTAGTTAGAAAAATTAATTGGAAAGGGTTAAATAAATATTATTCCCAAGACATTAAAATATTAATAAATTATAATTGTTTTTTGAGGATTATTTTCTCATTGAAAGTTTACATGAAAATTATAACTTATCAAATTTTTTATAAAACTAATGTACAAATTTTAAAAAGGTATCTTAATAAATTTCTAATTCCATTAAATTCCTTATTTTTATTTGACTTCCAATGTTTCCACTACATGATAAAGTATAATAAAATTCAAATAAATACCAAATTTCAGTTGTACAAAAAAATTATTTTATTACATGATAGTTGTAAATTTTTTACATGTATATATCAAAACAATTTTAATCCTTTTAATTAGATTTATGTTTCTGAATTTTATGGGAATTTACATGACATGGTACCTTGAAATATACCCAAATATTTGCAATGGATCCAAACTAGGGTATTTATACTTGGAAAAAATATAATTATTCTCCTACTTTGTGGTCATTAATTTGGTATTAATATATACTTTTTTCTTAATAAATGTTGGGTAATCTACTCATGTGATTGGATACCAAATGTTTTGAACGTTCTTATCCATGATCTCCATGTTGAACTCTATTAGATGTAACATATATCTGACCATATTGGGATGAGATTTATCATTAATTAATAAGTATATATGTTATATATAATTATAAAACATATTGAATTTAGTTATATGAAATTCATATATGAATTTATTTAAAGAAAATTTAATATAAGAAACTCATTATTAGATGTTTTATAGTTTATATGAGAAATTTGGTGTTCTTAAGTTATAAGTAAAAAATTTTGATCTAAATTCAATTATTTGGGACAACACAACACCCTAACATTGGTTGTATTCATCACAAATTAGCTAAAAATATTTCTCCAATCATAGTGGATGAACTAATGATGGGGTAATTAATGTTTTCTTTAGTAAATTAAACAATTCCATATATTCAATACTAAAATAAAAAATCATATTCTTTTAAAAGTAGCATGGAGAGAGGATCAACATTTTAAAATTCATTGATAAACCTATTATAAAACCTTCCATGTCCATGATAAAATCATACTTGTTTCACACAATTTGGGTGAGGAAAGGAATTTATCCCAACAATTTTTTATTATTACACCTTAATTCATTTTCATGAGATTAAATTCCAATGAAATATTGTTTTTTCCACAATGAAGTGATGCTTCTAAAAATTTAAAACAATATATTTTCTAATGTAGGTTGTCAAAATGTTTTGTAGATATAACAAATAATTATCATAAAAATTACTAAAAAATAAAATAATCCAAGAATAACCCCAAACTATCCTCGGTGTGGTATGAGGATATAATTAACATGTAACTATGAAATATCATTAGTCTTTGCATAACATAAATTTTATAATCTTTTAGGAAGAAGTTAAAATTGTACATGTGAAGGTTGTCTTTTTGAAGTCCTTTGAAGCAATGGGTGCCAAAAAAATATCCTAAAAATCCATCTAAAATGCTATAATGTGTTTCCCTACAATCTTATCTTGTATTATATTAATGAATGGGATGGGTAAATGGCCTTTCCTAGTGACTTGTTCTATAATCCTATAATCTATATACACTCTGATGTGGTTCTTAATTCTAACTGGGATCAAGTCATTTTGGTTATTTTTTCATTAGTCAAACCTATTTTCTTGTGAACTACAAAGATTAAGATAATCTATTGTGATTCAAAGTTATTTTAAATAAAAAATATTGTCAACAAAAACTCCATATATTTTTCAACTACCTCTATTATATTGGAATTTATACTTCTTTAGGGATTCTTATAAGGTTTTTTGTCTCCTTCAAGGAAAATATTTTTGTGAGCATATTTTTCAAATAATTTTTACAATAAAACATAAAACTAAACCTATTTATTCGAAATTTAGTTTTATAATATCAATAAATTTATCTTCATGGGTTGTGAATAATATACTAGAAATTAAATTTTCATGTGTTCTCCCTTTACTAGGTACACATACCTGAAATCTATGCAAAATAATTTTAATTCCAACTTCAGGGATTATACAGAATATAAAATAAAATTTAGCTATTTATTTTTATTATATGTAATTTATACAAATAATTTGACATGTAAGATACCTCAAAGTAAAGAAAAAACTAAATATCTCAATGTATTTTGTGGTTACCATATCTTTAAATCTAAAAAATATATTTTTATAATGATTTCAATCATCATCCACCATATAATTCTCAATCCTTAAAATGTGTCCTAGAGTAATTATATCATGATATATTACTAAATACATATTATGATTCTTCTATTGAAGTGGGATAGTGTGAAGGGTGAATATTCAGGTAAATGGTGCTCCATAGAGTCAAAAATATTAAAATGGAATATATCGTATCACAATTCATTGGTGATTGTTACTTCTTTGACATTGTTGATTGATTTTTTTGTCTTCAAGAATGGTCTCTTGAAATTTATAGGTAATGATAATGCATTTTTTTTATTATACCACGTTAATCATGTATAATTTAGTTGGAAATATGATGCCCTAAATTCAATATAACACATATTCTAAAACATATACTAGAAAAATAGTGGATCTGTATGAAAGCTACTCCACTACTCTATCAAAATTAAAATATCCAACTAACATGATGAAAATACTAAGTGAGGTTTGGAATTTTTTAAGAACCTATTTCACATAAACTATTTAAAAATTTAAAAATTAAATAGTTAATAGGATATAATACATATTTTGATATTGAAATTTTATTAGAAATTGTAGTTTCATAAGTGTTTATACACTTCTTCATAATTTTATCCTTCTATACACTTGGATCCATATCATTTGGGTCAAATTTCCATTAAAACGTGTGAATAATTCAGAAAATACTTATGTGATTCAAGAATATATATGTTGATATCATTATTATAAAAAATTTAATGAATTGTTTTAAGGTTCTTCCTCCTAGATAATATTTTATTAGATCAACATTAGTGGGATTTCAGGGGAAGATCCTCCTACCTTTTTTTCAATTGTACAGTGTGTTTCTAGAGTCATGATTCATGGATTAACCTTCTCATATTATTTTCCCTTTTTATCTTCTTATGGATGTAATTTTTAATCTTAACAATATTCAAATTTTAAATTTAATCTTTATTAGGTTGGTTTAGTTTAATTTATGATATAGTATGTGGTGGAATATATTTTCCCCTTATTAGTGTTATCGTGCTCACAATATCCATTTACTTAGGGATTGTTTTATTTGGATGTGTCCCTAGAATTTTGGAAAATATTTTTTATAAAATATTTTAATCTAGGGTGTTAAACAATTTTTTTTTATTTTCTTTTGTAACCTTAAAGTTTTATTTTTCCTATATTCGGGGTTTCGGGCTAGTTTTGGGATGTGTAGAAGGATTATTTTATATTAAATTTGGTGTCATTTGGTAATAATATTGATTGAAAGGTTTCATGTAGGATTAATTGAAGGGTGTGGGTTATGGAATGGTATAGATTAATATAATGGGTAGTGATTTTGAAACTATATTTGGTTGGTTGTCAAGCCTAGTTCTTATAATTGTCAAATCTGAATATGAATTGGTTACACTCTCTACATCCTTGAAATTGTTGAAATTTCCATGGGTGATGGGTTGCTTCAAAGCATCCAATTTCATGTTATTATATAACATGGTTGGTGAATTTTTTTAGCCAATATGAATAAACCATAGACATTAATGGGTTCTTGTTATTCACTTTTATTCCATACATCCATTATTCTCACCACAATGGTCATCCACCCAATACTATTTTCATGAAAAGTTGATGAATCATAGGATATTACCTCATTAATACATCTTATACCAGTATCACTTATACAAAAAAATTTTGATCTCTATGTAGTCTTATAAATTAAACCATTGGATAATTTTGGTGAATTTTTAATAAAATATCCTCTATATGATGAATCCCAAATATTTATATTATATAAAGCATACCATAATAATAGAACATAAATTAGTCTATTTATTATATAGTTTAATGTAAATTGATAGAATATATCTTTTTGAATCGCTCTAATTACAGATAAAAATTTTTTGTCAATGATTTTATAATGGAATACATCTATTTCCTAATAATTTTTCTCCTTGATGAGGGGATGAATAATTTGTTGAAAATTATTTTCAGATCATCCCAATCAATGACCACCCCTGGTTTTTGTGACGACCCAAAATATTATAAATAGAATTCCAATTTGTATAATTATTTCAAAAAACCAATATGTCATAGAGAGAAACCAATAAATACATTATTATCATGAATTAAGAATGATACATTATTAGAAAATAAACCAATAAAAATCATGATATTAATGTGGGACAATAAACAAAAAATAAGATAATAAGAATGGTAAAATTTTGATTATATTGATCCACTACAATGATTTCACTCATGAACAAAGCTGTAGGAATAAGAAATTGTTATTAATAATATATTAATTTAAAAATTATATTATATAACCTTGGGGAGAGATTATAAGTGAATTAATAATGAATTAAATAAGTTTTACTTAGAGAAATTATGAAACATGTTCCTTTGGAATAGTAACCTGACCATTGGAATAGTCAACTGACCACTTAGAATAAGAATATTGTCATTAGAATTGTAACCTCACCTATGAATGTATAAATAAAATTTTGGTAACTTATATATTAAAATGTCTTATATTTGTATCATGGTATAGGCAAAAAAATATTTTTAAAATGATAAATTAATTTTTCATATTTTTTGTCAATCACTATTTTTATTTCCAATTATATAATTAATAAAATGATTTAAATGAAAATTTATTTTCATAAAATAAATTCATAAATTAATATGTTATTTTTTTAATTATAATAAAAATTTAGGATGCATTAAATAATTTTCCGATGGTATAGAAAATAGATAATATTATTAAATTCTCTATTTTTTGAATAAATATGATTTTATTTGATATTAAAATTTCCAATATTTAGAAAATTATTTTCATAAAATTTATTCCTTTTTAAAATATACACATTTAAAAAAATTTAGGGTGATGGTTTTTTATTTTTATAAAAAATATTACTTTTTTGAGAATAGTGATATACAAAAATTTGTAGTATATAACATTATAAGCCAAATACAAGAATTTTCAATTAATGGCTGATGTAAGAACACATTAGTTAGAATTTTCCTAAACCATTATTTGTATGTAGTAAAGGTAATCAAAAAATTTTAATTCTTTATAAAATATAGTAAACAAAATAATATAATAATCAATAACACCCCTCTACTCCCCCTATAAATATAACACCTCACCACCCCTTCTTATCACACCATCTTAGCCTTGTATATAAGGAACCAACCTTAAACCTTACATAATAATGAATTAAATGAATAATTCACATTGAGTATCTTTTTAGGTTTCGAGTTTTAGATAGTAAGGCCATAACTATTACATCTCAAAATATTTACAAGGTAGACACTTCTACACGGTTTCCATTTTTTTTACAAAACATGAACTCTTAAAAAATTGTCATGTCTTGTTCCATGTTTAAGAAAGCATGACTTCTCCTTGATCCAATCCTTGATCCTATTCCACATTATTTCCTGTGAAAAACGTTTCAAAAAACTTGGGATGAGCATAAAAAGATCATTAAGGGATACACAAAGAAGTAAAACGGTTAGTTTTTCAAAACAACAAGTAAACCATGAATACATTAACATAAGTAATACATTTCACCTTTATGAATTAGTAAATACTCTTTAATGAATAAAGGATCATTACTTACCGTTTTTTAACCAAACTATTACCATAAAACCCATATAAAGAACACATAACATATAAAGGTAACATGGTACATAAACATACATAAATGGAATAAAAATACGTTCGACTTCCAAACATATCACTAAATGGAATAGCCATACGGCCGACTTCCATACCCAATTCATTGGAGGTTATAATGTAACCACCCATCCTGGTATTCACGGCACCACCCATCATTTGGTTTATCACGTAACCACCCGTAAAATGTCCAAATACCAATACAAAATCTTAACACATACAACAAAAATAAAAGAAAGAAAACATTTCCACATTTTAATCAGAATATATCACTTAAATATATTGACATAAAAAATCCATTTTTCAGAACCATTTTTAATAAGAAAAATACATAAAAGAGTATATGGTATTTATTTTCTTTTAAAAACATTACGGCTTGTTGAGGAAGCCAAAGATCAAATATTACTCGTGGCGGCAGAAAAGGTCATTGTCACTGTGTATGTTAAAAGAAACATTCTTTTTTTTCATTTAGTAAAACGCATCGTATAAAGAGATTCCCTTTGAATGAAATGAAATTTCAATGGTTTTTATATAGCGTATAAAAGAAAGTCTTGTATTAGAACAAAATATGCCTCAATGAATAAAGATTGAGACGAAGTCCCTTACCTCATGTCCGACTTCACTTGATCATTCTTTAATATCCTGAAAAATAAAGTAAAGTTAATTTATACTTGCTTAAGAACCTTTTTCAAGTTTAATATTCCTTTAATATCACTTATTACTATGTTATAAACATTATTTAATCATTTATGTTAATAACTTTCATTTTGTCGATATTTTGCACTTGAGTCAAAAATGGTCAACTTATATTTACTAGTTGTCCATGTGGTCAAAGGTTCATTATATCAAGAATGATATTAAATATTTGGATATCATATATATCATATATATCCAGTATATACATGTTTTTATAATAGTACATAACATTTAGAGGTATGAAATTAAATGAACTGTTCATGGAGACGGTAAGTCGTACGTACGCATTAACACTACATTCATTTATATTTATTATTTTAATGGAACTAAAACATAATGATACATAGGTATATTATAATTAAAGTATTATATCATATATAATATCGTTAACTCCATCCTTTATACATCCAACATAAGGCATTAACGAATCAAATCACTTTGAGGGGGCGGTATTCTGCACTTCCTCAAATGAGATTATCGTATTTACCCACTATGGAATCCATAAAGGCGTGATATAAATGGAAAGTACAGAAGTATAAGGAAATCATAAACATAATATATATCATATATAAATACAGTTCCATCATAATGTCCACCATGAGAGGTGGTAAGATGTAATTGAACAATCATCGTTTCGTGAGGTCTTAGTTTTCCTTCAACGGGAACATTATGTTCTTCATCCATTAGATGGAGGTGTGTGTAAATGCAGTTCGAATCCTTTTCATAAAAACCTTCTATTATATTGAGGATACTGGTGTTTTTACAAAATAACATAAATAAAAAGTGTTTAGGGGATGGAGAATTAAAACAAAAGAAAACAATTTAAGAGAAACTGTTACCTTTAATTTGGGTAACTCCCTTTGGTTTGAACCAAATGACTTCTTGAAGTGCTTTCTGCCTAAGGTAAGGGTTTTATGAGGAGGAGATGGATGTAGCGAGCCTAATTGGACAGATTTTGGACGAGCCAAATGTATTGAGAGGTGTGAGGAATTGGTTATAAGTGGTATCCTTTTATAAGGGGGAGGAGGGGCTCTTTAGGAAAGTGTGAAATTATTATTTTATAATATAATGATATTCAGTTTCTAATGGTCCAAAAATCATTATAGTCGAAGATAAGACGAGTCATGGATGAAATAAAATCATCCAATAATAATTGGATATGTTTTGGATAATATTGTAATCATTATAATCTTATTTATTTAAATAATTTATTAATGACATAAATAATGCATCATTATTGTGTCATTAATAATTTAATTTATTTGATGTCTCAAAATTATAAAAAGAATTACCATGATATATGAAATCTTTATATCTTTCTAAAAAATATTTATAGTAGAAAATAGGACATATATAACACTATATAATAATTTATTACTAAAATAATTATGTTAATGTCAATTTTGTCTTCACATTATATTAATTAATCTAAATTGTCATTATCACTCCCAAGTGGCTCAATGGGTTCCCAAAATCGACCGAAAGATTCCCATGGTCGTAAATGACTCAACCAATAAGGTTTGGACAAGTGATAAGGTAATTTTGAATTATTATAATATTCCTTTAACCTTGTATTACCGTATTTACCATTAACCGCAGCAATTAAAAGTCAAAAATTACTATTCACCAAAAATTATTTTCATCTTAATGACCCAAATTTTACTTCTTGATAACAACCATGTTTGTCGGATTTTTGAAATTCAATTAACAGAAGCGGAAAAATTTCATTTAAATGAAAAAGTTAGTTTTTTAACTACCATTAAGTGGTGTCACTATTCATCAAAAATTGAAGTTTTTCAGAAAAATACCAAAAATTCAGCCTAACCATTATTTGATATTCTGAATTCAAAATTGTTTCTTATTTTTCCGAATTCGAAACAGAGAAGTGGCATTAGTTAATTTAAAAATTAATTCCCATTGTCAAAACAAATAGCGTGTTTTTAAGAAACAATAACTATCAAAAGATTGATACTTTTTTATGTCCAATTTCAATGTGAAATTAATTCAAATGTCTAGAATTAGATTAAATGGTGAAAATATATTTCAATTTCACATTAAAATCAACTAAAAATATAATCTAACCATATAAATAAATTATATTAAAAGGCACTTTTGAATTAAAATACATTATTTTCAACTATTCATTACAAAATGAACTTCATCAGAAAAATACCAAAAAATAAACCAAAGTAAAATTTGATGTCCCCATTTTAAAGAAGGATTATATTTGGTCCATTATAATGTATTAATGTGACCAAAACTATATTTAAGGATGGATCTCCATTAAAAGGTGGTAAATCGGCCTTTTAATATAAATTATGCTTAAAATTAGATTCATTCACATTTTGAGCCTCTAAAGTTTATTGGATATAAGTAAATACATCTAACAAATATGTATAATCATATTTTAGTTAGTTTAGTTCATTCCCACCACTACAACGTCTAGGAGTTAACTACCATTTAAAATAAGAATATTATATTATTAGTGTGCAACATAAGAATCCAAAGAAACTCGTTGTTGCATATCGGGTACGCTATCAATCATAAAAACCCATTAAAAGTAAAATTAATATTTAATTCACAAATATTAATAAATATTAAATATGCCTTATTGTTCATTTACTTGGGATGTTACATCCTTCCCCCCTTTTGGAAATTGCTTCCTCGTAATTTTTATTCGCTTATCAAAATAAGTGGGGGTATTTATCCCTCATAGCATTTTCAGATTACCACGTTGCCTCTTCAACCATATGGTTTTTCCACAAAACCATTACCTAGTGAATTACTTTATTCTGCAAGACATTCTCTCTGCATTCAAGAATATGGACTGGTTGTTCTTCATAAGGGAGATTCTCTTCCAACTGAACTACCTATGGGATCAAAACATGAGATGGATCTGTCATATACATTCTCAAAATCGAAAAATGAAAAACATTATGTACCTAGGATAAACATGGAGGTAAAGCCACTCTATATGCAACTGATCCCACTTTCTCCAAAATTTCATAAGGTCCAATGAACCTGGGGCTCAACTTTCCCTTCTTACAAAAACGCATCACACTTTTCCATGGAGAAACTTTGAGAAATACATGATCACCTACCTCAAAGGAAAGATTCTTCCTCCGGTTATCGGCATAATTTTTCTGTCTGCTCTGAGCTGATGTCATGTGCTGCTGAATCAACTAAGCTTTCTCTTCCATCTCTTCTACCAATTCTAGTCCCATCAGTTTCCTTTCACCTACTTAATCCCAAAAAGTTGTAGTTCGACAATGCTTTCCATATAATGCCTCAGATGGAGCCATCTGTATACTGGAATGAAAACTATTATTATATGAAAATTCAACCAAAGAAAGATGTTGGTCCTAAATTCCCAGGTAATGCATCGAGCTAGCACGTAACGTATCCTACAAGGTCTGAATTGTTCGTTCTGACTGCTCATCTGATTGAGGATGAAAAGCTGTACTAAAATTTGATTCAGTACCCAATGACTTCTGAAGGCCTTTCCAAAAGATAGAAGTGAACCTGGGATCACGATCAGATAAAATGGAGTGGGGAACTCCATGCAACCTGACTATCTCTTTAACATACAACCAAGCAAGTTGATCTAGTGAAAAAGTATCTCTTATAAGAAGGAAATGAGTATATTTAGTTAATCGGTCAACTATAACCTAGATTGCATTATTACCTCTAGATGTCTTTGGTAATCCCACAAAAAAGTCCATGGATATATTTTCCCACTTCCACTCTGGCACCGGTAAAGGCTGAAGCATTCCTTTCGTTAACTGCCACTCTGCTTTAATGTGATGACAAGTCAAACACTTCATAGTAAAATAAGCAATATCTCTTTTCATTCCATCCCACCAGTAATACTCCTAAATATCTCTGTACATCTTAGTACTACCAGGATGAACTGAAAATGGAGAACTATGAGCTTCACATAACAACTCATTATTCAACTATGAATCACAAGGCACACATAATCTCTTTCCAAATCTCAATACACAATAATTATGAACGTTAAAATCGGGCAACTTACCCTTCTAAACTAACACAACCTTTATCTACAACTCATTGTCTTCCTTCTGCGCTTTCTTATTTCTGTCTGATAGAGATGATTTCACTGACTCCTGAAACAAGACAGAAGAATTTCCTGCAACAACAACTTCTATTCCAAATTTCATCAAATCAAAAACCAAAGGATCTCATACTAAACGTAGAATTGTTAATGAAGAATTACTTTTTTTACTCAAATCATCAGCCACGTTATTTTCTTTTCCCGGATGGTAAAGGATCATGCAATCATAATCCTTCATTAATTTCAACCATCTCCTCTGTCTCACGTTCAATTCATTCTGAGTGAATATATACTTCAAAATTTTGTGATCAATATATATTTCACACTTCACTCCATACAAATGATGCCTCCAAATTTTTAATGCAAAAAAACCAGTAGTTAATTCCAAATCTTGTGTAGGGTAATTTAACTCATGAGGTTTCAATTGACGCGAAGCGTAAGAAATTACCTGATCATTCTGCATTAGGACACAACCACATCCTTTCAATGAAGCATCACTATAGATAACAAACTCACCATTTTTGGAAGGCAGTGCTAACACTGGAGAATTCACCAATCTTCTATTCAATTCCTGAAATCAATAATCACATTCTTTTGTCCAGATGAACAGAACACCTTTTCGAGTTAACTTAGTCATTGGACTAGATAACTGTGAAATATTTTCTACAAACCTTCAGTAATTACCTTCCAAACCAAGAAAACTATGGATCTCGGTTATATTTGTGGGTCTTGGCCATTCATCAACAACTTCTGTTTTAGAAGGATCAATAGTTATTCCATTTTTTGAAACAATGTGACCAAGGAATGAAATTTTTTCTAACCAAAACTCACACTTGCTAAATTTCCCAATTAGTTACTTTTCTTTTATGGTTTGCAAGGCAACCCTTAAATTACTTTCATGTTCCTCCTTACTTTTGGAATAAACCAAAATATCATCAATTAACACAACCACAAACTTATCCATGAACTCACTGAAAATTCTATTCATAAGATCCATGAATACAACAGGTGCATTGGTTAACCCAAAAGGCATAAATACAAATACATAATTGCCATATCTAGTATGAAATGCAGTCTTTGGAACGTCTTCTCCTTTTACTTTCAACTGATGGTACCCCAATCTCAAGTCAATCTTCGAGAGATACTGAGCTCCCTGGAGCTAATCAAACAAATCATCGATATGAGGAAATGGATACTTATTCTTAACAGTGAGGTTATTCAATGCTCTATAATCAATGAAAAGTATCATTGAAACACCTTTACTTTTAACAAATAAGATAGGAGGACCCCCTGGTGGCGTGCTAGGTCGAATGAAACCTTTATCTAATAACTCCTGCAATTGCTTCTTTAACTCTAAAAGTTCAATTTGAGTCATTCGATAAGGGAGTTTTGAAATTGGCTTAGCATCAGGAACTAAGTCAGTGGTAAATTCAACTTCCCGATCAGGTATTATACCAGGAAAAACATCAGGAAAAAAATCAACGTACTCATTTACCACTGGCACATCAGTAATCTCAACAGTTCTATTCTTTTCAAAAATATGTTCAAGGTAACATTCATTTCCATCTTTTACTAGTTTCTCAGTTTCCTGATATGTTATCAAAATTAAGTGATCATTCTTGTACAAAAACTGTAAATCATTCTGAAATGAAAACTCTTTAACTCTGCATTCAATCTTAGCATGATAAACAGAAAGTCAATCCATGCCCAAAATAACATCAAACTCTACTAGAGGTAAAATAATAAGCTCTGTAGGTATATTCTTTCCGCACAGAAGGGAAGGAATGTTCTTATGTTTTCTTTTTGTCTCAACATTTCCTCCATCTATTTTTACCATAAGTTCTGTATTCATATCTTGAGATGGAATTCCAAATTTACTATAAAACTTCTCAGAGATGAAACAGTGTGTAGACCCGGAATCAAACAACACATTGGAATAATATGAACAAACAAACAGTGTAACTGATACTACTTCTTTTCATGGCCCAACAACTGCTGAAGTAGCTGCAAAGGACTTCACCACCCCTTTCTGCTTGTAGTATGACTGCTTCCCTTAAGTTGAGTTCTTCTCTGGACACTCGTTTGCATAATTACCCATTTCATTACACTTAAAACATCTTACCGAAGGCTTTTCATTCACTGTATGATCATCTTAGTTATAGTTATAAGCAATATGACCAGACATACCACACCATAAGCACTTTCCAGACATCGATAAACATTCTCTAGGATGATTTTTACCACACTTCTCACAAGTTGGATATTTAGTTTTCTTACCTCCCGGCTTCTTTGATGAATTCTACCCCTTTGCCTGCCAACTTGTCTTCTTATTCTGTTGTTTGTCAAAGAACTCATGATCATCATCATACTCCATTTCCATCTTCTCCACACATCGAACAAGTTTTTAATAATTTCTGAACTCATGAGAGACTAATGCTCTTCGATATCATGGCTTCAGTCCTGAGTAAAATTTATTTATCGTATTATCATCATCTCAGATGAAATTTGGTGCATACATTGCTAGTCGAGAGAACGTTTCTTCATAAGCAGCCACTGAGTCTTCCTCCCGCCTCAATTCCAGGAATTGTTTTTCTATCCTAAGAAAAACCACCCTAGGAAAATATTTCTCAAGAAACAAACCTTTTGATTCATCCCAATTGAGAGCATCAATCTCTTCACTATCCATGATATTTTTCACCATCGACCACCACTGATCAGCTTCACCTTCAAAATGGTAAGCAACAAGACTAACCTTTTGATGTTTTGAACAACCCATGACATAAAAAATCTTCTCCAGTTCTTTAATCCACCCTTCAGCTAGAACAGGGTCATTTGATCCTCTAAATGATGGTGGATGTTGCCTCATTAAATGCTCTACTACTAACATGTTCCTCTGCCGTTGATCTGGCTAATCTCGTGCATGAATAAAAACACCATTCATAGCCTGAGTCAATTATTCCATCACTGCAACAAATTGTTCCGTTCCGATTATGACCATCTCATGATGCTGATTTGAAAGGTTTTCTTCCTCCTGATGTCGTCCTAACATAGTTTCCATGTTTCCTATGCGGAAAAACATTCTGAACACAAAAATATCTTAGGCGAAGCAACATGGTAATCCGTAAATGCTATATGATGTCAATATTATCATAAATTACTTTATGGATATTACTTTAACAATACCCTGACACCATAAGTTATCTAAACCGTCCTCTGATACCAACTATATGGTCCCGACCTTAAACCATACATAATATTGAATTAAATGAATAATTTAAATTGAGGATCTTTTCAGGTTTAGAGTTTTAGAGAGTTAGGCCATAACTATTACGTCTCAAAAGATTTACAAGGTAGACACTTCTACACAGTTTCCATTTTGTTCAAAACATGAACTCTTAAGAAAAGAGTCATGTCTAGTTCAATGTTTAAGAAAGCATGAATTTTCCTTGATCCAATCCTTGCCCCTATTCAACATTATGTCCTGTGAAAAAAAATTCAAAAAAGTTGGGATGAGCATAAAAAGCTCAGTAAGGGATACACAAAGAAGTAAAACTTTTAGTTTTTCAGAACAACAATAAACCATGTATACTTTAACATAAGTATTACTTTTCACCTTTATGATCTAGTAAATACTCTTCACAGAATAAAGGATCATTACTTACCCTTTTGTAACAAAATGATTACCATAAAACCCATATAAATAACACATAACCTATAAAGGTATCTTGGGACATAAACATACAAAAATGGAATAACCATACGGTCAACTTCCACACATATCACTAAATGGAATAGTCATATAGCCGACTTCCATACCCAATGCATTAGAGGTTGTAACATAACCACCCGTCCTGGTATTCATGGCAGCACCTGTCATTTGGTTTATCACGTAACCACCCTTCAAATGTCCATGTACCAATATAAAATCGTAACACATAAAACAAATATAAAGGAAAGAAAAAAAATTACATTTCAATCACAATATATCACTTAAATATATTGAGATAACAAATCCATTTTTCAAAACCATTTTCAATACCAAAAATACATAAAAGAGTATATGGTATTTATTTTCTATTAAAAACATTACGTCTTGTTGAGGAAGCCAAAGATCAAATAATACTCGTTGCGGCGGAAAAGGTCGTTGTCACCGCGTACGTTAAAAGAAACATTCTTTTTTGTCTTTTAGTAAAATGGTTCGTAGAAAAAGATTCCCTTTGAATGAAATGAAATGTCAATGGTTTTTATACAGCGTATAAAAGAAAGTCCTGTATTAGAATAAAATATGCCTCAATGAATGGAGATTGAGATGAAGTCCCTTACCTCGTGTCTGACTTGACTTGATCGTTCTTTAATATCCTAAATAATAAACTAAAGATAATTTATACTTTCTTAAGAACCTTTTTAAAGTTTATTATTACTTTTATATCACTTATTACCATGTTATATACATTATTTAGTCATTTAAGTTAATAACTTACGTTTTTTCGATATTTGGCACTTGAGTCAAAAATGATCAACTTATATTTAAAATTTGTCCATGTGGTCAAAGGTTCATTATATAAAGAATGATATTAAAGATTTGGATATCATATATATCATATATATCCACTATATAGATGTTTTATAATAGTACATAACATTTAGAGGTATGAAATGAAATGCACCGTTCATGGAGACGGTAAGCCGTACATACGCATGAACGCTACTTTCATTTCTATTTCTTCTTTTAATGGAAATAAAACATAATGATACATAGTTATATTATAATTCCAGTATAATATCATATATAATATCATTAACTCAATCCTTTATACATCCCACATAAGGCATTAACGAATCAAATCGCATTGAGGGGGCGGTAATCCGCACATCCTCAAATGAGATTACCGTATTTACCCACTATGGAAAACATAAAGGAATGATATAAATGGGAAGTACTGATGCATAATGAAATCATTAACATAATATATATCATATATAAATATTTTTCCATCTTAATGGCCACCATGAGAGGTGGTAAGATGTAATTGAAGAATCATCGTTTTGTGAGGCCTTAGTTTTCCATCCACAAAAAAAATATGTTCTACATCCATTAGATGTAGGTGTGTGAAAGTGTAGTTTGAATAATTCTCATAACAAAATCCTAGTATATTGAGGATACAGGTGTTTTTATAAAATAAATGAAATAAAATTATTTTAGGGGTTGGAGAAGTGAAATAAAAGAAAACAATTTAAGAGAAACTGTTACCTTTAATTTGGGTAACTCCCTTTGGTTTGAACCAAAGGACATCTTGAAGTGCCTTCTGCCTAAGGTAAGGATTTTAGGAGAAGGATAGGGATGTAGGGAGCCTAATTGGACAGAGTTTGGATGAGCCAAATGGATTAAGAGGTGTGAGGTATTCGTTAGAAGTGGTCTCCATTTATAAGGGGGAGGAGGGGCTCTTTAGGAAAGTGTGAAAATATTATTTTATAATATAATGATATTCTGTTTATAATAGTCCAAAAATAATTATAGTAGAATATAATGTGAGTCATGGTTGAAATAAAATCATTAAATTATAATTGGACATGTGTTGAATAATATTTTAATCAATATATTCTTATTTCTTTAAATAATTTATTAATGTCATAAATACTGCATCATTATTGTGTCATTTATAATTTAATTTATTTGATGTCTAAAAATTATAAAAAAATACCATGAATTAGGAAATAATTATATATTTCCAAATAATATTTATAGTCGAAAATAGGACTTATACAACACCATATAAAAATTAATTACTAAAAGAATTTTGTTAATGTCAATTTTTTTTCACATCAAATTAATAAATCTAAATTGTCATTGTCACTCCCAAATAGCTCAATGGGGTCACCAAATCGACCCAAAGATGCCCATGGTCGTAAATGACTCATCCAATAAAGGTTTTACAATTGTTAAGGTAATTTTGAATAATTATAATATTCTTTTAACCTTGAATTACCCGGTTTATCTTTAACCGTGGTAATTAAAAGTAAAAAGTCACTATTCACCAAAAATTATTTTCAACTTAATGAACCTCATTTTACATTTGATAACAACCATGTATGTCAGATTTTTGAAATTCAATTCATAGAAGTGGTAAAATTTCATTTAAATGAAAAGTCAGTTTTTAAACTACCACTAAGTGGTGTCACTATTCATCAAAAATTGATGTTTTTTCATAAAAATACCAAAAAATAAGCCTAAGAATTATTTGATATTTTGAATTCAAAATTGATGCCTTTTTTTCCAAATTCAAAACATAGAGGTGGAATTAATTATTTTAAATATTAATTCCAGTTGTTAAAACAAATAGCGTGTTTTTAAGAAACAATTACTACCAAAAGATTGATACTTGTTTATGTCCAATTTCAAAGTGAAATTAATTAAAATGACCAAAATTGGATTAAATGGTAAATATATATTTCAATTTAACTTTAAAACCAACTAAAAATATAATCTAACCATATAAATAAATTATATTAACAAGCACTTTTGAATTAAAATACATTATTTTTCACTATTCATTTAAAAATGAACTTTATCAGAAAATACCAAACAATTGCCCAAAGTTAAATTTGATGTCCCCATTCTAAAAACGGACTGTACTTGGTCAATTATAATGTATTAAAGTGACCAAAACTATATTTAAAAAGTGTTCACCATTAAAAGGCGGTAAATCGGCCTTTTAATGTAAATTATTCTTAAAATTAGATTCATTCACATTTTAAGCCTCTAACATATATTGGATAAAAGTAAATACATCTAACAAGTATTTATAATCATATTGATGTTAGTTTCGTTCATTCCCGCCACTACAACGTCTAGAAGTTAACTACCATTTAAAATAATAATATTATATTATTAGTGTGCAACGTAAGATTTCAAAGAAACTCGTTGTTGCGTATCGGGTATGCTATCGAACATAGCAACCCCTTCAAAGTAAAATTAATATTTAATTCACAAATATTAATAAATATTAAATATTCCTTATTCTTCATTTACCTTGGATGTTACATTGTATCTTGTCAATGTTATACCCAATTCCCATAAAAATACTCTTCCACGCGTGAACGAGATTATAGTATCAAGAAATTACCAATTACATGTTCCATGAGGGCTCCTTCACGGAGGTGATTTTCACGATGTATCTTTCTTAAACCATCTCTTTTAACATATATTCTTCTTATGGATTCTCCCACCTTCCTTCATCCATCATAGAATTACAATTATAGTTTCATATATGTAATTATATTTTATTATTATAATGGAATATCATATTTCCAGCTATATTATTATCTCTGATTATTCAATGAAATGAAACTATTGTCGAAATTATGGCACACTAGTACAAAAACAATTTTTAACGTCGCCTTTTTTAATGTTGATTATTTAGAACCAACGTGAAAATCTATAAAAACATATCGTTCACGTCGGTTATATAAGAAATGAACTAAAAGATCAATTTTTGCACAATTTTTACATATATGATATAATAACCGACCTGAAAAATCTATTTTCCTAACATTTTCATGTTAGTTCTAAATAACCGATCTGAAAAATCAATTTTCATAAATTTTTCACATCGGTTATTTAATAACAGATGTAAAAAATGTTTTTTTCACATTATTTATTTATTAACTGATGTGAATAATGTCTAAAACTTTTATTTCATTTCCCATTCTTCGATTGGACAGGTTACAGAGCTCAAACAGAGTTACAGAACAAAAGTTATGTTCATTAGAAGTTGATCTCTCTTAATGAAGTCTTTGGGAAGGCCAATTTTCAAAGGCTATAACTTTTAATCCGTTACCCCGTTTGTGCTCCATGAACTATAAAATCAAATATTTTAAAATTAAAAAGAAGTTTTTAAACATTATTTATGTCATTTATAAAATAACCAACATGAAAAATACCTTTTAAAATCAGTTATTAAATAACAGATGTGAAATATTCCGGAAATTTGATTTCTTTTCATGTTGGTTATTTAGTAAACGGTATTAAAAAGTGATGAAAAATGATTTATATTGTTTTTTATATAAGAACCAATGTGAAATTCAGTTAAAATTTTAATATCCTTTCATGATTATAATCATAAAACTGATATGAAAAATAATTTTAATATCCCGCCAATGCGAAATTTTAATTTTTTTACATCGCGACATCAAAATTTCCATTTATCGCCGCAAATTTTTAATATCATTTTTTATTTTATAATCTTAATTATATGTTTTCATTATACACATATCGTAATTAAACGATCATTTATTTAAACCATCATCATTCCCCCAACTAGAATCATTTGATCTTCAACATGGATCATTTATTTATTCATTATGTGATCTCTTCATGGTATTTGTAATTATTTATCCATGATTTATGATTTTTATAAAATTTTTTCATAACTGATATACCATTTGATGATCATTTATTTCAACCATAATTATTCCACTGACTCAACTTATTTTATCTTCCATGTTAATCCACTATTGTTTCCATCCGAGATCTCGTCAAGGTATTTATAATTATTTTTCAATGATTTATATTTTTTATCATTGGTTTTCTTAAATGATATACCATTTAATGATTATTATTTTATTATAATGATGGATAATGATTTATATCATTTTAAAAATACAAATCTACCTTCGGATTCTAAAATTCATTCTATGACGAAGCTAAAATGGGATAATTAGATCTTTCCTTAAAAAAATATCATACTTATGATGGTCATAACATTTGATTCGTAACTTCGTTTGAGCTCTATAACCTATCAAATAAATGATTAAGAAATTATATAAAAAACGTTAAACATTTATTACATCATTTATTTAAAAACCAACATTTAAAATTACGTTTAACGTGAGTTATTTAAAAACTCAGGTAAAAATGGATTTTTAACGCCATATCTAGAAGGTATATCACGTCTGTTGTTTAAAAACAAAAGATGTTAAATTCAGAAAAAATACCATTTTTAACATCGATTATTAAATAAACAACGTAAAACATCATATTTTTAACTTCACTCACAATAACTTTTCCAACAAAATGACTTTAAAAAGTTAAACAATTGATGTAAAGAAAGGTTTTTGTACTAGTCGTAGTTTACCATCTCTATGGATAATGACTTTTCATTTTTTACTACCACCTTTGATGATTGTCATAAAACCATTATTAAGATTAAATAACATTTAAATATGAATATAATGACCTATTTCATGTTTTGGAACTAATATATAGTCATTAAATTATATAAAATTAATCTAGTTCACAGTGGTGGGAAAACCTTCCAATACACATTAATCATTTATTATTAATATTTTCTTGAATAAATAATCATCAAACAAGAAAACCAAATGATATATGTGATTATATGAACTTATATAATTGAATTAACATAATATAATATCTTTTCTATATAATTATTCCCATATCAAAAAAACATTTCAAATTATACCAACGTTAACTTACCAAGAATCCACAAAAACGAATGCTCCTAGTATGATGAAATTGTACATTATAGCTCATCAAAACGTCCATAAAATAACTTAATATAATTATAATAAATAAAGTGAATGAATAATATGTTTTTAATTAAGTAATTAATTAATATAATTTTATTTTCCACAACATTAAGTGCAAGTGCAAGATGCATCCGGACATAATGTAAGGGATCTCTCTGAACCTCTATTTTTCCATTTGGTTACACTTTCTATCCCTTTTCAATAATTTAGTTACTCATTATTCCTATATAATTTTCCTAATTTCTATTTTAATTTTATGCACTTATTTATCTATCTAAATTCATTTTTATTTAATGTGGAAATAGGTGTTTTGAATGTTTCTCTTCTGAATTCATCCCAACAACTAACCCCAATTAAAGGGAACATCTCCCTTTGTTACACAATTTCATGTCAAATCCATAAAATATTTTAATCCAATAATATTTTTATAAAATACATATTGTTATCATGGAAATTTATTTTATATTATTTCTAGTTTTATGAAAATAATTATTCGTTAATGACACTTTATTCCTTTCTCAAAAATAATGCTTATATAAAACATTTTTAAAGTAACCTAACAACTATTTTTAATATTTTTAATTCAGTGGAACATCAGTATTCATGGTCTATTATTTTTTCCCATATGAATTTCCATGAATGATATAAATTTTTTCTTTCATGTATACCATTATGATACACCCTTTGTTTATGACTTATGACATGATTAAGAAACCCATTTCAATCCACATGTAACCCTTATGTTTATTCATTATATTGGATTATTTTTGTACTACAAATAAACATGAAAATGTTATTATTGGGGAAAATCGATATATTGTCAATGAATTGGGTAATGGTTAGTCTCTTTGAACGTAATATATGGGACTGGGGATTAAACATAATCCATTATGGAACTTTGTCAACCATGTGATATACTATTAGTAGTAAGCCTCGACTCTTGTTCATGTCATGTTATATATTATAACTATATTATTAATTCTCCATAATCACATGATCACATTTTCTATATGATATGAATCCAAAAGTTTTATATGTTATTCTTCTAAATGTTTATTATTTTATCATTCCTTTTAATGTAATAATATTATTCCTTTCAAACACATGTATTTTGTATCATTTCCATGTTTATTTCTTTATGGGGATTTTCAGTTCATTCCTTTTTTCTATGTATTTACCACATTATATTATACAGTTATTGTAACGCCCCAAGATTTTGAAAATAAATATTGAATTCATTTTATAATCTATCCATTAAACACAACTTTTCATGTACTGTGTTTGGAATTTCTAAAAACGGCCATCTAGAGTTGTGATCAGTAAGTCATTTACAGTCTGATAGAACAAACTTGTTTTTTGGTGAATAGTAACATACCTTTTTGAATATTAATATGTCCCTTATGAATAGTAATTAATATTATTATTTTATTTTCTTAAGGAAATACGATAATGAGATCGTAATTATTTTTTCAATGTGATATAAAACTAATTGCACCTTTAAAATTGTTATTTTTTGAATTAACTAGACTTTATTTAGAAATTAAATTAATAATATTTATAAAATTAATTTTGAAAAATGGAGTTCACTTTTGAATTATACACGTCAAAAATTGGTAGGGGAGAATTTTTTAAAGTTTCTAAAATAATTGAATTTTTGGTGAATGGTGAAAAATACAGTTTTGAGTATTCAGTAGTTTTAGGACATAATAATTAAAATAAAAGGCTGATAGACTTGTGTAAAGTAACACATGACATTAGGTGTCCCAATTGGATAAAACCACAATAAAATACAATGGGAAAGCCCTTGGTTTGGCAAAAACCACTAATGAGATGTCTCTTTAAAATTATTAAAAAACACCCTGTTTTTTTCTATAAATACCCACTCATCCATTCGTTTTCATTCATTAAAAATCCCTAATCCCCAAAGATATGGTGGTTTTACCTATATAAGAGTTCTCCCAAGGTGTCCTTATGTCCCTAAGGTCCCAACCATTACATTCTTGGAGTTACTCTACAGGGTAAGGGAATCCTTCGCCCTCCTCTTTTAGTCAACACTTATTTTATGTTATCTCTTTGAATTTCTTTTATAAGATGTTGGGGTTTGATTTCAGGTGTTATTATTAATTTCCATTTTATTTAAATATGATGAGGTACCCTTTCTCTCTAAACATTTTATTTTATGAAATTTTAAGCGACGTTGTTAGGCTGCCGAATTTTCATAAGGGATCTCTAATCTTTTTTCTTATTTTCAAGATCATCTCCATCCTTTTTCTCTCCAAACATCCTCAGTCCAAATGACCATGATAAACTTTGGAATCATCTATATACTAGAATAATATTATGTGAATAGTAGAATCATCATCAATATTATTACTATCTCCCTCTTATTTTTATAAACTAAATCAATGTCCATGAGATTCCAATTTATAACCTTCGTGGACCACGAAGTTTCGTTCTTCAATATCTTTTGAATTACTGGTCATGAAACCATTTTAATTGTTGAACCAGACTATAATAAAAGTATCATAACCAAATTAATATTGCAGAACCAGTATATGTACATATTATTAAATCATATGAAAAAACTAGTTCATAATAATACAAATACTGCCAAATAATCGAAGTGGTTGTCATCTCAGGATTTCTCCTCGTTCAATGTAACAAAATGATAGAAATGACCATTAAAAATTTTTGATGTCCATAAATAATACGTAACATCAATTATGGATATTTACAACCGTTCCACATGAATTTCATTACTTAAAAACTAGTGAACCAAATATGAAAATCAAGAAAACAAACACTCCAGAACGAAAAAATTCAATATAATAACTTATAAATAATAACATAAATGAACAAAAAAATAATTATAAACTAAAAAATGTCTATTTGGTTCTGAAATAAGTAATTTATATGATTAATTTCGTATTACAGGACCTTAATTTCAAGAGGGGAACACATTCGGACATAACGTTAATGATTTTTTCACCTAAAAATCCATTTTCATTCGGGATACTTTCATTGTATAATTACCTCAATGAAATATTTATGTATTGTTATATACTCCTCATATCTTATATGTGAGTATCATATATATGTTTCAAAACCAGAATCATTCCTTATTTAATGGATAGGTACACGTATTAAAAGGAACTTTCAAAATTGTTTCCAAATACAAGCCCGATTCAAGGGAATTTCTCAAATGCTTGCCTATTTCTAAGGGCCCTCTATAATATATTTTCGGAAACCATTATCTTTATAAAATCACTCATTTTTTTAAGAAAATAATATCTTACTTCACTTCTATTTTTATACAAATATTTTTCCAAAAGAACTCTTCTATTCAAAATAAAAGAGTATTTATATCAAGAATTTCTTAATGATTTTATAATACTGTTTTCATCAAATTCAACACGCTTGTTGATTCCATGGTATTATTGGGATTAATCATTTATGAATTCATCTACTATATTTGATTTAATGGTATATGACTAGCTATATTATGGATGATCTATCCTAAAACCATTCACCATATTACTCAGAATGGTTAGTGTTTTATGTTTAATGATTGGGGAATGATAGTTACATTTCATATTATAGTTTCAATAGGAATGTACATGTTGTTTATGTTTATCCCTGCTTATATGAGGAATGAATTGAACTTATTATGTGACCGTTGGGGCCCTCTATAGCCCCTTTATGTATCGGTAGGTCTCATGAGACAACTAGATGAGGAATTGGCCAAGGCCTTTCCCAATGTGATATGGATTTTGGTCGAGGCATTAATCATTAGACGTCTTGGTCGAGTCCATGAAAAAATGTTTCAGAATGTCCATCATATTCACTTCCCTCATTATGAAGCTTTTAATTGAAAGTTCAAGTGGTTATTAGACTAATATAATACCCATTATTATGTGTTGTTATGGCATTATTTTCTCTTCTCATATTCCTACCATAATGTGTTCAAGTTTATTATTAAAGGCATGTGTTTCCAATTATGCATCATGTCTATTGTTTATATATTTTTCCATTGTATTGCTTACTCTTAATGAGCGTTCGAGCTCACCCATTTCTTATGTTTCATTTTATTAGGACATGAATAAGTTTATTATGAATGACAAGCTTAAATAACCTAGGATTTGTGGGTGTTATCTAAGGAGTTTCTATGTTTTATTTATCTTCAAGTTGTAATATTGAACATAAGTATGTATCTTATTTTCAATAATACTTAACTACTCAGTCCTTTGGGATTCGTATTCCTTGTATGTATTCCAATGTAATCAAATAAGGCACCGTCTCTTGGTAACTGTGCCAAGGTCCTTACAGTTAGTATCAGAGGACGTTCAGTAGAAAACATGGAAACGTAGATTAGGGAAGAATCCATAAGTGATACTTTGAGGATAAACAGAAAAGAATGTCCTGGTATTTTGGTAAGAAATATATTATGTTGAGCATTCAAGCAACATATCCCTGTCTTGATACGAGCAGGTAGAAGTGGCTCTGGAAGAGATATACCTAGAAATGAAAGCTCCGACAAGGAGTTTCGGGCTTAAACCGAGGAATCCTGGTATACGACAATGGTCCTTGCTGCACCCATGGTTACGACACTCCCGAGGATATTCTTAGGATAATTTATGTTTTTATTACAAGACATTATGAAGGATTTAAATGTAAATTTTTCCTCAATGATACCATGTTTATGATTAAGAGATTAGATATGCGTTTAAAATCAATTTATGCTTAGTATTTTCGTACATTGATATTATAAATTATGATTCATACCTTAATATATTGTATGCCATTATTTAGAAATGGTTCCATGTGGGAGGAATGGAAACTACACGAATGCATGTGTCCCCCATAGGGATTTACCTCTGATGCAAGATAATGATGTTGGCTCTGGTGCTGAGCAAATCATAACTATAATGGGACAACATACTTAGGCTAAGAATAATAACCTTACTTGTATGGAGAATCCAGATCCACCACGTGGAGGAGCTATTTTAGATTTATTTATGCGACAACAACCTCCACCATTCAATGAGACTAAAAATCTGTTTATAACAGAGTAGTGGATATGTTCCCTTGTGAAGATATTTCTCGCTTTGGGATGTAACGAAAGAGATAAGGTTGTCATGGTAGTTTATCGTATAATGGGTGATGCAGATCAGTATTGGTCCATAGTCGAAAATACAAAGAAGGAGGAAGAAATAGAAGATATGGAATGGAGGGATTTTAAGTAAATCCACTAAGAAAAATAAATCCCTCATGAACAACGAGCAGATATAGAGAGTCAATTCTTGAATCTGAGGCAGAAGGAGGATAAAAATGTTTCCATGTATGAAGCTAACTTTACAAAGCTAGAAAGGCATGCTAACGACTACATACATAATCCAAGGAGAAAAATTTACCGATTAATTGGTGGTTTAAAACCATTCCACTAAAGCGCTCTTGTCTCCAAATTATTTGATTCATATGAAGATATAGTCTCAAGTGCTATCAAGATTGAAAATGAATTATTTTATGACTTTAATGGAATGCAAGAGAAGAAGTGGGAATATGAAAACACTGGGAAAGGAAATAAGGAAACATGGAATAATGAGAGAGTTGAATTTCCACCCTATGATAATTGTGGAAGTAAACACCATAGTTCATGCTTAAAGGAAAAAAAGTATGTTATAGATGTGGCCAGAAATTCCATCTTTCCGGTGATTGTAAGGGGAAGAAGGAGGCTAATGATGTTCAGTTCTATAAATGTCGGGAGATGGGACACTATGCTAATTATTTTCCAAAGCATCAAGGAAACATGCCACATAAAAGGCCAAGGGAGCAGGAATAAGCTTATGAGATCACAACTACTGATATTGAAGTTACTAATGATGTGGTGGCAGGTACATTAATAATTTCCTCAAATTATCCATTACTATATTTGATTCTGTATCATCTCATTCATTTATATCTTCCCATTTTTACAAGAAATTTAGATATGTCCAATTTGATTTAATAAATGATTTATCAGTCAAAACTCATAGTGGATGTATCCTTTCAACAAAGGTGTGTTGATTCATCCTCCTCGAGACACATAAATGTGATTTATTTTCTAACCATATCATCATACCAATAGTTGATTATGATATTATTCTTAGTATGTATTGGCTATCAAATTATGATGTGAAGATCTATTGCATGAAGAAGGATGTTACAATTTTCAAGAATGGTGTAGAAACCCTTATTTTAAGGGCAGAAAATTTTCCCGATGATTCTCATCTAGATCCTCCCCCAGTAGCTCTACTGAATTCAATTATCAGGGAGGAAGAGAATGAAATAACAATGGGTGAAGAAAAAATGTTCAAATAGAACGTGTACCTGTTGTACAAGAATATATTGATGTCTTTCTAGAGGATTTACCTGGACATCCTCTAGAGTAAGAAATTGAGTTTTCTATTGCCTTAATTGCTGGTTCAAGGCCCATATCTTATAGAATGGCCATTGTGGAGTTAGTGTAGCTAAAGAAACAACTAGAGGAATTGAGTGATAAAAGATTTATTTGATCTATTGTTTCTCCATGGGGAGGCCCTGCCCCCTTTTCCAAGAAAAAAGATAGATCCATGAGGCTGTACATTGATTCTAGGGAAATCAATCCCATTAAAATAAAGTATACATATCCTCTGCCAAAAAATGGTGATTTATTTGACCAACTTCATGGAGACCAATATTTTCTGATGATTGATCTAAGATCTACATGTCATTCGTTTCTTGTGAGGAAAGAATACATTCCAAAAAACAGCATGTCGAACTAGGTACGTGCATTATGAGTTTACAGTAATGCCTTTTGGACAAACTAATACAGCATTTGTCTACATATACCTCATGAACAGAGTATTCAATGAATATCTTGATGACTTTGTAGTGGTTTTTATTGATGATATCCTAGTATACTCTAAAAACATGAAGATCATGAAAATCACTTGTGCCCTATTCTGAAGACCCATAGATGAAATAAATTTTATGGAAGGTTTAGCAAGTGTGATTTCTGGCTTCAATCAGTTTCCTTTCTGGGTCACATTGTCTCTAAGGATGGAATATCTTTAGATCTTCTGAAGACAATGGTTGTGCACGAATGTCCTACTCCAACAAACGTAACTGAGTTACTTAGTTTTATTGGTTTAGAAGGTTATTATTGGTGTTTCGTTCAGAACATCGCCTGTTCAGCCATCCCAATGACCAATCTCACACAAAAAAGGTTATGTTCATATGGACAAGGGAATGTGATGAATTTTTTGAAGAATTGATGACGAGGTTAGTGAACGCTCTGATCCAAACCCTACCATCAGGGAATGATGGTTTTGTTATATTTAGCAATGCATCAAAGAAAATACTTGGTTGTGTCATTATACAGAATGATCATGTAATTGCCTATGCATCAAGACAACTAAAAATTAATGGAAAAAACTATCCAACTCATGATGATGAGTTAGAAACGGTAATTATTGCTCTGAAGATTTGGATAAATTACCTCTATGAAGAAAAATGTGGGATATATACAAATCATAAGAGTTTAAAATATATATTCTCACAGATTGAACTCAACATGAAATAAAGGAGATAGATTGAGCTACTCAAAGACTATGATTTCACAATACACTACCACCCTAGGAAGGTAAATAAGGTAGAATATGCATTGAGCAGAAAGTATCATGGTGTTATGAAAAAGATGAGATAAGAAAAAAAAATTCATAGATCTATTAATTTTGGATATAGGGATTATCAAAGAAGGTAACACATAACTACTTTTTCAAATGGTTTCCCTGCCTTCTTTACTGTAGAGGATAAAAAGTTCTCATGCTGATGATGAGGAGTTTAAAAAAATCAAAGCTATAAATGATAGAAAGATGGTTGACTTCGCATGTGAAGGTGTCATTTTGAAATTTGGGAAGAGGCTTTGTGTTCCCACTATTCCTCAGCTAAAGAGAGAACTATTGGATGATTAACATAACTCTAATTTCTCTATACACACTGGAATCACAAAGATGTATTGAGATCTCTGCAAAAACATTGGTGGGATACTATGAATAGGGAGATTGCAAAATATACATCAAAGTGCCCGGTGTGTCAACAAGTGAATGACGATAAGAAAAATTCTAAGGGTATGATGCAACCACTACCCATACCAACATGGAAGTGGGATAAAATTACCATAGACTTTGTCATTGGAATTTAAAGGACATCCAAAGGAAACAATGAAATATGGGTCATTGTGGATCATATTACAAGGACAGATCGCTTTATCGTGATTCAAGAGGACTTCTCATTGGATCAACTTGCATGGATTTATATCAAAGAAGTGGTAAGTCTGCATGGAGTACCACTATTTATTGTATCCGATTGTGACCCTACATTCTCCTAGATGTTTTGGAAAAGTCTCCAAAATTATATAAGCACTGAACTGAACTTCAGTATGGACTATCATCCTCAAACTAATGGCCAATATAAGCGGACTATTCAGACACTAGAAGAATTGTTGAGAGCTTGTTCAATGGAATTCAAATGAGGATGGGACCAACATCTTCCACTAGTTGAATTCTCATACAACAATAGTTTCCACATGATCATCTAAATGGCACCATATGAGGCCCTTTATAAGAGAAGGTGTAGAACTCTGGCGTGTTGGGATGAAGTCGGTGAGCGAAAGATTCAAGGACCAAAATTGGTTGAAAAATGGCGGAGAAGGTGAAAACCATTCATCAACATATCAAGGCAGCCCAAAGTCAACAGAAGAACTATGTGAATAATTATCGATGAGACCCTGAATTCAAAGTCAAAGACCAGGTATTTCTATGTATATCTCCATGGAAGAAGGTCATGAGGTTTCGGAAAAAAGGAAAGCTAATTCCCAGGTATATCGGCGCCTTTGAGATCCTGGATCGAATCAGAGTTTTGGCCTGTCGAATAGCACTTCCACCTACCATGTCGAAATTATATGATGTCTTTCATGTATCCCTCTTATGATAGTACATACCAGACCGTTCACATGTAGTCTCTTGAGAGGTGGTACAGTTGGAGGATGATTTTTTCTATGAGGACCAACTAGTGAGAATCTTGGATCATAGAGACAAAGTTCTAAGAAATAAGACTACTCATTCTGAACAAGGTACTATGGTGAAACCATAAGTACAAAGAGGCAACATGGGAACTGGAGGAAGAAATGAAGGAAAAATACCCCCACCTATTTTTGGCCTAGACTGTAAAATGAAATTTCGAGGATGAAATTTTTTTAAGGAGGGGAGAATGTAACACCCCAAGATTTTGAAAATAAATATTGAATTTATTTTATAATCTATCCATTAAACATAAATTTTCTTGTACTGTGTTTGGAATTTCGAGAAACGGTCATCTTGAGTTGTGATCAGTAAGTCATTTGGAGTCTGATAGAACAAACTTGTTTATTTGGTGAATAATAACATACCCTTTTGAATAGTAATATGAATAGAAATATGAAACTTATGTATAGTAAATAATAATATTTTTTTTATTTTCTATAGGAAATAAGATAATGAGATCTTAATTAATTTTTCAATGTGATATAAAACTAATTGCACCATTAAAATTGTTATTTTTTAAATTAACTATGAAATTATTTAAAAATTAAATTAATAATATTTAGAAAATTAATTTTGACAAATGGAGTTCACTTTTTAATTCTACACGTCAAAAAATGGTAGGGGTAAATTTTTGGGATTTTTCTAAAATACTAGAATTTTTAGTGAATAGTGAAAAATGCAGTTTTCAGTATTCAGTAGTTTAATGATATCATAATGACATAATAATTAAAATAAATGGCTGATAAACTTTTTTACTGTAACATATGACATTATTTGTCCCATGTGGCTAAAAACATGGGAAAATACAATGGGAAAGTGCATGGTTTGGCAAAAACCACTAATGTGTTGTCCCTTTGAAATTATTTAAAAACTCCCTCTATTTTTCTATAAATACCCACTCATCCATTCGTTTTCATTCATTCCAAATCCCTCATCCTCGAATATATGGTGGTTTTACCTATATATTATTCCTCCCAAGGTGTTATTAATCCCCCAATGTCCCAACCTTCATGTTCTAGGAGTTACTCTACATGGTAATGGAATCCTTCACCCTCCTCTTTTAGTATACACTTATTTTATGTTATCTCTTTGAAATTTCCTTACAATTTGTTGGGGTTTGATTTTATGTATTATTCTTAGTTTCATTTTGATTTATGTATGATGGGTTAGACTTTGGATCTCATCAATTCATTTTATGAAATTTTAAGCGATGTCGTTAGGTTTCCGAATTTACATAAGGGATATCTCATATTTTTTTTTATTTTCAAGATCATCTCTATTCGTTTTATCTCCTCCCATAATCTATCCAAATGACCATGATAAACTCCAGTATCATCTATATAATATAATAATATCATCTATATGGAATAACCATTATCAAATTCTTACTCCCTCCCTTTTATTTTTATAAACAAAATCAACGTCCATGAGGTTCCAATTTATAACCTTCATGGACGATGAAGATTGGTTCTTCATTTTCTCTTTCATTACAGGTCATGAAACCATTTTAATGGTTTAACCAGACTTTAATACTTGTATCATAAACTAATTAATATTCAAGAACCATTATATGTACATATTATTAAATCATATGACAAAAAAAATTCATAATAAACCAAATACCGCCAAATAATCGAAGTGGTTGTTATCTAATGATTCATCATCATTAAATGTAACAAAATGATGGAAATTCCAATTAAAAATTATATATGTTCATTAAAAATATGTAACTTCAATTATGGAGATTTACAACCATTCCACATGGATTCATTACTTAAAAACCAGTGAACTGGTTATGAAAATCCATAAAACAAACACTCTGGAACGACATAATTAAATATAATAACATATAAATAATAACATAAATGAACTAAATAGAATTATGATAAACTAAATACATGACTATTAGGTTATGAAATAAGTTTTTTATCTGTATAATTTCATATTCCAAGACCTTAAGTTCATGAGGGGAACACATTCAGACATAAGGTAAGGGTTTTTTCCACCTGAACATCCATTTTAATTCGGCATACTTTCATTGTATAATTACCTCAATAAAATTATTATGTATTGTTATATACTCGTCATATAATCTGTTTGAGTATCATATATATGTTTTCAAACCCGAATCCTTCATTATTTTAAGGATAGGTACACATTTTAAAAGGAACTTTTAAAATTGTTCCCAAATACAATCCCGATTCAAGGGAATTTCTCAAATTCATACATATTTTCAAGGGCACTATATAATCTGTTTTTGGAAACCATTATCTTTATAAAATAACTAATTTTATTATGAAAATACTATCTTATTTCACATTTGGTTTGATACAAATATTTTTCCAAAAGAACTCTTCTTTTCAAAATAAAAGAGTATTTATCTCAAGAATTGTTTAATAATTTTATAAGAGTGTTTTCATCTATATCAACATCTTGATGATTCCATGGTATTATTGGGTTTAATCAATTATGAAGTCATATTATATATTTGATTTAATGGTTTATTATTAACACTATTGTGGATGATCTATCCTAAAATCATTCTCCATATTACTATGAATGGTTAGTGGTTTATATTTAATGATTGGGGAAAGATAGTTACATTTCATATGATAGTTTCAATATGAATGTAAATGTTGTTTATGTTTATCCCAACTAATATGAGGAATAAATTGGACTTATTATGTGATGTATGGAGCCCACTATATCCCTTTGATACATCAGTAGGTCTCATGAGACAACTAGATGGGGAATTCACTGAGGCCTTTCCCAATGTGATATGGATTTTGGCTGAGGCCTTAATCATTAGATGTCTTGGCCGAGGCCATGAAAAAATGTTTCAGAATGTCCGGAATATAAACTTCCATTATAATGAAGAATTAAATTTAATGTTCATCTGGATATTCTACTAGTAGAATACCCATGATTATGTTTTGTCATGGAATTATTTACTCATACCATATTCCTTCCATAATGTGTTAAAGTTTATTATTAAAGGCAAGCATTTACAATTATGCACCATGTCTTATGTTTATATAATTTTCCACACTATTGCTTACTCTTACTAAGAGTTAGAGCTCACCCCTTTCTTATGTTTCATTTTCTCATGACATGAATAAGTTTATTATGAATGACATGCTGAAATAACCTAGGATTTGTGGGTGTTGTCTAAGGAGTTTCTATGTTGTATTTCTCTTCATGTTGTAATATTGAACTTCTGTATGTATCTTATTTCCAATAATACTAAAATACTCGGTCCTTAGAGATTCGTATTCCTTGTATGTAATCCAATGTAATAAAATAAGGTACCAGCTCTGGGAAACTGGGGTTGGGTCCTTACAGTTATTAGAGCTCAAAGGGAGTTATGATCTCATTATAGATATCAAATAAATGATATTAAAATTTTTGATTCTTGTATTCAAATTATGTACCAACTCTTCCAAGGAAACTAGACTACTCAATCATTGGTATTTATTTCATGGTTATTTATGCTTGTAATTAGGTAATAATATTTTTAAAATGATAAGGATGATATATTTTGTATCAGAGAATGGTATAGTTATTTCTTAGGATTAAGAAAAGTTTAATAAGAACCCTGGGGATAACTCTATATCCATTGATAGCCCATTTTGGAAATTCAGGAATATTATGTTAGTATACAATTTTCATTAATATTTTTTCAATATATGTTCGTATTTTACTTTTTATATACTCGTTATTTATATATTCAACCCCCATATTGTATTTTATTTATTTTTCATTAGTTAATGGACTATTATATGAGAACCTGGTCAACTAATCAGTGTGATTGACAATGTGATTATTTACCAAATGAAATAGAAAATCTAATGGGAGTGGAAGATCATAACATTATGATAGTATACAAACAACTAAATCATGTTTTTAACACTAACATTAATAATGTGGAACCCCCTCATTCTCTTATGATAGAAAAATATGATGTCAAGTCCTTTATGTGACAACATCAACCAGTATTTTGTGGATATTCTAATCCCCACATATCTGAATAATTAATTAATTCCATTTAGGAGGTATTATATATCCTTTAATTATCCAAGGAAGGTAAAGTCATACTGGATGTCTATGATTTTTATGGGGAAGATGATCAGTGGTGTAAAATGATCAAAACTATAAATTTAAAGGAGGAAATTGATCCCTTGAAATGTGATGAATTAAAAAAATATATTTTTCAATAAATATTTTACTCAAACCCTCTACCTTAAGATGAAGAGGGAGTTACATATTATAATGAATAAATAAGATGAGTCTATCGGAGAATCTGTGAAAAGCTTCACAAGGATTCCATGGTATGATTTCATCTTTGTCATTAGCACTAAAAGTATGTTGGACCGATTCTTTAGTGGGTTAAAACCAAGCATAAAAAATCCTTATAAATTCATTACATATACAATTATAAAGATATTTTTCATTGTTCCCTTAATGTTGATATGGATATCATGTATTTTTAGTGGTCTCTTGGGATTGTAGAAAAGAGATTTACGATTTAATTATCAAAAGGATTGATAACATAAAAATATTTTTGGGGTAATTAATTCCTGGCATCCCACATGTCAAAATTGTGGAAAAAAGAATTATATAAATTTCCATAGGGGAACTAGAATGTGAAATATGATAGAAAAATAGGGAAAACAAGCTAATCATTGCCAAAAGGGAAATTATGAAACTGAATAATGAGAAATTGGAAGGGAATATCCATATAAACACTAAACATTTTTGTAGTGATATAACAAAAAAACATGGGAACTATGCGATCAAATGCCCTAAGATAGGGGTTTTTTGGGAAAACCTTCAAAAAAAACCTCCAAGGAATCCAGGAAGGGCATATAATATCACTAATGCTAATGTGGAGCCTGAAAATGATGTGGTGAAATGTAAAAACGTTATATATTCAAGAGTAAAATACATAGTATTTCATTCTACTTCTACTCATTCTTGCTTATCATTCATGTTTAGTATAACTATTATGACCCCACCTAAAAATATGATGGTTGAGTTATCTATGAGAACATAGAATGGGGAAATTGTTTACCTAATATATATAACACTTCCAATGTTAATTTTTTTTTGACTGAACCACTGAAAAAATATCCTTTAACATCCGCTGGTAAAGTTCAATACAATATTGGAAATGGAATTTATATATTTATAAAAATACAACATAAATTTTTAGGAGAGGGATATCACTCTACATATGTTAAGGCGTCCCTCGTTTCTGCACAATTGTAAGGATGAGGATTAATCTCATTCAGAATCATCATTTCAATTGGGGATATTATTTCTATATGATAAATCATATCTATGTCAAATTATTGAGGCAATGGAGAGGATCATGAATGACGACATATACATCATGAGAGACTACATAGATGTGTTCTTTCAATGATTATCTTGTCTTCCATATAATTCATAACTTGTGTTCTCAAATGATATCACACCTGCATATATTCCCATATAGAATATCCTTAAAGGATTCCCACTATTGACTTATATAAACTAAATAATAAATTATAACAGAAAATGGAAAATAGTTTTATACACCTGAGTGCTTCATTGTAGGGTATGCTAGTACTCTTAATTATGATTAATGGTGGATAAATGAAACTATAAATTAATTATAATAAAATAGAAAAATCAGGATAAAGAAAAATTATCTCATACCATGGATAGATTACTTGTTAGATCACCTATGTGGGTCCAAGAATTTAGATATTGTGGCCCTTCAGTTTAGATATCACCAATTAGAGGTAAGGAAAGAAGATATTCCAAATCCTACCTTTCGAATGATTTATAGACACTATAAATTCATATTTATTATCTTTTTACTCACTAATACTCCACCTGTTTTTATGGAAATAATGAATAATGTTTTTTAGATTACCTTGATAAATTTTTTGTACTCTTTATAGATGATACTCTGATATACTCCAAAAGCAAGGAAGATCATGTGTACTATATAAAAATTATTCTATAGACTTTGATAAGGGAGAAAGTGTATGAAAATTATTGTATATGTGTGTTCTGGATGGTTGAAGTATCATTATTGGGGCATTCTATCACAATCAAATCTATATCTTTGGACCCTTAGAAAATAGAGGCAATTTAGGAGTGCCACAATCAAACATATATAATGGATATATGTAGCTTCATAGTTTTTTAAGGGTATTACTAATGATTTTTAAGAACATCTCATTATTTTAAAACACACTAACCATGTTTACCCAGAAGGGAGCAATGTTTTTTTGGATTTGTGAATGTGAATACTACTTCAAAGAGCTAAAAACGGGGCATGTCATTATACTAATACATACACAAACAATATGTGGGGAAATATTATATTATATAGTGACACATCAAATAAGTTTTTAGTAATTTTACTAATGAAAAATGAAAGAGTGATAGCCTACTCTTCAAGACAGTTGACTGTTCCTGAGAAGAACAATCCCACGCATGATTTGGAGTTTGGGGATATGATAATTACATTGAAATTCTGAAATTGTTTTCTCTATGGGTAGAATTGTGAAATATATATTGATCATAAGATCATGAAATATATTTTCTCATTGAAGGAGATTAATATTCCATAACCAATGTGGTTAGAACACATTAAGTATTATGACTTCTCAATCCAACATGATACTAGTAATGAAAATAAAGTGAAAAATCCTTATGTCGAAAGGATGTTGTAACATTAACAATGATGATAATTGAGATGAATCCAATCTTCATAGACCTGAAAATGATGTACATGAGAATCATAAATGAAGGTACATCATCATTACATTCACAAATTATTAATCAACAATACCTTTTAGAAAATATTATTGATTTTCAAAGACATTATGTTGAATTTAATAAAAAAATGATGAAGGTGAATGAAATAGGAAATCCTCAAAGATCAAAAATGGTGGGGAAAATGTGTAATATTTGGGTCAAAACTATGTTTACTATTCAATATAGAGATAAATAATGATATTATGAATGATTTATATTTATCATCCTTCTATATCAACTCAAGGAGAACAAGAATTTATTGAGATCACTGAGAGAACTTTTGGTGGGATAATATAGAGAATGAAATAATTGAATATATATCAAAGTGTATACTAGGTCAGTAAAAAATGTCTGAAAAGTTATATTTATAAGGGAATGATTCAAGCATTACCCATACCATTATGTAATTTTGAAAACAACACTATGTATTTTTTACTAAACATAGGAATACATCTATATGAAATAATCCTATAATGGATATTATGGATCATCTTACAAAGACTAATCAATTTATTTCTATTTGAGAGGACTCTTCAATTGACTATCCTGGATGAAAATACATCTGATAAGTGGTGGGTCTACATGGGTTACCAATATCAATTATATCTAGTCATGATGTGAGATTTACCTCCATGTTCTAAAAATGTCTCTAACATGCAGTAAAACTAGATTGAACATCATTATGTATTAACACACCCAAAATTATTTCGAATCTATGCAGATTATTCATACTCTATAAGACATTTCAAGAGAATACTTAGTGAACTTAAAAGGAGGATGGGATGATCATTTTTCACTCGTTGAGTTATCTTACTACACTTTTTTCCACCCAGGAATCTAATTGTCCCCATATGATTCCATTTATTTTATGAAAAGTATAACACCTATATGCTGGGATAATGTTGTAGAATGAAAGATGGTAGGACTAGAAATGGTTGGCGAAGTGGTAGAAATGTGCATGCCATCTAATAGCACATTGGGGATTCCCAAAGTCAACAGAAGATCAATGAAAAAAAATCATTGATGGGACATAGATTTTGAGGTAAGTGAAAAGGTATTCCTCTACATATAAATATTTAATAGATTCATTGTATTTGTGAAGGAGGGAAAGCTAGGCCCCTTTTACATCATCCCCTTCATGACATCTAATAATGTTGGATCGTTGGGCTATCAACTAGCATTGAACCAACAATATCTAATGTACATGATGAATTCCATGTATACATCTTGAGGAAGTAAATACAAGATATTTCAAATGTAATGAACTTAGAGGTGGTAGAAGTGGAAAATGATCTATCTTATGAGGAGCATCTGGTGACGTTTTTGGTCCATAGAGACAAGGTTCTACATAACAATACCACTCAACTATTAAATGTAATATTGAGAAACCATAAGTAAGAATAGGTGACATGGGAACCATATGATGTCATTAAGGATAAATAAACTCACCAATGTTCTCCTAAATATTTAGAACAAAATTTATATCGAGAAATATCATTAGGGGGAAGAATTTAATGACTCGTTATTTTATCAATGGAATTTCTCTTCTTATAATTAGTTGATAAAAAACATACATCACATATAGAACCTGATAAAAAATTATTCTCATAAATGAGAGTGATATATTAGTCAGAAGATAAACAATTAATAATTAAAATATTATAGTGGGATAATAAATAGATAATAAGCTTATAAGAATAAAAAATTTTGGATCTACTCGATCCTCTAGAATGAACGCACTCATGAACAATGTTATAGAAATGATACATAATGATAATAATATAATATTTATTTTAATGTTAAAAGAATATAACCTTGAGATAAATTATATTTTATTGAATAATCAATGAAATAAGTAGTATTTTTATATATTAAGGAACCTATAGCGATAGAATAGTAACATTGCTATTGGAATAGTAATCTCAACATTAAAAATAGTAATTCGACTATTAGAAGGTTAAACTCACCAATGAAGGTATAAATAAAATTGAGGTATATTATAAATTAAAATATGGTACATTTATATCAGGTCATAATTAAAATAATTGTTTAAAATGACAAATTATATATTTTTTTTTTCTAAAATGTAAATGGTTATTTATAGTTCAATGATTAAATAATGAATTAAAGGAAAATTAATTTGTATAAAAATATATTCATAAATTAATTTTTTGTTTTATTATAAATATAATGGTTTTTTAAGAGGACATAATTAATTTTTCCATTGGTTATAAAATGATTATAATATAAAGATCGGTATTTTTTGCATAAATGAGGATTTTATTTAAAAATTAAATTTCTCTTATTTAGAAAATTATATTCATAAAATGGATTAAAATTTTCAAATATACCCATTAATAAATGTTTTGGGAGATTTTTTGGAGTCTTTTTAATGTATTTTAATATTTAGTGAAGTGTTAAATATAGTAATTTATGATATTTAACTTTATAAGCCAAAATCAAGAATTTTTTAGGGATGGTCAGGTAAAAAATTATTTTTTATAACACCCCAAATACATTTACCTTGTTTAGTCTTATTAATCATCACTATTGATATTATGGATCCAAAATAATAAACTAATGAAAATAACAATAAAAAATACTCCTCTCCTCCACTATAAATACCCCCTCACCACCCCTTCTCCTCAAACCTTATAATATTTGTATGATTTAAATATTATTCCCAATTCCCTTACATAGCAACATTTTTCTATCCAAGATTTTCTTATTTTAACAAAACTCTAATTCGAGATTCCTTATGTGGTCATTCAAAGAGGTTATATTCAAGAGGTAAGATTCTGAAACCATCTCTTTTAATTTCATTTATTTTGGTACATTCTATTCAAATGCTTCATCTATTAAAGAATAATAAATCTAATATAATCTATATACTATAATTTTATATTTCTAGTGTAATAACATCTATCCACCTCTTTTCTAATACCTTATTATTTAAATAAATGAAACCATTGTTCAAATTATGGATATTTAACAACTCTGAGGATAATTTTTTTTATTTTTTCATTATATGCATAAAGTATGGTAAAAAAATTATTATGGTTAAATAATATTTTTAATATGTATATTATAAACTAATTATTTTTATGGTATAAATATATTGATGTAAAATTAAATAAAATAAAACTAGTTTATAATGGTAAAAAACCCCCGCCAAAATAAATTAAACACTTATTATTAACAATTTATCAATGGTATCATCCTCATACCAAAGGCCAAAATGGTATATTGTTCTATTAAAAAATACTAATGTTAAATAATGACATATTATATCATATCTAGATAATTATTCTCTTTTGACAAAAAAACAACCATAATTATACACTGGTAAACCGACTATGAAACCACGAAAACAAACACTCCCATAATGAAAAAATTCAACTTTATAACTCCTAAAATGGCCATAAATGAACATAATAAAATTATAATGTCAAAAATTTATTAATAATTTTTTCATAATTATGTTACTAAGGTAGATATTTTAATTATTCATGACATTACATTCAATTTTAGAAATCATTAAGATATAAGTTTAGTGACCACTCTAAACAACTATTTATCCATTGGGTTACACATTCTCTCCCTCTTCCACAATTTTAATTCTTCTTTATTATTATATAATTATCACATAGTCTTTGTAATTATTCCACACATATTTATCTATCAATATTCATCTTTATTTCATGGAGAAATACATGTTTTAAAAGGTTCTTGTCTCAATTCCTCTCCATAAGAAAGCTCGATTGTGGGAACTTCTCCATTTCATACCTAGTTTCATGTAAACTCTATGAACTATTTTTATCCAAAAATATTTTTCTAATATCTATATTTTTATCATGAAAATATATTTTATTTCATTTTTTGGTTTTACAAAAAAAAATTATTCCTTAAAGCCTCTTTATTCATTTTTAAAATATTGCACTTAAGTGTAACATTTATAAAAGTAACCTAAGAACTATTTTTCATGTTTTAACTTCATTTACCATTATTATTCATGATATATTCTTATTTTATTGTTTATGAATGTCCAATATTTATTTTAAGTCATTAATGTTTTATATAGTTGTGACACACCATTTGGTTAAGCCTTATGACATGATTACAATAGCCATTTCCATCTATGGGATACCCTTATATTTATTAAATATGTTTGATTCATAATGTGGCACCCATATATAGAAACATGTTTTGATGTGTGCACATAGATAAAGATCCAATACTTTTGTTAATTTTTAGTCTCTTGACACATCATGTATGAGATTTGGGAGTAAACAAATCCATTAAGGGACATTGTCTACCATGTGATATAGTCTTTGTAATTTTCCTTGAAGCAAGTTTTTTTAATTTTATATGTTGCTTAGAAATTCCTATGTTTACTTTATTAAATGATCTCTTGTTCTATAAGATATGATTTTATATGTTTATCAAAAAAATTAATTTTTTTCATCATGTAATTTATTTATAACTCATGTGTTATCTTTCATTCCAATGATTATTAACATAATAGGACTTTTAGCCTTTTCATTTTGTCTATGTATTTTCAAAGATATCTTATGCAGTTATAAGAGATCAAATGTATTTAAGATATCATTATGAATATTAAATAAATGATATTTTTATTTTGGTTTCATGATTTCTAATTATGAACCTAGTCTTCAAAAGACACTAGACAATTCAATCCTTGTTTTATATTTTGTAGTTAATTATGTATAAAATCATGTAATAATATGTTTAAGTCTCTATAGTTTTAGGTTTTACGGCCATTAATTTTTTTCATCATGTGATAAGAAAAAATCCCTTTACTTCACTTGTTCATCAACCACTCCTCATGGTTTCAACATATAGTAGAAATGTCTAAATTCTTGTATATATGTTTTGGGGTATTCACCTACATGACCATATAACTATTGAAATAGTTTAATAAAGGCAATTTTAAAATCAATGTAATTTTTAAATTGATGCAAATCCAAAAAATATATAATTTTGCATAAAGATAACTTAGGTTTTTTTGGGATTTCCATACATGAATAAGTCATGTTAGTGAACACTAATAGTTTCAACTAAGTACTAAATGTTTATTTCACCAAAGATAGACTTAAAGATTAAATTTATAGACCTTTTTATTAATGTTCTCTCTTTATAAAGGATAATAGAGGGAAGATTTTTTGTATAATATCTATTCATGTGAATTAATGTTTAGATTTTTTTGGCACTACATCCACAAAAATTGTCACATGTTATAATACAACCTTGTTGTGTGGAATGGAACAATATTTTTATTACCTTAAATATAGATATTATGGGTAAATTAGTTTATATTCTATATAATATTTTATAAAAATAACATTTCAATTTTAGTTATTGTATATTGTTTATTTGGTTTCTGATATGTTTTGAGAACTATACAAGAAGTGAGACAATGTGTTTAAAATAAATTTATGAGAATTTTTATTGGATCACTGTACAGTTTTCGCTTTTAATGTGTTCTTATTTCATATAATTATTTACATATATTATTATTTTTTTATAAATAAAATATTACTCAATTGATTCATCACACACCTTATAATAAATATATCCGGGAAGATTAACCTTACAATGAATTTTTTTTTCATCCTGCCTTCATATTTCTATGAAGATCTAGAAAGACAGTTTTAAATTACCTAAGAAAAACCGATTGGTTTTTGGTGTTTTAATTAGATCAAAAATAATCTAACTTTCATTAAACATGTTTTAGTGACTGTAAGAAGATAACTAATTAATATAACCTGCTCTATCAAGATGAGGTGCACTAGGTGGAGAGACCTTATTGATTGTCATTATAAGAAACAATAATAAACTAGTTTGAATACGTAAAAACAATTTCTTTCAAATAATTAAATAAAAAATTACAACACAAACCATGAAATTAGAAATGGGATTTTTTTCCTTAAGGTATGATGACTCAATAATTACAACGTGGAACCTTCCCTTCTATAATAACATTAGAAGTTACCCCTCTATTATAAGGGGAAAAGAGAATAAAGGGGAAATGTATGGAATAAATAAAAACTAATTATGTTGAAAATAAAACTAATAATTAAATTGTTTAATCAGTTTAATCTCTAACATGATCTCGCGTTCCAAGTATCAATTGATCAAATTTCCCTTATCTAGTGTGTGAAACCATTTATTTATATTCTATAGGTTCAATTTCTAATTATTTACACTTAAATTTTTTTACTATGAGGGAATGTTACCATATGATAGAATACTTTTAAAATGGAAGGATTTTAAACATGTGGTGGGTTTATTTTTTATAATTTTGTATGGAATTTTGTTCATCCTAGGAAAGGAGTGTTTGATCAGATCTATTCTTGTAATCAGTCCTTACATAGTTGATCCTCACACTGTCATGCAGATCCAATGTGTAGTCAATTTTCATCCATGATTAGTCAAAGAAACATGTAGTCAAATTACTTTATCTAAAATAATTAATAGCTTCTGTCACCTAATGTATTGAATTTATTGGATAAATGTGACATCATGGAAGTTTCAATGTGTAGTTGATTGAAGACATTATAAAAACAATAGTTATAATCGATCGTCTGAAATAATTCCATGGCCTTTAATTTAACACATTATCAAAATTATTTATTCCTTCAACCTAAATAGTCATGAAATGAAAAAAAACATAATTTTGGTTTCATTATAATAATTATTAATAATCAAAAAAGTAATTAAAACTCAATATTTAATACATTTTAAAAATGTAATAATAAGGGATCCTATATGATAAATATGCGACCCTAACTTTAGTAAATCAAAATATGGTGGGATTTATATCATGAATGTTATTAATCAAATATGAACAAGTATTGTCTCTAACAACTAATAATGAATTTATAAAATAAAATTCATGAAATTCTGAATTTTAATCTCGGATTTATTTTAACTCTCTTATTTTTACCAATACATGGTATATATTCTTCATGGGTGAATTTTAAAATTTTTTGAACCTTTAATTCCAATATAATTTTAGGGATAAATGTTAAATTCCTTCATTCAATTATTCATAGATAATTATATATATATATATTATATTCTATCAACATGGTGGTAAAATATTGGGATTTTTTTAGAGTTTCATTTTAAGATGCCCCCCCCCCATGACAAGGTTTTTACTCAGAATGGTGTCAGTAGTACATGTTGGGTTGACATCAAGATATTAGTTTGAATATACTTATTGAATTGATACATTGTAATCATTTCATTATTCTCTTTGATTAAGAAATTTCATGGAATTGTATTGAGTATTAAATCTAAGAATTTTGTATAGTATGATATCATATAGTGTGGGTGATGTTTAAAATAAATATAATAAATGTATGGATGTGATATGAGGTAGAAAGATATATTTTTTCTCTTTTATGTATCATTTTTCTTATTTAGATATGTTACCTATGGAATATATCAATTTTACTAATTATAAGTAGCACAACTATTTCTATAGAGTAGAATTATTTGGGTAATGATGGGTGGTAGTGATGCGGAATTTGGGTATATTTTTCCGTCTCATTGAGTTATCATAGGTTGTGGTAGGTTTTTGTATTGTAAAACTAGTAATGGTATAGTGTATGATAATTTATTTAGTTTTCAAGGTAGTATAGTTTGGTTGGTGGGTTTCATCGAATTTAAAGGTAATATTTGAGGGGTTTTGTTATTTTTTAGATATAGTTGTCAACTATGTATTGATTATAATTCACTAAATATTTTACAATGTCATGCTAGGAAAATTTAACTTATTATGGATAGGATATTAGTTTTATTCTAATTATTGAATATAATGTAATTATGTTTTTATAATTTCATGGTGGTAAACATTTATTACCTATGGACACTTATTTTGGCACCCACAATTGATGCATGTATGGAACTAAATAATGGTTTTGTGGGGAAATACTTGTAATTAATTATACTCAGGACATATATTTATATTATAGTGTAAAAGTATAAAATTTTTTAATAAATCATACCATCCTAAACCTTTAATTTCTATTGTTCAACTATTGGAAGTGTCAAGTGAAAATTTTGAAGAGAACGGCTAAGAAATAATATATTCATAACAAAATATTAAACACGAAATGTATATAATGCTGTTATAATGGAAATTGTGGAGTGGTTAGTTTCCTGGAGAAGAATCTATTTTTTAATCTGGGTATTTTTAAAATGGTCAATAAGTTTATGGTAGGGAGACTTTTTTTTCGTGAGGATTATATCATGAGATTTTGGTGTCATTTTATCTTGGTATGGATATCTTGTTATAGGTGGTAGTTCTACAAGATGACAAAACTGATTAAAGTTTAATCATATTTTACTGTCATTATACCATTTCCTACTGACGCACGCCTGTCGTAGGGCGTGGAAAAACAATTATTTCCTAAGTTAAAATGTAGTTAAGTGGTTGACCTAGGATGTCTCCCGAAGAAGAGTTCACACAAAACGGGTTGTCACTTTAAAACGGGGCAAAAATGTTTGGAAAGGAAATTTGAAATTCAAATGATTGAAAAACTATGATACTTAAAAGGGTGATTTGGTCAGGGTCAGTTTCCTAATTGTAATGCCATCCTTGTTCAATTTAATTTAAACCTCTTCTTCTTTGTTGATTAAAGTGAGTTTCCACAATCGTTTCCTTTCACTTCCTTGGTGAAATAATTATTGTGAGAGAAAACCTTACCAAGATCTTGGTTTGGTCAACTCTCCATACAAGTGTAAAATAGTTGTATTGAATATCCTTAATTAAAATGGGCAATACCCGATCAGGTTTTGTTTATCCCAAAAAATCAAGAACATTCACTACACCTTTTACACGTACTGACGATCGTCGAGTACTTCACCACTAATTCATGGTTTATTCCATTGTATATAAACTAGAAATTAGAGGAGGGATATATTGATTATTTTACCAAGGCAAAAATCAATAACGGAATTAATATTCAAGAACGATCGAACCTGATAATAAAGTGCGCTATAAGAAATTGAAAAAAACTTTGTAGAAGAAATCAATTTATTCAATTGCGTCCAAGAACTCAAGCATTACAATGTAGAAAACCAACCCTTCCCCAATCATTCCAAATGTTTACCCCGCCATGGTAAAGGTAATCGAGTTGAATGGGGAATAATATGGCATTAAAAAACTATGAAAAAAATAAATAAATAAAAGAGAAAGCTGAAAAAGTCTCCTTCTTGGTGTCCCAGAAGGAATGGGATGGAGAATGGATGATTTGAGAGGGTAGAGCTCTCCTCCTTTTATGGCCAGAATGTTTCCCCCGAATGTTGACGCGTTTTAGCCTGATTAAATGATATCTTCACGCATTGAGCCCTTCTTGAATGTTGTTCATAATTCCCTTGTCCGTGGTCCCTCAAAATATCATCGGATTTGGACATTTATTCCGAGAGTTATGGCCGTTTTACTATGAGTAAATATTATATCCAGTCAGAATCTCCAAAACGCAGTCCTCCGGATTAGGGTGATTTAATGACCCCATAAACGGCCAATTCACTCGGTTCTTCCTTCATAAAAGCTTTTCCCAAACTCCTTTCGCGTCCACCCACTGATGTTCACAATCTTTGGGCCCACAGTGGATGCGTTATGGATCCCACAGCAAAACTAGGCAGAACTGAAAACAGTTTTCTTGAGCCAAATTGTGAGCTTTTTTTGAGATTCCATATGGCCGATTCAGATTTTAGTCCCAAAGTAGTAAATGAATACCTGGATGTTTATAATCTGAAAAAAAAGAATTTGGCAATTTAGATCAGTGTAGATAATGTTATGGCCAATCTACCGAAATAATTTAAAACTGTTAAAAATCCAAAATGGTCAATTTTTACTATTCAGCTCAAAATAACACCTTTATCATAAAAATGAAACAATTAATCTTAGAGGAAAACTTTTGTGGGTTTAAAACAATGATATTCAATATGAATTAATTGAAAATATTTTCTCTATCACCTATTGTACTAGTCAATGGAAGCCATGTCTGTTGATTTCATTGATAATTATATTTTCATAGATTATTTATGTATTGTGGTTTTATTCTACTGTGATCTTCATGTGGGAAAGTATCAAGTCAATGAATCATGTTTATAATTACACCTTTATTCTCACAAAATCAATTATTTTAGTGTGAGGATATAAACTATATTTCAACCATCATTTTTAAACTAATTTTTGATAGATTAAATTTCTAATATTTTGGGTGGATCATGTGGTGATTTCAAAATTGATACTTTAATATGGGTTGAACAATATATTCGTGTTATGATGTTATATTATATTTTTCTAAATATAAATTTAGGTGATCTCTAGAATTCACCCAAATTAATTTGACATTCTCTAATCCCTAATCCCTAGGAATCATATGGATCATCAAGGGTACTGTATAGTCTTCCGTTGGTAGTTTTTATTAATTATCTCAATGTAATGGGATCTTATGTTCCATGGTTAATTTACTATACCATATACTTCATTATTTATGGTTCCTTATTCATTAATTTTTTTTAAAGTGGTATTATATCAGTATTTGAGATTATAGATCATTATCTTGATGGGGGATAATGTTTTTTATGTCATTAAATGATTCATCATGAGTTCTTTATTGTGTGATCATACTTTTCTTGTTATTCTCTTCTAGAAGTTATTAATTCTCCCAGATGATGTAAGGGTTTTGAGATACCTCTCTTAATTAATTATGCTTAAATTTGAAATTATCAAACCTATGTATTCAATGGGAATATAGTTTTAATCAAAAAAATAAAGATAATGAACTTACAAAAATGAACTGCAAGGGGGAAGATTATTCTAATGTAATTTTTTTTTTGTTATTTTCATTTATTGGTTTATTTATTAAAGTATATGAACTATTAATGACTTATTAACAATTTTTATATTCCTTCTTACCATTTATAATTAGATAACTATTTAAATATGGTAGCAATAGGGGGATATGTGGAAATATTGAATTACTAATGTTTATAACTATGCATAGATGGTTAAAATAATATTGAAGAATAATTGAATGAGAATTTTGGATGTTGATCACTTTTGTAATTATAATGGTTTGGTGTTATTTTCTAAGTTATCAAGTTGGGGTTCGAGTATTATTTATCAGTTATAGGGACTGCTTTGGGGGGTAATGTTATGTGGTTGTCATTATGGAAGTGGTTTGGATACATTATGTTGAAAGGGGGATATTGTGATTCTTGTGGTATGCTATGGGGTATTATTATTGTGATTTAATGGTGGTTGATAATTTTTTATGAGAGGATATTAAATGTTGTGTATTACATTCATAATTATATGGATCTTGGTAGATAAAAATTAAAATACTAATAAATAATGGAATGTATATGAAAAGAAGTGGTTTGTTTAATGAAATATAAAAATGAGTGTTTGATTTTAAATATTAATGAATAGAATAAATGTAATTTACTAATAATGGGGGTTGGAATAAAAATAAGTTAATTTAATGCAATGTGTCTAGTAATGATAAACCTATAAATTTATAGTGACGTAATTGGACTTTTATTATACTACATGTAAATTTTATGGTGATGACATGGTTGGGTATTTTTGGTTAGTTATAGTAACAACTATTAGGGTCAGGATGATGGGTTTAAGTTAAATTTTACAGTTTATTATTGAAAATCGATGAATCCACCCCTAGGATGTCTTCTTGCATGGCTATCATATTTATTTAATTTTATGTTATTTATCTTACACCTAAACCAGATTCGGTTAAACTAATATATGCCCATAATAGGTCATGGGTTTTATGAAATTTCAAAAAAAAACATGGATCAAGGGGACATGGATGGATTACTACTCTCTATTCTAGACTTATAATGTGATGTAATTTTATATTTTTATATTATAAATGTTTTTATATCTTGATCATAGAGTACCTCAAGTGTGATGTGGGTACAATGGTACAGAAGTAATTGTTATTTGATACTTTATAGAGTCATATATATAAGGTGGAGGTAATTAGGATGATATGATTTTTGATTATATTCCTTATTATGAGGAGGGTGATATGTGTGTTTACAATGAGGATAAATGAAAGTGGTGGTGTTTTTGGATATTTGGTTGTGGTTTTGGGGTTGTGGTTAGGTTTTGGTTATGTTTTTCTGTGTCTAAATCGAAATGGGAGGGATAAGAGAATTATGTTTTATTCCATTAGTGCATGAGAGTCCCTATATTAATTGTGAAGTGGTTATGGGGCACTATCTATGTATATTATTTTTATATTATATTTCAATATCTTAGCTATGAAATCATTGTGTGATTCTTGTTGTTGATATGTGGTAGTTGGACTTGTATATGTGACCTGTATGTTTTAATATTTATTCAATAAGGAATTATTATACTTTTTCCCATATTTTCATGAATGGTTTTGGTCATGATACTCCTAAAAATAATTTTATTCCCACAACTATATATATAAATATTTATATGTATGAATGAATTTTAAAATAGGTTTCTAAGAGGGATTTTGTGATCAATTTGGACCTTTGTATCATGTGGTGTTCACTAACCCCATGAATTTGATGCCAATTGAGTTATGTTTTTGTATTTTATTTAAGATAACCTTTTGTTTCTGTTTATAATTTTCATGAATTATGGCTTATTTCATATTTATGAGATATATTTGAATGGTGGTTGTTTCTTATGTTCTTTATACTTATAAGGGTATTATTTACCAAATTGGTTCTATATACTCTTTTTCTAGTCACAAACTCATTTAATATCTGAGGCATTAATTTATTACCCGTTTATCAGATACATGGAACATAATCATACTAAATATACAAGGTTTGATTAAGTTGATTGTACAGAAAATACCCAATTGTGGTACATACCTCTTGTTGACTTCTATTATGATTTAATTAATATTATTTTAGGAAATTATATTGAATATAATTACGTAATACTAAATTAATTTTAGGTCTCATATATAGTAAGTACCTTTTTTATATATCTATTTATTGAAAAGAGTTTTTGTTCAATTTGAGTGGGTGTGGTATAGAAGGATTTCATACTTGATCAAAAAATGATTTATCCTATGGGAGAGGTAGTTTAGTAAAGGAAGGTATTGTGTCAGTGTCAGTGTCATTGTTATACTATTCTAATGTATGATGGGATTATAGTGTATTGGAATACAATTTGTTGGTTGGAAGATCTAGAGATGTATTTATTCCTCCATCATGAAAAAAATGATCACTAGGTACCCTTGGCTATTATTCAGCTATAAGGAATTACATATCAGTATAAGATCGAATTTAATTGGTAGTATGAGTAATTAAAGGTGATGTGGGATGATTTATAAAAGTAGTAATATATTGTGTACTTTTTTGACACTAATGGAATCCTAGAGGAATTATTTACTTTCACTTCATTATGGGATCTTGGGCTGATGAGATTTTAATATTCATTTCAACGATCTTCTTAATTTTGGTTTAGGTCTTCTCCAAGATAAATTTGATATGGTTTGGAACTTTTATGGGTGGTTACGTCCATAAATCTAGTACTAAATCATAAATTGTTATTTCTTATATATCATGAGGTTTTGAGAATGTAAAATTTGGTAGACAAGATTCATTTGCGGACTGGGTCATTTTGTGAGAGGATTCATAAAAACATTCTATGGTGAAACATTATATATAAAGATTCATTAATTTTTATGTCATATAGGTTTTAAATAGTAGGTATTTTCATAGTAATTAATCATGTAAAGACCTGGAAATTTCATGGAAATTTTTTTCTTAATTTCTTTGGAATTTTACAAGTATGCGATTTCTGACGGCACCTGATTCCGAGGCCCGGTGTGCCCGAAATAAATTTCCGAAGTTTAGCTCGGGTATGTTCAGTGAACGAACGAGCGAGTTTTTCTTACTTTTGAACCGATGCTCGGAATCAAAATCTGAGGGAACCGATGAAACCGCAGCGCCGGTAATTGCTTAAGAGGACCTCTACCGAAAATGTGTTTGATCGGAAGGAGTTGTTAAAAATTGCGGTTTAAATAAAAATGGGAATAAAATTTGTGATACAATTTTATTTCTAGCCTAGTCGGTTTTAACCTATGTGTGGGAGTTGAAGAGAAATACAATACTTACTAAATACATAAGTGAGGTTGAATGTGTGGTGGAGCCAACACGAACCCCACCCCTTCACATTCCCCATAACTCCCTAACTCCCTCTTCATTTTGTAACTCACCCACTCTCCCTCATTAATGAAGTGAATTAATTGATTCTTTTAATTAAAATGTTTTTGAATTCATCTCTCCACATTTAATCTATGTTTTTTCACCTTATGAGTGATAACCCTTGGGTTTAGTCCCAGAAAAATAATAGAGAGAAAACTATATTATTTTGGGGGGCTTATTTTCTTGGTGGAGAGATAAGGAGGAGAAGGAGAGGAGGGAGAGCTTTCCTCCAACGACAAAGAACATTCTCGACGAAGAACGGCCATCAACTCTTCTCTTCCTCCACGTCAAGGGAGAAGTCGCCGACCGTGGTGATCATCGCCAAAGACAACGTGCCTTCCTACTTCATCTCCTTCGTTGAAGAGTGCTACGTCTCCGAAGAAGGACATCGACTTGGCGGTCCCAGAACTCTCCATCCACTTCCTCATCCGCGACATGGAAGGAGATGCCGACCGTGGAGACTGATGCCAACAACAATGTTCTTCTTCTTCCGACATCGACGGAATTTATACTGTTCTTCCGTGACACCCGACTACTGTGATGTTCGACATCCATGTCTCGACGACGTGCGACGTCAATTTCGAGGTAGGGGGTTTTCTGTATATAATGTTTATGTGAATTATACCCTCGTGCGTGGGTATTTAATTTTAGAGTGTTCGTATAATTTATTTTCAATAATTTATACCCTCTTCAATGATTAAAAGCACGTGTTTAAATGTTTTCCATTTGATAACACCTAACGCGGAGGGCGCGGGATGAAAAAACACAGCCCGACAACCCTCCGCATCTTTTTTATTGATGTGCGGATCAACGGTCGATGACGAAGCAAGCCGTAAAGACTTTTTGAACCCTTCACAGCAATCTATAGGTACCGTAGTGACCGTAGGCACAGACGGATAGAGAAACAGACCACTAGCGCTCGTCCGGTGGTCCTCGGAGAGAGGCGGCGGTGCGCCGCCGGAGGAGACCGCTGCGGCTGAGGCACGGCAATTATGCCGCGCCGTTTCGGTCAAACGGGGGGGGGGGGGGACAGCACCCCCCTCCAATATTCATTAGCCAAGCGGGCCGCGCCCGCGCCAGGACGACCAGCCAGACCGGCCACGCCGGGCTGGACCGCCCGTGCCGGGCCAGGCCACCCGCACTGGGATGGACCCCCACGCTTGGTCGGGCCGCGCTGGCTGGGCCGAGCCACGCCAGCCGGGCCGGGCCGCCCCTTAATGGGATGGACCTGAACCCAGGTCGAGTTGACCCTGTATGGGCCGACCCAGGGGGTATCGGGCCGGGTCAGACCGGGCCTGAACCCCCTATTTTCAGACAGATCCGTTCAAACGCCCATAACTTGGGCTACAGTCCTCCGATCGATGCATCGTTTGTTGCGATGCGATCCTTGGATCGAGATGGTGTTTTCGGTATATTACACTCAAGGTTTTGGAGAACTTTGTGTATGGCCAGGTTGGTTCCAACCCGAAACCAACCGGGCTCGTGGAGCGGAAACGCTTATAACATGAGCTCTGGACGTCCGATTGACGTGTCGTCGACCTTCTTAGATTCCTCTTGATGAGACGGAACTTTTGGAATACTTATCCTGAGGTTTGGACGTAGTTGAAGTAAGGCCGGGATGGATAGTACCCGAAATCCAACCGGGCCCTCGAACGGAAAAGCGGATAACTTTCAGGACGGATGACCGTTTGACGATCCGTCAATGGTGTTCGTAATCACGTAGAGAAACAGTCCATATGAGTATACCCTATGAGAGTTTGGGGTGTAGTTGAGATGCGGCCGGGTTGGTTCGTACACGAAACCAACCGGGCCCCTGGGACGAAAAGGCTAATAACTCACAGACCGAACGCCCGATTGACGTGCTGTCTGTTGCGTTGAGACCCCTATAACGAGGAGGTCCTTTGAGATACTTCTTCATGGGACTTTTGATACATGGAGTATTGACCTGTAGCTCGTGGAGTGGACCCTCCCAGAGATGAGCGTATGGAGTATGAAGACCGTGTAGCTGGCTGAGACCTGACGACTGCATGACCGACTCGACTTGGAGTGAGTCGACTAGCCCAGTGGACGGAGCACTACTATGTTTCGGTGCAGACCCATGGAGGATGGAGCACTACTGTGTTTGGGTGCAGACCCGCTGTACTCAACAGAAGGAGTACCTCTACAGGCTATTAGGGGGGGTGCACTACTGTGTTTGGGTGGCAGACCCCGGTGGGAAGCACTAATGTGTTTGGGTGGCTGACCCACGGTACTCGACAAGAGGAGTACCTCAATAGTCTTAGGTTAGTGAGCAGTACCTCAGAGTCATGACAGGATCACTGTACTCGTCAATGATGGCGCTCTTCACCAGTTAGGGTTTCGATAATAAAAATCCTAGTTTGAGCTGAGTCTATGACCTTTGTGTTTACCTCATGATTGAGATGGGTCACTTGATAACTTTTGAAAATGTATGGGCATATACCTAACTACTGGTTATCCGTTTATTTCATAACCTTTGTGTTTCCTCATGATTGAGATGGGTTACTTGATAACTTAGGTATAAGTATGGGATTATACCTATGTAAGGGTTATCTTTTGAGATCATTCTTTGTGGTTATACTTGTTGGATTTAGTGATACCTTAAGGGTATCAGGGTCCCTACTAAGTATCACATACTCACCCCTGCATGGGCTATGCCTGCAACTCATTGTGTTGGTTGCAAACAATGGGAAACGCTGACAGAGGCTGACTGTTCGAGGACTGGACGGTACCCAGAGGTGGACCTCACGACGAGTCAGTATCTGGAGGTGGACTTCACGACGAGATGATACTCGGAAGAGGTTGACGGGTGAGAGCGTTGTGGAGGCTATCTATACCTACCCTTCAGGTAGGATCCATGGTGGATGATCCAGGAGCTGCGCTATCTGTACCTACCCTTCAGGTAGGATCCGAGGTGGACGACCTAGGAGCTACTTCTATTCTTCCAGCTGCTTGTCTTTTCTATTGTACTTTCGTTCAGTTGTATCTATACATTTAGTTGAGTTTGTATCCTCCCCATTTACTTTTCAGCACTTTCTTTGGTACTTAGTGTATTGCTTCCTCTTGTACTCTGTGGAGTTTTGTTTACTTTTATAAAGGCAGGGCCTTCCCAGTTATCGGGATTTACGCCTTTGGTGCTAGTCACCAGCCCCTGTTCTATGGAAGGCTGGCTTGGGGTAGTCATGACACGGGCCCCAAGGATGGGTCGTGACAATTCCTGAATCCCTAGAGATTTTATTACTTGGGAATTTATTAGAAGTTATTTTATGGAGAGTTATTATTGTGGGGGATGTGTAAATAAATAGTTCAGGTTAATAATAAAATTAAGTGCTAAATGTGGGATAGGTAGTTTGTTTCTAAGGTAGCCTTAGATATATTTTCCTCTCATGTATAATTAAATAAAATAAGGATCTCAATATTTTGGAATGTGATGAAATATTAGAGCTCCTAGAAGAAAACCGTATGATATTTCTCATCATTAGAAAAATAGGTTAAATAGTTTTCACATAGGTAATCTCTATTAAAGAATACGCGGTAATGGATTTAGGAATGGGAATTTTCTTGAAATAGAGTTTCCAATACTAGGTTATCCAAATATCTTACACGGTAGCATCTGTTTATATTTTATATTTTATTCCAAATTTTTTAATTCATAATCTTCACACACATTTTTTTACCTATCTTAGTCAAATAATTATAACATGTATTGGACATGCTTCGAGTTACCTTACTGTTTTAAATTATAGATGTGTTTTTATATTATCTGTTTAAGGATTTTTTGAGTTATGATCTGATCATTTGGAAACAAAATTCCCTAGGTGATATCGTTTTGTTATAGTTTGAGATATACAATTTTATCATGAATAGGGTATATAATATTCATATTCTTATTGTTTTCATTCGGGTTATTTTAATTTCATTAATGTTGTAGGCGAACACACAGTTTTTCAATGTTGACTGGGATCACAAATTGGTAATAGGCACATGGACCTTGTATTCTCATATAGTAGAGGTTATGTTTTATTTAATTAATGATTAAGAATTATTTTTATTAATGTTTTTTTTAAATTCATGATGTTTTTTCAAAATGGTTTTTAAAACATCACCCTTTAAATGATATCTTGAGATAAATAGAAAATGAGAAACCTCTATAATTTTGACAGCTCTTTATTGGATGGTAACCTATCTGTTATAATATTAAATGATTCAAATTAATGATCCACTATATTATAGTTTCAACCAACCATGATTGTTTCCTTAGGATGCTTAAATATCGTTCACCATGAAAAAAGATGTATTGTTATGGTTGTTAATAGACTACAATCGGTTGAACCAGGAGAGTATAACTTACTATAATTTCCAATCAAGGATTCACAATCTGTTTGACTATATACTACTGTCTATATATTTTTTTATGACTGATCAATGATCCACATATTATAAAAAAATGGTGAATTAGGAATATATTATAATTAATTCCTTTAGGTATTTCTATGGAAAAATAACGTTCATGGTTATTTCATCCAGTTTCATGAATTCACTTGATATTTTGTTGGGATATATTTACTATGTGTTCCATGAGTTTCTTAGTAATTTTTTCGTAGTGTTCATTGATTAAATTCTCTTGATTAAGTGCTAATTTTTCTTTTCATAAATGAAATATTTTTTTGGAAGTTCTCTATGTAAATGTTTTCAACATTAGGGATTATTTCCACAAAAATATTGTGTATTAATAGGGATTAGTATTGGATCTCTGAAGATCAAATAAATATTTTATTCTATATCTCATATGAATATAGCAGTGGTTCATAGTTTACTAGGACTTGATGGATTTTATTGGATGTTCTTCTCTGATTGACATCAAATTAAGGATCTATTGATGGATTTTACAACGAATCATTATAACTTTATTATGATTGATCATTGTTATCTAGTTTTTTAGTACTTGATGGGGAAACTGATTATTTCTCATATTCTTTGATTTCCATTGGATGATTCCATGTTTGAGGTCATTTATGGTTGTCCCTATATTGGTATGGGTTGTGTTTTGATTCTGTGTAGAGAGATGATATCTTATAGGTATCAAATTTTATTTCCCTATGACCATAACCATGCCTGACATGATCTTGGGATAATAGTGGTATTTTTTTCTCTGAAGTTGTGGTGGTATTAAATAATCTGATAACACGTTATGGTCTTTAAAAAATAGTATATCCTGAGGTATATAATATATCATTGAGATCTAAAGTTTTTATAATATATGGTGAATGGATTCCTCATAAGACTATGACTTCATGAACTTATTCATATTATAAAAAAATAATGTTGTTAATGATGTGTATAGAATAAATCTCATAATGGGGAAATTCATTAGTCTTCATATTCATAGAGATTGAGGGAAGAACCTGAAACATGAAACTTAATAGAAATAGAATTTGTTTTACAGGTTTACTAAATTATAAAAAATATTAATCTATTTAATTTTAAGATAATAATTCTTAGTTTGTAGATCATAGGTGTGGTTTGTAATTATAATTTTATCTGTGGTGATTCACTCACGGTTTTGTTGTAGGTAGGTTGACACATTTTTTATTAAATGAGAAGTTATTTTTCCCATTCATGTTGCAAGATATGGTTCTTAGTGAGATTCTTACCATATCTTAATCATTAAATCTTAGTATATCCATGATGTATCTTTCATTAAGGATTAAATTTCAATGTCATGTGATAAATAGATTGATGGTGGAGTTATTAAGTTTTTATTTAGTCTATAAGAGGGTAATATATTAGGACCATGGTCCTGGTGTATTTCTATAGACATTCGATGTTATTGAGTAGAAGAAGGAGAAAAATTTTATTGATTTTATTACCAGTTTTTCTAAAGAACTGGGCGTTTATAATTTTATAAGGGTGATTTAGGATTATATAATAAAATATACTCAATAATTTTCTATAAAGGACTCAAATTTATTTGATGTGTTAGTATGTAAACATGTAGAAAAGATTACGAAACATAATAGGTTCCTGGGATGATCGTATATAATTGTTATCATCATGTTAACTCAAATGTTTGAATGTTTTCTAAACATTATTTTCACTTGTAGTTATTTTTTGTCACCATAATCCATCCTAAAATGGATAGTTACATCTAGAAGAAAATTCAGACACCATAAGAAATATTATTTTTTTGAATGTTAGATTTTAGAGGCTAATGGGTAAAGAAACTACCTCAAGTTTAATTTTACTCTAATAGTAGATACAATACATCTATTAGAGGGGAACTTTTGAGGCATTTTATGAGTGTTATTACAAATACCTATTCTATTAGACCGATTTTGGAGAGTCAATAATCCTTCATACCTATTTTATATAGATCATAATAGATATGTTTTTTATGATTCATTATTTTATGAAGGCTAATCCTGGCCATCAAAAATATTATGATGATATAAGGAGAAGACTTATAAAGTCTAAATTTGATGATGAAGTGTCCATGATGTTTTATCCACATTTTTTTAAATGGATGTTTAGTTGAGGTAGTAATTTTTCTCCTCTGTTCATTAGACCATTCAATATATTGGAGTATGTTTTGTTCTGGAATATTGGATAACTCTTCATTCATAGATGGACAAAATTAGAATTTATAACATGTGTCGTAGTCTGGAACCCATGATATCTAATTTTTTTGAAATAACTATTACGTAATAAAATTAACATTAATTTATTTTATTGGAATATACATTTTTAAATTTTAATGTTTTATCAGGGATTCACTATTAGGGTGAATGCATAACCTAACTATGAAAACCCAAATCGTTTATAAATGTTAATTCATTATTTATTATGTACAACACGGTTAGGAAAATTCTAAATGATCCCAATGAATAGTGTCTTTGGTAAATTAGTTAAATAGAAAAATAATAGTAACATGGTATTGAAAAATTATTTAAAAACTCCAAAAAAATTCCATTAGATTCTATCGGTATTCTAATATTTCGTTGGATTAACCTAGTGAAGTATATAAGAAATGAGTGATCTATAAATACTACTAAGAATGTAATCAAATCTATTCAAGAAGAAAGTAAATGAAATTAATTTATTAGTTGTATAAAGTTTATATAAAAGAGGGAAGGATCTTAAACATGAACATAAAGTAATCATATATGAAGATACCATAAAAAACATTATAATGTGGCGACAATATAAAACATGAAATCATAAACGTAATTAAAAACAAATTATTTAGATATCATAACATACTATTCTTATGATAATTTATAATTCTCTATACATGATATCTCATG